>BSBN01001731.1:0-703867 GCA_027924645.1 Cunninghamia lanceolata | reverse complement strand
AGTTTGATCTATTTTCTCCTTCCTTTTCTTCTTTTAGTGATTTGGCAACTTCGCAAATTGGTGAACTTGCTGAAACATTCTTCTTTTCATCTTTTTTTTTTAAATTCTTGTGGCATTTTGGCAAGTTCGTGAACTTATGAACTTTCTGAAAGCCACTTCTTTTCTTCTTCTTCTAGCCTTCCAAAATTTTTGAGAACCTGTGAACCATTTTTAGCATTTCGACAAGTTCACAAACTTAGAAATCACCAAAACACATGCTTTTATCATTTTTCTTTGCCTTGTTCTTTTTGGTGTTTTAGGATAAACAAGAACTAAAGAACCTTTTATGTAGGTTCGCAAGTTTGTAACCCTACTAAAAATTTGAAACACATAATTCAGGCTTTTAGCAGAAGTGCAAGTTCATGAACATGTCGAAAAGCTAAAACACATCTTAAAGGATTTCGGCAGAAGTGTGGGTTTGTGAACTTGCCAAAAATCTAAAACACATTTTTTTGGGATTTTGGAGAAAGTGTGTGGTCTGGGAGAACTTGGGGACCAGGGAATAGGGTTTTAGTGGAACTTGGAACATCATGACGGGAATAGAAGAATAGGGAAAATTGGGATTCGGGGTCTGGGAGGGTCATAGGATTGGGGACGAGGAGCACGAAGAAATCCAGGATCCGAGGTCCTAGAAGGATCATGGACCAAGAAGGAACAAGGAAAATTGGGATCTGAGATCCAAGAGGGACATGAGAAATAAAGGGACATAAGGACCAGGTGTAAAGGACCCAAGGGAGTCCAAAAACCTGCAAGGATAAAGGAGGAAAAGTAATAGGAGTGGGAACTGAGAGTCGGGAGGAATATGGAACCAGAGGACAAAAAGGGTGTGGACCAGGAAAATCATCAATCTTGGAACATCCCTTTGTCCTTGCAAAACCCAAAAGGCCCAAGAATGGCCAAGGAAGAGCCAAACTTAGATTTTCTTTACACTTTTGACAACTTTAGGACACAACCAAGGCATGGGGAAGGGGAAAAACATCAATGTAGCAAATGATGTAGGATTTTTAAAAAAAATTGAAATGGGTACCAACATGAGGTTTCATAATGAGTTTTGTAGGTACCATTATGCTACTATAATTACTCCAATTCTCTTGCAGGTGATACTCGTGTAAGGTCTTGGGCCCTACAAGTGTATTGTAACCATTGATTACTAATTAATACATTGAGTTGCTTTGGAGTATGGATTTTTTCTTTGAAAAGGTTTTTCTAAATGTAAATCACTTTGTTATGGTATATTATTTTTGTTTTATTTCCTTGTCACTATATGATCAATTTAATTGTTGCACATAACTCCTCTCATAGATTAGTGTAGGAAGTGTATTCCACACCTCTTCCTTTCAAAAATAAAGCGTCACACCAAATAAGAAGATGCAAAACATAAACCAACATAGGCACAAAGTTTTGGATGGATTTATTATTTATTATCCAAAAGCACGAAGTCTTTGCTCTTTTTTTACAATTTTTACAAAAATGGTCAAAAAGTCATGTATAATAATTAGATTTTACAATATATAGAGAACCTGACTCTTCATCTTCCCTCCATGACTGTTCACCTTCTCATTTAAGACTTTACAAATATTTTAAAAATATTAATACATGAACACACTTTTTTGAACTTATTAAAATATAACATTGAAAAACAATATGAAATAAAAAATTATAATTTAGCATTACAATTCAATAAAAAATTGATGGTCATTTGAATATCATATACATTTCCTCAACGAGAGCCTTCTCCTTGACTATCTTCAATGTTGATGGTTTATTTTTCATTGTCATGAATATGTTGCTGATATTATCTAAATTTGTCAAGTGCTTCTTTTACTACTTCTAGATTTGAACCTTAGAATATCTAAAATGCAAAACTTGAGATATTAGATATTCAATAATTTAGAAGGCACTCTATGACATTTGATTAATTTCTTCTTGAAATCTTCACACAAAATTTTCAACTTTATGAGCATATCAATAGATGTAACATCGAGATTCAGTAACTCTCCCTTTATTAACTTTGTATTAGTCCTTCAAGATGCGTATAGAATTAACGGATCTTTGATCATCATAAAATTACATGATATGTTTTCTATGAAATCTTGGATGTCATTCAAGGCATCGTGGGATATATTATCAACTTCTTTGAATTTATCTTTCCCTTCCTCTAAGATCTCAACTCTCCAATGGTAACTTCTAGCCATTCATTATGCAAGCTAGGGTATGATCCATCAAAAGCTTCTTCAGCTCCAAGGATATGAAAATTAATCTTATTCATCTCCTCAATTTGAGGTAGATTCCATTCCAACACTTGAATATCTTCATCTTAATTGTTTTCTAAATCAGTTAAAAAATTTGTTTCATCATGTAATTTATGATATAAGACAACTAACTCACAAATGAGCTTTGATCTCAATACTAGTAAATCATATATCCATGACTTTATTTCCTTCACAATGTAACCAATCTCACCAATCGATGACATATCTTTATAAAAAATGTTAATGAATGGAGATGCAAACATTAGTACAGATGATTGAATAGGACCAACCAAGTATTGTACTTATTATGTGAGTTGTTCCATTTTTTCTTTGAGTTAATCTTTATTCTTTTTATCCTTGTCCATTGTTAAAAAATAGAAGTTATAACAAACTCCACGTTCTCCCTCTTACCCTTGTTGGTTTTTGAGCACCACCTTCAAAACCTAGTAATTTGAGACTTCAATTTCTCCTTATTCCTTATCACATATGGGGGTGGCAATTTTCACAAACCTCATGCCTTAGCATCAGTATTGATAGAGGACCACACCTTTGCCCTTTGGATTGGTGTGCAAGTGTGAAGAGATATTCTAGCTTGGAGAAATTCTCAACTACCAGTTCAATTACCATCTATATTCTCTTCAAGGTTTAGGTAAGCTACACTAGAGCATCTAGAGTAGAAGAGTGTACTTATGTTGTGGCTTCACTTTCAATTTGTTCCTTCCAAGGACTCTTTTCTAGAGGTGGAGGAGACTTTGAAGGAGTTGGTTGGAAATACGGAGAAGGAAGAACCTTAGGAGGATAAGGAGATTTTTTCTCTAATGGGCGGCCCTTAGGGGATGAAGAAGATTTTTCTCAAGGAGATAAGGTGTTTTTAATAGGAGGATAAGGTGACTTATGTGGATATGAAGAGGAAGTTGGATTTTGGACCTCTTAACCCTCCTGAAGATTACTTGAAAACTTGATTTTGATTTTGGGTTTCTTCTTCCTCACTATCCTCTCCACATCATTCTAAGATTCATGTCCTAAATCATCAACATTCACTACCTTATCTAAATCTTCATGAGTGGATTGTGTTGTACGTCCAAAAGAAGCATTCTTCTACTTTGGACATCCCTTTGTATTTTTCTTCCTTTTTAGTGATCCTCCTTTTGTTCCCATTGGCTCCTTCATTTTATTTTCTAACCAAGCCAAACTTATTTTCACTACTCTTCAAGTCCTTTCATCATTTGATTTTCATTTAGTAATTAACCAATCAATTTTGGGAATTATCCTATCAAAGATGTGTTGGTCTTCATATGCAGTATCTAGAACCTTACCATCATTTGATACTTCTCTAGACATATCTTTTATTCCAAAAGATTGAATCTAGAAGGTTGTAATCCTAGAATAATCCCTTTTTGAACCTTTTTATCATCATCATAATCCATACAAATTTCTTTGAGACTTATCTTGCGTTCTAATGATAGCCCTATTATTTTCTCCGTTATTCCCCTTGGATCAAGTGTTATTTTCTCAAAGGGGTGAAGAGACACTATAGCTAGATCTACCTCAACACTCCTTGCATTATTAAGGTTTGTACAAGTGTAATATTTAATAGTGAGTGGGAAATAAATACCTTGGCATATATTTATAAAAAATGTTAATGAATGGAGATACAAACATTAGTACAGATGATTGAATAGGACCAACCAAGTAATGTACTTATTATGTGAGTTGTTCCATTTTTTATTTGAGTTAATATTTATTCTTTTTATCCTTGTCCATTGTTTAAAAAATAGAAGTTATAACAAACTCCACGTTCTCCCTCTTACCCTTGTTGGTTTTTGAGCACCACCTTCAAAACCTAGTAATTTGAGACTTCCATCTCTCCTTATTCCTTATCATATATGGGGGTGACAATTTCCACAAACCTCATGCCTTAGCATCAGTAGTGATAAAGGACCACACCTTTGCCCTTTTGGGTTGGGGTGCAAGTGTGAAGATATATTCTAGCTTGGAGAAATTCTCAACTACCAGTTCAATTACCATCTATCTTCTCTTCAAGGTTTAGGTAAGCTAAACTAGAGCATCTAGAGTAGAAGAGTGTACTTATGTTGTGGCTTCACTTTCAACTTGTTCCTTCCAAGGACTCTTTTCTAGAGGTGGAGGAGACTTTGAAGGAGTTGGTTGGGAAGATGGAGAAGGAAGAACCTTAGGAGGATAAAGAGATTTTTTCTCTAATGGGGGGACCTTAGGGGATGAAGAAGGTTTTTCCAAAGGAGATAAGGTGTTTTTAATAGGAGGATAAGGTGACTTATGTGGATATGAAGAAGAGGAAGTTGGATTTTGGACCTCTTAACCCTCCTAAAGATTACCTGAAAACTTGATTTTGATTTTGGGTTTCTTCTTCCTCATTATCCTCTACACATCATTATAAGATTCATGTCCTAAATCATCAACATTCACTACCTTATCTAAATCTCCATGAGTGGATTGCATTATAGGTCCAAAAGAAGCAATCTTCTACTTTGGACATCCCTTTGTCTTTTTCTTCCTTTTTAGTGATCCTCCTTTTTCTCCCATTGGCTCCTTCATTTTCTTTTCTAACCAAGCCAAACTTATGTTCATTACTCTTCAAGTCCTTTCATCATTTGATTTTCATTTAGTAATTAACCAATCAATTTTGGGAATTATCCTATCAAAGATGTGTTGGTCTTCATATGCAGTATCTAGAACCTTACCATCATTTGATACTTCTCTAGACACATCTTTTATTCCAAAAGATAAATCTAGAAGGTTGTAATCCTAGAATAATCCCTTTTTTAAACCTCTTTATCATCATCATAATCCATCCAAATTTCTTTGAGACTTATCTTGTGTTCTAATGATAGCCCTATTATTTTCTTTATCAATCCCCTTGGATCAAGTGTTATTTTCTCAAAGGGGGTGAAGAGACAATATAGCTAGATCTACCTCAACACTCCAAGTGTAATATTTAATAGTGAGTGGGAAATAAATACCTTGCTTGTGCTTTCTAGAAAGAATCTTTTGAACATCGACTAATTGCTAACATAATTCTAGTAAAACTAGTTGTTACTAGCATACCTCAACAACCTATATGGAGCACCAATAAAGCCTCCAACCCTAATGTATGAGAAAGTAGGTAATTTGAAGAACTAATTTCACCATAAGGAAATAGTTATTGTAACTTCCACTAACATGCATTTGTCCAATTTATTCTCAAGCATCCTTATAATGAAAAATATGAATGCATAATTCACTCTCCTAAAATGTTTTTAACCTTATTTAAGTTCTAGGTAAGGATAATGTCCATAAACTAGTTTTTGTCTCACACCCATGACTCCTTGTCTTCGTAACACTATAGAAATATTTTTTTTTGCCTTGACCTCTACAATCTAATTATGCAAGTTATTGCTTATCAAGGTTCCCCAACTAATGAACTTGTTACCCTCCAAAATTGTCATAATGAATTAGAACATCTAAGAGTGAAATTATTTAGTAGTCAAGTTGCCTAGGACTCTATTGAGTAAAGTTATCAAATCACATACTTCCTCAAGAAATTCACTTTTGTGAAATGTTTTGGTTACCCTAGAAATGGATTATTCTTATGCATTGACCAAAGTTTTCCTCATAGAAATATCTAGATGATTCAATTATTATCTAGGCATAGTTTTCATGTGTAGAGATTTCTAGTATCTCTTCTATATACTCAAGCATTATTTGGAGGAATACTTGATCAAAGGAATTGTTGATCTCCATGTTGTTTAGATTATAAAATTGTACACATGTTATAACTAACTTTGAGGATAGAATGGAGATAGGGAATAGAACTATGCCACAATGCTCTTGGCCATGAAGATTTTGTTCTTTTTCTCCTCCATACTATTGTGAAACTTCTCAAATATCATACAACCTATGTTAGTATGAAAAATATTGGCTCTCTAAAATGATCTTTGAAGGGAAAACAACCCCTTTGAACTCATACTTATCTTTTACGGGGGGTGCCATAATATCTAAAATCCTTTGGCTTCTAAGAAATAGGAGAAAAGGGCTCAATTCATAGTTAGGTTAGGTTTTAAGATTAGGATGTAGGTGTATAATTTCTTAGAAAACCCAAAAGTCTAATATTTTGGCTTAACATGAGGTTTTAGGGTTTGGGTATAGCATTATAATTACAAGGGTGCTTGTGGTTTTTGAAACCATAAAGGTTATATCTATTTAGGATCTAAAATTTGGAATACAATAATGCAATTATCTGAGTGAATGTGTGGTCCAAAACTCTAGAGGAAACATACAAGTGGGGTTTGGGTCTTGGATGTAGCTTTGAGTGTTACAAACATGTGGGTGAAGTTTAAAATTTTGAGAGAGAAATGAGGGTAGAGTTTCAAAGTTTGGATGTGGGACTGTAAGATTACAATAATATGAAGTCTAAAACTATAAGAATATAAATACCCAAGTAGGATTTCAAAGTGGAAGAATATTTGTAATGCTTATAGAGATGCACAAACACTTGGAATCTCGGGAGGAAAACTTATTGCAATTTTGAAAGAGTATACACAAACCTTAAGAAAACTTTAACTTTGTAAAATATATTCTTAGTTTGAAAACACAGAGACTAAGGTTTAATGAAGCAACAAGTACCTAGAGAATTAAGGAAACTCCAAGAATGTAGAAAATCTTTCAAAGTGACTACAAGTCTACATGAAAACCTCACACAAATTTGATAATTTGTACAAACTTAGAAATGGTTTAAACCTCTCTTCCATAAAACCCTTCTTGTAATGTTATGCATAGACTTGACAATGGGATCAACTTAGCAAGGATAGACGTGGAGTTTCAAAGGTCCCAAGAAGAGGAAGAGTAGGGAATGGTCATTAAGTGCAAATAATTGTAATAAATTGTGTTACAAATGACAAGGGGATTGCAAAATATATAACTCTTAGTGCATGTGTGAGCAATCCATGAATCTTTCCTTAGGTTTTACTACTTGAGTTGGGGGTCCAACTTAATGCATGTGTAATTACAATGTGGGAGGAAAAACCTACAAAAGATGAGTGCATGTAGGCTTTTAGGTTTGCATGTATTTTGGTAACAACAAGCGTGCATGTAAAAACCACAATCTTGGTTCGTTGTACTGTGTTGGGATTTTAGAGTTTCATTATAATTTAGTAAGTAGTCCAAATGTGTGCATAAAGTCTAAATCCCTAGCCTTTATTATCGATGTATACTTTTATGGCGGGAATGTAAGTGTGCAATGTAATGACTACGAATGAGCATGAAAAGTCCAAATCCCTGATATGGTGATGGCATGTGGGTTTTTAGAGCTTGGGAGCATGTTTGTTAAGAGTTACAAAGGTGCATGAAAAACTAGAATCCTGAATAGAGTAAAGGATGCAAGGTTTTGGGGTTTGGAAGCCATGGCATAAAAATTTACAAAGTTATGTGGAAATTTTGAAACTTCACAATAGATAGATTTTGCACATTTGCCTTAGAAATTTCAACTTTTATTAAACACATCTTCTCTAAGACCATGTAGACACTTGAGCATTCTCAGATTATAAATTTTGATACAAATTGTCCACACTTAAGATTTAAATTGTGAATTTGGACAAGGTGACTCAATGATGAGAAATGCAAGATTTATTGACCAACATGAAAGGAATGAAATTTAAAATTGTACCATGAAAATCAACAATTTCTCTAACTAGGGGGGAAGAGCTATAAGAATGCAACATGAACCTATAATCTCAACTTTATACCAGTCCTTTATATACTAGGCAATAGAGTTAGCAACTTTGGCAAAAAGAAAGTTGAAAGATAAAGAATTTGAACACAAAAACAAGATAAAACACAAAACATGAAAGAAAAAATCAAAAGGAAGTACAAAAAATCTTAAATCACCTATTTATAGAGCAGTGGATAGCTTTATTCATTGTTTGACATTTGTAGGTATTTCCCACTAAAGGGAAATGGAGGTTGGGTACCATCAAGATATGCAAAATAATGTGTTTTCTCCACAACAATGCATGATTTTGAAAGGTCCTATTGATAGAGAGTCAAATTTCCCACGATTTCCTCAAGGATCTCTCCTTTTGTCCCATAATAAAACTAAATCATCAACCTAGAAAATCCTTTGCTTAGATTTTCTATTAAATGTCTTCTTCACTCTCATCTAGTGCTCAACAATTTTTTCAACAACTTTCTCCCTTTCTTCCTTAAGTTTGGTTAAGAGCATGATTCTCTTTTCAAGTGGATCTTCAAAATCTTCACCTTCAATGGCCTAGACTAGTTGGAAGGTCTATAACTCCATAATTATTAGAAGTTTATCATCTAAGCAATATATGGACTTAAAATAAGAGGTTCTAATGGCTCTTTTAGGAGTAATTTGGTCAACCCACAATGCATCCCATAACTTCTTGTGCCAATTTCTTTGATTTTCATCTACTAGTTTGCATATGATCACTATAAGATTCTTATTGCTTAACTCAACTTGACCACCACCTTGGGAGTAGTAATCAAAAGAATCCGAGAGAGAAATTCCATACTCATAACAAAACATTGTAATTTTAATGAAGGGAAAATTAGTAGTGTATCTATTGTAATAATTTTTGAAACTTTGAATCTCTCCAATTTTTTTTTCCTTAACATGAACTTGAAAACCGTTTTAGAAGTGGTTTTATTGACCATAATGGCTTCCACCCAATTTGTAAAATAATTTATTATTGTTAGGACATGATAGTGGCCAACACCAAAATGAGAATTTAAAGGTCCAATGAAGTCCAAGCCCCATTGTTGGAATGGTTCTTCAATCACTATAGGTCTTAATGGAAAGGCTACAAGTTTAGGCGTTCCTACAAATTGCTAACATTCTTTGCACTTGGAGATCTAATCATGAGCATCTTTAAATAAATTTGGTCAATAATAATGAGCACATAGGATTTTAAAAGATATCATAAATGAAGAGAAATATACTCCACATGCTCATTATTAGAAGCTTCTAACAATATTTTATGTTTCTCCTTAACAATACATATTAAAAATGTACCGTCAATGCCTCTCTTGTACAACATGTTTTCCTAGACCATATACTTGGTTTCTCTTAACTTGATTTCTATTTTCTCCTTAGAAATTAGGTTAGGGGGACATTCTTTGTAAATTAGAAAATAGTCAATGTTAGAGTATCATTCATTTGTTGAGACAATAAATAAAACCAACGAGAGATCTTCTAACTAATCTATTAAATATATGGTTTCATCCTCAAATTTATTCTCAACAATATGTTTACACAAAGCTCTTCCATGAACAAGTTTTGTTGGTTCTATTTCCAATTCATACTCTTAAACCTTAGAAATCTAGGCTCCTATTTTTTTGTACCAGGTTCTTGCTAAGTCAAAATGAATTTATCAATTGAATTGGAGACCAAAACTATGGAGTGTGAATTTAATATATAAAATGTGAACTTCTTAATGGCCATAACCACTATGTATGCATGACTTTCAATCAATGAGTAGTTAAGTTCATGATTCATTAACTTAGTATTGATGAAGGAAATGGGTAACCCAATACCTTCATTTTTTGTACAAGGATGGCATACATCGTGTGATGAGATGCATAGCAATAAACAATAAACTCTTTCTAAAAATTAGGACATACCAAGATAGGCACATTAGCAATATCATTTTTATTTCTTCAAATGGATGTTTTTCTTCAACATTATATTTAAAAATAGATTTCTCTTTCATCACATCAATAATGTGTCTAGTCAACTCAATGAAGTTAGGAATAAATCTCCTTAAGAAGTTAACTTTACCAAAGAATGAACAGACTCTAGGTTTTCTAGTAGGTAGGATTGTTTTGTGGTAAAATGAAATAGTTAATTTTGGTTTGGTTTGAGGATTTGGTGGGTTTAGATCCTCCTTTCACCACAAACATTCAAGGACATATCAACCGAGTTGAATCTCTACTAAGCGAGAGCATTCACCTAACAGCTTGGGTTGTCACTTGGAATGATGTGGAAGCTCAGATGTTATCAATCAATATCCCAATTTAATTCTCAAATACTCTTAAAACCCTAATTATGTAAAACAATGAATAAACTAGTAAACTCTGATAAATGCTTACAGACCAAAGAAGATGGCAAAGATTAATAATTGACCATTTTTCAAAGTTTAGAATTTAGATTATTCGAGGATAATGCCCTAGGTGCCCGAGTCCAAGGCACTATTTTCTTCACGGAATGCAAAACTCCTTCCGGCACTGATAATCATTGTTCTGTTTGTTTTCGTCACCTAAAATGCAGAGGACACTGCCCAAGCACCCTAGTCCAAGGCAGGATAATTTTTGGGATGTAGAAGCTCCTTTAAATGCAAAATGTCCCTATAACTCTGATTCCCATCTCTATAACTTTGGAGGACATTGCCCTAGGCGCCCATGTCCCGAAAATGCTTTGTTTCACTTCTTTCTTTCAGATCTTGAATCCTTGTCGTCTGCAACATTCCTCTGCAACTCCACTCTATGAAATTTGGTACTTGTAACCTACAATCACAAAGGAGTGTGGTTGGGGGTTGTGGTGTTTAGAGGCTTGCCTCAGTCAAGCCCCAGAGATACATTAAGTCTTCCGAACAACGTTGTCAAATAAGAGTGCGTATTCCTGTGGGATAGCGGCAAAATCCAAATGATAAATGATATAAAACACAATAGATGTCACCTTGAAATGTAGATCTCACATAAATGAAGGCTCTTCAATCACATGAGAAGATGAAGTCAAATCTGTAGTCACAAACACAATAACAATGCTCTGCTCTGCAACAATGAATATCATGAATGCTCTAAAATCACAAGTATGCCTAAAGTTCGCAATCATCTTCTAGTTTACAAATGAAAACCTAAACATGCTTATATATGCAACTACAAACATTCCCACCAAGAATTTCATGATTCAAACTTTTTGTGTCAGCATAGGACCTAACAACAGTCATATAACTGACACTTCAAATTAGGGCTTGACCCAAAATAGGGCAAGACTAGGGCACAAGAGCCCAAGTCCTCTTCCCCTATTTTAGGCAGGAGTCATCATAATAGCACCCCCTATGTCCTATTTGCCATAAGACTTTAGAGTTTTCTCATTGGGATTCAAAATTAACACACAAGATGCTCTAAATGCATTTAAGGAGCCGGGAGCTAAACCTTAAGAGGGAAAAGCCCCCAAGGGGACATTTTTCAACATAACAAGGATAACTATTGGATAGCCTTTACTCTTTTGGATTGATTTTGATTCCCTCCTTTGACACTATGTGGCATGATAATTTTCCTTTCATGACACTAGAAATTGACTTCTTTAGATTAAGAGAAATGCCATGATTATGGTACCTTTAAAGTATCACTTCCAAGTGAACCTTGTGATCCTCCCATTTTTTTGGAGAATACCATCAAATCATCTAGAGATGTCATTTGTTTTATTCTTCAAATTTCCCTAAATGAAAGGTCCATTTCCCTCTAAAAAGTTGCACCAACATTTATCAAATCAAAAGGCATTGTATTATAGGTGAAGGTACCCCCAAGGAGTGGTGAAGGTGGTTTTATATTGATATTTTGAAGCTAAGCTAATCTAATTGTACCCTAAAAATTATCAAGCATGGACATCACCTTAGAGATATAAACATTTTGAAGAATTTAATCCGTGATGAGCAACATGTAGTTATGTTTGAGTGATGCCTAATCTAAATTATGGAAGTCAAGCCAAATTCTTATCTCTCCATTTTTCTTCCATATGAGTAATTATGTTAGCCACCCAATTTAAATGTTGTATTGGGTATATTATCTAATCCTTTAGCATTTTATTCACCTCATTAAAACATTCTAGCAATTTTTAAATTGAAATGGCTATGCTTTTGTGTATATGGAGTTGCTTCCGACTTTAATGGAATATAATTTTGTATTTCCCTAGATATAAAAGTTTTTTGAAAATCATAACACTAGGCAAAGACATCCTTGTACTTTATCAACAATATTAACCTATCTCTTTCCTTTAGAGTGCAACACTTTCCAATAAAAACCTACATTGGATCATATTCTAAGCCAATGTCTATTTTTCATTGACTTCTTCCTAAAGCTTCTTTTAGATGTACCTATCACGAATATTTAAGAGGTCTTCAAAGGAACCAATATTTTTGGAATCTTATTACCTTTTAGCTAAATGATACCTTCATAGTTAGGTGTGATGTATTCATCATCACTATCTTCCTTCAAATCTAAAACTAATTCTGTGTAGGGCAAGTCACTACCATCGAAGTACAAGTTCATTAAGTTCTCCATTTTCTCCAATACCATGATGATTTGTTTATCTCTATTAAAAACATGTCAATATTAAGAGTTATTAGGGATTTTGGGCCTATAAACCATTCATTAGTGTAACATTCTTTTTTTAAGTCCAAGTAAGGGATGAGAAACAAGGAAAATGCTACCAAGTAATTGGCTTTGGTATTCTTTTTCCTAGGAGAACTTAAATTCAAAATGCTCAATGCAATCCCATGCCATATTCTTCTAATGCTTAAGTCTATCATTTTTTACCTAGAACTACTTTCTAATTTTCTTAACAACTAATTTTGCATCTCCTACTACCTTTAGTTTCTTGATACCCATTTCTTAAGTCACCTTTTAACCTAAGTATGAGACTCATATTTTGTTGTTTTGTTAGTGTTTTCAAATTCTAATTTGAATTTTGAAGGATATTTTTTACCTCCTAGGGAAATCAATACAATTCCAACACCTAAAACAAATGAAGAGAAGTTGTCATCAAACTCTAAATCCATACCCCATTAAACTAAACTTCTTTAGAAATCTCAAGCATACAAGCTTACTTCTCAAACATCAACCTATATGTGCCTAGGCCTACTTTCTCATACAAGATTTTAGCATGTGGAGCATCTAAATTCTACACTATATATTTGGACTTAGGTTCTAGGTTTAGGTAGACTTTCTTCCCTTTTGATGGGGATAGCAGTGGGGATCAATCCAATTGTATTTCTCTACCCATCTTTGCATAAATATTTACTTTGGAGCATCCCATAACTATCGAGAATGTCTACTACTAAAATTATTAACTTTATTCTTTTATGTGGATGAGTAGTAAGGTATAATTGAGTATCTTTGATTTGACCCACTAAGGGAACTTGTTTAGGCTCCTAGAGTGGTATTTCCCCAAAGTTTGTGTATGTAAGACCAAGTGCATGGGAAACATGTGCTAGCATAACATTATCAGATGCCACAGAGTCTAGGATACAATTATTTAACCTAAAACCAATAATGTACAAAGAAATGTAAAAATGGGTCTAGATTTTCTTTAGTGATAATGAGGGTTGTGACATTATTAGTTGAGGCACTAAGGGAGGCGTCATTGCAAACAGGTTTTAGATTTGTAGCATTTACATGCTTACTAGAGTTTTCATCTTTAATGTACTAAACTAACACATCTATTTTCTTGGGGTTTGATTTCAGATATTTAGTTTGTGATATTTGAACTTTAGTTTTATTAAAATGTTCTATAATATCAAATAAAGTAGAATAAAATGTAATATTAGTAGATAAACTATCATGTGGTGCATTTTGACTATTCTTAACAGCATTTTGGAATGTAAAAGAAGATGATCAAGAGGGAGAAGGCACCTTTTTTTAAGAGGTAATTTGGTAGATTTTCAATGTCCTTTATAGCCTTAATTTCCTTCTTCTTGAAGACCAGATATTTTTCATCTTCTTTGCATTTTCCTTTTTCCATCCTTTGATGCTAATCCCTCATGAAAACTATGAATGACCTCATAGCCTTAATCATATATTCAACACCATTAGATTTATATTTGAGAAATCTCACAATAGATTCACATATGAATTCTTGATTTATGATATAGAAGGACCTATTTCCTGAACAACTTCAAATACCATACATATTAATATATAGATATTCATCTCTAGGCAATTGGTGCCATCATGGTTAGTCATTAAATTAAAATCATAGGCCAAGTTATTGATGAGGTAAATTGCAGGTGGTGCCTCAATTTCTAACCATTCATTTGGCAAAAGCAACCTATTTGGTTTGTTATTATAAGACACAAAATTTATCCTTGGAATATTTGGTTTAATGGTGGTTTATTATTTACTTGTGGTAATTACCTTTTAAGGGATAGCATTCCATTTTCCATCTTTTGCAAAATAGGATCAACCAAAGTTGGAGTAGATGTCAAAGTTTAGTTTGTGCAACTCCTTTTTCCACTTCTTGGCTCTCATAAAATCATCTTCAATTTCAATAGCTTGTGATTGAGCATATTGTAAAGTATTAACACAAGTTCTTCACAGAAGGAAACTAAGATTAGGTGGCAACATGTTAATGAAGAAACGTTTCTAATTATCTGTTATAGGCATTTTGGGTTAATATTTTTTATTGACCTTGTTAAATTTAGCAATAAATTCCCTTATTGTCTCAAGAATTTCCTTTTTTATTTGCATCAACTAGGCTGATAATACACACTCATCTTCTATAGTTTTAAAATTTTCTTTGAATTTTCTTTTCATTTTGTCCTAGTTGGCTATTGATTCAAAAAGTAAATGGAAAAACCATTCATTTGCACCCTCAACAAGAGTCTCCATGAGCAAGTGAACAACATCTTCATGTTGAACCCCTAAAATTCTGCATGCAATTGTAAATGAAGAAATATGCTCTTCGAGATTGATTTTTCCATCACCATTGAATTTAGAAAATTTCTTTCAAGAGCCTTTAGGAAGGTCATGATGTTGATTTACTAAAGTTAATTGCCCTATGGCAATAGCCCATGGTACAATAACAACATCCATTCTTTGTATATTTATCACAATACGTAAACCAATGCCTAATAATATTAAATCTTGGCTTAGATTCAAAATTGTGACTTGTCCTCTTAAACTATTCTTTTACTTTTCCAAACTCAAAGGAAGACTAAGAGAATTCTAAATTTTCATTATACTTTTAGGGTGTAAATTAAACCCCAAAGATTTTTGCAATTTGAAAAATGGATTTGTGATGCATTTTTGCTTGTCCCCATGGGTAAATCTCTTGTCAGCCAAATTTAAATAAAATTATTGTTAAGTGTTGATTGTGCTAGAGGTTGAATTATTAAAATTCTCAGAATTTGTTTAGGTTGATCTCTTTGAATGAGCTAGTTTACAATCCTTCATGATCTATTTGCAATGTCTTCTTTTTGGTCCAACATAGTGTAGCTCTTTAATATTCTCCAATATTGTGGTGGTTATTCTATGAAAGATCACATAAGCTCAAAATTAAATCATCTTACTCTACGTCTAACTAGTTGATATTTGGGTGGAGAATTAGTTGTATGTGTTGTTGAATTGTCATATGTGTATGTGTAATTTTTTGAAAGTTTTGTGGGTGGAAAATGGTATGGAAAACCATATCCCCAATAGGGTCAACAAAAATAATTGTTGGTGAGTAAATTGGTATTTACCAATTTCCAATGGTTTTGGGATAAAAATCTCTTCTCAAGAAAGGTGAAGATACCCTTATTGGAACCCCAAAATAAAATATGTATACAATACACCATTATTTACAATTTATACAATTTTTTCTTTTGTGAGTGGGGTTTTAACATGCTAAAATGAAAAAAGTAAAATGTTCGAAAGGGAAAAATTATTGAGAAACCAATGAACAATTATAGTGAGAATATATGCATAAAGTGTTTAAATATGAAATGGAACATGGAGAAATACTTATACATGAAATAATAATCAACCAAGACTAATAAACTTATAACACCAAAATTTAAGTGGAGAAACCCTTTCAAAAAAAACTCCACCACCAAAGAGATACCAAGCTTGAATTAATCAAGAATAAATCTTAACAACAATACAATCCACTCTATCTTCTTCAGTCCAATAACATTCTAGTAGCATAATATTACTCTTACCTACAAAAGACATAATATCTCTATCACATACCTCCAATATATAGAGCAATTAAAAACTAGAAACCATAAATGGTATACAAAACTAGTGGGGGCCTAAAACTAGGCACCCCACTTCTACAACAAAAAATCCAATGTCCCATATTCACGAAGTGCATCTCTTGAAATAGTAAATAGCTCCCATGAGCAAGTAATCTCCACCATAATGGCAGAAAAGTTAGATTATAACTCCCAAGTGCCCCATTAGGAAACTAATTACAACTCATGACTCTTTGGATTCCATTGTGACCTTCATCTTCTTTCTCCTCTTTGCATGTATTCTTGCAATAATAATCCAAAATAATTAGAGAATAATAATTAATATTATTGTCTCCACGGATGTCCAAGTTACCCATTCCATGTACTAAGATGAAAATACATAAATTATCCTATGACTAGTAAAAGCACCAAAGGTGCTATTAAATGGCCGATAGGCACAAATATTTATAGGCCTATAGCTAAATAGAATATATTTATTATTGAAAAGTCATTACATGTAGTAGTTGGTGGCCAAGGCTATAAAACTTTAAGAAATTCAATTTTTTTTACAAATAAAAATAATGGAATAGTATTAAATGAATAACCACATGAACTAAATAATGAATGAACCATTAGAGAACTAAATCATAAACAAACCATAGAGAACTATGGTCTCCCATTCAACCAAGATGAAGTGGCATATTTACTAGTGCCCCAAAGTTATCCACTAAATTAATTTTAAGCAATCAAGACATTAGGTGAGCCTTACAGTACCTAAATAATGTAGGATAATACAAAATCCATGTTACTAATTTTCCTCCTGATAGACACACATATTTATAGCCATATTGTTAAATAGCCTTATTGGCAAATAAAATTGCCTGGTGAAACCTAATAAAATTACCAATTGTAAGAACATTGAGCCCATTCATTTGGAAATTTAAGCATTGACAATCAATTCTTTGTTTAAACCCGTATTTAAAATTGCTTGAAAATGTTCAAAGTATTTCACCAGTGTATATAAAATAAGACAATAGGCGGGAGTGTTTTTCAATTTACCTAGCAAAGAAATTATAAGAGTATAGAGTAAAGTATTTTGTATGTGCATTCTTTTAAGCCTTGTCAAACTATTAATTTGTGTGGAATTAAGACTTACCATTGAAAGTACAAAACATTATCAGGCAAAGTTCCTCAAGCAAGGAAAGAGTATATGTCTGCTTTTCCAAGATAGTTATTCTTGCTTTCTAATATTTCATAGATTTCGTATCTATTACTACAATTCTTCAACATGAGAAGCAATGTTATTTTTTTCTAAAGATCAACATGAACCAAACCAGCCATAGGAGCATTCATTCTAGGCTTATTTTTCACAAGATTAAAAAAATTGATAACAATTCAATATCCATGATTGGAGAGTTGAGAAGGAAGAAAACATAAAGAAATTACATAAGAAATCCAATTGAAGAATACAATACAAAACCATAATGGGAACAAACCTCCAAATTAGTAATCTCCAAGTAATCTCCACCATAATGGCAGAAAAGTCACATTGTAACTCCCAAGTGCCCCATTAGGCAACTAATTACAACTCATGACTCTTTGGATTCCATTGTGACCTTTCATCTTCTTTCTCCTCTTTGCGTCTATTCTTGCAATAAGAATCCAAAATAATTAGAGAATAATAATTAATATTATTGTCTCCACCACACACAGATGTCCAAGTTCACCCATTCCATGTACTAAGGTGAAAATACATAAATTATCCTATGAATATCATTAAATACATTAGACATAGGGATTTAAAAGGTATATATCACCTAATTCAAAAATTCTTCCACTTGATGCTTATATTGTAAATACACAAAAGAAACATAAGAATGAAATCAAGTAAAATATGCTAGGCCCATGGCCACTTTGCACTAAGAAAACTTATCCATGCTCATTAGTTTCATAAGTGAATCTACATCATTAACCAAAGTTTCAACCTTATTAATCATGACCTTACCACTTTCCACCATCTCATGATTAAAATGATATTAAACATCTACGTGCTTAGTATGAACATGGTACATGGGATTCTTGGCCAAAGAAATAACAATCTAACTATCACATTGGATTTGAACCACTCTACAATTAAAATGAACTCCTGAACATAGTCTTTGTAACCAAACTACCTCTTTATAGACATGTGTAGCAACTATATACTCTACTTTAGTAGTGGACAAAGAAACTATGGGCAGCCTCTTACTCATCCAACTAACAACACCATCAAACAGAGAAAACATAGCCACTAGTGGATCTCCAACTATCCAAGTCACCTACCCAGTATACATCAACAAAACCATGTACGTCTAATAAATTTCCCACATAATTATAACCATGATAAGATAATCAATAATTATAAGTTCCTTTCATATATCTAATACCCTCTTAACACAAGTCCAAATGGTTCTTTACCAAGGTTAGAGATAAACCTACCAAGAACTTCCACTACTTGGGCAATATCTAATCTAGTACAAATAATTGTATATATCAAGATACCAATAGCAATAGCATATATCACATCATACATATCCTTAAAATCATCATATGACTTAGGACACATATCCAATAAAATCTTAGTGCCTGCAGGTAAAGGAATACTCACTAGTTTACAATCATGCATAACAAATGCGAAATAGTGTCAACATACTTACTTTGACTAAACCAAATATTTTTGTGAATCAATCCCTACTGATTTCCATTCCCAAAATGAATTTTTTAGTCATTGAACCCTTCATTTCAAACAACAAAAATATAAGTCTTAATCTCCCTAATCATCACCTAGTTGTTACCAATAAATAACATGTCATCAACATACAAGACAATAATTAGAATTTGATCATCAATATCTTCACTTCTAAAAAAATCTAACTCATTTATGAGATTTTTGATTCCACATCCAAGGTGATTGTTTCAAACCATACAATTATTTTTTTAACCTACAAACCAAATTTTCTTTCCCTTTTGCCTCAAACCCATCTAGTTGTCACATGTAAATTTTCTCTTCAAGATCCCTATGAAATAAATTATTTTTAACGTTCATTTGTTCTACTTCAAAATCACAAGGGTAATATAACATAGGAATAAATGGAAGAAAATTTAGCAACAAGAGAGAAAATTTACCAAAATAAACTCCCTATCTCTATGAGTAGCCTTTAGCCAGTAGTCTATCTTTGTACCTCTCTAACTTACTATATGCTTTGAATTTATTTTTAAACACTAACATGTAACCAATAGGCTTCCTTCTCTTTGGAAAACTCACAATATCCTAGGTGTCATATATGTCCAAGGTCATCATCTCCTCTTTCATGGCCTCCATCCAAGAACCATGCTCATCGAAAGAGAGAGCTTCCCTAAATAATCTAGGTTTATTATCACTACATAATAAAGAAAATACACAACAAAAATCTAGTGGGCTATACCTTTCAACTAGTTTTTGTTGTCTCACAGATCTTCTCAAGGTGGAGTAGGGGACTTTGCATGTTCCTATACATGCTCAACCTTCTTAGAACCCTCACCTAAATCCTCTGCTTCCTCTCCATCCTCAAATCTATCATTATGTTCTTCAGCATGTGCATCTTCCTGTTTCTTGACCTTAGTCTCAAAATGCATTGTTTTCCTTCCTTATTTTTTCTTTCAGTTGTCTTGGATCATAAAATACTCTAATTTCCCTAAAACCACATCATTAGAATAAATTATTTTCAAGGTTAGATGATTTCAAATCCTGTAACCCTTAATATTCTCACCATATCCAATGAATATGGTTATCTAAGCTTTGGGATCACACTTAGATCACTTTTCTCTAGGCACATGAACAAATGTCTCATAGCCAAATACCCATAAATGGGAAACCAATGGGTTCTTACCTGTCCACACCTCATAAGGATTTTTATCAACAAGAGACAAACAAGGAGATTTATTAATCAAGTAGTACGCAATACTCATAGCCTATGTCCAAAAGCACTTATTTGTAAGAAAAATTACCCACAAAGCCCTTAGCAATTAAACTTAAAACAAAGACCAATTACTAAACATGTAAGTATCTCCACATTAACCCTTAGAGAAGAATATTACATAAATAAAATCTACATAAAATTTAGCTACATTTTATCATGCAAACAACAATTAGAAAGGAAATAATGAAAGAGAGAATAGAATCAACCACAAGAAGACAAGAGACACAAATATACCCTAGAAAAAACCTTTAGGAAAAACACATCCTCCAAAGCACCATACAACTCTATATAATACCAAATAAATCATTGTTACAATACATTCACAAAGATTCTATGCAGTAATTTAATAAGATCAACATTCCTACTCCTCTAGTGGAAATTAGCATAACCCTACACAATACATTTCATATATCCTTTATCCCATGTCTCCAATATATATACTTGAGGAGGCCTAGAGAATCACTAAAAATAATACCATGGCCCCAAAAAATGTCTAAAAATACCATGATATGCATTCTGATGACCCTCACATGTGTGGAGTCATCTTGAAATAGAAATAACTCTTACACAATCATCTTTGACCTCCATTACACAAGTTGGCACAAGTAACTCCCAAGCACTCCCCCATGAAGCACTGATTACATCTTACACCCACTAATAATGGAAGATGATCCAATTCCACTATGTAACCCCCTCATTAATGCCTCATTACAATAATATTTCCATGTCCCCAAAGAATAATAAAATAATTACATATGTCCCCACCATAACATGGGCATCCCATTTTTCCCACTCCATGATTATTGGAGATATTTAATTAACCATATATGAACAATAAGTTACACAAGACCTTGAGATATGCAAGGTGAATAGAACAACTAATCCTAACATTCTCCCACTTGATATTCACATTGAAAAATCATAAGGGGCTCCAACAAAATCAACTCACCACCAAGGGTATAACCATGTTGCATCAATTGACTCCTCTATACTCATGGGGTCAATAAAGAATTTGTAACATCCACCAACTGACCACTATATTTACCACAACACTCTAATCCTCCGTCATGTTCAAGCACAAAAGATAAAAAAATGAAGCCAAGATCACACTTTGAATGTCATGCTTCAACTTGAACACATACACTGAAGTCCATCTCCTCTAGAATAGGACCAAGTATCTACCATAGACTCAGTTCACAAAAAATAGAATAATGATCATAATCCATCACTAATACATCCAATTAACTATACCTGAAATAGGGTACACATCACATGTAGAATTTCAGGTATCCACATATCCATTCTAATCCACAATCACAAGTCCATGCATATTCATTATCCTACATAAAGTCTATATCCATAAGCAAAAACACATAGGCATGCATAAAATACCTAAAGACCTCTATACCATAGTACAAAACTCCACCAATGCTAGTCTCATAAAGGATGTGGCTAAAGTTCTCTATCACATAATATCAAAGGACACACACCGATCTACAAACCTACAAACTAAACCACTACAAAACTCTCTCTCCTTTGATCACCTTAGCTGTCTTAGGTTCCTCTTGTTACATAGAAAATAGATATTAAGAGCCCAAATCATCCATACTATTACTTAAAAAAATTAAGTACAATAATATTAAATTATCATCAACATGTTCAAAAACCAAACAAAGTGATTTGATTATCTCTACACAAATCCCAACTCTAATATGTAGCGAACCAAACCTCTGGGATAAACAATAAACTATAGAGAGAAAACTTACAAATCAAACTACATTATTCTACCAACAGTAACACATGCTATAGCTATGACAAGTAAGATCTCATTTGCAATCCCCAAATAGAAAAGCCATGAACATATAATTGTTCAACTCTAATGTAAACAAATAGTAGAAACAAATGTAAGCTTCTCAAATCAAATGAAGATCAAACTAAAAACCATTCTTGTAACAAATGGAATATGCCTAAATCCACTGATCATCTCTTGTACTCCTCAAACCAATCATCAGAATTAACTCCATAGCTCAAGACCCACACATAGGAGACAAAAAAATGTAACTATGTATCTATTCCTCAAACAAGTCCTTATAATTGACATCCACAACTTAATACTCGTGCACATGAGAAGATAATACATAAACAAAGAATACATATAAAAAATGGGTGTAGAATACCTATCAAATCATTCACTACTGAGTGGACCAAGAGTGGGGCATGAGATTGTTCTACCAAAGAAGCACAATCTCCTTGATAGATCCATGTTGAATCATGTCCAACTCTAGGTGTAGGCTTATCAATCATTAAGCTAAAATCAAGTTAAAAAACTTATCATTCCAACACACAATCTCTAAAAACTATAGATCTAGCCTCACCCAAATGTGATATAGGTGCACAAATGATCATCTCATGCCAAGCGAACTCCAACTCCAACTTCAGAATAACCAAAATCTCACAAGGTAAAATGATCACAACACTCATCTATCAAATTACCACAAACCACTACTAAAGCCCCCACTACATGATCAATACATAATCCAAGAACTTACCATGACATCATGATTTACATAATAACCATAACTCAACCAAAAGATCCAATAGCTCTCCATGGAAACAAGCTATCCACATACTCATAAAAATAAACATAACCATCCTCTATTGATAGAATAAGGAATTGTCAAAGAACTCTCATTTCCCACATGAGGCAAAATCTAAGAGCTTCTCATGACACACATCCACTGTAGAAAATCATCCATCATAAATTGATAGATCAAAATCAATGCCAAAGCTCCCACTAAAAGTTATCTAGATCTACACATGACATCGTGATAAACATCTCCTAACTAGATATCACTCATGGACCTCACACAATTAAAAACTCAACTACAACATCTTAAGCTCCCAAAAGGCAAAGTAAAACCACCATCTCCAACCAAGAAGATACCATTGACTATGTGACTACACAAACCTCCCAATGAACCATGATCTGATGCCTTTCATGACACTATAGTCAAATACTACAAGTTGTAAACTATAACTATCTTAGGTACTCTAAACATCCATCTCTTTGTCTCACTGTGATGAACATACCAATGCATCGTGATGACTAAAAGACCAACCAAACATAATTTGCATCCTCATGGCATCCAACATAAAACCTTGTTGTAACAAGACACCAACAACATTGTGAAGATCTATGGATATAGACAACCCACATATAAGTTATCCATGCAACTTGTAGGTGCAAATAGCCCACAAAACCACACAACTCATAGATCTCAACAATGCAACATATAGATTCATCACCACATCAATAACATGTAGATTCTCCATGAATCTAGCATTAGATCAAAGCTAGATCCAACTTGTCACAAATCCACAATAGAGTAACCATAGTTCAAGAACCCAATAAGCAACCACCACCTAATGTTAAATAATCAAACACATACTATAACTTCTGCGTCGAGAGGGATACAACCAACCTCTTCAAACCATGCATATGAAATTGTAATTATATCCATCCAAAAAATCCTAAACAATAATCTCTTCATAGATCTATAAAGCCACATGTTTTAATTAACATACACAACTTGTAAAACCATACTTTAAAATTTGAATCCATTAAACTTTTAGAAACCCACAAATTTGAAAACACCTAATCTGTAAATAAAAATAATAGAATGTCATAGATATGCAAAACCACATATTTTAAACAAGAAATTTGTAAAACCCACAAATCCAAATAACATGAATTTGTAACATGCAAGTACAAGCATTTGAAAGGATCAAAGGGTTGTCCAAGAAATATAGAATATCAATTCTACAAACATCACCATGTACATGTAAATAAAGGAACTAGATTATCCAAGAGCTTCCATGTCACCAAAATAGAAAATCCATAACCCACATGCAACTAGGGACTAAATCCATGAATCTAACATAAGCACTCCATATGGTAGTCAACATAGCCAGTGCTTTCCCATATGACTAGGGAGCCAAAATAAAGCACCCAACATGAACACTCTTTTGTTGCAAATGACCATGAGATAAATGAACACAATCACCATGCTAGACAATAATCCCATACTATCAAACAAGATCTCCAAGTCACAGCTATGCAAGATGCAACCACATGACCCAATCCAAGTTCTCCCACCTTGAACGTCTAATTCCCAATGTTGATTTCATTGAACCTCCCCACCATTCTGTTGGAATAAGGTGCCATTAACCTTGTAAATTCCAATATTGTATTTTATTCCATTTATTATTTGTTATTTGTAATTACCCATAAGGGAATGAGGTAATCTCATTGACAGTTGTAATTTTGGAGTTACCGGCGGTAGTTATGGAGTGACTTTTACTATTGGTAAATGTAAAAACTCATGGTAAATGAGGATAGGCATGCTCCCTTGAGGAATATACTATTTTCGGCATGTATGACAACTGTCATAAAATTTGGTGAGTGAATCTATGACAGCTGCAAGTTGTCATAAGATTTTGAGATTCTATGATGCATATGTCGGATATGTTAGTTGTATATTTGCTATATTTAGCCCAAGCTTCCTATCTTGGAAAGATACTCTTTTGTGGAATCTATGACAGTTATGACATGTCATAAGATGCTGTAAGAGGCCAGATTTAGTCTTGGGCCCCCAACCTTTGCATGGCTATTTTTGGACAAGTGTAAGATGCTTGTAAGATGGTAATTAATGTTTACAGGTTGGAGAATCTTAGGAGAGAGTAGGTGAATTCCTAAGATGAGTTAGAAAATGTTTCTATAAGTATTTTCCATGTATTAGTTGCTGCAATATAGATTTTAGGTACTTGGGTGTTGCCGGAATGCTGTCAGATTGAAGACTCGTGGAGAGAGTTGAAGTGTTGTTGTATTGTAAATCATTTTCAGATTAATACAAACATTCTTCCTCCTTCCTATGTGGAGTTTTTTACCCAAAAGGGTTTTCTCCACGTTAAATATTGTGTTATGTGTTCATATTTCTGATTTTGTGTTTCTGTGAAACATAGTTTTGTTTCTGTGTTACAATCTCCATTAATAACACACAGTTAATGATTACAAAAAAATATATTGAATCAGATTTCCATTGAAGTAGTGTTGCTTTCATTTCTAACACATTCCAATAGTTCATGCGATACTATTACCTAAAATCTCAAACCAAATCCACTAAAATTCCACACAAACAAGGATCAATATTCAACTGATTCCTTCCTAAAAATTCCCACAAGCTAGTTAGGATTAAAAAAATCAAAATAGAGGAATACCCAATGCTCAAATCACCATGAATCCATCACATGCATCAACTTGTAGTCCACATGCAAGTACCTGCAAACCGCATGCAAGTTCATGCAAGCACATGCAACCCTTAGAACCACCTTGTCCCTTATACTAAAATGTAAGGAAAAGTGTCTGTAAACCCTTTAGTAATTAAACTTAAGAGAAATCTCAATTACAAAACATGCAAGTATTTCCACATTAACCCTTCAAGGAAAATATTACAAAAAATTTAGCAACATTCCAATATGTAAACAACACTTAAAAGGAAAGAATGAGAGAGATAAAATAGAAGCAACCATAAGAAATTAAGAGACATAAATATATCTTGGGAAAACCCTTTTCAGAAAAAATCAACCTCCAAAGCACCACACAAATCAATATTGATACAGGAGCATCCCAGGTTGTAGAGCAATCAAGTGCATCAACCAAAAATATTTTCTTTTCTTTCATTTTCAGTTCAATTCAGTCATTTGTAGTTTCAACATTTTGTATCGCATTTTGCTACATCATCATATCTGAGTTCGTGGAGCAGGACTTAGCATATACATAGTGTCATCTACATCATATTTAGATTTCAATTGATTTGGATTTGTTTCCTGAAAGTTATCGCAATCAGAAGATCATTAGTTTTCACATAACAGAGCATTCAGAAAGTCAGTTGAAGGAGAAGGTTTACGGAGCACTTTTGTTACTTGCAAAGCTTAATGGAGCATCATACATGACACATAAGGATTATATAGACCTTCCTTGAGGTCTGCACCAAGTTTCATCCATTTGCAAAGCAATACCACATGTTGTAGGCCAACCTACATGTTTCTACACTTTACATATTTCATTGGAATTTGTAACCTCTTGTGGCCAACGCAGAGGATTCTATGAGCCTGAAGATGATATATATAGATCTATTAGATGCATTAGGAAGTCAGTAGTTTTAGAATGTGATTTAGAGTTTGATTTTCTTTTCGGAAGGCACTTCAATGCCATAGATCTTGCATATCTGTTGTAACTCAGGAAGTAGGCTTGTGAGCCCTTTGATTGTAGCCCGCATGTTGCTGGCATATAAGCATTCTGATTATCTAATATATTGAGAATTTTGAATCTTCCATTGCATTCTATGATTGTGTTGTTTCCATTGTGTTTACTCTAGTTGCATGGTTTGGACAGTTCATTCTATGAATCCTCCAGCCATGACTGCACCAAATATATTACTAAATGAGTCATGGTTACAATACATTCACACAGATTTCATGCAATACCTCAATGAGATGAACACTTCTACTCCTCTAGTAGAAAGTTGATAGCATGGCCCTGCAAAATACATTTCATACATCCTTTATCCCATGCCTCTAATTTATAGACTTAGAGAGGCCCAAAAAACACCAAAAAATAATACCATGGACCTAAACAAGGTCTCAAATACCATGGTATGAATTCTCACAACCCTCACAAGTGTGGAGTCATCTTGGAATAGAAAATAACTCTTACACAAATATCTTTGACCTCCATTATGCAAGTTGTCATAAGTAACTCCCAAGCACTCCCCCATGAATCACTAATTACATCTTGCACCACTAACAATAGAAGATTATCCAAGTTCACTATGTAACACCCTCATTAATGCCTCATTACAACAATACTTCTAAGTCCCTAGAGAATAATTAAATAATTACATATGTCCCCACCCTCACATGGGCATCCCATTATGCTTTCATGATTATTGGAGATCCATCTACGGACAATAATTTACACTAGACCTTAGGATATGATAGGTGAATAGCATACCTATTCCTAGCATGATCCAACTATGTACCACTCATCATAATTCTATCTCTTTCCATCAAGGTTTGGTTCATCCTTTCTGTAACCCCATTCTGCTTTGGAGTATATGGGATAGTATTTTTCCTCATAATACCTACATGTCTTCATAAATTGAATTCCTTAGAGCAATATTCCCATCCATTATCAAATCTCAAAATCCTTATTTTCATCCCTAATGGTTCCTCAAACAAAGCCTTAAAATCCTTAAACTCAGAGAAAACATCAAGAAAATAAATCCATACATATCTTAGGTAATCATTTGTGAATGAAACATAATATAATGATTTGCCAATAGAACCCACATCCATTGAACCAAACAAATTTGAGTGATTGACTTATAAATTATTTTCTTCTTGTTTTTATATTCTTGTTTACATGCCCTCAATTTTCATAGTTCCAACACTTCACTCTAGATTTTCCTAAGGGTTTTGGGTCATCCTTTAGACCTGGACCTATTTTTTGATTTCTTTCTTTCTACTTTAGATCCACCTTTGTCCTTGAGCCTTCCCTGAACATGCAATGCATATTTTGAGCCCTCATCCTTGGATTTTCTCCTCATATGTTCACTAAGCAAAGTATCAACAAGGAAATCCAATTTTGGATCATTCATAGAACCGCTCAGATCAATGATTAGATATTCTCAAGATTCATGGGAAGAACAAAGCAATAAAATACACTTATCCTCCTCATCTAGCTTAACATCAATGGATCCTAGTTGACTCAAAATCAAATTAAAAGCATTCAAATTCTTAGCAACAAAGTCTCCCTTTTTTAATTTTTAAAGAGTAAAGTTTTATTTTCAAATACAACTTATTTACAAGACTCTTTGTTTGATAGATATCACCTATTCCCTTCCATAAGCTATGTGTGGTAGCCTCCTCTAAGACATTCAAGAGAACAAAATATTCAAGACACAATTGAATGGTTCCTCATGCCTTCTTGTCTAAATTTGTAAAGTCTTCATCCAACATACCCATAAGATTTCCTTCCCTTGCAACAACTCTCCATTGATCCCTTTCTTCCAAGAGATTCTCCATTTCTAACTTCCACAACTTGTACTAGAACCATTGAATTTTTTAATTTTTGACCAGGATGTGCTTACCATGGCTTCTCTAATCCCATGTGGATCTACAAAACCCACTAAATTAAATACTCCCTCTATAACAAAAAAAACTCACTACACTTCCAAAAAAGGCATCCCTCTCTTATCACAACCATAGCTCTGATACCAAATGTTGAGAAACTAGTGAACAAGTACGATGAGAATATGTGCATAAAGTGTGCAAATCTAATTATTTAAAAATATATACATGTGATTAACCAATAAATATGAAATGCAATATGGATAAAAAATAGAAATCAACAAAGACATAATGAACTCATAACACCAATATTTACATGGAGAAACCCTTTCAGAAAAAAACTCCACCACCAAAGAGATACTGAGCTTGTATTAATCAATAATAAATCTTTACAATAATATAATTGACTCTATATTCTTTAGTGCAACAAAATTTTGGTAGAATAACATTATTCTCACCTAAAAAAGATATAATACCTTTACCCACATGTCTCCAATATATAGAGCAATCGAAAACTAGAAACCATAAATGGTATACCAAATTGGTGGCCAAAACCATGGGCCTATAACTAGGCATCCCACTTCCACAACCAATAACGCAACACCCCATATTCATGAAGAGAATCTCTTGGAATAGAAAATAACTCCCATGAGAAAGTAACCTCCACCAAAATGATAGAAAAGTTAAATTGTAACTCCCAAACACCCTATTAGGCAACTAATTATAACTCATGACTCTTTGTATTCAATTAGGATCTTTCATCTTCCTTTTCCTCTTTCCATATCTTCTTGTAATAATAATCTCAAATTACTAGAGAATAGTAATTAATATTGTTGTCCCCACCACACATGGGCATCCAAGTTCACCCATTCCATGTATTAAGGTGCAAATACATTAATTATCTATCTACATATAATTAAATAAAAAAGATATAGGGATTTGCAAGGTAGATATCACATCCTAGTGTGGGTATAGATCCCTTCACCTCTCACCAAGATAACTATGCCTATAATCTATCTCTCTTCCTAAATGACAACTTTGTCCATGCATAGTCTACTGCACTCTCCAATCAACTCATCTCTCTTGACTTGAAGTGTGGCATAGTTTTTTTATGCACCTTTTTACACCTCATAGAACCAACTCACTAGATCAAAGAGAGAAGAAAAAATGAAACATGCACATAATCTCACACTCTCCTCTCTACTAATCATTTGAATACCATAGTTGTACTTGAGTTGTTAGCATAGTTTGAAGCATAGTTAGCAAACCATAAGGAGGTCAGATGGATTTGAGGGAGGATTGTTGGTCTCCTACAATGATTTAACAGCTAAGCCCATAAAGCTGTGACTCAGAGATTGGACATCTAACCTGAATAGCTGTATTAATCACTATGAAGATGCATTTAACTTGTCAACCCAGGGATGTGAACTTGAAATGGGTCAGCACAGTATGTGCACTAGGAACTTCCAAAGTAGCCACATTCATTCTACAGCTAAGAAAGTCATAATGCTGAAAATAAACTACTTGGAAAGAAATAACATAAATGCTGAACGTCAACCAACAACTATGCTAAGCTGAAGTGCATGATAAAAAATGAAATTCTACGGAAGTGAACAGGAAACTACTCTGTCTGCTTTGGCTGCAGGAACAGACACAGAATGGAATTCTAGTGGCTATAGGAACATTCAATACCAAATTTAACTAACTACTTAACAGAAAATACAACTAAACTAAAGGACGGGATGCTCACCAAGTGGGCCCCCTTGGATGAGTATTCCCTAAGACAAATGTAAACTCAAAGATGAGACCTTATAACTTCATTTTATTCATTGGAAAACATGAGTACAAATGAACAAAATGACTGTATTACTGAAAACTGGATAATGCAAGTACAGCCTCAGATTAATCAACCCCTCAGAAGGAGCATCTGAGTCTTATTTATAGAAAGAAAACTACAAAACCAACTACCTAGCAAGGTGGTCAACTCCAACATAATAGGAGGACACCACTTTAGGGAAAGCATAGAAAGTGGAGAGGAGGTTATGCATGCATGGAATCTGGTCAAGCAAGTTGCTTCAACGCAGATCTAGCACAATAGTAACTCCTAAATTTGCTCAACAAGTAATTAAGACCAGTTACAAGGTGGTTATCTTCCCTCAATTTGACATTTGAACAACCACCTTGCTTGACTTTGATGGTGAGTAACCAACTGGAAAAATCTTCCTTGACTTTATGGCTCTAATTATATCTGCATAACAATATTAGTATGCACAATAATTGCATATCTGTAACTATCTTAGAGTAACATTCATTAACCACATGTAAAATTAACATAGATAGTTCATATAGCATGTCAATGTCATTAAAGATTATAGGAAATAACCTATGCCCAACATCTTATGATTTTGAGGAAATGTCATGAAAAGATCAAGATCTAAGTACCAAAGTCCATGATAACTATAGCAAATGGATAATAAAGTCTAACAAAATTGAGTCATAAACTAGACTCATCAAGGACCATAGCACATGAATACAGATCTAGGTCAAGATCATAGACTAGGACTTATGAGATTTCTAGGAGGAATGAGGGTAGAAGTGAGATGGGGGGTGGATCCTCAATACAACCTCCCTGTAATGCCCCTCATTTTGGTTTGAGACGGATGATAGTTTTCTATTGTTTTAGACAATTTTGAGACAGTTAGTAGTTTTATATTACACTGTGACAGTTGAGACATTTGAGTTATTAGACTATGGTTTATGCCTACTATGATCATGATGGACTATGTTTGACTGATGTGGTTTTGACATGTGTTATGAGTTTTATGATGACATTATTGATATTTCAGCTCATGATGTATTTTGACATGTTTAATTGATGGTTGGTTAGATTATGCAGATTGATATTATCATGTTTTATGTGATTTGCTGTCATCTGATTGTTAAGTAGAAATGTTTATGATTATTGCCTTGCTTCAAAGCAGGGACAATGTAGTATTGCTCAACCCGAGCACCCTACTACACTGTGAATCCCTAACTCTGTATGTGTGCTATATGTGTATGCAACATATTGTTTTGATGCAGGTTGTAGGTACTGGGCCTTGACTCCACCTGACTTAGCAGGTCTGAGTGGGCCCTTGCACCAATGGATAACATTGATGGGAGATAACATGAGGTTTTCCCTAGGTCAGTTTCAGTCTTCAATTGTGGCCGTGAGTCAAGGTGTCACTCTTTGGTCCTTATTTCAAATTGTTGGCCATCTAGTGGTATGTGGAGTTATTGTTGAGTTTTTGGTTAGTTAGCCTATGTGTATTTTGTTAATAGCATGTCAAATATAATAGTATTTTGTTTAGTCGTAAAATTTGGAATATTATTTAAGTAAATTCTAATATAGATTAAATTAATTATTTTGATGATTTTAATAGTATTTGAGTCATAAGTTTTATTATGGTTAATTAGTATATAGTTGTTTAAAAAACAAATATTGGGTAATAATTTAATGTTGGTTAGTTGTCGAATATGATTCCAGATTTGGGGAATCTCTATGTTAAGTAAACAAAGTTATATTCTTCTGAGTAGTGGGATTCTTGGTAACGGATTCTTGATAGTGGACATTTATGTCTCTTGGCTATTTTTGCTTCTGGGGAGTATTATTTTGGGGGGGAGTTGTTCTGAAGAAGTTAGACAGAAATTGGGGAAAAAAATTGTTACAAAAAATTGAGGAAGAAATTGGAGGTAGCTGAAGAATTTGAAGATTGGATCAAAATTTATGGGTATGTTTACTAATTTTTTTCTGTGGTAGTTCAGACAAATTAGTTTAAATCTTTGTGTTTCTCTTGTGTGTATTTGGATGAAATTCATGCCTTCCTATCTCCATTCGAATTTTTCCCAATAACTCTGTATCTAGTAGCTTGTTTTCAATCCTTGAGAAACTCAGGATTCTCTCAACCCTCCGTCAATCCAAATGGGAGATCTGCAAGGTTTATCAAACAAATTATTAATTGAAATTCCTCTAAATCAATCTTTTATCAGACTCCTCTATTGGAAAATGAGATTTTAAGCCAGGCATTGATATGAGATTTCTATGGCATTCTAGCAAAATTTTATCTCTGTTTTACACCCCTCATTCCCTTATCCTACCAGAATGTTGCTTATGCTTATGGGGTCAAATTTATCAACTTCTAATCAGATTCACCATTCCCCTCTACTGCCAAGACGTACGTTTTCTTTTCCTGCATCATTTAAACATTTTCTACCTTAAAAACCTTGTTTACCTTGCTACCTACCAGGCCGTACGACGTGGTAGGGAGAGGCTGAAGAGTCCTTAACAAAATTTCTTCTTAGAATCTCATCAAAATTCATACCTCTGGTTGAGTTGCTTACCTATTTGTTCCATAATTTCTACCAGACTTTAGTCAATTTTTTTTGTGCTAAAATTCAAATCTTCAATCCACAACCTCCCCTAGCCGTCGCTGTACGGCCGTACTTCCTATGCCTCTAGATTTCAATTGTCTGAGGATTTTGTTATCGTTGGAACGTCACCTGATGGTTACTTTTATTAGTTTTTTGCTTGTTTGTGTCCTCATCTCTTGGTGCGGCCGTACATCTGGCCGTACATCGGTGCTTATCCTCTGGTGTCTCAAAGTAAACATTGATATTTTACCTGGAAATGGAGAGATCTGCGATCCAACTCCCTCCTACTGTGCATTCATTATCATCTTTTGCTAATTCATTCATTTTGATCCATGCTATTGCTCTGTCCGTATGCCATGGCTTTGGGGATCTGCTGCCTGTTCATAGCTCTCTCTTAGTATATCACGCCTGAGTTGAGAACCCAGTCACAATATCATTTATGTAGTTTGGCAAGAATCTTGGAGCTTCATAGAAATTTAGTTAATTAGTTTTTTTATTAGAAGGTTTCTAATTAACTCCTTGTGCAACTAGAAAATCTTGCCTAAAGATTATGTATTTTTGTTAAATTGTTATATTGAAAACTCATTAATGATAATGGTAATAAAGCTAATATTAGGTGATATTATAATAGTATATGTTATTATTAAGATAGATGTGTAGTATATTTTCCTGTAGAGCAATTACCTTCATTATGAATATAATTGATATTGTAGATGTAGGATTATTAATTGAATAGATTAGAGTTTTAAGTGAAATAAATTATTATGGTAATAATGATGTTACAATCTCTAGAATTAAATGCCTTTAGTTAGATTAGTTATGCTCATAAATATGAATTGGTTACATACTATCTGGTGATACATTGATTTTAGTAAATAAATAATGAGTTAGAGTTTTAGTATGAATTGAGTATTATATTAGATTTCTATGGTAATAGTATATGTTATTTTATTTTAAAGAGAGTAAAAAACTTATAATGCTTGCCAGCTTATATTATCCATTGGTGTTATGTCAAGTTGATTTTAAATATGGTTTTGTTGAAGTCCCTTTTATTAGTTGTTAGCATCAGTAGTAATGATGCCATCGGTTATTATGTTATTCTTTGGCCCTGAGTCATATTGTTCTAAGGGCATGTCATAGTCGTTTAAACCCTTGTTCTGTTTTGGGGAGATGAACTTGTGTATAATGGTAAGGAGTTCAACTTACTGACTCCAGAAATTTAACTACTTGGGTTTCAATTTGTTATTGTGTCATTCTATTCAAATGTTCTATTGATTTGAGATTTTTGAAGTGAAAAAAAAGGAAAGTTTTATTATTGAGGTTGAAATTTGAAATGGCCTATGTAATGTATTGGATTTTAAGAGATAGATGCTTTCCAGTTCCTTGTCCATGCATGTTGTTGGTTTTTGTATGTGGTTAGGGGTTGCTAGTTGTATGTAGGAGAGTGGCTTTCATGGTGGGGCCAGTGCCCAAAGTGGCTGCCTGGATAACCCCATGGAAGTTATAATCAAGTGATAACTTAATAATTTACCTAGGTGGGTTGGGTAGTAATTCACATAACAAGATAAGTATGATGCCTCACCCATGCCTTGAGTGCTCTCATAGGCTAAGGATGGGATGAGAAGGCTTGGTTGGCAAGGTCGACCTCCTTGTCTCCATGAGAGGATGTGTTGGCTCCGCATGTGTCACCCTATGGGGCTGGTGCCTAGTGAGAGGTCTCCAGGATAACCATAGATGGGGGCCAATTTCTAGTGAGAGATAGCCTGGATAACCCATGCTGGGACCATGCAATGACACTCTCCCTACTGCAGCTTAGTCACTTCCTCTTTATCTTTTGTTGTAGCCTCTGGAGTATTGCCTTGTCTTGACTTGTCTTGATGATTTGTGTAGTTTTGATGATCTGAGTTGTCTATATCAAGTCTGTATCTGCTTGCCTATAACCTTGGGCCTAGTGGAACCTCAATGTTATCTCCTAGCTCGGAGGGGTAGACCTCAGGGTTCCACATGGTTGGGTGGAAGAGCTTAATCCATTGGTTTTCTTGGTTGACCTGATTCGTGACCACTATAGATGATTCTCCAATTCTAGACTTGTACTTGCATCCTCAGAGTTATATTATAATTTCAGAATTGTATCATATTGTTGTATATTGTAAACCAACGTGAACGGTCATGTAATCTTGTATTTAAACCTTTGTAATAATCAATCTCTGCAAATGAAAGATGTAAATTTTCTTCTGTTATATTATAAAGTATATCATTTGTATTGCTATGTTTGCTTGTTGATCTAATGCAGTTATGTATCCCTAGAGGTGTTAGCTGTTCATTTTATTTAAATGATGTGAATAGTGTCAACTTTATCTATTGATAATGCATTTACTTGCTTCAAAAAAAAATTATTTCTGTAAATTTTGCACTTGTTTGTTTAACACTCTAGGGTTGCATGACAGTGCATCAAGGACCATAGCACATGAATACAGATCTAGGTCAAGATCATAGACTAAAACTTATGAGATTTCTAGGAGGAATGAGGGTAAAAGTGAGATGGGGGGTGGATCCTCAATACAACCTCCCCCCAAGTGATGTTTTTATTACATTTGTGATCTTTTTTATGTTTCAAGCACTTTATTTGTTTGAGATATTGTTTAAAATGTTGGACATTTTATTTCTCATGTAATGACATATATGTTGATGTTTGATGATTTTATGAGTGTCAATGTGATGTCCATAGTTAGTTATTTTCATAATTTTATGTTCTCTATATGATTGTATATATATGTGTGTGTGTGTGTGTGTCCTTATCAATCTACTTGTATATATGAATAATGCATCATGAATAATTAGTACACCCATTATCTTTGGTAATTAATGAACAATAAATGTTTTTATGGAATCCTTATAAAATGAAGTAGTGAATGGATCAAAAGGAATCCCATAATCATAATCACATGTAATTAATGAACATGATGTCTCATTAGGGTTTCCATTAGAATAGAGTCTAGTCTCTTTTCCTTTTCTTTTTCTTTCTTTTATCCAATTTGTCATATCCTTACATTGATAACCAATCTGATGATGCCATCTATTTTCTTGTGGTTCTATGAATCTACACTAACCTTATTCATGTTTCTATATTCATATACCCTTATATCCAAGTTTGTACATAGTTTTGTATCCAAGACCATTTATTTGTTTAAATTATGGAGGGGCACAATATGGTTCAATTGTAGAATAGTGCCCCCAAAATAACTATTACACATGCATGCTTCTTTCTCATCCCTATATTCCTCAAGTGATTTTCCATAAATAGATGGATCCATGTTAAGAGATGGGATATTATAAGTGTTTGGATCAACACAATATTCTCCAACACCACAAGGCATGAAATCTAATGATCCCCAATCATCATCAAATAAAGCACCATTGTTAAGTAGGATATCTTGTTCGATATCCTTCTTATCAAGTGAATGATTTTGTGTAATAGAGTTCTTGGTATTATCCACCATTTGACACATGTTAAATGGTTGAGGATAAGTGGATATGCAACATTTTTTTCTTTGTAGAAAAATTTAACACATCTATGTAAATAAGACTTTCATAGCATGCAACCATCGACTTCCAAACAATCAAATAATTTATCTAATGTGTAAGGTCCAATTATGATTGGAAGAAAAATTATACCAACACAAGATCTACCCACATTATTGAATCCTCTAATGATAAGGTTGGATGGTTGTAACTTTGACATGTCCACATTTAATCATTTAAAGTAATCTTTAGTGCATATGTTTAGATTAGATCCATTGTCATTACTAAAGAGCATTTAATATTGAACTTATTATGTCTCGCCACAATGTGTAAAGGTAAAGATTCATTAAGAATTGATTTGAAAGTGGTAGCTCTTTATCATCAAATGAGATAGTATGTTGTTCCTTTTGACTAGTGGATTGTATCAAAGGTGCCACCAAATATGGGATGGTGTGAGAATTGATTAAATCTTCTCTAAGGATTTTTGCATGATATCCTATTATAGGGGTGATGTGAACACCAGATCCCAAAGTGATATCTCAGCTCATGTGTTCCTAAGTTGATCAATAGTATCATAGTATTTTAAATTTTCATTCATAAGTGTAGGATTAGGTGGAAGATTGGGTGTACACTAGGGGGTAAAGTAGGTTGTTGGGAAGGAACATTTTAGCCTCTAGCCAGTCTTTGAGGTGTATGCCCAACTATGTTATAATCATGTGAATCAAGAACAACATGAAAAATAGGCTTATGAACATGTGGGTGAGAGTTCAAAGTTGTGTCCAACTCTTATAAAAAATGGCCAACACTGATCTAACTTGAATCACTAGAAAGTGACACATATTTTGATTTTTAAAATTATGTAAACTAATGAATTGTAGATTTTATAGTGTATTTTATGTTTGTATTTAAAAAATTATTTGAATGTAGTTTTTTTATAAATTGACACCATAATTTAGTTGCTAATAAAATGTTGAAAAATAAGGTTAAGCGAGGCTCCACTTTTTATATAGTAATTTTTGTCCCTTTAATTTTCTTTTTACATTTATAACTTGAAACTTTAGTGCATGGATTGATTTTTCCCATTTCAATAAATATTTTCTTTTAAATAAATCTTGAAAGTTGTGTGTACTAAAAACACAACCATTTCGACAAACCTCCACTTTTTTTGTCTTTATTATTTATCCAAAATAGAAAATGGTTATATTGTCTCAACATGGAATCTCTCCTCTAGTGCATCATATTTTTTTCAATTTGTTAATAAACTTTAGTATTTTTTCTTATGAAAACAAATCAACCTTACATTTTCATGCTAATGACCTACTTTTTAGTTAAAAAAAAGAAAGTATAAACACTAATTAAAATATTTAAAAATTTATATTTAAAAACTACACTTATAGATCTAAAAAAAGGTATTTTTAGATTTGTTTTTGTTATTTACGTTAGTAGGAGTTGTGAGAACATTAAGTTTTTCAAATGGTTTCTTTTTTTTATAAATTGGTCCCAAAGTGGTGCTACATATGTATCTAGTGGACACTTCTAGCTAGAAAAGTTGTAGCCCAGATCTAATTTAGCCAGAATGAATTTGGCTAGAACACATGTTTAACAAAAATTAACTTTTAGTTGGAAATGCTTAAACTCATTTGTGCTGATAATTTAGCCTGAAGTGGGGACACATCTTTGAATTTTCACCCATGTGCATATGTCATATAAATGGTAGGAAAGGAAGCATCAAAGGATAAATCATGAGAAGGTATTACAAAGTCTCTACTATACTTGTGTACACTAGTTTAAGAAAAAATAGTAATGAAAACATGTATTAATTTCATAAAAGAAGTGTAAAGAAAACAAGTTGAAAGGTGAATCAAACCATTTAAATCTTTATCCTAAGATGGAGTCTAAACTCACTAATTAGTAATATATCATCATCTAGATACTCATAATTAGAAAACAAGAATGATTTAACATGTAATGAAGAATTTGAAGTACAATCTAATCATCATGTAATAGTTCTTCACAAAGGATCATAATGTTGTCATGTAGTGTAGGAAAATGCAATGTAGTATTAATATGAGCTATATAAGAAGCTAATAAACTAACATCAAGGTGTACCTTATAATGTAAAGTGTGACTATGTGAAAAACTATCATAAGTATCCATAGTCTCAACATGAGACGTAGAAAAATGATCATCATGTATAAATGAAGGTAGTTCATTCAAAGCACATGAATATATGGACATTGAGCTAGCATGACATGTAAAAAGTTATCATCAAAAGGTATAACAATGTCATGTATAGGTGAAGAAAGCATAACCTTGTTAATTCCCATCATATTATGTGTCACTAATGTTGGCAATATGTGTTGTCATTGATGTCAACTCAATATGTGTCAACTTGAGGTCAGGTTTGTAGAGAAGTTGAAGAGGCTGAGAAATGATTAGAGATAGGTTAATGGACAGTGGAAGATTTGAGAGAGATGGTTTGACACATGTTTAGCATGTTTGACATAATAGAATATTTAAGAGAGATGATTGGACTCAGTCAACATGTTTAAGGTAGGTCAGTCTGGAAGACCTAGCAGATGGAGAGAAGTTGTCTAAGTATGAGGAAGAATGGTGATCAAAATGATGTCTAAGTGTGATGCGGAGGTAAGTAAACTTGTTTCAATATGTTTCCAGTATCCCTACATTGATATCTTACCAATATGGTGTACCACACTTAGAGATAGGTGCGGAAATTTTGCTAAGGCATTCATAGTGTATACTCTAAGACAATGCCATGGTGTTTTGGTCCGCATCCTTCTGTAAAGAAAGATTTAGTCTTGTGGTTTAGAAGATACATTGGTCGAGATGTGAAGGTTTTATATCCAAGATTTCAAGTCATTAAACCTTCTGTAGTAAAAGTTATAAGTGATAGAGTTCCGACCTGTGCTCTGGTAAAATAAAGTAATGATGAAGGATTGTTAGAATGCTCTCGGAGTGATAGATATGGATAAGTGGATTTGGGGATATGTTTTGAGTGGTGTATGATTGCATCCATATGAGTTTCAGATGTTTTGAAAAACCACAACGCAATATCCTAAGTGTTGATGAGTCACAGTCAGTCAAGGATGCTCTGTTTTTAGTAGTTCAATATGTTTCTGAAATAACCCACCCCCTTATAGATTTAACTATTTATCAAACTTGGTATAATTTATTTCACCGTTTGAAGAGTTTTTTGTGGTTAAGTTGATCCCTGCTTGCATTTTGGTGTTGGGTCCATAACATTTCATAGCATGCATGTATATATATTTTGTAAATAATGGAAATATGAAACATGCTTATACTGCTGAAAAATTCTAGATTTCTATATCTCCCAAAAATATTCAGTATTTTGACAAAATAACAAGTACCCAACTGAGAAAATAACCCCTATTATCTAAACAACAAATACCCAAAAAATTATATTGCCAAAATGTGAAGTATTTCACATACCCATTGGCTATAGTAGAGAGTACATGGCTAGAAATGGTAATACATCAGCTAGGATTAAAGAATCTCCTCCAAACATTACAATATCAGACCATTGAAAATCAGTCCAGCAAGATAACACAAGAAAATGGAGAGTTTAGCCCTTCAAAGGGCCTCACAAGCTCATCAAAGACCCACGTGCTGCTATATCCAGCTGGAACGGCCTGCTGTGACATACATCAGCTTCAAACACCTCATAAACTACCTCTAATGGCTGGTAATAACACTGTTTCAATCTGCAATAGAGCAACACCTAGCTAAGGGAAAGATTCAATACAAAAAATGCATCCAAACTCCTCAACAACCCTCCACCCTCCCAATGGTACGATCGGTTTGCTGAAATGGTACGACCCTAATGGCAGCTTGTAACTATCTCTGAATTGCATCAAAATCCTATTCAACACTTGTAATTTGTTCTTCAATCACTCCATGGAATTATAGTGTCAAATCCTAAATGATTTCTCAATGCAATCACCTCCGCGACAAACCCTTAAACTTCAAAACTGTATACAATGAAGCACTATCACAGCCACTGAGTATGGCTGTCCTCAAGCAACCTTAGATGATCTTTCACACCCTTGAATCACCGTTACAAATGGTAGTTTTTGTCACCAAATGCCATGGCTAAAAAAAATCTCCAAACCCTACAAGTTGCAGAGTAAAACATGAGAAAATATGATATGTCGTGAATGAATGAAAAGATTCATTTTTGCCTTTTATATTTCCTCATGAAATAAAACCATAGGTTAGAGAGAAAATATTTCATTTCATTAACTTTATTTCTCTTCCCTCAACGCCTAGGTCCAAGTGACTTATTTTTACGTTTATTTCACTTTATTTTTCCTAAGTCACCACATTATATATTAAAGCCCAAATATTAATAATTAAATATAATTTACAAACTTTAATATGAAAGCCCAAACAGTCTTGAATTATAGACCATTGGAAAGGTCTTGATAAAATGCTCTACCTCCAATCATGAACTGCCTCATCCGGGTGACACCCTAACTTACTAAAAATAGTAAGTTTCTGCCAAAGTGCTCGAAATCCACCAAACAAACTGCCATAGTTCCCTCACCACCATAGTTAGCATATAGGAACCAAGTATAGGCTAACACTCCTCTAGATAGGGGACATTACAGTCTGCCCTCCCCAAGATTGCTTGCCTCAAGCAATCTTAGATTTGGATGCATCAAGATTTGTTCATTCTCCCATGTAGCATCCTCTATTGGTAGGTTCTTCCATTTCACCAAATATTCCTTGATGACCCTCAGGTTCTCAAAGTCCTCTCCCTAGTATCAATGATGGCCTCAGGTACCAAAATCAACTTCCTCTCTTCATCAAGAGGAGGCAACTCTGTGGAATGTACTATATTGTGTCCCAGTTCCTTTTTGAGGCAAGACACATGAAAAACATTATGTACCTTACTCCCCGCCGAAAACTCTAGCTCATAAGCCACCTCTCCAATCCTCCTGGTGACCCTGAATGGCCCATAGTAGCATGGCTTCAGTTTCTTAGCACAACTTTTTTTAAGAGTGGACTATCTGTATGGTTGCAACATAAGATATACCATATCCCCTACCTCAAAAGAACACTCAACCCGATGTTGGTTGGCATACTGATTCTGTTGGTTTTGTGCCTTCTGTATGTTTTCCTTCAAAGACCTCATGATATCCTAACTATCCTATAAGAGGTCTCTAGCCTTAGGTACTCTGCTATCCCCAAACAAAAAGTCCAAGAAACTGGGAGCTTCATACCCATAGAGTGTCATGAATGGTGTCATTTGGATGGACATATGGTAAGTGGTGTTATAACAATACTCTCCCAAATGAAGCCACTTGACCCATGCCTTCTGCTGCCTGACTATGTAATTTCTGAGGTATCCCTCCACCCACTTATTAACTATCTCGGTCTGTCCATCAGTCTGGGGGTGGTAGCTTGTGCTAGGGGTGAGCTCTATGCCTATCAACCTGAAGAGCTCTTGCCAAAAATTGCTAAGGAACCTGTTGTCCCTGTCGCTCACAATACTCATAGGCAACCCGTGAAGTCGGAACACCTATCTGAAGAATAAATTAGAAACCTGATCTGTGGTATAAGTGGCTTAAATGACAAAAATAATGGGCAAACTTTGTCAACCTGTCAACCACCACAAATATGCAGTCCCTACCTTGGGCTTTTGGCAAGCCCGTGATGAAGTACATCGATATACAATCCCACTTCCTCTCGGGAATGGGTAAGAGCTGCAACAATCAACCTGGGAAGGAGTGCTCATGTTTGTTCTGTTGGCACACTGGACACTCCCTCAAATACCTTTGTACTTCTATCTTGAAGCCCTTCTAAGTAAACCTCTCTCTAACCTACCTATATGTCTTGTAGAATCTTGGATGCCTCGCCATAGGCAAGTCATGGAAAGCTCTCAAGATCTTCTGCTTCATAGCAGAAGTTGGCACGAGAAAGATCCTCCCCTTGTAAATGATCAAGTCATTTACAATAGTGTACCTATCATCACAGATGGTGCCATCCATAATCCTAGAAGCCCACCGATCCTTTGCATATTCTACAGAAATAATATCCTTCCAGTCCTCTACAATCTCCCCTATAGCACACAAGTGTGGTCTCCTGGCTAAAGCATCAACAACTATGTTCTTCTTCCCCTTGACAAAGACAATGTCAAAGTCATACGCTTGTAGTTTTCTGACCCACTTCTGCTGACAATCATTTAGGTCCTTATGGATAAGGAAATGCTTCAGGCTATTGTGATCGGATTTGACTACAAACTTTCTTGCAACCAAATACTGCCTGATTTTAGCTAGTGCATGCATAATAGCTCACATTTCCTTATCGTAGATACTATAGCTCCTCTATGGACCCCTCAACTTTCAGCTCTCAAAAGCAATGGGGTGCTTATCCTGCATTAGCAACGCCCCTATGCCTTCCCCTGAGGCATCACAATGAAGCTCAAATGGCTTCGAGAAATTTGGTATGGCCAAAACTAGACAACTGCTCATCACCTCCTTAAACTTGTCGAAGCACTACTAAGCACTATCTGACCATTCAAAAGCTCCCTTGCATGTCAAATCTGTAAGGGGGGTTGCATGTCAAATCTGTAAGGGGGGTAGCTTTCTAAGAAAATCCCTTCACAAATCTATGGTAGAATCCATAGAGGCCAAAGAATCCCTTGAGCTGAGAGAGATTCTTGGGAGGTGGCCAATCTACTATAGCTCGGATCTTCTCTAGATCCACTTGAACACCCTCTACACTAATAATGTGCCCCAAATACAACAACTCTGTCATGCCAAACTCGCATTTTGACATTTTTGCATATAGGGACTCCTGCTCAAGTATACCTAGTACAATATCAAGGTGCCTCAGGTGATCCTCCCAAGTCCTACTGAATATAAGAATGCCATCAAAGAAAATAAGCACAAACTTTCTTAGCTGCTCTATGAACACTTTTTTCATGCAAGACTAAAATGTGGCTGGTGCATTGGTTAAGCCAAAAGGCATAACCAAGAAATCAAAGTGCCCATAGTGACACCTGAACGTTGTCTTCTCCACATCCTCCTCACGAACTCTGATCTGTTGGTACCCTGACCGCAAGTCTATTTTGGAGAAGAAACATGCACCTGTTGGCAAGAGACACTACTAGGCATGATATATGTTGTCATTGATGGCAATGAAGATCATCCCATTCATCTGCATAACACAATTTGTGCATACCAGAAGTCAGATTCATAATTTGTCTAAGGCTGGACAGTTAGGAATAGAGTAGCAACATGATCCAGTATTTTGGTGCGGATCTGTCTAGTGGGAAGTCATGATTAGCTGCAAATCTAGGGGAGTCATGTGCATTGTCAAGATAGTCTAAATCCAAAATTTTGTCCTCCGGTGATGAAGGATTCAAAAGATATTAGCCTCTGAGTACCAGGTTCCAATTTGTCAAAGCAGACAGAAGAAGAATAGGCTGACCTTGAAGAAGATCTTGATTCTGGATGTATAGAAGTTGTTTGTTGGGAAAATGATAATGATCAGTGGCAGTGGCCGACATGAGTAATGATTTTTAAGAGCAAGTTTTAGTTTGTAGCTTAAGCTATGCATAGATCTAGCCGACAGAGCAGAGCATTCATAAAAGTTCTAAGTATTGCTGAAGCTAACTGATAGAAAGATTGTAGATCATATTGTAGATATATATATAGCTGATGAAATTGGATGATTCAGTGTACGAAGTGTATGCAAACAAGGTGTATGTGAGAAGAGCAAAAATCCAAAGTGCAAATGAAGGCAGAATAGTAAGAGGAGTAGAGCAAAGATGAAATGTGTAAGATCAGTTTTTGTACTTAACTGAAACTAAAATTCTTGCATAAGTAGATGCTATTAATCAGTTTAAATCTCTGTCATTATCTTGTAATATCTCCATAGGTAGTGAGCCTTTACTTGAGTAGTGAGCTCTGGGCAGTGAGCCCGAATGCATGTGCATTCCCATTTGTAAAAATACTTTTAACAGGGTATTAATATTTGTGGGTTAACCCCCATCGTGGTTTTTCCCTTAACCGGGTTTCCACGTCAAAATCCTGGTGCCAAATGTGTTATTTATGTTTTCTATTCACATGTTATTGATTGATGCTGAAATGTTTATATCATTAAATTGATTATAAGTAAAAAGGACTAAAAATGTGTGATAACTGATTTACCCCCCCTCTCAGTTGTCCGGACCTAAATGAACAATTGGTATCAGAGCAAGGTTCCTTAAAAGAAGCTTAACAACTTGAGGTAAGATCTTAGAAGAAGCTTTTTAATGGGTTCACTCAAGGATCAACTTCAGTTGGCTCTAAAAGATCTTGATCAGTCCAAAGCAGAAACCTATAATTTGAAAAATGAAATCAAGGATACTGATGACACCATTGAAATATTAAAAGACAAATTAAAAAAATCTTTAGGAAGGAATAAGGAGCTACTTTTGCAATTATCCAATGTTTAACATGAATGAAGCCTTGAAAGAAAAAACAAAGGAGTGTGATAAGCTATCAAAAGAAGCTGTTGTTCTAAAAGTTGAGATGGAATATGGGGTAATGAGGTTTACCAAAGAAATTGAGCAAAGGAAGAAGACTGAAGAAGATTTAAATCAAACTCTAAAAGAAAGAACTGATGAATGTTACAGATTGGATAGTATTACTGGTCATCTAAAATCTGATCTACAGGAAAGCAAAGACAATGAAAGAGATCTTGAAAGACAAATTGTTATTCTCAGACATGATCTAGAAGTTGCAAATGAATATAAGGAGAAGTTCAAGATAAGTTCATCTAAACTTGAAGCAATACTTGAGGGTCAGAAAAGAGCTGAAGACAAGCATGGTCTTGGATATGAAAAAGGTGAAAGCATCGGATCTGGACGAAGAAACTTTCAACCAAGGAATAAGAGAAACAGACCTAGAAGACCTCTGATAAAACAACCTAATGCTCAAAGGTATCCATCTTTCAATGGAAATTGTTTCAAGAGCAATAAATTTGGTCACAAAGCCACTCAATGCAAAAGTAGAATAAACCAAAATAATCCATTCTTCTCCGGACAATGCTTCAATTGTAAGAAGTATGGTCATAAATCCAATGAATGTAGAGGTATGATAATGAATGATAAGGGAAATGGAAAATCTTTCAATGGCAAATGTTTTGCATGCAATAGATTTGGACATATGGCAAATCAGTGCAGATCAAGAGGAAATCAATCAAATGGGCAAAGAAATGTTGTGTGCTTCCATTGTAACTGATCTGGTCATTTTGCAAGATTTTGCAGAAGCAGGACCAATGAAGGAAGAGGTTCGGTAAACATAAAACCAGATGAGTAGAGACAAGACAAAGGCAAAAGAAAATTGAAGAGAATGAGATCCAAAATGAAACAAGTGAGACATGGGTGAAGAAATCAACTGTGAACTAGAGTGATGGGTTCACACCGGAATCTGGTGTAGATAATTCTTCAGGTAATTAAATAAGGAGCTCTGGCTCAGGGGGAGTTGCACTAAAAATAAAAAATCACCCAGCCAGTAGTTGAGTGCCTAGTTCTGGCACAATGAGAAAAGGTACCTTGAATTGACTCAAAACATTTGGAAGGATTTCCAGAAGAAAGGAAGTGATTATGGCAAATTAGGAGTGATATATGAGAGACTGTTCAAAAATAGAGCAACCAAATGTGCTAGGGTAGAGCATTTATTACAAAGGCAAATTAGGCGATGCAAAGCTTAAAAGTGTCTTTCATTCCTCATTTGAAACACTTTGCATCTGGAGAAAATAAGAAGAAAGAAGTGGACGAGCTTAGAGCTGATAATTCTCAAGATTTGGAAGCGAGAAAAAGATTTCCAAGCAAAACCCCTAATATGAATAACAAGGTATTTCCTATTTCCTGCTAAATCTTTTGAGTTCTCAATTTCTACATATGGCTACTCCTCTAGTTGTTGATGTAACTGAAAGGTCCTGATCAATATTTAAGAAGCATCCACACAAATCAGTTGAAGTTGAACCATTGGGCGCATTCTCTGAGGTTCCACATGGTGAACCTGAAAGGGAATGAGGGCATCTCAGAACGTATTTCTAAGAACAATGGTGTCTTCGACAGATTTAAATTCATTTCAATTGCTTCAAAAACACGCACAACTATGTCACAAAGCGGAAACAGACATATCACATTTCCAACATTGACCCTTAGAGGAAAGTACAGACAACATTAACTAGTTTCAACAGCAGAAACGCTAACTCAAAAGATAGAACAGAAGACACAGATATACATGGGGAAAACCCTTACGGGTAAAAAACCCCACACTCCAAAAGCCCAGATCACCATTGTATTATTCAGCAACAAAAATAGTTACAATATAAATCTGGCACTAAGCCTTTCATGGAGATTTACATCTTGCTTCATCTGAAGAATAATTAACAGCCCAATCCTGCTCAGTTTTCTCTAGCACTCAGATTAGTCCTTCATATTGTTATCCTGCTTTAAATCACATACAATAAAGGACATCAGTCTCTTGGCTCTGTTCTTTTCATCTCTCCTCAATCTTTTTACATACAGTTAACATGCAGTGTGTAACAAACTGTATAAGACTTCACATAAGAGATAAAACACCTGACTTTCTCATGAATGAAACTCTCACCCATAAGTCTATCGATTTTCACATTGCTTTAGCAATCCAATCGACACATGCAACTCACCATTCGTTCCAACTGGCATCGCTCTTTTTCAACTGTTTCAAAACTACCAAACTGTTTGCACATTCATGATGACCTTTAGTCCCACATGCACCCGACGTTGGACAATTTCCAGTTTATATACCTATCGGCTTGGTAAGACTATCATTGGCACTTTTGCCACCGCCAACCCCAGTCTATCCCCATCAGCACAACCAAAACTATCGGCCAACACTCCATCGTTCACTCCGACGGTTTCACATCCCACCGATACCAAAGACTTCATGCTTTCATCAGAATAACATACAACCATCGGATAGACACCCAAAACTTAGACCGACCAAATATCTCATGTCGACACCAAAGCCTCGCCAACTTCCATCGGCGTGACAGATGACATCGGAGTAACATCCCTAGGTTTGGCCGATAGTATTTCTCACACCGATGTCAACTTCGCCAACCCTTCATCGGAGTGACAGTAACTGTCAAAGCGACTACCACCAGCTTTGCCGATGGTCAACCTCATGTCGATAGCTCACTACCATCGGTGAGACCAAAGAGATCGAAGTAACAAAACACAACAAAGCCGATGGCTACACTCTCCCTGATCAGGATGAACCAATGAACCATTGAACCGATCGGTGAGACTCCAGACTATCAGTAGGAAACATAGAAGCAACGTCGATAGAGCCTGTTAGGTCGATAACGAAAAAATAATCAACCAGGAACACGAGATCGCTGAGACACTTGCCGAGCTTCGCCTATGCCTGTAATCTGAGTCATAAGTACTCAACAGAACCGCATATTGAGGATATTATGGCATACATCCACTGTAACATAGATGAATTTAGAGACATGAAACTCTTGGATTTGCTTAACAACTACTTAACAGATGACAGCCACAAATTGAAACCAGAATACAAGGCCCTAGAAAGCAAACATTTTCTGCAAGTCATTAGGTTTCCGGTATTTGATGAAAATGAATGGGTTCGATATATTTTAAGTTGAATACATGATGAGTTCATATGGTTATTGAAACCATTCAAGATCACAAAGGATGTCATCAAGATTATAACTGGATTAAATTCAACTAGTGGATTGCCCTTGCTGAAAGCCATGAAAAACTAGACAGTGACTGATGCTACCAGTGCCAAGTTTGACAGAAGGGCGATGACTATCAATGATATTATAGAACCATATGTCAAATTCGCCTCCATGGTGATTGGGTACAAAATTTACCACTCCAGCAGAGAAAACTCTATCTCTGGAACTACAATATATGTAGCCTATCAAATGTTGAAAGAAAATGTTGATTATGATCTTTGTGAAGTAATATGAAATCAATTGATTGAGAATTTGAGCAAGATAAAGAAAGATAAGAAAAATTCCTTCAAATATGGTTCCTTGATTATATGCTTGTTCTTCTATTTTATGAATGAAATACCAGGAATTTAAGGTGTGCATTAGACAACTGACAAACCAGTAGCATGGCAAATAAGAGACCACCTTCTCAGCCTTGGTGACTCCCAAGCCCAAAGGACTTCCATTTGGGGCTACTTCAAAAGCTTCCAGAGTTTGATGCAAGCAAGGGAGAGAATCTCTAAAACAATTGTGGAGAAGTATGAAAATGACATATGTTTCATGGTTGACATAGACCAGTGCTTGATGGAAGTTGTAGAACCAAGGACAGTTTGGATAATGCCTATGGGTTATGAGGTGGATGAAAGAGTTTTGGATATGTATGCTCAGCATCTTTTAAACACACCTAAAGATACCTCTGTGGAAAGGTTTGGAACATACAAGGAACTAAGTCTAAAATTGCATGTGGAACTCAGACAACCTAAGACCAAAAGGAAAGTGCAGAGACAAGTCGAAAGGTATGCTGAGAGCATTGGCCTAACCAAGGAGTTAGTAAAGTAGAACATAGAAAGAATTGAAAAGATGAAGAAAAGCAATGAGCAAAATACATAAGACAGCAGAAAGTGAGCTGACAGTCACTCCAGAAATCCCACCAAGCTCCTCAAGGTAGACAAGGAGTTCTTCAACTCTTGATGAGAAACTCAAGTCCACTTCCACTAAAAAGTCTAAAGCCACTCCATCTGATGATGGAGGAAAAAGAAAGAAAACCAAGGCCACAATAACCCACAAGAGCACAAAAGATGATGAAGAGATAGAGATAGATGAAGAAGTGAAAGAAATAAGATCCAAGAAAGCCAAAACTTCGAAGACTTCTAAAGACCAGCCTTCCGGAAGCAACAAGAATAGTAAAAAGCCAGTCACTGGTAAGATTGCTATGACTATCCTATCAGAGTTTACTATGATAATTTTGATCACGCAAATAAGAATATCTTGGAAGATGCCATCATCACATATTTGAATAAATTCAATAGAGCTCTGTTGGAAATTTTACAAGAACTCCCTAAAAGCTTAAGGAATGTCCTGGAAATGAGGAAAGAAGTAGCTAAGGATAAAGACATGGAACTCAGAGAGTATGTTCTCTCCACTTTGTGCCCTGTGATGACTAGAAAAGAAGCAGACAAAATCCTCAAAGAAGTCAAAGATAAATTCAGAAGCAAAGTCTGGATGAACAAACTTATGCTTGGTGAAACTGAGGAAATTGCAAAAGAAACAGAGGAAATTTTGAGAAAGGCCATAGACAAGGACACGTATTTTATTATTTCAGAGAAACAAGTTGAAGAAGACAATTCTCTAGTTCTAGAAGTGGAAGCTCAAGATGAAGAGATTAACCAGAGAATTGATGACCAACGCGTTAATTTAGATCCTCTGGAGTTAATCTATGAAGAGACTAATGTTGGATTTGACTCATCATATCTAAAAATTGGAGAAGTTCAGGAAGAGGAACAAGTCAATCAAGAGGACATAGAAATGGTAGATAGAATAGTTGATGCAGGGGTAACCTCTCCACCTAATCACTCTGGAAAAGAAGAGGATATTGCTACCACACAGAACCCTTTGGATCAGGTAGCAAGTGGTAAGTAAATAGAAAAGAGTCCCTCTGAAGAAAACATAGAGAAGAGTAAAACAGAGAAAGAGGAAGAAAAAGGAAAGAAGGAAAAGGAAGAAGAAGATGGTGCAAATGTTGAAACACCTAAAGCAGATACTGAGAAATCAGGAGAACAAAAGGACTATTCTGAAATGGTTGCAAGAGACACTGCAGATGCAGTAAAAAGTCTTCTTGAAAAAGAAATGATTGAACTTGATGAGACCGAGCTACTCCAAGGCCTAGCCAATCTAGATGCTCTCTCTCCAATTCAATTGATGAAAATAGCATCATTCACCCAAGTAAAGGCTAGAGAAAAGATGTTAAAGTCCCACATGGAGGACAATGGGCTACTAGGACTTGCAACTAGAATTTTGGAGAAATTAATGCCAACCTATCAGAAGAATCAACATGATTCCCCCTCTGGACATCTAAAAAATCTTGTAAGTTCAGTAAACTCACACTTTGAGTCTTTTGAAAAGTCTGCGGAGGCAAAAGTTTAGAAAGAATTTCTGAACAAGAAATTCAGTCAAGTTAAGAATCTGATAAGTTTTTCCTCTCATGGTCTAAAGTCAATGAGGATATTGAAAAGAAGATAAAGGAACAAGAATAGAAAATATCAATTCTATCTCAAAATTTTGATCCTCTAACTGCCTCTCCTATAAGTCAAGAATGTCAGGTTATTAGCTTGACAGATGAAATAAAGGAACTTGAAAAAGAGAAAGGCAATACTATGAAGAGGATGTGTGAGCTCCGGGGATTGATTGCCCCCAAGTTGGAATCTATACATAATGTCTTATCCAAAGCCCATAATGCACTTCAAACAAGTGATCCTCTGGATCTGGAAAAAGTAGAAGCATATGCATTTTTGCTGAGTGGGCACATCTCTATTTTGGATGGAATGAAGAGTACTTGGGCCTCTGAACTTGCGCAAATAAAAACTAGCTTTGCAGACGTTCTCAAGTTCATGTAAATAAGACCTAATGATTATTTGTACATATGCGGTAGTATCTACATATTTTTTGGAGAGTTTTGGCTTGCGGACCCCACCCTTTGCCATTGATGTCAAAGGGGGAGTGGAGGGAAGTGGAAAATGAGGCATTCAGAAAATGGGGAGCACCAGAATAAGTGAAGTACATGAGTGTACAAACAAAGGGGGAGTTGCACTAGACACTTATTCATTTTTCACTAAGTGTTGCCATCAATGCCAAAGGGGGAGATTGTTGGCAAGAGACACTGCTAGGCATGATATATGTTGTTATTGATGGCAACTAAGAGCATCCCAATCATCTGCATAACACAATTTGTGCATACCAGAAGTCAGATTTAGAATTTGTCTAAGTCTGGACAATTAGGAACAGAGCAGCAACAGGATCCAGTATTTTGGTCTGGATCTCTCCGGTGGGAAGTCATGATTAGCTGAAAATCTAGGGGAATCATGTGCATTGTCAACATAGTCTAAATCTAGATTTTTGTCCTCCGGTGATGAAGGATTCAAAAGATATTAGCCTCTGAGTACCGGGTTCCAGTTTGTCAGAGTAGACAGAAGAAAAACAGGCTGAACTTGAAGAAGATCTTGATTTTGGATGTATGGAAGTTGTTTGTTGGACAAATGATAATGATCAGTGATAGTGGCTGACATGAGTAATGATTTTCAAGAGCAAGTTTTAGTCCACACCTTAAGTTATGCATAGATCTAGCTGACAGAGCAGAGCATTCATAAAGGTTCTAAGTATTGTTGAAGCTGACTGATAGAATGATTGTAGATCATATTGTAGATATATATAGCCGATGAAATTAGATGATTTAGTGTGCAAAGTGTATGCGAACAAGGTGTATGTGAGAAGAGCAGAAATCCAAAGTACAAATGAAGGCAAAATAGTAAGAGGAGCAGAGCAAAGATGAAATGTGTAAGATCAATTTTTGTACTTAACTGGAACTAAAATTCTTGCATAAGTAGATGCTATTAATTAGTTCAAATCTCTGTCATTATCTTGTAATATCTCCATAGGCAGTGAGCCAGAAATGCATGTGCATTCCCATTTGTAAAAATACTTTTAACAGGGTATTAATATTTGTGGGTTAACCCCCACCGTGGTTTTTCCCTTAACCGGGTTTCCACATCAAAATCCTGGTGTCAAATGTGTTATTTATGTTTTCTATTCACATGTTATTGATTAATGCTATATCATTAAATTGATTATAAGTAAAAAGGACTGAAAATGTGTGACAACTGATTCACCCCCCCTCTCAGTTGTCCGGACCTAAACCAACAGTACCATGGAGCTAATCAATAAGCTCATCGATCCTAGAGATGGGGTACCTATTTTTTATGGTTCTCTTGTTCAGTTCTCTATAATCAATGCACATTCTGAGTGTGCCATATTTCTTCTTCACCAGTACAACAGATGAAGCAAAAGGACTCTTACTAGGCCTGACGTGTCCCATCCTGAGAAGTTCCTGAATGGCCTTTTCTATCTCATCCTTATATCTCCTAGGATGCCTATAGGGAACTGTAATCACTAGCTTGGCACCCTACTCCAACTCTATGACATGCTCAAAACCTCTTTCTGGAGGCCTACCTGGAGGTATATCGTGAAACACTTTGGAGTGTTTAGAGAGTAAAGCCTGAATCTCTGCTGGATACTCCTATTTCTGTTGCTTGGGCACCTCTGTCATCACAAGTATCTCAGCTGCCCACTGCACCTGGTCATGTCGCAGTATCCTCTCCATCCTCCGAATGGACACTGCCCTCAACCCTCCATCTAACATCCTCTTCAAAATGTGTCTCTGACCATCCACTTCAAACTTCATCTCCATGGTCCTCAAGTTGAGAGAAAACTCACATATCATATGCAGCCATTTCATCCTGAGGACTACATCCATGTCACCGATACTGACCATGTAGTATTCAGCCTAGAACTCATAATTATTCATCCTGATTGTTAAATTGGGGATCCTTCGTTTGCAAGTGATAACAAACCCGTCTACCACTCTAACCTTGAATCCCTCAAATTCTTCAGTTTTGAGTCCCCTCCATGCAACTAGGCCCTTGTCAATAAAGTTATGTGTGGCCCCTGTATCTAACAAGTTGATTACTCTCTGTCCCTCCAATACTCCCCATATCTTGAAGGAACCTTCTTTCTGAATAGTAGAGATGTGTGCTATAGGAGAATCATCATCCTGTGCATCTTACACCTCCTCTACTGCAGTCTCTCCATTGTTGTCCTCTCTATCACTCTACTGCTCTGAATGCTCTAAAGATGTCTCCTCGGCAGAATAATACTCCAACTGCTTGACCTGCCCCTTCTTTGGGCACTTATTATTAGGATCCCATGGACCCTTGCATTTGCATGGATGAGAACTAACCAACACAATGAAGGGGACAAAAGCTAATGCATGGTAAAATAATACCTCCATGAAAATACATTTTCATCCATAGTGGAAAATGTCATCAAAGTGTCAAGGATGGAAGTATAGTATATCACACAAGATAAGAACATGTCAAAGTTAGAAATGTATGCATGTAAATCAACTAAGGAAGATGACCTAGGAAGAGCCATAATGTTTAACTATCCAAGGATGGGATGAAAGATATATCACTATGTAGAATACGCATATGAAAAAAAAAAGTATATCCAAACTCTAGGAAATCTAAAATAAAATGATAAGATCATAATAAACTCACATTTGAAAACTTGAATGAAAATGAAGGCAAAATTCTAAAGCAAAAACCTAGGGATGCAAGAAAATATTAATTTCACCAAAAACGTAGGGGAATAAAATCCATGACATAAATCTTGAAAGGAAGCAGGGTGTGCGGAAATCGCTTCCTACACTAATCTAATGAGGAGAGTAGAGTGCAAATTTATTTTAACCTTTACAATTACAGAATGTTTAATACAACAACAGAGATATTGCAGCAGCAAACAACATAAGAATGTAATATAGAAGAAGAGAGACACAAAATACACGTGGGGAAAACCCTTATCAGGTAAAAAAACCCCACACTCCAAAACCTGCACAATATATTATCAAAACTGTAATGGTTTACAATACACTTGCAATGCAAGCTCTTAGGAGTCTCCGACACTTGTATCTGGAGACAAACCAGCAGCATAACAACACCTATTAATCACCTCCTTCTTCTCTTCTCCAAGCACCTACTTATATTGAAGTTTTTAAGGCAAAACTGAACATATCTTGGAATGGGCGTCCAACTTGGCCTCATGGCCCAAAACCCACACCTAGGGACACTTGTCCAACACTACAGCATGGTCATGACACTTGTCATATCACCCCATCCCAATATGGTTGCCTATTTCCAATTTGGTTAATGGCAGATGCTCTTACGCACCAACTGACTGTCATAGAATCTGTCATAGCTATCATAACTTATAGTTGTAAGAGAATCTGTCATACACATGCTATAAATAGCATATTCTCTTACAACATGACAAAACCCTCCTTGGGACACCCAAAGATGCCTTCTTCCAAGATGCCTTGTGACACATGTCTTCACCTGTCATAGAACCTTCTATTTCTGACTCTTACATGTCATAGATTCTGTCATAGGAATCTGTCATAACCGTTTCGGTCAAGATTTACTTACACACTAGTCAAGATGCCAACACATGGCAGAAAACCTCTACAACACAAAAGGGACGCCTATCTCCACATGGAGTGAGTTGACCATCCTAGTCACCTTACAAGTGGAGTGACAACTCATCGTGCCACTTCACACAAGATGAGAAAACATGATGTGAAACATAATTACAACATAGGCTATGTAAATAAATTATATTACAATAATAAATGCAAGGAATTTACAAGGTTGAGACACCTTAATTCCCAACATTCTCCCACTTGTCGAATACCTTGTAAGAGTCAATAGAAATAACAGGATTTAACTGCTATAGGCCGAGGGGCCCATAGACTCTGAACACCATCTGAACTTCTCTGTGCCTACTGGTTTCATTAATGCATATGCAACATCGCACTCTGACTGTCACAATAGATAGTAAACTGTGTTGCACCAACACCAATATCTGAACACAATATCTTAAGCCAAATGACTTCCTTGCAAGCATGAGTAGCTGCCAAAGACTCAGCTCAATTGAACTCCACTATGCTTACTAGCTTTACAGAAGCACCTGTAACATCTTCCAAGTGATCACCAACAAGACAAAATGATTAGAATGCCAAAAATATGATGAAACACTAAATGCCACATAGACACACCAATGTATCCAACTTCAAACCGGTTAACAAAACATAACTTTGAAGTCCAAACATCTTCAACACAAGATCGAGCACGTAAGCTACAAAATAGTTAGAACAACAAGCACAACTAGTTGTTTACATCCAACTAAATAACCACCATTGATAGAACTTTTGCACATGACATATTCAGCCCATGCTGTAACTCTCATACCTGTAGAATCCACTGTCCTGCTCAAAGTTACCATCTCCCATGATAACAAACATACCAATAACCATTGATGTGCAAAAAATATGAAGACCTTTGATATTGTAGTCCAATGAAAAACAATCTACCAAAGATATACATACATCCTAGGAATCAAACTGCATGAACAATGCCAACCAAAGAAACTCAAAGTCTATCAATCAGCACTTACATAAAAGTGGCTTATAATATAAACATATAATACGAAGAACAATTACAATGATCTGCAAACTACAACCAATTGCTGCAAAACAGAGCATACTTCCACGAACAGTTTTCTTCTCACTTTCTCACCTCTGACCTCCTCCACTTCTCCCAAGTCCACATCTAAAAAGAACACGTACTGTTGCCAAAAAATAATAAAGTACAACAACAATAGATGACCACAAATCTAGCGATCATACTAGATGAATGAGAAACTCTAGGAAGAAGAATGAGACCATAAAGAGAAACTGCAAACCATAACATGTCCTTCTGCCAACATCACCAAGTGCTGAGTTGTGCCAAGTATGATCTCCTTCACAAAACCACAACTGAAAAGCCTTAACAACACCCAACCATTCAATCTCATAAGATCAAATAAACATATGTAACATGTAACCAACATGGATGTAAGCCTCTTTAAACAAGGTAGATCAAACTCATAATCATTCCATAACAAGGAATAAGCCCAATCACATCTCCTAAACTCCTCATAAATGAACATCATAAACCAGACCATACAAATCAAGAAGATAACCATGCTAACATCCCTCAAATGAATAGGACAACATGAATCTGAAATAGGCTGGGCAATACCTATCAGAACATTTTCTGCCAAGTGAACTAAGAGTGGGGAATGAGAATGATCCACTGAGATACACCGAGTCTCATATACTCTCTCCAAGAACAATCTCCTCTCAAGTCCAAATATGAACTCATGTCCATAACAAGTGAAGGCTTCTCGGTCTTTCTACTGAAATTTAACCATTCCAACACATGATCCCTACAAAAAGAGATCTCAAGCCTCACCTCAAGTCTCTCTAGTCTCCATGAGCATCCATCAACCAATGCATGCCAACTTCAAATGCATCCTGCAAAATCATGAAGCTTCAAGCAAATGATTAATACTCAAAACCAAATAGAACAAATAAGATCACTGTTAGAACTCCCACTGCACATCTGCATGATCAAGAAGCCCATCATGACATCATGATCTAACCATTTCCTCATAAGAAAATCACATGCAACAAAGCGTACAATGATGTATACATCTTATCTCAAGAGAATCTGTATCATGCCAAAACTTTAAGCTAGCATCAAGAGTAAACCATTACATAATAACATCTCTAAACAAAGGATAAACATGTCATACTGAAAAATCATAAACCCGACACCTCAATCAAGATGTCAACATCTCAAACATATGAAGATAACCATCTCCTGACGACAAAACTTAAAATGTCAAAGAACTCTCAAAACTAAGAGCTCCTCCATGACACCAATATCCACTACAGAACATCATCCATCACTTATGATGAATCCAACATCACTGCCAAAGCTCCCACTGAAACTATGATACTGAGCTTGTCAAGGCATTATGATAACCATCCTCTCAATGAAGATCATCCATGGCTCTAACACAATCTAACAATTGTCCTGTACAATATCAGCAACACAAAGGAATAAAATAGAACCAAGATCTCCAAGTCAAGAAGATAAAACCATCACTGTCAAAAGCTCACACTAAACTGTGTAACCAAGCTATCCATGACATTATGATAAACATGTTATAAGTCCCAATAACTAACTATCCATGCACTCTAATTATCCATCATCTTATCCCAAAGCAACATACCAAATACACAAATGACCACAGACAAGGCCAACTAACAAAGTCTGCATAAATACTGAATCAATCTTGTGGATATAGACAGTCCACATCCGAGTCATCCCACTGCAATCAAATAGGTGATCAAACCACAAAACTGCATAACTCGTAGATCCCAAACATGAAACATGCAAACTCATCATCACATTAGAACTTGCAAACTGAGATACCAAAGAAGACAATCTATAGACTTCAAGACTCAACCATCAAATCAATTCTATATTCAATTTGCCAACAAGTCCACAAATGAGTGATCGTAGTAAAGGAACTAAACAAGCATATGCTGTAGAAATGATGAGTGATAAATCACATACCAACATCTCCACACTGAGAAAGATACAAAGCTCCTCACATTATGCACGAAGCATACATACAAATATGCAACTATCTTACATCCATAAACACTCTCAAGGAATCATAAACTGAAAAATAGTTTGTCTGCAGATTTCCAAAACCACAAGTTTTGATTAACCATGTAAAACCTGCAAAACCACCATGTCACTGACATACATGCAGATCCATATCCACTTATCATCTGGAAAACACACTAGTCTAAAAAACACCAATATAGTTAAACCAGAATAATGGAATAACATAGATAAGCATAACCATAGATTTTTGAACAAAATATCTACAAAACCCTCAGATCAAATCAATATGAAACTGAGACATGCAAGTACAACCAACTAAATGAAATAGAGGTCTAGGAACTTCAGGCCCACTTGTAGGACAACTCCACAACCATCACCATGTACAAGCATACAAAGAAGCTAGGCTATTCCAGAAGCTTTCAAACCATCCAAAGATTAAATCCACAGCTTGCATGCATTCAGGGTTAACAAGACAATGTCTTCCAATGCTAGGGACTAAAACCAAGCACCCAACATAAGCACATCAAACCATAGCCATGACAACGTAAGTTTCTCCATGTGATTAGGGAGCCAAGAACGAACACCCAACATGAATACTTTGCTGCAAATGACCATAGAATGATATAACATAACCACCATGCATGAGGGCTATTGTATACTATCAAACATGAGCTCCAGATCAATATCATACTAAATGTAACCACATGATCAACTCCATAACACTCCATCTTAAGTTTCCATAACTCAAAATTTGTGCCATTAAACATCCTCATCTCTATTCTTCCGAATGTGCCTGGCATCTCATTCTTGCAACAAGATTTTAGAATACTCTACATGGACTCCCACTCAACCTAAGATTAGTATAGAAAACCCCTATCCAACAACTAGGACCAAAGAGAATAGCTCTGATAGCAACTGAAAAGGAAGCAAGGTGTGCGGAAATCACTTCCTACACTAATCTAATGAGGAGAGTAGAGTGCAAATTCATTTTAACCTTTACAATTACAAAATGTTTAATACAACAACAGAGATATTGTAACAGCAAACAACATAAGAATGTAAGATAGAAGAAGAGAGACACAACATATATGCGGGGAAAACCCTTATCGGGTAAAAAAACCCCACTCCAAAACCTCCACAATGTATTATCAAAACTATAATGGTTTACAATACACTTGCAATGGAAGCTCTCAGGAGTCTTCGACACTCGTATCTGGAGACAAACTGGCAACATAACAACAACTGTTAATCACCTCCTACTTCTCCTCTCCAAGCACCTGCTTATATTGAAGTTTTCAAGGCAAAACTGAACATATCTTGGAATGGGCGTCCAACTTGGCCTCATGGCCCAAAACCCACGCCTAGGGACACTTGTCCAACACTGCAGCATGGTCATGACACTTGTCATATCACTCCATCCCAATATGGTCGCCTATTTCCAATTTGGGCAATGGCAGATGCTCTTATGCACCAACCAACTGTCATAGAATCTGTCATAGAATCTGTCATAGCTATCATAACTTACAACTATAAGAGAATCTATCATACACAGGCTATAAATAGCATATTCTCTTACAACATGACAAAACCCTCCTTGGGGCGCCCAAAGATGCCTTCTTCCAAGATGCCTTGTGACACATGTCTTCACTTATCATAGAACCTTCTATTTCCAACTCTTACATGTCATAGATTCTATCATAACCATTTCGGTCAAGGTTCACTTACACACTAGTCAAGATGCCAACACATGGCAGAAAACCTCTACCACACAAAAGGGACACCTATCTCCACATGGAGTGAGTTGACCATCCTAGTCACCTTACAAGTGGAGTGACAACTCATCGAGCCACTTCACACTAGATGACAAAACATGATGTGAAACAAAATTACAACATAGGCTAAGTAAATAAATTATATTACAATAATAAATGCAAGGAATTTACAAGGTTGAGACACCTTAATTCCCAACAAATCTAAGCTAAACTAAATAATTAAGCACAACTAACCTACATTGAATCAAAGATGGGTCAACAAACCTGCAATAAATATTTTGAAATTAAATAGGAGGATAGGGGTGCTTAGCTTTAGGAATAATGATGAATAATTAATATTGATGTTACACAATATCCATTTGTCGAAGGTATAGCAAATTAATGTTTACTATCTGATGAATGTCTATGGCTTTGTATAGTCTCAAAAATCTTTATGGGTTGAATCTGAGTCCCTCAAGCTCAAACCCAAGTGCTATGGAAATGATCTGTTACACGAAAATGAATTATTGTATGAGAATGAATTGTGAACTACATAAATGATCTAATAGAAAGTTGTATTAGAGATATCTTTGACTTTGCCTTCCTTGTGTTTGAATTTGTCAATACAATGTTTACAAACACCTTAGGGGAGATTGTCATATTACTAGGGTCAAGTTCTCATAGGTCAACCCCTTATATGAACTAACTTTACTATTATGAGAAAATGATTGTAGACAACATTCTCAAGCATGTAAATGGCCTATATGATTTTGATGCGATAGGTTTTTTTAATCTCTAGATCTAAATGTTCCTTTGTTTGAGTTCTCTTATAATTCCATGTGACTTAATTGCACAAACGAATGTCTTTAGATACTAAACCATAGCACCAAGTCAGCTCATAATGGCTAGTAGGAAAGGGCAAGAGTTTCAAAATATGGATTTAAATTTTAAATTTTGGTATCAATCTCAAGGAACTTGGGATTGACTCGGGATTGACTCAAGATAGAAAAGTGCTAGTCTCAAGGTAATAAATGAATGTGTGGACATGGGTGCAAATGTAGGCTAATAAATGATGTGTAAATCTAAAATATATGGGAATGTGCATCAATGGTGATGGGATAAGGTCGAATGCATGGAAATAGGTGTAAATGAAAGTAAAATGGATAGGGATAAACATTGGATCACGAGTCAAACTTAGCATAAGGGTTTGCTACTTGTCAATATGTAATTATACTAAGATATTTCATCAAAATGGGCTCATAATTAAATAAAAAATTATGATGGGTATGAAAATTTCACCATTACAATATTTAAGGACATTCATTCATTTTAAGATCACCTAGGAATTTATTAAGCACATCTAGAATTTAATTTGTATAGGGACTAAAAAGAATCATACCAGAATTATCAAAGTATTACATTGACATACATCAACCTAGGTCCATTGTACACTTTCTTGCTATCTGTTACTCCGCTTTTTGTCCTTATGCCTTTGATACTTCTTAGTTCCAATTTTGGCGTTGGTATTTTGCCTTCCCCTTTCTTTTTGCGAGGTTATTCTTTCCTTGTGGCCTTGATCGACAATTTTACATTTTCACAAACTTGGTCGGCAAGTTCACCCTTTATTGAACCTACCGATTCAAGGGCAAACACTTGAAAACTTCCCCTTATTCATTGTCGGCCAATTTTGTACTTCACGAACTTCCCTTCTATTGTCCAGTTTGATGATTTTCTAACTTACCTTTTGAGTGATAAGCTTTTCCTTGTGAGTTCACCAATTTGTCTTTTCATCGATGGAAATAGAAGACTTGAAATTCTTTGAAGTTTGAATTTTCATTGGTTTGCCAATGACCAATATCACCGATAGGGAAAACTTTCAATCATGTGAAACGTGAGATCGACGAAACTCTTAGTTCGCAAGTTTACTAGTTTGCCAATGAAGGATTCCACCCATGAGAAAATGCCAATAGAATTTCTAAACTATGCAACCCACAAAGAGGATCGCCTAGAGTTACGATTTATGAACCAATTAGTTCACCAATGTGTCTTACCGCTGATGAAGAGGTATGCCATAAAGAATGTTGAGAGATCCTTCCTTCATGAGTTCGTGAAAGAGAGTTTTCATCGATGTAGGGAGATCATCGTCAGGATTCTCAAGGTTAAAGTGGAAAATTTACAAATTTCACCAGTCTTATGTTTTAGCAATAACTTGAGAAATGAGAATTTATTGGGGTTTAGTCCATTAATTGCACTTACCCTAATCTCACTATATAAATTAGGTAGTTTTTTACCGCTCAAACATAACACTACAAACCTAGAGATCATGACAACGCTAGAAGCTTTGCAGCTAGGTCCCATTTCATGGTTATCTCAGTATTTTCAGGTTAGTTTTTCTATTCTCATCACACTGTGTGCTTTAAATTTTTGCCTGGGAGAATGACATTGTAGAAAGTTTTCATGACCAACAAACAACATACTATCCATTTTATTTCAATACATTTCTTCTTCTCGAATTCTTATCACCCTCTGTTGGAAGTGCTCAATTTCTCAATTTGGTGGATTATAAAATTCACCATTATGATGTCTTCTATAATTGAAAATGATCTGGCAGGTGTAAGGGATACAGAACTAGGGCATATTGATTTAGCTGATTTCTGGAGAAGAATGAATGTCGATCCCAAAACAAAATTGGCTAAACAAACTTTTTTGAGTGGTCTTGTTCATGCAACTAATTTACCCCTACAGTCTAGTGTCCCAACATCGTTCTTGCCTGCATAGAGAAATATTAGGCCAAATCCAATCAGATAATTGGTGTGGATGGCAATGTAATAGTCAAACTCAATGCTGAAACTATCATCGATGTTTTCATACTACCAAAACATGATGAATTTGTTGATATGTCAAGAGAAAATGGATGGGATTATTATGTGGACAGGAGGGATTGGTGTAAAACATGCATTGTGAAGTCTTGGTTGGTCAAAGAAAAGAAAGAAAAATCTCAAATTCCTAAGAATCTAGTGAGGCCTCATTTTAAACAAGACATCTTTGACATAATCACTTTGCTACATAGAATTGTGGGTGATAAGGATACTAATGAATTCGTTGAATGGATGTGCCAATTCATCTTGGTTATTTGCAATGATTCTCAGCATATCAATAGGGGAAAAATGATTAGCAATTATTTGGTTGATCAACTGAGGAACTTTCAAAAGAACAAATAGTTTCATATGTGTTCATATCTCTCTTATCTTATAGCAAGCACGCAAAAAGTGTGGCCTAGTTTGAAAACATATGGTGTTTATGGTGATAAAACCCAAATATATGACTACTACCCTCAATTGCAAGAAGAAGTTGGGAATAAAGATTATTGACGGGTTTGTGATGCTTTCTAGATGTTCAATGTGAAGAGAATCAGTGGGAATCCTGAGGCTAGAATTTCAGCTGAGGCTGCCAATTTGGTGAGACAGTTCAGGAGTTTTTACATTCAGTTCAACAAATTTTCTTACATCTGGATCAGGAGATTTGATCAAGCCCCTTACAAACTTCCTAAATATTTTTTAGACTATTTTGTGCTTTTGGAAGCGTGTAGACAAATGGCAATAGCAAGCAAGAAATATCATGACTATAAGAAGAAGGGATACCCTTTCCCTGTCAAATTAACTCATTTCTCTTGCAAGAGTCATGAAGACACGAGAAATGTTGATAGAATCCTTTCAAATTTTCATTTCCATTTATTTGTGTCGAGGTCATATTTTGACAGTAAAGGCTATGTAAAGAATAATTTATATGCCCCCTTTCTCTTGAACACAAACCTCATTTAGAAGATTATTGGGAAGATTGTGTCGATGAATATGAACTTATAAGATGAGATTGGATGAGACTTACAGTTGGTCAGATGAAATATTTCAATTTGGGTTGGGATCTCTCTAGTATTATCAATGATTTTTCAGATATGATAGATGAAGGTTATTATGTTATGCAATCAAAACCCATGCCCAAGGTGATATGGTCTGAGAAGGAAATCACTGATATTTTTGTCATGTATTCATTCATTTTGGAAAAGACTCAAAGGTGGTTAGATTTTAAAATAACTAGGCATACTTCAGGAAAATCTTCTTAGAAAGAACAAGCCACAAAATAAAAGGATGCAACTATAGGGTAGAAGTCGTTGGAGCCATTTGCAAGTATATTTGGCACTAGAGTTGGGAAAATCTCATAGAAAGGAGATGACAGTGATGATAATGATCCAGAAAAGAGAGAAAAATTGAAGACACAGTGTGAGAAAGATATTGAAGAACCAAGGAAGAAATTGGAGGTGAAAAGGACACCTAATAAAATTGATGAGGATGTATCACAAGTAGATTAGCAATAGTGGGCTTTGAATCATTTTCTTCTTGTGTCTCATGGATTCTGCATTTATGTCAAATCTATAATATCTTTGGTTACTAAAGAAAGATTTTCATCTGCGATAGATTGTTGATAACCCACTTCAATATAGATATCTACATCATCATTTGTGTCTTATGTCATATGTCAAAATTTGATGCGTTGGCGATTTCCTAAAAAAATATTCTTTTCTATCATCACCAGTTGTCTTTCATTCCTATGTTTAGGAAGATTAGTTGATTTTCTCTCTGAAATTTGTCTTTCAATATTTAGTTTTTAGGTGCTCATTTATGTCTTGGAAAATCTCCTTTTCTACTTTCAGGTTAAAATCATACCCAGTTTAATTAGTTTTTATCATATAAAGGAAGTTGCTCCTTTCCAAATGTAGAGAGCAATTACATAATCACTATTGTAATTGACTTAATTGTTGGTACAGTCATCGCTTCATGGGCAAATATATATTTAGAGTTAAGTGACAAATCTGTTTACTAACACTATCCTTGATCATTATCTCAAACTCATTGAATCAGTCCAACTAAAGGTCTAACTAAGGAGAACATGACCCTTGCAATGCAATAGATTCCCCAAAGGTGTTTGTAAACATCGCCAACCCTTACAAATATTTAGATATCAGAAGATCGAGGTGAGAGAATTCCAATAATCAACTCTCTAGCAGTTCATTCTCATGAGTACATGTTTAGGCTTGTGTGATATATTCAATTTGTGCACTTATGGATATCAATTCCATAGGCATGAATCTAAACCAAAGAAAAATAGAGTCAGCTTATAGATTTTGAGCCAATCATTTGAGCAAGCCTTAAAATCCAACATTTTGGCTACAAATTGATTACAAATGTCTTCTACATCATTTTTCCACCGTCAAAATCTATTTAAATTTTACATTTAGGTTCATTTAATTTTTACATTTAATTTATCTTTTATTGTTTCTATCTAAACTCATTTGTCTAATTGTGATGTAATTGCTTTAATTATTCAATTACCCTAGATTGTTTATGTGAGTGTCATTTATCCTTTACACCCCTTAATAACTTGTTTCAAAATTAATCATCCTTTTAATTCTAAAATTTTGAGATGTTTCGAAATAAAAATTAATATAATTTTTTTAAAGGGGGTAAAAACTTTATTCAAATAAAATTACTTATAGATACACCAAGATGACTTCCAAATAGCAACAACCATCAGGACATACACAATAAGAGAGACCTAGAGGGGCACTTGCAAAACCACCTCAAAATACAATCATTCAACCAAGCACTACAATAAAAAAAAAGTAGTCCATCATGTCCATCCAACATGTTTTAATCAGCTTTATCATCATGATGAATCTGAAGCAATTGTTGAGCTTTAGTCTAATCTATCTATCCCCAATCCACCACCTACCACAAATGCATCTTTTCAAAGGTCCACTTGGCCAGACAATCAGCCACTTTATTCCATTCCCTAGGAACATGAACAAAGGAAATAGTATCAAAGGTAGAGGCTAGACGAAGGGTTTGCTTAGCAATCAAAGCCAATCTCCAAGAGGAATCCTAAAGATTTCTCTTATTAAGGAGGGAAACCAGGATCATAGAATCCATTTCACATATCACCTTCCTCCAGCCCAAATCAAAAGTTGTCTCTAATGCCTTCAACATCGCCCCAAGTCTCCATCTGATTATTTGAGTGCACATCCATGTAAGTGGAGAAAAATATCTAAACAGATCCACTACTATCTCAACCAACTCCACCAATCCTAGTCGCACTTAGGTTGCCCTGAGTAGTGCCATAAATATTAATATTATAAAAGCCATCAAGAAGAGGACTCCACTTACCCGATCTATTTACCTTTCTAGAAGGTTGCACTCTATGTCTAGGATGACCTGTACAATAGTGGGAAGGGAAAGCTCTAAAAGATTAGAAATATAAACATCTAAAGAATAAAGAGACTCCTCTAGAAAAAACTTGGCTTCAATAGTTTCCCTGAGCATGCTCTTAACCTTATATCAAACTTGTAGGGCCCCACTTCAACACTCCTAGAAGATACAATGATTTTGCTCCAACCAAATTTTCCAACAGACAAACGACGGACCAAACTCCCAAGATGCCACAAGGAAGACAACAGATGCTAGAAGAGGTCCCATATTATTCCAAAACTAAAATAGGGAGGTGGCTTGAAAGAAATGTATCTTCATAACTTCCACCATAAAACCCAAATTTCCACAGAAAAGGGACATTGAAAAAAAGATGATTTATGTTCTCTTCACTATAACCACAAAGAAGACAAATGGAAGGACCAAAAAACCTCTTTTCCTAATATTTTCCAAGGTAAGGAATTTATTCTTACTCAAAATCCATAAGAACAAGTTGCACTTAGGCCAGCTAAAAGTGTTCCAAATTTGTCTCCACCAAGGAAATTATCTATGGTCCCTTTGTTGCTACTCCAAACAAGTATAACCCTGAGACACTAAATAGACACCTTTGGAATTATGCCCCCAAGCTAGCATATCCCTATCTTCAAAAGAAAAATAAGGTCTCTTAGTAAGAATAGAAACTAGAGTATCCTGATCCTCCTGAGACCCTCCTCTACGCTAACATCTAGAGTGTTGCTAATGACAAACTAAGGATCCCCCAACATGATTAGATGACTTGAAATATGCCACTCTGGACCACCCAACTCCTAAAAAAATTTCACTCAATGACTGCAACTGGGGAAAAGAAGAAAGAATAGGGGGGTGACCATCCTAGGAGTCTGTCCAAAAGAGAGCCTTATCCCCCTTGTGAATAATCTAAAAAATACCTTCCTTGAGAAGAGAGGCCCCCCTTTTAATTGTGTTCTAGATCATAGATCCCTTCCTTGCAAATTCCATCCATAGAATTTCCTCATTAGCTAGTACTCCCAAATACTTACAGTTAAGGATCCTTGCCTAAGGTTGATCCAAAAAATTGCACCAATGCCAATATAGTTTAGATGTTAAAGCCTAGCTATTGAGTTCAGACTGTCTAATCCCAAGACCACCAACCTCTTTTGGCTTGCACACCTAGTCCCAACTCACAATGCTCCATTTATGATTGTCAAGATTTCCTGCCCATAAAATTTTTTGAGCAAGAGCATTAAACTCTTTGGGCCAGATAGAACCATAAACTATACAAATGAAGAACATACAAGATAGATTTAAATCAACTTGCTAGCAAAAGATAACCACCAAAAAATTGAATGGTTAACCTTTGACCATAATTTCTCTAGAAGCTTGTTCCAGTAGATCTTATTCACCGTACCCAAAGATAAAGGAATACCCAAATAATCCACAAGAAGCCTTCCAATCTAAAAGTGAAGAATATTAGAAATTCTATGTCGAATAGGCTTAGGCATATTGAAGAAGATGTTATACTTATCTTCATTAATTTTTTGGCCAGAGGTAAATAAATAATATCAAGATCTTTTTTGAAGTTGATAGCCTCACCAATTCTAGCAAGGCCCAGAAGAGATATGTTGTCCACAAACTAGAGGTGAGACTGAGAGGGCAAATCTTGAGCCTAGCTCCAGCCTTGAATGAGACCTTTTTCCAAATACTGCTTAAACAAGTGCCCTAATCCTTCTACCAATAAAATGAACAAATAAGGAGATAAAGGATCTCCTTGTCAGAGACCCTGAGAGGCCATAAAAACAGAGGATGAAATACCATTGATCAGAATAGAAAATGAGGAGGAAGTCACACAACTCATGATCCTACTAACCCACTCTTAACAGAAGCCAAGAGCCAATAAAATGTGTTGGAGAAAAGACCACTTAACCTTGTCATAGGCCTTAGACATTTCCACTTTAATGAACATGTCCTTCTCCTTAGGAATAGACATGGAATGGATAGCCTCAAATGCCACCACTATACCATCCAAAATATGTCACCCTTGCACAAAACCCCTTTGTTCTAGAGAAATCAAGGGACCCAAACAAATTTTCAATCTCTCTACAATGATCTTTGTGATTATCTTATAAGTCACATTGCATAAAGCAATGGGACAAAAATGATCCAATGAGTTAGCACCTCCTTTTTTGGGGAATTGAAGCAAGAAAGGTGGAGTTGATGGACTTGAGCATCTGCTTGTTAGATTGTGATTCTCTAACCATCTCTAATAAATCAGAGCTTAGGATATCCCAAAACTCCTGGAAGAACTCTATAGGAAAACCATTTGGACTAGGAGCCTTACCTATTTATCTAAAACACAACATTCTCAAGCTCCTCCATAGAGATAGATTCTATGAGTGATTTATTCATGTCATTTGAGACCAAAGTAGGAATGCAATCCAGAATGATTTTCTCCTCATCTAGAGCTTGAGGACCATTCTTAGTGAACAAAGAAGAATAGAACCTTACCACTTCCTCAAAAATAGATTGAAAAGAAGTTAATTTTTCTCCTTGAGGTGAGATGAGAGAAGCTATTACATTACCACTTCTACAATCCTTCACTGAGTGATGAAAAAAGTAGTATTTTTATCCCCTTCCTGGAGCCAATCAACCTAGGATTTTATTTCCAAAAAATATCTTCCTGTAACTCCCATTCAATCGGTTCCTTTGGCCACCTGGACTCTTCCCACAATGTTTCCTCTGTCATTCTGTTTTCCTTAATTCTGAAAGAAACACTATCCAACCTATCCTGCAAATGGTTTTTTATATGAAAAAGGTTTCCAAAAGAGTTTCTATGTCATTTTTTGATTTTGAATTTGACAAATTGGAGCTGCTTGAAAAATGAAAACATGGCAGTACCAAAAGTCATCTTCCCCTCTAACCACCATGCTTCTACAAGCTTGTGCAAATTAGAGTCACAAAGCCACATGAGCTAAAACTTAAAAGGAGGCTTTTTGGGCATAGAGAACAGTGATGAGGACAACTTGGTAGGCCAATGATCTAAGCTTCTCCACCCCAAGATCTTAGAAGAAGTAGTCCAATTATTGTCAATCCAAAAATCTAACACAAGAAACCTATCCAACCTTTCAGAAATAGAATCATTGCCACACCTTCTATTATGCCAAGTAAATGTCCCATTACTTGGCTTAACATCCACCAAGTTAAGAAAGGAGACATTATTACTCATCAAGGTAGAAGGTGGGCCAAGATGACCAAATCCCCCTAATTTTTCCTCCAAACTACATATATCATTGAATTCTCCTGCCAGAATCAAAGAGCAAACAAGAACAAGAGATCAAACAAATCTAATATGAGACCAAAACAAAACCTTACCATAAAAATTAGTAGGCACATAACCATTGGTGAGAAGAAGAATCTCGCTTGAGTCAAAGCATGTCACCATCAGTGAGATTGAGTTCCTACTTCCCAACCACTAACGAGCTGTGATCTTACAGGGGTCCTATAAGAAAGAAACACCACCACTCGTACCTTGGGAGCCTACACACTAACATAGACCCCTTCTGAAAATCTTGGAAGATATACTGGTCATATCCTCCACCGAAATCTTAGTCTCCTAAATAAATAAAATACCAAGTTTATGTTCATGAATCAAGTTTCAAGTAGCTTTTTGTCGAGGGATGCTACTCAAACCCCTAGCATTCCAAGAGATCACAATCATTTCTGAGAGGTACATAAGTGATTATCCAATGTCCTAATAACATTAGATTCCACCAATGACTCTCTTGTCAGCTTTACCTTCTCCTGATCCTTTTTCCTTCCAGCTTTTGAATTTTTATCACCTTCCCCTTTCTTAATACTCTTCTGTTGAAGCTCTAACATAGGAGGCACCTTCCTTTTGCCATCTTCTTTGGCCACAGGTTCATTCATAGGTCTAGTCATAACAATGTCTATCCTTGGCTCCATTTGGATCTCTGACTGAGGGACAGAGTCTAATCCCTTTGTTGATGGCCCTACAGTTTCATGTTCCTTATCCATTATCTCAACTTGACCAAGGGTAGGTACATCTCCTTCCCTCATTGATTCTTGCATCTCTACATAAGGATCCAAAACTAGAGGAGTGGGAATACCTAAACCCAAGAAATGCATGTCTTGACTCACCATGTTACCATCATGCTCCATTGTGACCAACTCCTCAAAGTTCTCAAGAACATCAAATATGTTGCTAGAGGCCCCTTTAGGGTTAGATTTAAATTGATGAGTCAACATTTTTTTCTTTTCTGAAGATTTCACAAGAATGAATCCTTGTGGGTCTGGCCCATCATTCTGAATCAGGGTCCTTCCTTTTTCTTTTAGATTGGTTTCATGCGTCTCAGGAGCCAGTGGAGGGGGGTTAGTCCTCATTTTAGGAAAATTTCTTTGCAGGTGTCCATATTCATGACAAGTACGACAACGAAATGGGAATGCATCATAATCAACTTGTTGAATCCAACTCATACTACCCAATCTAATCTCTAGAGATTCAGTAAGTGGGTTATTCAAATTAATTTCAACACAAAGACAGGAAAAAGTGACTACCTTTCTTCCAGGGTTTGATTAGAAGGACCCAAGCGTTTTCCCAAAACCACCATTATGGAATGCAAAATATCTTGATGCCAAAACTCCATTAGAAGCCGAGGAAGCTGAATCTAGATAGGAATCTTAGATGGGAGTTCCTCAAGAGGATCAAACCCTATATGCCAAGGTTTGATAAAAAGGTCTACTTGATTATGAAAGTATGGACCCCCTTCAAAAATTAAATTTTGATCTACAATTCAAGAGAACATCACAAAGAAGTAGTTGTTTTCTGCCAAGATGATTTCCATATCCCTTCTAGATTCTAGTTTTTTCTAACCCGTACCTCCAAAAAGGTAGGGAAATACAAACACCCATTAACTTGAAAATTAATGCATATTCGGTCAAATATAGAACATCATCAGCAATGGAATCTAGATTTATCACTATCATTGGTCGATCTTTGCTTTTTTCCAAATAGCCATTGGGTTTTAGACAATTCCCCAAAATTTGAGCATTCTTGGACTCCCGAAGTCCTGAAAATTAACCCAATTTGGATTCCTCAACTGCATGCAAGAGGAAATGAACAACATCTGAATGTCTGGATGAGGAGGGTTCATCCCCATTAAGAGCTTCCTTAAAAGACAGAGCAAGGGGATCCCCGAGACCCCCGAAAACTTCCATGCAAGCAACACTCACCAAAAAGAAAAACACAAATTAGAAAGAGGGAAAGCGCGCCCAACAAAATAGGCTACAACACCCAACAGACAAAGGAAATAGAGGGCGTGGGCCCTAGAAGAACAGGCCCACTGCCAAGCCGCTCCCAAACAGGGTGGCAGGAGATGCCAAAAACCCATGAAGCCTCTACTTCGGTGCCAAATGCATGCACTCAGTCTGCCATGCACATCCAAATCTCCCTTCACATTCAATATAAATTTAATTAATATAAATTCTTTTATTAAAGCTTTTCAATACAAATTTGTACAAAAGTAAAATATAAGAATAAGATTTAACAAAAAAATCTCTAATTTGAACACCTAGAATATTATGTTCAAATCTTTATGAAGATAAAGATGAGATCCCCATCCTCCATTTATGACCTCACTAACTTAAGTCAATTAACCCAAATTTTAGTCAATACAAAAATATGTGTGTAAAAGTTTTAGTCCATGTGAATAATACTCATTCCTAAATATAAAGAATTGAAAGGAAAGCTCCTTTTATGATCCTCAATATCACGGACCTAACTTATAAGAAATTTACAACATATGAAACTACCTTATATTTCCACCCTATAAAAATTACCAATCAAATAAGACAAGCCATAATATCTTTCACAAAACCTTATATTTCCACCATATGAAAATTACCAATCAAATAAGACAAGCCATAATATCTTTCACAAGACCTAAATCTAGATTCTTCTTAGCCCAAACCTTCATCATAAAAGTCAAATTCTAAAATACCTTAACCTTTTTCAAACCTTTTGAGCAACTCAAGTGCATTGGTAAAAAAGGAATAAAACTACGTAGTCGATAACATATATTCAATGGTGGTTAATTAGTCAACCACCACTAATTAACCCGAAATCTCATGTTAATGATTCTTTACTTACCTTTTTTAATGGGGAATTGACTATGCATATATCTACATCATTGAAATCTCTTTTGTCCCCTTCCGCATGGAAATGGTCATTGTGGTGTCTTAAGTCCAGTCAATTTATATACCCAATGACAAATTATTAAAATAGTTGGTCCATAACATATATTCAATGGTAAAATATTAGAGAAATTAGTTGATGACCCTTATGACAAAGACATGGTGTAAATAGCCAAAGTTTAAATATGGAAAGCTATGGTGATAACTCCAAAAAGGTTAGAAGATTGACTTTATAAAGTTTTAAATTTAGACGTTTCAAACTAATTCTCTTCCCCACCAAAAAATAAATGAAATAACTCTCCAATACTTCTAATGAATCATTCAAGTTTGAATTTCAACAAAATTTAGAGTGCCACGATGTTTTTTAAAGTTTTTTAACAATCATGTTAACTTGAGATTTATACAAGTTTGTATAGTTATCTTTAAATGTGCGAGGGATTAATTTGACCTCCTTAAAAGTTGGTTATTGTTATTCAAATAATTTAGTAATCATAAATTTAAGTTTTAAGTGGGTGAGAGAAGTAGGAGTTTAATTGTATGTTGTGTTTGTTGTTATTATAATATAAATGAGTGAGTCTTAATTTTGGATACATTTAAAGTTGGGTGAGCTAGATTAAAAGGCACTCTATGAATGAGGTATATGAAAATGTTGACGCACTTAAAGTATGGTAAATTCAAGTGTTGCTATACTACTACACAAGTCTAAATTTAGTTGATGTATTTAAGTTTGATGATTTAGATTGGGTTTCACTATACAATTGGACCAAGTCCAAATCTTTGACACAATTAAAGTTTTACATTTAGGAGAGGGAGAGGAATATGACCTTTCTTAGTGTTCACTCGATTCAACAGTTAGTGACCATTTTTTCTATTTTAAAATAAGGAGACTATTTACCACTTTTGCATGTCAATGAAGTGATTTTTGGCTTGATAAGTGGTCCTTGAGAGAAGTAAGTCTCATGTTCAAATCCTAAACATTTTTCCACCTAAAATAATCAAATTGAGTGAACACTAAACAAGGCTAAGGAATATGGCTTCCCAAAGCATAACAAGTGAATGAATCGTATTCTTTATTTCATTCTATAAAGAATCATTTCATGCTAGGATTTGTTATTCCCCTCTAAGAATGAGCATCTTATGTACAAGATCTTGTTTCTCTTTATACAAATGAGGGAGGAGTTTAACTTGCTACTAATTTGAGATATAAAACCCTTAATTCCTCTTAGACAAAGAACTATTAATCCCCTTCACTTATGACATTATTATTAATTACAAGATGAGAGGCTCTGCAAAGTATCCAAACACCTTCAAACTTTGAAGAATGACCTACCACATAGTATGAAAATAAAAATCCTAAGCTTTATGTAGTACCTTGGTCTAATCAAAGAATAAATTGTCAATATGTATCAAGATTAAGTGAAGTAGTAAGTCAGTGAATTATAGGTTCAAAGCCTAAGGAATTTCCCTAAAATGCATATGTATGTGTGGTAAACTTCCAACCAAGACATTAATGTTGATTACTTTAGCCCCAAAAAAATTGTTAAATCTCTCCCTATAAAAAGAAAAACACAATCCCAATCCCAATCACATGATTCTAACCTATACAAATCCATGTGAATGACAACTTAGCTACTTTTAGCGTCCTTTAACAACCCTTTTCATCTAACCTTTATATTTTTTTTTTATCATATCTTCTTTAGCTCCCTTGTCCTTGTCCAAACCACTTGGACTCTATATCCATCATATAATATAACTAACATGAAAAAAGGATAAAAGTAATTAAGAAAACTATTAAATATCAATGATTTTTTTGTTGAGGTTTGGTCATTCTTTGTGTCTCTATAATGGTTAAAATTGTATACCCAAGCTCTATTCCCTTATGTTTTGGGCCTAGATTAATTAAAGTGTTCCAAATGTAATAACTGCCAAGACTAGGGGATTAGGTGTTGTACAATTTGTAAAGTTTAGGTCTAGAGACAATTACTTAATATTTGTAATGTGTCCATGTGGAAAGAGTGGCCCACTAAATGGAATCTTGAGATTCTATTGTTGGCTCTTTCCATCACATGCCATAGGTCTTATGACAGTTACAAGAAGACATTAAACAGGGGATTACTAGGTGGACTATGACTATTACCTTTAAACTACTAAATATAATAATGTGTAAGAAGTGTGTAAGTGTAATTATTGCCTCATGATGGAGCACATGGGAGTTATGCTTGGATCCCTTGGTCATAGGATTCAAACTAGTCAATTGAGAGTTAGTTTTTGAGTGAGATGCATAGATTGAATATGGACCACTTGGAATTGACTCTAGCTCATGGTTTTGAGCCCATGGTTTTAGAAAAGCATTCTTGGTTTCTTGGGTCTCTTTGGCCTATTTATTAAGGGCTTGTGATGGAGATTGTACGTGTAATTATATGTAGGGTTATGTTGTAGGAATTCCTCCATGATTAGAGTGTAGACCTCATTGAAGCACAAAGGCTCTACTATTGTACTGTACCTAGGGTGTGTGCTTTGGAGGCATGGTTTTTCCCTTTGCAAGGCTTTCCCAGTACATATTTTGTGTTGTGTTCTATTCTTATAATCTTCTTCTCTTTTTTTCTTGTTCTTGTTTTTTAAGTGTTGTTACAATGACAAAAATTTATTGAAATTTACATAGATTAGAATAATTTGTAATACTCTCCTCATTGGATTATGTAGGATTTCGTACACATTTCCTTTCATTTGACATCAGAGCCTTGCCAACTTGTTAGATTTATAGGAGTAGGGCTATTTTGTATTAACTCTTGCTCAAGTGGGAGTTTTGGAGTTGTTCTTATGTTTTTGAAAATAGATATGGTAAGCACTTCTAGAATGGAGGTGAAAATTTTTAATGGAGAAAACTTTGACATTTGAAAAATCAAGATGGATGGTCTCCTTGTTTTTGATATAGATAAGCGGCAAACAAGGGTGTTGATCCCTAGTACAGAATGGCCCAAAGGGCACACAAAAAAGGCTCATAAAGTGAAAAATGAAGCATTAACCCACCATAGACAACAAACAAATGAGACACCAAACCACACAAAAAACAACACATACCAGAAACCACTCAAAAGACTAGTTAAAGAGTTGCTCCCAATCTTCCATGAGGAAAGTGTACATATCTTCATAATCTTTCACTTTATCCTTCTCGATACCATGTTTTTTCATCTCTAATTCTTGAAGCACATCCAAAGTAGTGGTTAAATGGTGCATTACCTTGGTAGTGAAGCAAGCAAGGACCTTGAAGTTCTTTTCCAACCCAGTCAGCCTAGCTTTCATACTTACAAGATCCACAACATCCTGGAAACTGATATCTCCTTCTAGCAGTAGGTTTCCTGATCACCTTCCCTCGAGGAGTATCATTATCCTCATTCTTAGTATCATCACTGCCCATAGCATCCTTAGTAGACTTAGCCATCTCCTGCCCCTTCCCCATATTGTACCCCACCTTGTTGAGCAATTTGCCAACATCGACAAACCTACATTTTTCCTCTTTATACTCCATAACCTCTTTCTACTTTTTATCTCCAAGACTACTAGAAGATTCCATCTTTCCCTTAGTGGCCACCTTAGCAGAAACAGGTTTACTAGGGCTATCTTTAAGAGAAACCAAGTTGTCAGTAGCTTCGTGGATGGGAGGAGCCTTGGTAGACTTTGGGGTTTTAGCAGGACTTTGCTTAATGCTGACCTTTTTCTTGGTCAGAGGCACTAGGATCAACCACATTCTCTAAGGGTGTCTTAGGCATGACCTCCCTAATCACAACCCCATGCATAGGCTTACCTCTAGCATATGGAGGAGAGCTCATAGAAGGGATATCGACCAAATAAGCAACTATGGGTTTAGGGGGGCAAAGAGCAAGGTAGAAATTGTAGAGCCAAAAAATAAGCCCTTGATGCAGCGGGATTAAGGGCTTCTTGAGATTCTGAGCATGAATCTTTGTAACATATTTTATAGAGGCTTCAAGAGAGGAAAGGAGGTAAAACGGGAAGCTCATAAGAATATTACACTTGAACTAGTTTAGTAACACAAAGTGGTAGTGATAAAACCTCCTAAAATGACCTTCAAGCATGAAATATTTCATTACAATAAAGTATACATCATCCAATGGCTTCGGCACCTTCTCACGATCAAACCCTCCTTGTAGATTATATAACTCCTCTCCCTCCTTTAGAAAAATGGCTAGATTTTTAGGGTCTAGAATATTTCTTTGCCTCTTCTACTTCTTACCCTTAGTCGACATGCCCGTTGCAAGACCAATAACCTCCTATAAAATTTCAAACCCCACCCCTCCAATCTAAACCTTCATGTTGTTCTAGGAAGCCACACATTGAGTGGATAGCTTTTCATCATGCCCGTTAAGGCACTCCAAAAAAGGAGCAACCACCCCTTCACAGCATATGTGTCATAAGGTCTCATTTTTTTTGAATTCCTCACATGATATTGACTTAGTCCTCATCCTATCTCCTCCCATGGTGGAAAAGAACAACAACTTAATAGAGAAAGGCTGGATAATAGGAGAAGTATCATTGTAAATAGGCAACTGCTGATAAAGATGGTAAATATTTCTCATGAAAATATAGCTAATATGTTCTTGAGATCAAGAACTTTCCCAGCCGCCACGACAGATCATAATACCACAATGATTTAAGTTCATAGGTTGCGTGAACTTAAATGATTGTACCACCCAAGATGGTCTTCATTATAATTAGATGCTACCAACTCAATGAAATATCTCCACCCCATCAGCCCCCAATCCATGTGAAGATAGAGTTGAGTCAGCTCATCCATCCACCTGATGCGTCTCCTAACATTGCCACCCTGGGCACAACAATTCGCGTGCCAAGGGTGTAAATTTAAATTCAAAACCCTGTCAGTCTTATCTATCATAATTTATGAATTAAAGGCAACTCCTTTTGGAGAAGGTCTTGTAAGGGCCTAGGGTGATTGTCAACTTGCGAACATCTCCAATTAGTGAAATTTTGGCCTAGGTTGGCTAGGCCATAAACCACACTATTACCCTCATGGTAAATATGGGCAATTTCTTATCCTTAAAACCCATTAATAGACCCTTAATATGCCCAATGATATCACCAAGCTACCAACCAGAGTCCGCATTGCCAACCACAACATCTATAATGATTTTGGAATCAGCTTCAACCTAGATTTTATCAATCTTCAAAGAGAGGGAAATTTTTGATCCCCAAAGAAAATCTAAACCTTCAACCACATTGTTAGTCTGGCTTCCTAACCCTCCAACATAGGATTCTACAAGGTTACCTTGATAAAATCTGATGATCCCACCACCACTAGCTAACCCTGAGCTACTTTTAGTAGCCCTATCAAAATTCAATTTGTACCAACCTTGAGGGGGTGGTTTCCATCTAGTATTCACATGATCCAACTTATTCGAGTTATCAAACTTAGAAATGTCTAAAGAGATACCCCAATCTCTAGCCAGCTTCATCTCCATAAGGGTGGGGGGGCTTTGAGGGGTCTTTAAGTTACAAATAGAAACATTCTCAACCAGGATTTTAGAGAACATAATAAAAACCTCTTTAGGATTTTTAATGGTATATCTGAATATTTGATTGTTACTCTCCTTCCATATACTCCAACCTAAGTGGCGGAGAACCTACCTCAAAAGTCCTCTAACCCTTGGGTGGGAAAAGGGGGCTTTCCAACTCTCCACCACCTTAAGCAAGTTTTCATTCATGACCCAGTCCATACCTAACTTTATAAGAATCATACCCCAAAGTTCTTTAGCAAATTCACAATGGAATAGAAAATGAGATACAGTTTCTTCCTCCTTAAGGCATAGCACACATCTATTGGGCATTAGAAAACCCCTCTTCTTAAGATTATCTAGAGTCAAGATTTTGTTATGTGCAGCTGACCACCAGAAGAAATTAATTTTGGGAATCAACTGATGATTCCAAATTAATTACCAAAAACTCTTCCTCGTACCTTGGTCTAACAGTAGATCATAAGTAGTCTTAACAGTGAACAAACCCTGGCTATATTGAGACCATATCATTTCATCCTGTCTAGGGAAGATACGCATTCTGAAATTAGTAAGTCGTTGTTGTAAGGAGAAAATCAACTGATCCAAGTTGTTATCAAGACAAAAATCAGCTAAGTCCCTATACTGCCTAAGCCCCCGATTATAAAAAATATAGTTATCCACCTTTTCCCCAAAGAAACTATTGGCAAGACAGACAAGATTACTATAGATCTCTTGGTTTATGCGAGGTTGATCCTGCAACTAGGAATCCTTCCAGAATCTAATTAGATTACCATTACCAAACTTCCATTTAATGCCTTTTAAGAGAAGATTTCTAGATTTCAACATTTTGTTCTAGATTATGGATCCTTTTGGGAGGCCCTCTTGATCAATAAATATGTCATGCTCCTCATTGTGCATATATTTTTCCTTCATAATATAACCCCAATCTTTGTTATCCTTCATAAAACCCCAAGCCACCTTAGCAAGTAGAGCTTTATTCATCAGGTGAATCTTTCTAATGCCAAGACCTCCCTACATTTTAGGAAGACAAACTTTGTCCCATTTAACTAGAGAAATTTATTTTCTTCTCTTCCACCCCTATCTAGAGAAAAGTTTTCTGAATTTTCTCAAAATTTTCAGCTATATACATGGGCATTTTAAACAAAGTAAGAAAATAAGTAGGAATTCATTGTAAAGAAGCTTTAATGAGTTGATACTTACTAGCATGGCTCAATAACTTACCTTTCCAACCAACAAGCTTCTTTTGGATCCTTTCAAGAAAAGCATTCTAGAAGGAAGGGGTCACTTCCTTTACAGTTAAAGGAATACCTAAGTAAATAAAAGGAAAAGCATCATCAACACAACTGAGGATGGCTTTAATCTTCTCTTGAAAGTCTAGGTTGGTGTTGAAAAAGAATATGAACTCTTATCATAATTAATACATTACCCAAAATCCACGGCATACTCATTTAACAATCATTTCCACTTCCTAGCTTCCACCACTGAGGTTGGCCCACAAAGGATGGTGTCATCCACAAATTGTTGGATGCCAAGGGATCAATAGTGGATGTAGCCCTAATCCCTTTTAACTCATATATTCTCAAAAGGTTCATTATATTCCTTCCCAAGACCTCAACCATTATAATGAAAAGGTAGGGAGATAGAGGGTCACCCTGTCTAATTCCTCTCCCTGAACTAAAAAATCCATGGGGGATACCATTAACAAGCACTGAACACTTAATGTGGTCACACTTTCTTTTATCAGCCTAACAATGTTGTCCTGAAAACCAAATTTCTTGAGAACTTTAAACAAGAAGTCCCAAGAGATAGTGTCATAAGCTTTAGAAATGTCAAGCTTGAAGACCATACCTGGGATATTATTTTTGTAGATAGAGTGGATTAACTCATGAGTAGAGATAACAACATCAACAATTTGTCTCCCTAGGACAAATCCTTTCTGACAACCAGCTATAACACCATCCAATAGGGGTTGGATTTCATACACCAAAGTCTTGGAAAAAATCTTATAGATAGTATTGCAGAGACCTATAGGGTGAAAGTCTCCCATAGACACAGAATCCAACTTTTTGGGAACAAGGGCAATAAAATTATTATTGATCTGCTTAAGAATCTTACTTGTTCTGAAGAAGTCTCTGACAGTCATCGTAACATCAAATCCAACTATATCCCAGAATTCCTAAAAGAAAGCAGGGGGAACCCATCAGGACTAGGAGCCTTGAATGCCCCCATAGAGAAAACATCCATGGCCTCTTCTTTGGTAATAGGTTTCAACAAAGCACAATTATCCTCATTAGAGAGTAAAGTAGGTATGTTTTCCAACATCTTCTCAACAAGAACAGGAGTAGGATTGACAACATGTTCTGAAAGGAAGGATTTAAAATAATTAGTAGCAATCTGACCTATCTCTTCATCAATGTTAACCTCCATACCTCTGTCATCCAAGAGCTTGGTAATCATGTTCCTTTTCCTATGTCTCATAGCCAATTGATGAAAGAAAGTAGTAATCTTGTCCCCTTCCATCAACCATTGTATTATGTATTTTTGTTTCCAAAAAAATTCTTCCTTCTTCATAAGATCCACTCTTGAAGCAAAGAATTTTCTAAATGAAAAGCATTATCACTCTTATCCCCATTGGCAATTTTGTTTTGAATATTAGTGAGGTTAGCAAAAATATGCTTCTTTTGATTTAAAATATTTCCAAAACAAAACTTATTCCATCTTTTAACCTTTTTCTTAACATGTAGGAGTTTCTGAACTAACCTGAACATAGGAGATCCTTGAATAGTAATGCTCCACCAGTTTGAGATACAATCCCTAAAATCTAGGTGTGAGGCACACATAATTTCATATCTGAAAGAGAATGGCCCTTTGGAAGTTCTTTCCCACTAGGTGAACATGAATGGGTTGTGATCAGATATAGTTCTAGGAAGAGCTGAAAGTCTAGAATGACTTATGATGTCCTAGTTAGAAGAGATCAAAACCCTGTCAATCTTAACCTAAATAAGATGCTCCCCCCTCCTTCTATTAGTCCATATGAAGAGTTAATCATTCATTTCCACATCGATAAGACCAGTTATATTAATCAGAAAGATTAGCCATGTTGTCCGAAAAATCCATAATACCCCCAGATTTTTCTAAAGGATATAAAGGGGTATTAAAATCTCCAGCCATCATCTAGTAAGCCTCCTTATCAGCAACAATGTGAGAAGTCATCTCTTCCCATAAGTCCTTATAAGGATCCATTCCTTGTTATTAGAGACAAGCTTCACTTCCAGGTTGTTCCTATTATGAAACCTATAAACACCAGAGAGGTGATGCTTATTCCACATAGTAACTAGACCCCCCGAAGCTCCAAAGGATTGACTAATATAGTATTCAGTAGTGGGCCATAACTTTGAAATTATCCTCTGACATTTTAACTTCTTGAAGAAGCAAGATATCAATCTTATTCTCATAGATGTAGTTTTTAACCAAAAACTACTTTTGAGGACTATTTAGTCCTCTTATATTCTAGGATAAGATCTTCACTTATGGACTTTCCTGGAGTGGATCTCTAGAGTACGTTGCCTCCCATTAGTTATTTCCTTAGTTGCTTCCCTCTGTCTGGTTTCCCTCTGTAATGGTCTACCAAATTTGTCATCTATTCCCACATCTATTGATTTCTTCATTGGACCCTTTCCTTTTCTCCTAGGAGTAATCCATTCTTCTTGGTCACACACGCTCCAAGCTATGCTTGGTCCCACCCCAAGGGTTAATTTTCCTAGAAATAGCAACCCTATTTTTCCCACCTCTTTCCCTTCCTCAAAAGAGCAAGAAGAGGTTTCTGGAATAGCCTTGGTCTCAAGGACTAGGGTTTGTCATCCCTCAATAATCATTTCCTCCATATTGGTTTTGAAGGATTTCTCAGGTAGCACTTGTTGCAACCTGTACCTTTAGGGACCCTAAAGGGGGAGCAGCCCCCCCCCCCCGGGCTGATCAAGTCCATACCCTAAGCAAATTCAAAACTGTCAAAAGGTGGGAAGTTGCAGAGTGGCCTATTTTCATTATTATTATGGAGGATCTCCTTGTTAATAGAGATTTACAGGTAGAATTTTCTAGACAAAAACCCTCTTGTATGAAAGACAAAGACTATGCAGTTGTTGATAGAAAGGCAAGGAGCCTGGTTTGGCGTTCCTTGCAAATTCAATGCTCTTAAACGTTTGAAGAGAAATAAGCACCCAAAGCATCTAGAATAAATTAGAATATTTAATCCTTGAGGATTAGTTTTGGAGACTCTATGACAAAGCACTTGAATATGTTCAACATTATGTAATGACATTCAGTAGCACCATCTCAAAGTTGAAGCTTGATGAGGTGGTGGGTGCATTACTATTTAAGGAGATAAGGAACAAAACATCAAAATTTGTTAAAGATACTTTGACTGTCAAAGGTTATGTAAAGGACATGGGTAAGGAAAATATGGAGGATAAGCATGCCAAGTCTAAGGCTTGAGATATAATCTCATAACAAATCGATGGTCAAATATCAAAATTGCAGCAAGACTAGACACATGAAGAAGGACTACAAGGAAAAGAAGCCAAAGGAGTCTAGTGATGAATTAGACTTGAAAATCTCTAGCAATGGTGGTGGCGGTGCTTTTGTGGAAACCGTTGCTACACATGCACAAGAGGGTGCATGACTGCTTGATTATAGATCCTCCTTTCACATGACTTCCAACATGAACTCATGAGAGCTTCAATGGTGGATGAGTATACTTGTGATAAAAATCTTCTTTCAAAATTAGTGGTTGAGGTAGATTCATGCTTGTACTTGGAACTTGAAAGAATAAAACCCTCTCCAATATTCTACACATTCTAGTTTTGACAAGAAACCTATGTTTTGCAAGTAAATTGAATAATGTTGTTATGTAGGTGATTTTCAACAAAGATGGATGCAAGATGATATGCACGTTATGAGCTTGGCTAAGGGAGTTCATTTAGGAAATTTGTTCCATTTAAATGCTAGTACCATGGAATGTAATAGTTCTAGGATTCCTAATTTGGGGAATCATAAGCTTCTAGTAAACAAGACTATGTTGTGGCTCAAGCATATGGACCACATTGGTGGGAAAGGTCTAAGGGCCTTGAAATTTAAAAACTTAGTAGAGGGGCTAACTCATTGTTCCCTATATTTTAATTTTTGTGAATATTGTATAAATGCAAAATAAAATCAAATTAAGTTTTATTAAGTTCTCCTAGATTTATAGGGTTTTAGATTTGATTGATGGTGATGTATTTGGTCTTATGGATGTACCATCACTAAGTAAATCCCTATATCATCTATCCTTTCTTGATGACTTTCTAGGAAATCATAGGTATTTTTTCTTTGGCATAAATTTGATGCCTTATTGAATTTCAAAGAGTTTATAACTCTCATTGAGAACTAGATAGAGAATAAGATCATAATATGTTAAAAATATATAATGTTGGAGAATTCTATTCAATAGAGTTTGACCATTTTTTTAAGGAGCACAGTATTGTGAGGCATAAGAAAACTTCGTACACCTCTCAATAGAATAGAGTTGCAAATAGATTTAACAAGTAAGAGCATGCTTAGTGGAGCTAGTTTGAAGTATAAATTCTAGGCAAAACCTATGAGCATAACTTGTTACTTGATTAACAGGTCTCTTTCTTTAACTCTGATGGACAAAACCCTTAAGGAGGATAGCTCAAGAAAGAATCCTTAATTACAACATTTAAGGTTTTTAGTTGTGATTCATACATGTACATGTGCCTAATGAGAAGAAATCCAAGTTGTATTTCAAATAAAAGAAGTGTATTTTCATTGGGTAGAGTAATGGTGTGAAAGGGTATAAGAGTTGCAATCTTGAGACTAGAAATATAGTGTATAGTTAGATTGTGATCTTTAGGGAGATTAGATCTTCTCATATTCCTATGCAATCTAAAGACAAGAAAAAGACATTGGTGTAGATAAATCCAAAGACCAAGGATACTACACTTGATACTGAACCAAAGTTTAGAACAAACTCAAAACTTACTCACAAGGAGGTCCACTCGATAGAGAATGTAGTCTAATGTAACAACCTCCAAAATGCAACCTCAAAATTCTTAAGTATTAACCAAAACAAACAACCCAGTGCTAACAAAATGGTACAAGATAAACTTCCAACAACTTCCATTAACTTCCATGATTCAATATTATGTAACAATGTACAAAACATGAAATTGATATCTAATAAGATCCATGCAATATATATCACACGAGCATTAAATATAATAAGAAATGATAACAATAAGTACATCTCAAATAATATGAAAGTCTCCTAAGTACGTATCTAGTACTCATCAATAAAGATAGCATAATTACATAACCAAGATATACAAGGGGTCAAATACTACAACCCACATTAAAGATAATGAATACAATAAGCCAAGAACCAACCACAAAAAATATAATTGGCCATATACAATATGCACCATGAATAATATCTTAACAAATCCAATCTCAACTCTGCAAGCTAACCCTCCAAGCTCCCATGCTCTTGTTGTTGATCGGCGAAGGGTTTGAACCCACCATGAGGATGTCCCTTTTCTCCCCATCCATCAATCAAGGCAAAAAAGTACCATTCATAATCCAAAGGTGTGGTACAATACAATACTAGTGATTATCTAATTTAATCCATTTATTCATAAACACATAAGCATACACATGAAACCATAGATCCAAAAGATCTTAAATACAAGGAATAGATTTCCCAACACACATCAACACATATTTCCTAGCATCTAATACACATATGAATGTAAATACATGAACAAGAGAAATATGACCATCAATAGAAACCAAACCCTATAAGGTTTGATTTAGAACTATACATCCAAGACCATATCCAACATCCACATGAATTGCTACTCACATCTCATACTATGAAATCTCTTTCACATGATGTTGTATGTCTTACTAAGAACATGTGCACAAGGTATAACTACATGCATCCTAACCTTAGTACAAAACAAGTATCCAAACATACATAAAAAAACAATTCAAATACACAAACATACACACACAAAAGCAATAACATATAACAACATACAATCCAAACACACAAGTCAGACATATAAAATAAACACACATAAAGCAAGTTCATAGGAAAAACAAGGACACTCATATAAGATAAAAGTAAACAAAAAATGTACGACCATGAAACACACACTTGGTCCCCATAACACATCAAGAGGGCATCTCCCAATTGTGCAATGTACCCAAGTACCACTACCTCACATAAGACAAGAAGGTTAACTATACCACCACAAAGCACCCTACCCCAACCCCTCAAGGTAGAACAACATGTATCACACTAATAAATAGGCCATGGGTCTAATCCTCAAATATCTAGCTACTAGTGATGGATGATGAAAACAATGCATAAACAACCTATGGACCTTCCACCATTGAGAACACTAGAGCTTCACATGATGTGGTGCCTATATTAAGAAAGATCAAGGTCAATTCCTCGGCCAACTTTCTTAAGGAGAGGATGTCTCAATGTGTTGAGACCGAAGTAGAGAAGATGATGCCGAGATGTGTACACCTATGAGTAGGACATCCAACATCTCATACTCCTTTAATCATTTCATCTCTAATGGAAGTCAAGATATCAACCATCCTGGCCCTTAGGATTATCAAGTGTTAAGAATCTATGAGATAACCCCCATAAACCGCTTACTCATATGACCACCTCCCTACTCTCATAAGTAGAATCATGACACAAAAGATGTCACATAAATATAATCAGCCATGACAAAAAGAATGTCATATGACTATAATCATCTCCCCGAGGAGATACGACATTACCAACCCAAGTTGGATGTACATGAGCATAAACAAGATAATATCATCCTATACATATAGTAAAGAAAGTATTGTACACATAATAATATTATCCCATTAAAGAGATGATCTCCACCCAAACTATGTTGGGGAAAAATAAATTGACAATGGAAGTCAAACATTCCAACCATGACATCAAAATTGTCAGACACAAATCCATTAAGGACTCTCAAACATAAAAGATCACTATACTTAGTTGTGTGGGTAGCATAGGAAATAAATTACAACTCATGCCCACACCTCCATAACTAGTATTCACATCATAATTTTAACATACTCAATAAAAATTACAAACTCACCAAACCATGTTGGGAGATCACACACATCAAATATGACTTTCATGCTAGCAATTTCTATCTAGATTGCATAAAGCTGGTTTTCACTTAAAAAGCCATAACTTTCTCAAAACATAACATTTTTCTAATTTTTAAAATGTGTTGGGAAGATCATATAGATATATAAAAAACCCAAAACATATTTTCATAATAAATTTATTTAATATAGTTTTATAATGACAATATAATCAGTAGTAAACATAAATCTAAAAATAAGAACACAGATAGATAGCCACTCATTCATACATATCTCATAATTTAGAAAGTACGTATGGATATTTTTTCTTGGAAATTTAAACAAGTTGTGCACCTTCCATAAAAGTTTTATAGAAACCCAGTTCCTAAAACTAAAATTATTGAATATGTAATAGACTAATTTCTCCCTCGACACAATTTTATTACCATTATAACTTTTTTCAAAATTCTATTTTGAAATAGAGTTCAATAACAAAAAGCACATCATGAAAAACATAATTTGAATATTAATAACATGTAGATTCAATCCAAAATCAGATCTATGTTTGAATTTCATAAATCACATGATTCTTCTAAATTTCACTAGGTTTCTTCTTCTCCAAGCAACCTTAGTTTTCAATCTACAACTAGTTTCTTTTCAGGTGAACAATGTCAAACCTAATTGTTTTGATTCAGATTTTTTATTATTTTTTAAATATAATATGTGTTACCCATTTTTCACTTACAGCTCAATTGGGTAGAGCTGAAGCAGTTTATTACATTTAAAAGTGAAAGGGATTCCAACAAATTTCTGCTATGCTTAACCATTGCAAAGAGAAAAGGTAATGCTTTTTACAAGAGAATTCAGTTTTGTTATTCAATGTTTTGCAGCATAAAGGGAACTGCATAGATTGCAAGATATTGCCTTCATTCATTTTGTAATGTTTCATTCATTTTGTAATAAAAATATACACAAGATTGCATAAGTGTTTCTATTTTATACATTGAAAAGAAAAGAATGCTTAAATGTCCAACAAAAGCTATGGGAATAGATGAACTAATGCAACTTAAGGATATACTATACATATGAAGATAAAAGTAGTAGAAAAACACATGAATGGAAGTATATCCATCATTGCATGTTGTGGTCTTGTGTTGGTCTTCGTTGTTCCCAGCTCCTCCTTGCTCTTGAACTTCAGATAAACCTGCATGATAATGGAAAGATTATGTTAGAGCTCCGGATATAAATCTTATCATATGTCATATCAATAGATATATAGCATATGCCTATGATGCATTAAATTAGTTGAGCAAGTATCAGATGTATGCAAGAGAGCCTGAAAGTCAAATCATCAGGAAGAACATTGAACTTCATTGTTTTATCTAACATGTTTGTTCACTGTGCAGGTATAGGTGAAATTTTTCATTGTTGGATCATCTTTCATTTGACATCATAGCATGTGAAGTAAAATGGGCTCCCACAAGGCTTGAGCCCAGCATACTACCCCTAAGTCTTAAGAGGGGTATGAGATAAGCAAGAGACTTTCAGATTTTCATATAAAAGCATATTGTGATTGAAGACCAATTCATAAGGTAACATTGTCCATTCATAATAGCCAATAGTTATGATCTTTATACAAAGGAACCATCAAAATGTATAAGGTTGCAAAGTTACTGCTATGTTGTCATGCTTTGTACTGTACTAGCTATTCTACATCTCATCAGAAAAGTACAAGAAGTGAATGAAGTACAGATGAAGGTAATGGGAATGACTACAACTTTCAGTATTGGTGGTGCTTACAACCATAGTCAAAACATGAAGGGTAGTCATCACCCTAAACCAATGACTAGGGTGCCACTGTGAAAAGAATTTTCTCATTTCTCAGATGTACCTCCTGTTTCAATCCTTCAGTGTGTGCTTAGAGTGGTGACTGCCTCCATGTGGTGGATGTAACTAATAAATACCAAAATATGATAGCCACAATGGGCAACACATAGTCAAAGACAATATTGGCATTGAGAATTTAGTCACCTACCAGATAATGACCCAAGAAAAATGCCAGGTATTTTATGAGTTGTTCACATATCCAATTCATCATTACATGCCATAATGGTAGCATCAAACAAATGCATAAGTATCATGGATTGAGAGATCAACCAGAGTGGACAGCCAAAGAAATGCTATAGGACTATCAAACCAAAGTACAAAAATAGCAGATCTGAGTAAGTGGCATCATCTCTAAAATCATTTAAGACAGTCAATCAGTCCCAACACTGTAAAATTTATGACAGTCATCTTGCCTTAACCAATGAAAACACAAAGCCATGGATGGGATCAATTGATAGTCTCTGACATGAGAGACAGGTTGCAGAATAAAGTAGTTTATGATACATACAGGCATTCAGGTTTCCAAAGGTATGTCAAGCCAATTATGCTCCAATACAGAATATTCACAGTCTATTCTCTTATATTATAAGTAGCAACAGTCATGGAAACCATATGAGATCAATGTTGCTAGTATATGTATACATTTTGACCAACAGAGATGAGATCATGAAATCAATTAACACAAGTAATGATAGTCCATCTATCAAAGAGAAGACATTCATCATTCATAAAGCCACACATGCATTTTAGATGACTATAACAGTCATAAAATGACAACAGTTATATACTAGAAGCAATGGACTGTCAAAAGAAGAAAAGAGATATATAAAATCAAACTAATAGTAGAGATTTTTAGTATTATAACAGCCATAAAGGAGCAATGACCTAATAGCAAGGACATCATTCTATGGAGATGTAAAGTGAAAGCAATATTATCACATTAAGAAGTCATCTTCAGGAGTTTTCTAACCATGAAGAACACTAAACATGTTGTATGGAGAAGAGGCTTAGGTTTTTGCAATCTATTTCAAGGGCTGCAGTCTCTCAGCTAAAGTCACAGCATCAGTCAAAGATGGAGTAGTAGATTGCATAAAGTAGTGAAAGAGGGCTCTCAAAAATGTCAAAGCTTTAAATCATTTTAAAGACTAAATAAGAGTTCTAAGAAATCCATCAATTTCAGTTACATGTTAGCCAATCAAATGCATACTGTGTTTTCTATCTTCACTATTTTCATGTTTTAGACTTATGAAGGTCTTTGTATTGAAGCATAATGTACAGTGGTGGACAAGAAATGGTGTCATGTTTGCAAAGTATGGTTCCTTCATGCTAAGAATGTAACGCATATATTTCCTCCATGCCAAATCATGGGCTACAGAGACAAATATGCATCATGCTAAGTGAAATAGAGAATCTACAGCTGCGGCCATAGATATATAAGATGGGTAAGATATCTTGCAGAGTTTACAGTAGTGTTCTTCAATGGTTTAAAGGACTGCGAATACAATAACAATGGAAAGTATTGAGGAACAACATATACAAGGAGACGTCTCAGTCCAAAGACAAATGAAGAGTAGTCATAATCTCAGCTACAGCTAACATTAGTTATCTCAAGAAACCATAAAATTGAGATAGAAGCTGAGTCTGAAAAATAAATACACGGGAAGAAAAATGCATTCTTTCCTGCATTTTAAAAGCTCAAAGCAAACATTTGATTTGCAGATTTAAGGAAAAAGTAGACTCTATAGGCAGAGAGCTTACCCAAGCTTGATTTTGGCCTATTTCTCATGTAGTTTGTGTTATCAGAAAATTGGAATGATTATCAATCAAAGTAATCCAATAAACTCAATGGAAAAGGAAATAATCAAGATTCAAACAAACAAAGAACTTAATCCTTGCAAACCTCTTTACTTTGTGGCTTCCATTGGTTGCCTATCTCAAATGATCTTGTGTATGAATATGGCCCTCAGAAAGCGCACTTCCTTGCTATGTTCCAAGATGTCAAGTGGGAATGGCTATGATAGGTTTGGAATGAAGAGATTCTTCAACATAATTGCAATGATAAAAGGGTGCTCGCAAGCAATGGAGGAATTTGGTGCCAAAGGCGCGTTGTGATTCCTGCAGAGTAAGTTTACTAAAAGATTGGATGATAGAAATGGAAGAATTGGGTTTAATTTATAGACTCACGAGAGAGAAGATCAATGCTATAGAAAGAATAAGAAGATTGGCGGTTGAGAAACCTTGTGAGGATGTGCGCGAATAGAAAGAAGACAAGTGTCACACAAAAAGTTGTTTTGTTTGAGTTAACTGCTTTCTTTTATAAAGATAAGATTTGATTTCATAAATTAGAAAGCTTTTTTCTAATTTAAGAGTTGATAAAAACAAGATTGATTAAATCAATTAACTCAACTTGTGATTTGCTTTTTGCATGATTTGAGAGAAATTAAATAATAAATTATTTAATTTTGTGTGCATGAAGAAGAAGATTTATTTTTAGAAGATTTGGAAGATTTTTGAGGAATTTGAAGATAAGAAAGCAAATTAAATAAATAAATTTATTTAATTGTTTGTGCATGCTTTGGAAGAATAAATAAAATATTTTATTATATTTTATTTTTAGAGATTGAAATAATTTAAATAAATTTGATTCATTTATTTAAATTTGGAGGAATAAGTGATTTAATTAAATAATGAAAATTATTTAATTGCTTGGAAGAATAAAGTTGACTTCGATGAAATTAATTAAATAAAGGTAATTTATTCGATTAATGGGAGGAATATGAACCAAATAAATAAATTGATTTATTTATTTATTGATAGAGGAATTTAGATGGAATAAATATTAAGAATATTTATTTAGACAGAGTCGTGTCATTTTTAGGAGTATACATTTTGCCCCTCTTTGATGCAATGTGTTTTATCACATTGTTTCAAAGAATAGATTTTTCTAATAATGATACATGTCTCAGTTTGCCCCTGGTACAGGTTTAACAATGGTAGGATGCCCCCTCAGGAGATTGGATAGGAAGAAAGGTGCAAGGGATGTGAGATGGACAATCTCACGATGAAGAAGGTGAAAAATAGGCTAGGTTGAAGAAAAATGGGTCACGGTTCAGAGAAATAGAAGGAAACAGGCTTGGGAAGTAGTCACGGTCTCCAAACAGCCAGTTAGGGTTCACTTGCTATATATAGGAGTTGGGTCCACAATCCTAGTCATTTGCACACTTGGCTTTTGTTGATACGTCTCTAAGAGCTTAGGAGAGCACAAGAGCTAGAACAGTCGGTATAGATATGGATATTCCACGAGAGGGGCACCGCTTTGAGCGAGTCTGACGGTTCGGGCGACCAGCTGAGGCAGGACCACCGGTATGTAGTTTGACAAAATTTGCCTAGGGTCATTTATTAGGCTAATAAATGTTAGGAAAAATTGCTTGAATGAATACTCCGAATCGTGTTTCAGCACATATGCCTCCCGAAACGACGCATATAGTGCGGTTTGACGCATTTGTGTTATGAATCAGCACATGTGACGATACTGCGCATACATTATGCCAATCTGCGCATTTGTTATGGAATGGCGCATCTATGTTATCTTCCTGCGCATTTGTTAATGTTGCGCATTTGCTATGTGAAGTTGCGCTTTTGATATGAAACTACGCATTTACTCAATGCCACAGCGCATCTGCCAGAAGTGGCGCATTTACTATGAAATGGTGCATTTACCTTCTAGTTCGGCACACGTGTTTTAGATAGTCAGTTTACTTAACGAAATTGACTCGATTGGCATCTTGCTTGATGCGTCAATCGATAAGCTATCTCTAAGATTGCAGGAATCTAGTCAAGAGATGATACACTTGCTTTTGATCAATTTGATATGTTAAGTAAGTGATAAGATACTTTTGATAGTTTGAGCAATTTTTGGAGTTTTTGGTTGACGCATTGGCTTGCTTGATTGCAGGAGGACATTCGTGATGTACTCATGTCGTGGGAGCAGTTTCCCTTGCCTATGTTGTAGCGGTATATGGTCACTAAGATGGATCGAGAGGCACTCAGTGCGATGGGTTTGGACTACGTTTGTTTTATGCCCGAGGTTCGTGCGAACCTCGATTTGTTGACTACTATGGTGGAGCGTTTTCATAGTGATGATGGGACGTTCCATTTGCCTACTAGTGAGATGGACATTACTCTAAAGGACATCTATAGGATCATGCACTTATAGATCTAGGGTGAGCTCATGGAGTATGAGTCTCAGCGTGATGCCGGACTAGCGGAGTGTAGGCATGTGTTCGATGATCCAGAGCTAGAGGGTCATGTGATTTCTTGGCAGGACATACATGACTACTATGACTACTTCTCAGAGATAGTGGCAGGACTAATTGGGGGTGTGGTATGCCCCGATAGGAGGTTGCATGGGTTCCCTATTGGTTGGGGTAGGACTTTAGAGAGGATGATCACAGATGGCACTCGCTTTGCATGGGGTGTCTATGTTTTGGCTCACTTGTACCATGACATGCATCAGGTGGTTTACCACAAAGGAGCTAGTTTTTATGCCGGTGTCTCATTGTTACAGTTCTGGTTATGGGAGCACATAGCCATCACTCAGCCCATTTGCGTGCTTTCTAGGCAGTGAGGGGAGCCCTACTCATATGGTTATGCAGGTGTTATTTCCCAGCATAAGTTGGGAAATCTTGAGTATTGGAGACACGCGCTGGATAATGTGGATTCAGTTATCTGGCGTCCATACATAGATTGCGAGCCATGGGACGACGAGGATGATGATCTCCCATACTACTTTTAGACTTGGTGGCTGATTGGGTAGACACAGTACATTTTGGAGAGGTAGATAGTTAGCTGGGTGTAGAGACAGTTTGGGAGAGTGCAGGGTCAGCCACAGGGGTAGGCATGGTTTGCCAAGACACATGCAGAGCGGTTGAGATGTGGCCTGGTTGCTTCCTATGAGGAGGCTAGAGCAAACTTTTTGCAGATACCCTACCAGGCTTGGCCAATGAGGAGGGAGGTAGTGGATGCGGGGATGACTCCTAACTATAAGGAGTGGTTTGCAGCCCACCCATTCCCAAGGTATTCAAGACTAGGAGAGTTAGCTCCTCTCCTAGAGGAGGATTCAGATGAGGAGGATGGTGGAGGCAGGAGGCAGAGGAGACGGAGGAAGGGTAAAGGAGGACGAGGAGATGAAAATGATGGAGGTGACGGAGGGGATGGTGGAGATGGAGGTAGACAGGGATAGAGGAGGAGAGTTGGGGAGGGATCCTCCCAGCAGTAGGTAGCGCAACAGCAGGTTGCACAACAAATATAGGTGTCAGCACTGCAACAAGTGCCCCAACAGGTAGTTGTATAGCAGCAGGCACAGGTACAAGTTCCACAGGTTGTGGTTGCACCACAGGTGCCCCAAGCTCTGGGTCAAATTGACATACAACAGCAGGCACATGATGGGGTTATTGCTATGTTATGGGGCAGTTGAGGCAGTTTAGAGCACTGCTTAGGGCGGTAGAGTCCCGGAGGGAGGCAGACACAAGGATTATATCTAGTCTCACTATTGAGAGAGACACAGTGCTAGCGAGGGTGCGGGCTCTTAGACTGGAGAGAGATTCAGCCCTAGCTACTTTGGGTACTGATGGGGCCACTACATTTTTAGTTACTTAGGTGCAACAGGCTCAGACGCAGCTTGCGCAGGTTCAGGGTGAGCTTGCTAGAGCGCAGGCCTAGACTCAGTATTACAGGGGTCTATATCATGGGGCTGTGCCATCAGACCAGGGGGCACCCAACTATAGGAGTCAATTTGTGGCAGGCACATCTCAGAGGGAAGGGGGTTCATGGTCTGCAGCGTCTGCTATGGGTCCACAGAAGTTGAGGGCTAGTAGAGGAGGGGACGGAGAGGGCAGTGTTGGGAGCAGTGTCCCACGATAGTAGGGCTAGCCCTTTACACTTGTACTAATTTTTTTTTATGCATACACATTTTTGGTGGTTCATGGATAGCCCGATATGTATATTTACCTCATTTTGTACTATTACCAAGACATGTATACACTTTATATTATTTTGACTCACAGATGATGGACTTTGATATTTGATACACTTGGACATATTTTATGTTATATTTATATGATGATGCAGCTATTAATGGTCTACATGCTTTATGTGATATCTAATGGATGCACACTTTGTTGTTGATGTTTATATGATGATGTAGTTTATGATTCTACACTATGATGCTTACATATGATTCTAGGACTCTGATATGATGATGAACTAATGCAGACTTAGATGATTTCATGTATCTAATATGCAAATGTGAATGTTAGCTATATGATTATGCAATTTATGAGATGATCTACATGTATTTGTCTATGTTTTTTGAGTTTTCTGTTGATACTATGTTATGCTGATGTAAATGTATATGGATGACTTAATGCACTTATTATGTATGCAAATGATTTAATCATGTTTAATGACTATCTCATGTGTACTATGATATGCTATGTTTTTTTATGTCCAGGTGTACGCAATCGACACAGAAATGACACAAGATAGAAGATTGACTAATAGAAGAAATGTCAATGAAAGGATCACAAGCTTTTATTTGTAAACATTGATACTCTGGATAGGATTTTTATTGCATGGGATATGGATGCTTTGTGGATGCAAATGGTTTTTTGCTATCTTGAAATTGCAAGTATTTTGAAGTGCTTATTGCATCATTGGGCACTTTTTTTGTTTCTTTTCTCTTTTGAAATGTTGTAAGAAAATACAAGCATCTAGGTATAATTTGAACCATGATGACCTGAGTATCACTTACATGGATTTTGATTTAACAAGTTAATACAAGCATCTAGATATAATTGAACTGAGATGACTTGAGAATTTCTTGTGTATCAACAGACAAGGATTGCCCCTTTTCATGTTTAGACCTCTGAAGTCCTTGATGATCTTCTTGCTGATCATGTCGTTAGACAAGGCTTCACATTACTAAAGATTGATTCAAAAACAACAAACAAAGAAAATGATTATGCCCCCATCATAGCTTCTCTAGTTTGTGACATCCTCGAGTAGCATAAAAAGACATAATAACAAAAATCAAGACTCTGTAAGTTAACCTTCTCACAATCACAAAACATTCTTGCATTAGATGTGTTTTTCTTGCCATAAGTTAGATAAATCATTTTGAGTGTTTAGGCACTTGTTTGTTTTGCTTTGGATAGGTTGATGTTTTTGCATCAAGATTTCTATTTTGGAAGCGTACTTTGTTGTGCTTGCATGCTTGGTAAAAGGTATCACAATCCTTAAATTGGCATCCTCAGTGAACAAAGTGGCGGTGTAGGATCCTACTCCTTAACCAGGTCGAGGATTTGCCCCCAGTCAAGTAGAGTTATCCAGTTTATTATGGATGAACTGACAATGGATACGAAGAAATAAACCCTAAGGGACTGACCTAGTGCCTCAGGGGCTCACTGTTAAATGGCCTTGCCTATGTGACGATGCAGAGGCAACGTAGTTTGGGGTGAACCCTGATGGACCTAAGACCTAGGTGATAAGAAACGGTGTGGACTCAGATAGATAGAAGGACAGACGACATGCGATGGAATGGATGGGAAGTGGAACCTTGGGGGCGCATTGATAATGGCCTTGCCTACGTGACGACACAGAGGCAACGTAGTTCAGGAAGTAGTCATAGTAGTTATGTATATCCTAAAATTAAATAAATAAACTCAATAGTAGTTAATTGATTTAATCAATCTTGTTTTTATCAACAACTCTTAAATTAGAAAAAAACTTTCTAATTTATGAAATCAAATCTTATCTTTATAAAAGAAAGCAGTTAACTCAAACAAAACAATTTTTTGTGTGACACTTGTCTTCTTTCTATTTGTGCACATCCTCTCAAGGTTTCTCAACCGTTGATCTTCTTATTCTTTCTATATTGTTGATCTTCTCTCTCGTGAGTCTACAAATTGAACCCAATTCTTCCATTTCTATCATCCAAGCTTTAAGTAAACTTACTCTGCAGGAATCACAGTGCGTCTTTGGCACCAAATTCCTCCATTGCTTGCGATCACCCTTTTATCATTGCAATTGTGTTGAAGAATCTCTTCATTGCAAATCTATCATAGCCATTCCGACTTGACATCTTGGAACATAGCAAGGAAGTCCGCTTTCTAAGGGCCATATTCATACATAAGATCATTTGAGATAGGCGACCAATGGAAGCCATGAAGTAAAGAGGTTTGCAACGTTTAAGTTCTTTGTTTCTTTGAATCTTGATTATTTCCTTTTCCATTGATTTTATTAGATTACTTTGATACTATTGATAATCATTCCAATTTTCTGATCAATCCTGCCACTATCCCTGGGAAGTAGTCATAGTAGTCATGTATAACCTGCCATGAGATCACCTGACCCTCAAGCTTCGGATCATCGAACACACGCTTGTACTCTGCTAGTCTGGCATCACACTGAGACTCGTACTCCACGAGCTCACCCTGGATTGGTAAGTGCATAATCCTATAGACATCCTACAGAGTAATAGCCATCTCACTAGTAGGCAGATGGAACGTCCCATCCTCGCTATGGAAATGCTCCACTGCAATAGTCAGCAAACTAAGGTTCGCAAGAACCTCAGGCATAAAGCAAACGTAGTCTAAACCCATCACACCAAGTGCCTCCCGATCCATCTCAGTGAGCATATACCACTGCAACATAGGCAAGGGAAACTGCTCCTGTGACATGAGTACATCACGAATGTCCTCCTGCAATCAAGCAAGCCAATGTGTCAACAAAAACTGCAACACTGCTCAAACTATCAAAAGTATCCTATCACTTACTTAACATCTCAAACTGATCAAAAGCAAGTGTATCATCTCTTGACTAGATTCCTACAATCTCAGAGATAGCTTATCGATTGACGCATCAAGCAAGATGGTCAATCAAGTCAATTTCGTTAAGTAAACTGACTATCTAAAACACATGCACCAAACCAAAAGGAAAATGCGCCATTTCATAGTAAATGTGCCACTTCTGGTAGATGCGTCACGGTATTGAGTAAATGTGTAGTTTCATATCAAAAGCGTAGCTTCACATAACGTATGTGCAGCATTAACAAATGTGTAGGAAGACAACATAGATGCGTCGTTTCATAACGAATGTACAAATTGGCATAACATATGTGCAGTATCATCACATATGCTGATTCATAATGCAAATGCGCTGAACCGCACCAGATGCGCCATTTCGGGAGGCATATGCGCTGAAACATGATTCAGCGCATTCATTCAAGCAATTTTTCCCTAGCATTTATTAGCCTAATAAATGATCCTACATGAGTTTTGCCGAACTACATACCAGTGGTCCTACCTCAGTTAGCCACCTGAACCATCAGACTCACTCGAAGCGGTGCTCCTTGCGTGAAATATCCATATCTATATCGACTGCTCTAGCTCATGTGCTCTCCTAAGCTCTCAAGGACCAATCTACAAAAGCCAAGTGTGCAAATGACTAGTATTGTGGACTCAGCTCCTATATATAGCAAGTGAACCCTAACTCGTTGTGTGACGACCATGACTACTTCCCAAGCCTGTTTCCTTCCATTTCTCTAAACTGTTACCCATTTTTCTTCAACCAAACCTATTTTTCACCTTCTTCATCGTGAGATTGTCCGTCTCACATCCTTTTGCCTTCTTCCCGTCCAATCTCCAGAGGGGGCATCCTACCATCGTTTAAATTGTACCAGGGGCAAACTAAGACATGTATCATTATCAGAAAAATATATTCTTTGAAACAACGTGATAAAACACATTGCATCAAAGAGGGGCAAAATGTATACACCTAAAAATGACACGACTCTGTCTAAATTAATATTCTTAATATTTATTTTATCTAAATTCCTCCATCAATAAATAAATAAATCAAATTATTTATTTGGTCCATATTCCTCCCATTAATTGAATAAATTACCTTTATTTAATTAATTTCATCAAAGTCAACTTTATTCTTCCAAGCAATTAAATAATTTTCATTATATTTAATTAAATCACTTATTCCTCCAAATTTAAATAAATAAATCAAATTTATTTGAATTATCTCAATCTCTAAAAATAAAATATAATCAAATATTTTATTTATTCTTCCAAAGCATGCACAAACAATTAAATAACTTTATTTATTTAATTTGCTTTCTTATCTTCAAATTCCTCAAAAATCTTCCAAATCTTCTAAAAATAAATCTTCTTCTTCATGCACACAAAATTAAATAATTTATTATTTAATTTCTCTCAAATCATGCAAAAAGCAAATCACAAGTTGAGTTAATTGATTTAATCAATCTTGTTTTTATCAACAACTCTTAAATTAGAAAAAAACTTTCTAATTTATGAAATCAAATCTTATCTTTATAAAAGAAAGCAATTAACTCAAACAAAATAGCTTTTTGTGTGACACTTGTTTTCTTTCTATTCGTGCACATCCTCTCAAGGTTTCTCAACCGTTGATCTTCTTATACTTTCTATACCATTGATCTTCTCTCTCGTGAGTCTATATATTGAACTCAATTCTTCCATTTCTATCATCTAATCTTTTAGTAAACTTACTTTGCAAGAATCACAGTGCGCCTTTGGCACTAAATTCCTCCATTGTTTGCGATCACCCTTTTATCATTGCAATTGTGTTGAAGAATCTCTTCATTGCAAACCTATCATAGCCATTCCCACTTGACATCTTGGAACATAGCAAGGAAGTGCACTTTCTGAGGGCCATATTCATACACAAGATCATTTGAGATAGGTGACCAATGGAAGCCACCCTTACCTTCTTTATTTATTGCTACTTCCTTATTCAAATCTGCACTTTCACGTTTTGCAACATATGCTACTGATGTCCTCTTTTTATGTTCAACTCTTTCAACCAACTTTTCCTCTTTTTCGTCACACTTGTAGTCATTCATACTACACTTTCCAATCTGCCTTTGCTTACCTTTTTGCTTCTTCTGATATTTATTTCTTCTCATCTCTTTCTCATCCATCCTCCACATATCCACCTCATACTCATTCATCTCCCAATCACTAATTACTTCATCAACCTTGGTATCTTCTTTATAGATTTCACTCAAAGCCTCATAACCATCACTATCACAATCTGACATCTTGTTTAAATTTTCTCTATCTTTTCTTTCAACAAAATCATCCAAAGTTTCAAAAACATCATGAATTAACTCACCTTGCTTACCTTTCACATTGGCATTCTCTAACTTCTGCCAATCTGGTGCCTCCATGTTCTTCCCATTAGGTTCGTTCACAATTTCTTTACCAACATCTTCCTTTTCAACTTCCATTCTTGTCTCAGCATCATTTATTGCAACACCACGTGCTACCACACTCTTTTGTCTCCAAACTTTGTTTGCCTCCACCTTGGGATGATCTCTCTTTATTGTTGTACTTGGCCTTCTTGCCTTTTGTCTTGAAATATCTCCTCTAGGCTGCCTTGTTTTCCAACTTACCTTCAAAACTAGATGCCACTTATTCCTCTATACATATTTCATTCTTTGTACTTGCTTGTTAGTATAAACATAATCAAAAGCATCAATCTCCCCATATTTTGACTGCTGCCCTTCATCAATCTTTTTCTTTTGCTAGCATGGAACTATATACCTATGATTCAGTATTGTCTTCTTGTCCATCTATATTCACACTTCTATTCTCATGATCAGAAATAACATTATAATCTTCATTCTTATAACCAAAATCAATATTGCAACTTTCCTTTACCTGCTGCCCTGATTTGTCCCCTTTATTGGCTTCTTTGACTTCCTTCTTTTCCTTTACATAAACATCTTGCACTGCATCTGCAACTTCTTCCAAGGCATCATGAAATTCTGGGGCTACCTTCTCATCTTCATCATCTAACAGGAGATCTTCAGCTTCATACTCCTCTTCATTCTCAGACACTTTGCAATGTGCCTCTACTACAACCTCCTCTAGACACACTGCTACAACCATTCTCCTCTCATCTTCAACTCCTTTGGTTGCTATTTTTGCCTCATCTATCTTCATCCTCAAGGTCTCATTCTTGACCTTCCCTATTGCATTCTTCATACCTGCAAACACATACTCAAAGACAACATTCAACAATAAAACCAGAGACCACAATGTCTCCATAAGTGTCTCCTTCATGGACACTTCCCTCTTTCCATTACTTTCTTCTTCTTACACTTTTTCTGTGCTCCATCTCTTAACTTTTCCCATGTTCTCCTCAACGAGAACTTCTTTCACCACTTTTGGTGTATGTTGCTCATCCAACAACCTCTTGTTGTCCCAATCTCTATAGAACCCTCTTATCCCCTTATCTTTTCCTCTTAAGGCTTCTATACTTTGCCTTTTCCTCTTCTCAACAAGCTCCCTTATAGGCCACTTCACTTTTCTCATCATTGGCCATACCCAAAAAGATTCTTGGCTTTCTTCTTCCAATCTTTGTTGTCTTGCAATCATGTATTGTTTTAAGTCTCTTCTCAATTCTACCAGCTCTCTTTCAAAATCTGCATTTTGCTTCTTCATGTTTTCCTTTCTCTTGTTCTCCACAACTTGTCAATCTGCCACACAACTGCAACACTCACATTTTCCTTCCTCTACTACTCGCAGGTCCTGGATAAGTTGCCTCACTTCAGTGATCTACTCAGCGCTCAAGACCTTCTGCGCTCTGATACCAATCTGATAGCATGCTCCTCAGGCATGCTCTAGTACCCTTTTCTAACTATTGACTGAATACCTAGTCTCACCTCAAACTGACTTCAATAGACCTCGACCTCCTATCTCAATAGTGACAGGAACTAGGTAGTAACGATAAAGATTACACAAAAACACCACATACAAGCAGTTCATAATCAAACTCAGTCATGCGACAGGGGCTTGTAATTCACACTTACAACTTTGGTTACAAAGGCGACAGGAATAAAAAGGTTATAATGTGTCAAACCTATCATTAGGGACTGTGTCAATCAAGACAATAGTAACCCGCACATACATAACAATAACTCAAACCCATAACGCCATTTTATATATGAAAGAACAAATTACAAATATCAATGAGTTCATACATTTCCCAGATGGATTGGGCTACAGTGAATAAATAGTCACCTTCTACAATGAATGCCCTGTCTCAACTCATTTTTGCCTCCCTTTTTCTCCTCTCGACATTATTCATTCCCAACGTCCCCCTATTTTCCCTTCACGACCTTTTATTTTCTCTATTCGGTCTCCTCCTCTTTTCTTCTACTCTTTGTTGAATTGGCCTTCCTGCGAACACCTCAATGTTTCCATAGCCTGCGACCTCCTCTTTTTTCTTTCGACTTCCTCCACACACGACCTTTTGGCCTGCTCTATTTTCTTATATGAGGCCTCCTACAAATCGACCTCTTTATATCTGTTTGATCTTCTTCAAAGTTGAACCCTTGCCCTCAAATGTTCATCCATCCACACGCTTCCTTTCATCGGCCCTCTATTTTTACTGGGCTCAGCCTCCTCTCGATTCTATTGTTGGGCCTTTTCCTTGATGTTGTCTCCTCCAATCTATTCAGCCTGTTCTACATTTCGACCGTCACTTGTCTCTTAATGGCTGCCTCTCCTCATTTTCCCATAACCACCACTCTTCTTTGCAGAGAGAATCTTTTATTACCATTCATTCTCCTTTTTGCTACCGTTACCAAGATGCTTCCTCTCCATTGCCTTCTAACTACTCTGTAACTGCCATGGGGTGTTTGGGTTTCCTTTCAACTATCCTTCATCCAGCCTCTGTGTTCAACCACTCCTGTTCCTCAAAATTGTAATTGCCAATGAAATCAAGACTGTCAGGTTTGAGAATAACTGTAAATCTTTTACTAACTGGCGACAGGAATCTCTGCGACTTCAACTTTACCACAGGAAGAATAAATGACAAGAGCCTTCTTAGCTAAACTTATACACTAGCTGGCGATAGGAACTCATTTATCATGACACAAAGTAAATATAAGGTATCACCACTTATCCAAAATAGCAAAAGAAATAAAAATAAAAATTGTTAGGAGCACGATGCCCCTACATCATTTTCCCTTTTCTCGTGAGAGAAACTTTGTTTTCTTTTTTGGATGGATAGCTAGCTGATTTTTTTAGAAAGTCTTTTTGGATATATATAGTGGGAAAAACTGAGTTTTGGGGAGTTCAGATTTGCTTCTTCCTCTCTTGATCACTGGCAGAGAGTTTTGTAAGCTTTATTTTGTAACTCAGATTTTCATAGTGATTATGCAGCTCCTTTTAGATCAATAAAAACAGCAGAGCATTCCTATCTCATAATTTTTGTCTCATTTTGCAGTAATGATTTGATGTTTCATTGTGATTCTAAGCGTTGAATCCTTTTTATGTCTTGTCATTGCAAATCTGTGTGCAAAAGTTTCATGTGATGCGTGTTGTGTGTTGTGTTTAATTTTAAGCCTTCATACAAATCACTTTTGTGTTGCATGTTTCATATGAGATTATGAGAGTTAATGTTTTGAGAGCTGATTGTGAGTTGAGTTAGTGAATAATTAAAGTTCTGGTGCATCACCCTTTAGATTTTAGGATTTTTATTTCAAGTATCCTTCTATCACTTTTCTCAGAAAAATCATTAGTTTTAGGTGATCTACCTGGGGAACCAACCCTCTTTGGAGATTCATACTCATTATAAGTCACCCACAGCTTGAGGATGTTTCCATGTTACACATGATAGTTGAGTTTAACTCATCTAGGGTGCAATCCTCGTTGATAATAATATGGTCATCAAAAAGTCTAGATTTATTGATTAACTAAAGTAAATATTTATTAAGGCCTTCCATGATAAGAATCCAACCTCAATCCTCATAGCAATTCGATAATCAATGGAGATGAATTCAAAAATAATCCACAAACAATAATAATTATTCAATTGTTCACAAAAAGCACTTCCAAATCCTTAAACTTCAATAACCTATTTTTTTCTCTTCTTCTAAATTGCATACTAAAATTGATAACCAAAAAGAATGAAATTAAAACTAATTCTCTTCTTTTAATAACTCTTCCTCTCTTCTCCAAAGCCTAAAAAACAAAACATAATATTATATTCTTAATAAAAGTAAAATAATATTAAAATCTCTTTATTCATATTCATGCTTATTCTTTCAAAAAAATAATAATATTAAATATTATATTCTCCAATTCTATCAAAATAAAAGAATTTACTTAAAACTAATATTAGAAAATTATATTTTCTAATTCACAACAAAATAAATAAAATATTTTTTTTCTAAATTCTTAAATAAACTTGTTCATTAAATATTAGTTTTTAAATAAAAACTAGATATAAGAAATCATTTCTTTTTCTTTTTCTAAATTGAAATCAAATATAATTATTTATTTTCAAATTCTAAAATAAAAACTTTTACATAAAAATCTATTTCAATTATAATAATTAAATAATTGAAATACAAATTACATAAATTTTATTTCTAAAAGTACTAGAAATTAAAATTATCTAACTAGATGCCCATTAGGGCTTGGTTGGGTGGTCAAGTTGTTCAGTTATAGTGGTGGCCACCCAAGTTCAAACCCCCGCTAGGCCAAAGAGCTTGCTGGCCTTGTGCCTTCGCTGGGCCAATGAGCTCGCAGGTTTAAACCACCGGTTCATAGCTTCAGTTAAAAGTGCTTACCGATAATTTTTTTTTTATCTAACTATATGATTAATTTACAATAAAATCTAAGCATCAAATAAATAATTAGCTTTATCTATTTATTTTATTTTCTAATTAACCTTAAGAATTAGTTATCAAATAAACAAATAGATTTACTTCTATGCACTCAAATAAATTAATTAGATCAATAATTAATTTATTTTCAATTAATTATTTATTTTAATTTAATTTATTATTTAATTGCCCACACCAAATTGGATCATTTTAGGACACTCTAGCACTAGGACATAGCTTGCCTTCGTCGATGCCTATACATGTCGCACAACATAATCTTGCCACACATACCTTAGTAGCATTGTTAGGAAATAATATAATCATATAATCACCTTTATATGATTAACTATGGTAATGAAATCACACATTATACACATAATGCATTAAATCAACACTTTACACTCAACATAAGTCAATAAAGCTTACCCAATTGTAATATAGAATTGAAACATCATGGACTCACAAAGAAACCAGAAATGAGGGATGTTACATCTAATAAGTATAACCCATCTAATTTTAGATGCATTTTTACTTGGTCTACTAATGAGGATGGTCTAGAATAGAAAATGAGGCAATAGAATCTACAGACACTAAGTTTGGAAGAAGGCAATGAATACATAGATGGTTGCATTAAAGAAGAATGATACATGGGACTTGGTGAAACCTCCTAAGGATAGGAGATTTGTTGCCTACAAATGGGTTTTAAAGAAGATGCAAGGTAAGTTTAGTGGCAAAGGGATATTCCTAGGTAGAGGGAATTGATTTCAATGAGATATTCCCTCCTATTAAAAATATGACATCTATCAATTTCTTGGTATTTTTTGATGTTATGTTTGACCTTAAGGTTGAACAAATGGATGTGAAGACATTTTTTTTACATGGTGATTTGGAGGAGGAGATCTACATGACACAACCAAATCACTTCATGTTGAAGGGTAAGAAAGACTTAGTTTGCAAGTTTAAGAATTCCCTCTATCTAGTGTTAAACATTCCTCTTCGATGTGTTATTAGAAGTTTGAAACTTATCTTTTGAAATTGGAGTATGTTAGAGCTAAGACAAATCACCAATATGTTTACTTCAAACATAACATTAATCATAGATTTTGAAAATGTCTCTCGCTCCTCTTCTCGCCCATGAGCTATTTGTTATAGGTTTGTAGGGTTTGTCTACTGCCGAGATGTTGTCTATGGCAGGGACCTCCTCTATTGTTGTTGTTATTGGTGTGTAGACTGTGACAAAGCATTTTTCTACTACTGGTGCACCATCTGTGACTCAAGTTGCTACTATTGGTGCATCATCTACAACTAGGGTTGTTGTTGTTGGTGTGTCAACCGCAACAAGAGGTTTTTCTATTGTTGGTGCATCGTCTGTGATAGTGTTAGTTGGTTCTATTGTTGTTGTCGGTGTGCCATCTACAATAGGGTTTTTTGTTGCTAGTGCACCATCTATGATAAGGTTACCTAGTTTTTTTGTTGCTGCTAGTGGGGCATATTCTACTATTTTTGGATCCACTTCTACAAATCCAAAGATTGGCTCTTTTGTTAATGTTGTTCACACTGGAGTATCTTCTCCTTAGAAGAGGGTTGTCCCTACTATTGTTTGTGTTGCTTCTGTGACTGGGAGTAAAGTGAAACCTTCTGCTCTGCCTCCCCCTGTTGTGATTTTAGGCGATGAAGTGTTAAAAAATGAGGAGTTTTTCTTAGAAGGGATCGATATGTAGATTTGACAGACTCTAGCCATGGCTCTAGGATCTAAACATTTGGATTTCTGAGTAGTGGCACCCTCTTACAGATGGGAAAATTAAAATTTACCCATGTGCTAAAGGATTATTTGTAGTCGCATTCGATTCGGTCTCTAATCAAAATTATATTTTTGATGGTCACTCTTGGTTTTGGGGATAGCATGCACTATTGTTAAAACCTTGGGTTTCTACTTTTAACCCTCTCACGAATCTTTTAATCAAATACTAGTTTGGATTCGTCTACCAAATCTTTCCCTTCATTTCTAGTGTGACTCTTGCTAAAGGCATTGGTAACTCAATGGGTCATTTTATCATGGTGGATCAAGCTACTACTTTCTTATCTCATACCACCTATGCTTGTATATTAGTGGAATTGGATTTGTTTATGCCTCTCCCGGTAGAGGTAGTTTTGCAAGTTGCATATCAATCTTGGTGTCAACCCTTGGATTATGAAGGTATCCCATTTCATTGATGACGATGCTTTGATACGGTTCATTTGGCGTCGGACTGCCCACACTTGAAGGTCTCACATTTTTCATCTTGGTGGAAGAATTATCTACAAGAACACCTTATGGTGGATGTTATTGATGTGTTTCTATCTTAGATGCTTCTGAGCCTCTTACTGATGTCGAGAAGGAAGCCCCTCCCCCACTCATGATACCTATTGCTACTTCAGTTCTTGGTGATGGCCATGAGCCATTTGTTATAGGTTTGCAGGGTTCATCTACTGTTGGGATGTTATCTATTTCAAGGACCTCCTCTGTTGTTGTTGTTGATGGTGTATCATCCACAATTGGGGCTATTGTTAAATTAGTGTGCCATCCATGACTAGGGTTGTTGTTATTAGAGTATCATATGTGATAGGAGGTTTTTTGTTGTTGGTGCGTCGTCTCCTATTTGCATGAAAACTTCTCGAAGGTCATCTTCCTCGGTTAGACATTCCTCTCCCCAAGTACTGCCCTCTTTTGGGGCTTTGGTGAGAGTATCCCCTCCTCGATCTCTTATTTCTGTAGATGGAGATAATGAAGTTTTTTGGACCATTGTTCAAAGAAGGAAGAAAGGTCTTTAGAAGCATGTTTCTAAGACTTGCACTTGGGCCAAGGGTATATGACCTACTAGATCAAGTTAGGATATTGTTTAGTCTTTTTTTGTAGTTGTTGTTCCTCATAGCCTTGTTGCAGATTTGCCTTTTGGTCTTTGTTGTTAGATTGTTGTTTCTAGTCGTTTTGGGCCTGTCTTGCCTTGCCTTAAGGAAATTTTTGTAAAGGGTCAAGACCCTCGTTTCCCACTTATCTAATCAAAAACATAACATTAATCATTTTATTGTTACTTGCCTTTATATCAATGACATGTTATTGATAGGTAATAATAAGTATATGATTAGGGCTCTGAAATCTCAACTTTCAACATAGTTTTATATAATAGACTTGGGGCAGCTAAGTTCATCTTAAGGATGGAGACTAAGAGAGATAGAGAAAATAGAAAACTATAGATCAACCAAAGGAACTATGTTAACTCTATTTTGCAATGGTTCAAGACGCAAGATTATAAGCCAATTAATGTCCTCATTCCTATGGGAACAAAGTTATCTATTGATCAGTGCTCTTCAACACTAGATGAGATATAGGACATGAGCCACACCTCATATGTGAGGGTAGTTGGTAGTATGTATGTTATGGCAACCCAAGAAAATCTATTACAAAGAAGCATAATATCCCAAGCAATTTTTTTCATATTAAAATTAAATTTTTGAGTAGATGGCAATATTTTTCCTCCTACCATTTGTTTTCAATTTAGTGACTAAAGTTTTCTATTAATATATAACTTTTATGGTGATTCAAAGTCTAAATTTTCTATCGATATTTCACTTTTAAACAAAGATGTTGAAATGGGGTGAGTATAGAAAATAAAAAATAGCCCTAATAGACTAGGGAGATTAGGGTCTAAAATTTTATATACAAAAGTGTGATATGTGCCCATCTTAAAGAAATAAATTTTTAACTTGAAGTGATTTTTTAGGATCAAGGAAAATCTATCAAATATGGACGAACTGGACACTTTTGAAGAAACTAAAAATAACCAAATGTGGGCGATAAAATGTCAAATATAACCAAATGGCAACACAGAGCCACTAAAAAATCCTATGAGGTCAACTAATGGGTATGTGTTTACCCATTTTGGTGGTATAATTAATTGTATGAGAAAATGAAATGATGTTTCACAAGTCATGCCTACAATGAAGTAGTCTAGCTTTAGAGACTATGTTCAAACATTGGGTTGAAGCAAGATATAATGGCTATTTGATGTGATAGTTAGAGTGCCATTAACTTGGAAAATAACCATACCTTTTATTTATAGACAAAGCACGTTAATGTGTAGTATCACATTGTTCATGACATAGTGAATGACAAGAGGGTCATTATCAAAAAGGTGGATGTCTTAGTGAATGCTGCAAATGCTTTGACAAAGCTCATGAGCATAGAGAAGTTCAAATGGTGCAAGATGGATATGGGAATCAATCCCTAGAATTAATTCACTATGTTGAGTACCCTTTATGATTCTTGCAATGCACACAATTAGGAGATTAATATTAGGACTAGGAGACTAGGTGTTGTTGTCTACCTTTCAAAGTCCTATGTCTATGAATAATTATTTAATATTTTTAATATTGTAGATAACGTGCCCACATGGAAAAGGGAACCCAACTTGGATGTAATATTGAGGTTTTTTTTGGCACTCTTCCATGTGCAATAAGTCTTATGACAATTTTAAAGAGTCAATAAATGGCAAGTTACTAGGTGGACTATGGCTAACATCTTTGACCGGCCAAATATAGTCATGTGTAAGAGGTGTGTAAGTGTAATTATTGCCTCATGTTGGATTTGTTGGGAGTTATACTTAGACCCCTTGGGTATAGGGGTCAAAGTAATCAAACAAGGAATTAATTTTAGAGTGGGACACATGGGTTGAAAATGAACCACTTCGAATTGACTTTGGCTCATGGTTTTGGAAAATGATTCTTGGTTTCTTGGGTCTCCTTGGCCTATATATTGAGGGCTCGGTATGGAGATTGTATGTTCTATTTTATGTGGGGTTAGGCAACCAAAATTCCTAAAATATAAAAATGTAGTATTCATTGAAGCACAAAGACTTCAAATTTTATTTTAATTGATTATTGTTGAATATACATTAGGCATGTGCTTTAGAGGCTAGGTATTTCACTTTGTAGGGATTTTCCAGAGCTATTCCATGCCACATTCTATTCTTCTAATCTTCTTCTCTTCTCTTCTTGTTCTTGTTTTCTAAGTGTTGTTAGTATGCTAAAACTTTGCTAAAATTTACATAGATTGTAATAACTTGTAATATTATCCTTGTTGTATTAAGTAAGATTTAATGCATATTTCTATTTAATAAAAATTTTACAAATGGCATATGCTTATGTGAATTTGGTTCATGACATAAATATATTCTCAATCCCATAATCACTTATTCCTAGAGATTTGGTTTTGATCCCTAGATCCCCCATTTGTCACCCTGGATCAAATTCATAAGTGTGAACTTGACCCTCTAAACCCTAAATATTTAAAACTAAAATTAAAATTTAATATCACCAACTCCCTCCTATTAGACATTTTGAGTTGACGTAGTATACATTTGTGTTGATTTGTGTGCTTGGTTATTATATCTGAGAACATTCATTCATTCATTTTAAAATCATATAAGAGTTATATGTGATCTTGTTAGGGTTACTCAAAGGAATTATCATAAAGCAGAGCATCATAGAAGCATTATCAAAGGATCACATCAACATACATCATCCTAGGTCAATTACATGCTTTATTGTTATATTTAATCTTTCAATCAAAGCCCATAAATTTGATCTATTATGATCTTGATTGAGAAGAACATTGTCCTTGCAATCTAAGAGATTCCCTAAAGGTGTTTGTAAACATCGTTAGTCCTCACATAGATTCAAATATTAGAAGACTAAGGTGAATGACCTCTAACAGTCAAGAATCTACTAGATCATTGGTATAGATTGTAGGTTCAACCCCATGCATCATATTCAAGCCCACACTCTCAAAGATTAAGTCAACACCCATATAGGTGAACCAAAGTGAAGTTAAAGTCAGATTTTAGATTCTAAGTCATCCTTCTAAGCAATCCTTAAAAATCTAATACTATGTTGAGTCAACTACAAACTTCTTCAGCTTCACTTTCCCATCTTCAAAATCTAGCTAAATATTATATTTTAATTTATTTTAATTTTGCTTATTGTAGTGTTTATTTTAATTTCTGTTCATAGTTCCTAGCCCTAGGATTTTATTGTTGCTTAATCATTTATCCTAGGTGAATAGTAGTGGAAGCACCATATTTCCAATATAATTTCCAAGCAATGTTTCTCAACTCTATAGCATTTTCATTCCTTAGTTTTCCTCTTATAAATTAGAAAGAAAATATATGTGGACACAAATGAAGTGGTAATAAAATATCATATTTTGCACTATGTATTTTGTGAATCTAATAACACTATTAATAATATTATTTATCAAATATTGAGGGTTCTATTGGGGCCCTCATCCTTAAAAGAAGAAATTATACAATATCATTACAAAAAAATACCATGGCCAAAACTTCTAAAGTTATGAACCCACAAGGCCCAAAGGCTAATAACATAGGAATTCAAGATTTTACAAAAACTAAACAATGCCCCAAAAATAGAGGAGTGGAGCAACAAGCAACATCCCCAACTACGAGCTTGAGGAATTAGTGTAGCGGCAAAAAAAGAGGACATGGCATAGAGCCTAGATGTCACTTGGACCTTGGGCCACCTTAGCACCACCATCCATCCATCATATTTAAAGGCTTGTTGCCACTCCAACAACATCACTAAAATATTTGCCACCTTTACAATTTGAACCACCTTGCTCAGCCACAACACAACATAAAGAGAAAGGTATAGGGGGAAAGGAGCCCCTCCAACATGCCAAGTCCAAAAGAACTCCATCCACCATTTCTTGCATGGAGATGGGGAAATTCAAGACCAAGAAACCATCTTTGTGTGTTATGCTCATATTTTTTAATACTAGCAAAATCTACCCAAATGGCAACCATTTCCACCAATAGTTAGAATTTACATCGATTTAACCTGTCAGGCCTCATGAATTTAGGGGAAGGTTTTACACACATCAAAATCCCTAGTCTCCACTAGAACAACATGCTAGAGCTCCACATACTCTAATAAAAACAAGGACAGTATCCACTCGTTAATGACTGCACCTTCAAAATCATAGTGTCAAAATTAGATATAAAATTAGCTACAATGGAATGTTGCAACCTCAGTGAACCATTATTATCCAAGCCTTCTAGACCCAACGTGTCTTTAATCATCTATAGGGTGGAAAAGGAGGGTAGGGAAAATGGACTTCTAGCGACAGTCAAAGATCACACTACCTCAGTGGGGATCCTTACTTCTACACAACAAGACAAGAACAAACCAAAGGAAAAGAATTAATACTCTACTAAGGAGAAGAGTTTCATAGTTGAGGTCCACAAAAGGAATGGCAGTCATCACATGCTAAAGGAATAAATAGGTTTTGGAATAAATTTGTTGTTGCAATTTGCATGCATAGGGCGATGATGGTGCCAGTCTTGATTATGAAGGCAAACAAACACTTGAAATGATGCCAACCTTGTAAAACCTGAACAAAACATTAGAAATAAAAATGCCCTCTATAGTCATAAGTCCAAGAGGTTGGACACAATTAGATTCCATATCCCAACCCAAGCATCCACTTGATCATTTATTTCTACAAAGAGGGGTAAGAGATCAAACCCCTTATTTTTAAGGGCGTCTACCACCTTATTGCATTCATAGAAGTAATGAGTGAAGAAGACATCCTCCATGTCTTTGCAAAAATCTAAAGCATCTTCAAAGGGAGCCTTAAGCTTCCAAACACCTTGCAAACTTTTTGTTCAAATCTAACACAACCACTATTATATCCCCTTCGACTATTTGTTTTTAACATTAAAGGGAAGCAACCAAACTTAACCTTTCTACCACTATTTCCCATTCAACCTAGTTATTTGAATTTAGGCCTTAGGAGAACCCTATCACCAAAGCACACACCCAACCCCACCTTCACCAAGATTTCCCTTGGAACCACTATTGAAGTTGGGTTTGACAAAAGCCACCAAAAACCTTTTCTAATAAATATTGACCCTTTTTAAAAATTTATCAATTACCTCATGAACATGTGTTTAATAATAATACTAACTAATTATCACATATATTATTATACTTTATGTATTATAATTAGTATACTAAATTTATGCTAATGATCTCAAAACAGGTGAAATATATGCAAATCTTTTCTTTTTGTAGTTATTTAATGTTTGAATTAAAATCTTCTCCCAATATGCTCCATGCCCCACCTTACCACTTTTTGAAACCGTCAATTTCCACATATTTCTTAGGATTTGATCTTCAATCATCTTTGGAGTGTCCACCTTGCTATTGTCGATTTAAAGGATATCATATCTTCTCCATATGCTTCCAAAAGAAATTCAAAGGCGTTTTACCTCTCTTGAGTGTGACACTTTTAACACACTTCACAATCGTAAACAAAAAAATATATCAAATCCTTTGATTTTATTACCCCTCACGGTGGTACAAGTCTTTCATGGTTTTTTCACTTTAATAAAATATATCTCAATCATATTCTTTAATATCATATTGATGTTCAATCGAAAGCACTGGGTTATCTTCTATTTAAGATATTGAATATATTTATAATTTGTCTAATTCAATTAGATTGGGAGTTTAAGATCTTAAACTTGTTAACCTTACGCATAACAAAACTATTTGCATTTTTTATAATTAGAAATTTTAGATATATTTTCCAACAACAAGATATTTTGCAATAATAAATTATGATATTAGAAAGTTTGAGAGCAACAGTAAGCCACTAGTAAGTAGGAAGAGTGTTGGAGAAATAGTGTGAAAAGACGTAATACATTTTTTTGTGGATAAAAGTGAACACCAATACAATCAATATGCAACTTTCTCTAACTTCATCACTTCATCCAAGCACTCTCACAAGGTTATTTTCTGTAGTGATAGACACTAGCATATCCAACTTGTGAATGGCCAAGTGCCTCATGTGTTTATATAGGGTTAACTAAAAATTTATACGGTTCTTTAAACACTTGTTTTAATGCTTAATAGCTCAAATAACTAGATGCAAATTATTCTAAGAGACAATGATTATCATAAGTGTATGTCCAATCATTTCCATGAGGCATTACAATGCTTCAAATGAATAAATGAAGAGAGGAATTTATAATTTCTCTAATTTGGGATAAGGATGGATATGATAGAAGTAGGTTTAAAGGATCTCCATGAGAGCACATTTGACAAATAGAAGGATACTTTGCCAATTTAAGGTCTTATGGGTTACTAGCTCAAAGGGAGATGAAAAACAATATATAATGACTTCCTTGTGAATTTTTGAAAGGCCACTAACAATACATAATCATCCATAGAATCATGTTGTTGTTATACATTTTTTGGAGCAAGTTATTTACTACAACTTTACTCTGATTAGCATACAACCAATGGAGAAAATGATCTTTTTATTATACAAGCCTCATCTACCCTAGCTAACACTAGCGATTGAATGGAAGGTTGATTCTTGGGATCCTATTGTTGCAAGTATGTGTAATCGGTGTTGTCATTGGTGTCAACGGTGTCATTTGTGTGAGTTGCTTATGGTGCAAGAATATGAGTAGTTAGTGTTGAGTGGATATTGTCTCTGAGATGAGGTTGTTGCAATGGTGTGAGCTATTTGGTCAATTTACTTTACTGAAGATGATGTGGTTGCCTTGAAGAGATGCTGAAGTTGTTAGGAATATATTTATGTTGGTTAGTTTCCAAGTGCTTTTGAGAAAATTTGATTAATAAAGAAAACAGTGTGTTGAAGTAGCATTTTGGCCTACAGAGTACTGCTATTCTTTTGCTCCACATTTCCTCTATGTTGAAGATCTATCTTTGCAGTTTGGATATGTTGTTCAGAGGTGTTAAGATTTGTTATATTCCAAATTTGGTGCTCCAGTTCGTTGTGTAGAGAAAATTATGTTCACCAGTGTGTGGACTGTGTTTATGAGTTGTGCAAAAGTGTCTGGAAGAAATGTCTTTGCTCCGCATTTCTCTGCAATGAAGTTTTAGATCTTGCGGTTTTGGAATTGTGCTTATAAGGTTTATATCTTTCTTATGTTGAAATTGTTTCGTGGTTTGGTGCTCCGGAAGTCAATTTCTAGAGATATAGTGTATGACGGTGATAGTTAAGAATGCTGGATAAACAGGATAAGGCTGTGCGGCAGGTGAAAGTGGTTGTGGAGGAATTTGTTGGTTTTCAGAATGTTTCAAGTTGTTTGTGGAATACTCTAGATTGTGGTGAAGCCTTGCATGTGGTCTACAAGCCATTTTTAGGTTTGAGGAAGTGTGTACTTAAAAGAACACTTTGTTAACATAGGTTTGGCCGACCTTGGGTGTTTACGTTAATTGCGGAGTTGCTTTGATGATTGTGAAAGTGTGGAGTAGCGTGCTTGGATGGATTTAGGTCCAAGCTAAGATGTGTTATGGTTCGCTTTCATTCCTTTCCACTATGGGGTTGCTTAGGTCCAAACCTAATTTGAATTTTCTGGGTTAAGGTGATTTGCCAACCTTGGAGAATGTTCTCAAGGTTGACAATAGTATAAATGAGTGTCAAGGGATCATGATTGAGTGTGCACATGATGGATGTGATGTGAGTAATAGTGTGGTTGAGTGTGTGGAGCAGTACAAGCCTTCATGTGTTAGATTACTAGATGCAATGAGCAAAAGGTGTCTATTATTTTTCAGTGATACTACGAATGTGATGTTGGTATGTGGTGAATATTGGTTCTATATTTTGAGCTTCATTGGAACTGTACTCCATCCATAAGTCAGATGCAATTATAACAGTTCAAATCTTGGCAGTGAGTCACTTCTTCTTCCTCTTTCTCTTTGGGCAGTGAGCCCTTTAGCAGTGAGCCTTTCTTCTGGGCAGTAAGCCTTTTGTAATTGGGTGTTGTTACTACTTTATATTGTGAGCTAATCCTCACCATGGCTTTTCCCTTCTTGGATTTTCCACATAAATCCGGTGTTCTCTTGCGTTTGATGTTGATTTGATTCAATTTTTGTTATTTGCTTTTCATGCTTAATCATCATAACAATTTAAGGGTTAATTGAATCTATGCAAATCTAAATGTGTGTGAGGGTTTTAAAATTTTAAGCTACAACTGATTCACCCCCCCTCTCAGTCATCTTGTACATTCAACACCTATTTGGCATACCTCAATATTTACTCCATTTTTTAGTTTTCATGTCTATCATTTGAATATTAGTACTTTTTGGACCTATATAAGTGTTGTCACTAAAGTATGCACCCTATCAAGTTTGAGGAAAACCCAACTACCTTGTGAAACATGGGATGATCTCACTAAGTGTGGGCTCAGATAGGTTGAGATCAACCTCCAGAGAGGGTTGGTTCCATTGATGGATCACCTAAAACTAATCTATTCTACTATTGTTCGCAGGGAAAAGAGAGAAAGAAAGTGACATGAACTAGGCTAAAACTATAAATGGGGTGATACACCAATATCTAGATAACTTGCTTTGTTGGTTTATATACATAGTGAGTTTGAAAAAAAGGTTAAACTACTCACGGCTCAGTTTTGACATGCAATGCATAAGTATTTCATAACAAAATCTTGTGCTACAACAACTTTCTTTGAAGGAAAAGGTTTGTTTTCACAACTTTGAAGACTGCTTTGACATACAACATGTATAAGTTATGACCTACATCTACACATGTTTGCTCTATGAAGGTGTTTGCAATGAGACATGAAATCAAGGATTCAAACATAAATCACATAACCATATCAATCATTTTGATCAACCCACAAAAAATAGAGATATTGATAAGGAAAATGCTTGTTTTTATTTCTCAAAAGGTACATATCACCTGATACAAGTCTAAAAAATGATATTCTTCACTGAAAATCAAAGATTATATTGTTGTTCTGAGTTACCATGCTTGACTTTTTGAGACTAGAAAGAACTGAAATTACAATAGTAAGTCTCTAAAACTGAAAGAACTCTCTCCAAAACTAGGAAGAGCCCCTTAAAATTGACCTTAGGCTTTCTTTTTGTTCATGAAACCTTGGAGAGAAATTCGGACCTATTTTTGAAAAAAGGACACTTGTTCTCCACAAACTTGGTCAAACCTCTCTTGTTGCTATTGTAGGAACACAAAGATGATTAATCTCCTTGAAAGGCTCCACTATGCATGAAAAGAGGAGGTAGTTGGGTTGTGCATCCTTGGAATGTGGAACTGCCCCTTTGCATGCTCCTAAATCAGCTCCTCAATCTCCTAGATGCTTGCACGATGCTGATGTGCCTCCTATATCCCTGCAAGGTGTTGGAACTGCCTCCTAGATGCTCAAGAATGGTCTTCAAACTACCCATAACCTCTTCAAATAGCCTTCAAGATTCATAGGGCATTTTCTACTTGCACATAGATTCCATTAGGATTATTTGGAGAGCAAGGGAAAATGATTGGTCCTTTTAAGGATCTAAACTGCCTTTATTGGTCTTCCTATAGCATGTCTTCTTGAAGATCATCAATTGATTGTCATAATACCTTCATTCAAAGTCCTTCATACACTGTCTAGTTTTCATGTTTATACTTCTTTATTGTCAAGAGACTTGGCACTTCATGGTTTCTTCATAAGTTTTTGTATACCTTATAGTCTTTTGCACACTATCTTCCCTAGTATCTCTGCAGGACCTTTATGATCTTTTACTATTTTCCAAGACTCTGCAATGGAGATACAAATCCTTGAATGCTGCAATGAAGATCTTGATGAAAGACTGTGGCAGTCTCCCTTTGATTGTGTCCTCACTTACCCTTGTTCATCTATATATTGTATAGTATAATTTTGGTAGATCTTTGAAAACATCTTCCTAAGTTTGATATTGAATCTCTTATATTCTATATATTATAATGATAGCATTGTAAGAAATGATGATAGTCTTCTTGTGTACTATGTATCAGTGGAGTATTTATGGATTGTCATCTTGCTTGTTCATCATACACAGTCTACCTCATGGTTCTTCATTGTTTAGTGTCAAACTCTTTTGTCAGCCTTGCATTTGCTCTCACATCTTGATGTCTCTCAATTTCTAGCCCTCACAGTCATATTGTCCGAACACTATTAAGTATCCTCTAACTTTCTTACTATCACTTCAAGGTTTCCTCATTGTCCTTTACAAATGTCATAACCTACATTTTCACTGTCATCTATTCATAGTGAATACAATGGTCACTGTTAACCTTTTCTTTATACTCATTGTCCAATTGCTGATTGTCCCTACTGTTGCATATGTGTTGTCATTGATGTCAATTGAGTGGCAATGTGGAAAGAAAAGGAAAATGTGAATAGGCTGAGCAAACAGAGGAACAATGATGATGTGAGACAAAGGATCAGTGTCATTTGTACACAATTGCACCAGCAGATCAAAGGAGTAGAGATGATGGAAGATAAGAAGATCAGTATCATTTGTACACAATCATACCTTATCTTTAGAAGTTCATGCTAAGTGTATGCTTTCAATATCATTAGTATGTTATGTCATTGATGCTATGCTGGGTGAATTATGTTATATTTGGATGATATGAAGTCATGTGACCTGGCACTGGAGAAAGAATGTTGTAATAGTTTGAAGAAATCTGGCTAAGTAGAGTTCAAGTCAAGGGAGGTGTCACAGGCTCAAAAGAATGTACCGCATTCTGCTGCATTTGATGATATGGGCCTGTGAATTAGATAGATGGCTAGATATTACTCTTAGGTATCTATGGTTCAAATTTGAAATCACAAAGTCTACCACAAAGTATTTTAGAGTCAAAAGAGTGAAAGCAGTAGTGAAACAAGGTAAATGCAATCACAAAGATTCTAAGAATGATCTGGATTTCTCCACAAATGAAGATCTGACATTGCGGCTTGGAAGACAACTAGACATAAGTGAAAGGTATGCATGTTTCAAGTTTCAATAGATAATATGTACCATAGATGCTTCTCTGGAGTCATCTTTATGAAGACAAGTCATGTTGATCATTATGGTAAGTAGAGGGAGATAGTTGAAGCCCTCATATATCACTGCACACTAATATTTGGCTTTGTTGATTGAATGATAAGTTCATATGGCTGGTTGGTATGCTTAGCTCAAGTTTCAATAGTTTTTGTTTACTGCAAATATGTTCATCAATGCTTTACATCAAGTATGTGCAAGCAGAGTATGTTAAGGATACCAGAATTAATGTTCAAGTGTTCGCACCAGCATATAACAACATGGATTGGTACAAGAAATGTACAGTAATGTTTTGAAAGTCATATAATGTTCATTATGTGGTCCACATGATGTAATTTTGTCTCCTCTAGCATTGCTTTTGGTCTGGAGCTAATATGTGGAAGGATAAATGTTTGTTGGACCAACTTGATGTGTTTTGGTGATTGCGCTGGATGTTTGGAAGTGTGTACCAACTTGGAAGAGTGTATTAAGGTAAATTAGGTCTTGATTAACTCTTGTTTTGAACCGCATTGAATTTCTACTTACTGCATATGATTGGGAGATGGTTGTTATGGCCATTGCACGTTTTATCTTGACCGACAAAGGAGAAATATTTTGAAGCTTGCAGAGGATATAAATGGAAGATCAAAGTTGTTGAAAGAGGTATTAGTTGCACATTGTATGAAAGCATTGATAATGTGCGAATAAGATAACCACAGAAGCAGTTTTGATGATGAAATGTGGAAAGGATCAGTTTATGTAATGTGGTTTTGTTGCAGAGATGATTATAGGTGATGTGATGTTAGAGAAGTGTTGTTGAAGGTGTTTTGGTATTGTGGAACTTGGTATTGAGATTGTGCAGAGGTTGGAAAGGTTAGTAGAAGGTTGGAGCAATCAAAGTTTGTCAGATAAGTATTTTGTTGTAGAGGTTAAAGCCTCTTTGTGTAAAAGTTGTAAGTATTGCAGCAGTTCAGGGAGTTGTAGCCCATAAATGATAATGTAATCTTATTTTTATTTTTGAGGATGGATTTGGACAGTAGATCTAAGCATATTGCTCACCGTAGTTTTTCACTTCTAGGGTTTTCCACATAAATCTAGTGTTATGGTTATGTGCTTCTGTGTTCTTTTGTTCTTCATGGTTTAAATGTTTACTTTTGTTTGAATGTTGTTGGAGGTAAAGAATTTGATTAAGTACTGATCCACCCCCCCTCAGTACTTTTGTGTGTTCAACACCTACTATTTTATGGCATCTTCATTATCCATTGCTAGTTGTCTCTGCACTGTAACCAGTAGCATCCCAATAATCACAATTTTCTAATCATGAGTAAAAACTTCTTTATGATTTGGTAAATACCACATATCCTATCACTTTTGAGCATCTGCATTCATAGGGTCCTTCATTAATCTTAAGAAATCTTCAAGTTTTATATGAGTATGGTATCTCAGATCTATACCCTTGAGTAAACACTTAGATTTCAAATACTTCATGGCCTTTAAAAAACTTCATAGACCCTCAAGTACTTGTGTAAACCTCTGTGGTACTTGTAAGACTATACCATCCAGGAGTATACAGGCACACAAGTTAAAACCAGCCTTTTCACAATGCACTTATTTCTTGCCATTACTAGTTCTCCTTGGCTCAAACTACGCCAAACTCTACTAGACAAACTTTGATTTATGTTGTTGCTTCTAAATAAGGTAACTCCTCTGCAACATGGTAGTCTTATTAGATCCATTGTTATCTCTTTACATGTATTCCCTGTCCCCTTTTGTATTGTCTTAGACCTTCCTTGCTCATTGCCTCTATAGGTTGCATAACATTATCTCTATTGTCACCTTAACATTGTCTCAGACCCTTGTCAAAAACTTGAACGAGATTGTGATAAATCTCTTATTTGTGATAGAGCTTCTCACATGGCCCCTTATCAATTTTCCCCTTTTTACATTTCACAAAGCTCCTTGGAAAACTTCATAGTCTTGTAAATGGCTTCTAAAACTTCTAATGCATGTTAACAAGGTTCACTTCATTTACCAAACCTCATAAAACTTTCACATACCCTAAGCTTTGTACACTGTCAACAAAATATGTTTCATATACCTCTTAACAACAGTATAGACCATCTAGGATTTTATCACAACCTCTAACATTGATATCCAAACCTTTAGATCTCACCTATAATCTAAAACTTAGACATCTTTCGCATGAGATCTTTGGCACACCACATGAGTTTAGACCTCATGCTTCACTAGTAGAGCTCAAAACCCTTAAATGTTGTCCTAAAACTTTCCACTGTTCTCGTAGTGCCCCATGACTTCTGTGATCTCTTCTTTTAGCTCCTTCACAAATAGTCTTGGATATCTCTACTCATTTTGTGGATCTTACAACAAGTTCATTAACCATCAAGATGATGAAAATAGATCTTATACAGGGTCTTTTAATCTTGACAAGTTTTACAAAACCCACAACCAAAACATATCCTTGACATGCTACTGTCTAAATCTTGAAATCCCTGCACACTTGTAAAACCTCCCCTGGTCCTCTTCAAGTTGTTAACTACCATTGAAATAATTTATAAAACAATGAAGAAAACCCTACATTTATATACATTGTATTGCATGTAAATCTCACTCAAACTGCCCTCACCGTGATCCTAAAAGAGCTCAGGGTTATTTTTATACATGCATGGCTTTGCATGGGCACTCCAACATTCTCTTAAAGCTCTTAAAACATCATTCCAACCCTCATAGGATGGTTCCTTTTGATCTGAGACGTAGAAACCAGTGTGAGCACCAAAACACAGTGTGTTTTCTCTTCTAGGCGAATGAGTATGCCATTGAAAATTGTAGAGCCTCTCATGATTTCTACTCATTCCTTGATGAATTTTGAATCTCTAATGAATTCCTCCCTTGAGCATGGAGTCCTATAAAGGAACAGGTGAAGAAACCCTAAAAATCAAAACTAGACATGAAGACTCGGCCTTTTCAAATTAAGCATTCCCTCTGTTTGCCTACACGAGATTTTTTTGAAGAAATTAATGTTGTTTTGGATGTGGCTAACATTGGTCTTTTGACCTTTTTAATCAAATTCATGCCTTGTACGTGGAAGGTGGGAAAAAACAAAACTTTTCAAGACATGCTATTTGACACAACACCACGAAATGGAGATATTTAATAAAATTGACATATTAAAACCCCTATAACACAAAAATAAGGTATTTGATGCATCTTGTGAATTTAGAAGACTTTTTTAAGAACCTTAAAGACTTGAAAAACTCTTTAAAAAACCCTTAAAGACCTCTTGATAAATGACACATTTTGACCTATACAAAATATGTCAACATTCTGGTGATCTCTATGGGATACTTGCCTGCTAAGCATCTAAGACCAATAGCCTTGAACTTTCCATTGGGAAAAAGAGTCACTAAGACCTAACACACACTAAGAAGAAGACATCTGACCTCATGAACAACAATTAGTACCTCTCAAACAACAAACAACACACAAGACAAACACAACTACCTACAGACAACTAAACATCATCATGTGCAAAAGCACTTGGAGGAAAACAAGATAAAAAATGGTAAAAGTTAAAAAAACTCCTTTAATAAGCCCAAAAATTATCAATTTTGACAAAAGTTCTTACTATCCTTTTTTAAGTAGTTCAGATTTAGAAGAAAAGACCTCTAATGAGTATTCTAAAAATAGTTTTAGTTCAAACATAAATATTATTCAAACTTAATCTTATCAAGATGATTTACTATCCGAAATATCTTTGCGAATGAATAAACTTGCAAAAAAAGAAAAATCTAGTTCAATAGAAAGTTTAAAAATCATAATGGAAGACAAAACCATAGGTGACCTTTTGACTAAAGAAAAACTAAAGTTTTTAATTTCTTTTAAAACCATTCAAATCAATATTATTTTTGAGAAATGGGGTTTATTTCAAATGTATATGTCATGGTTATGGTTTTTTACTTCCATAGGGTGGAAATATGCTCAAAATATGTTTTTAGCTACTTTTCCTTTATCAAAATTTATACAACTTGTATTGGAATGAAAATGAAATGAAAAGAAGAATGAAAAACAAATCATAGATAAATGATAATAAGGATATTATGAATGAATATTCAATCTTATTCATCAATAAATGAAAAAAAAAATGTTGCTCAAAGATTAATTGAAGTTACTAAATCATGATCCGACCAAAATGAAAAATCGATCCCATCAGAAATAGGAGTCAGAAAGAATCAACTCCCTGGGGAAAATTATTTATCTTTTTTATTCTTTATCACATCTGCAAGAAAATGGTTATATCAAAACATACTCTATGTACCCGATCAGATCAATCTGGTCATGTAGTAACAAGGTTAAAATCTTTCGATCTCTTAGGATGCCTCGGCTGCATGCATCATTGCACTTCCACTTGAAAAATAGATTTTAGTCTTACTCTATGAATTGGGAGAACAATAGCATGACAAAAAGTTCACTCTGATTCGAACTATAGATCTAGTTGATATGGTCAATCTCATGTGCATTTAATGTCAAACATAATGAGTACAATACGAGGACCTCAAAAAACAATTTTTTTTGCTCTATGAACTTTGAGGTGTATAAAGTCTCATATTATTCTACTTTTGGGGTGATAGAGGCTCCATTTAGAGAATCTATGTCTGAACATGCAAGACCTACATCAAGGGAACCTTTTGAAGCACTTTGGGATTGCTTCTAAAAAAAATTGTTTGAAGCAAACGGAGCCATCTTATTGTCTTTCTAGAAAGAAGAGAATGGAAGATTAACTGATCTTTCCATCAGTTAATGAAAGAGCCCAATGCAATAAAAATGCATGTTGGGTTCTTGGAATAGTTCGAATCATTTTGGTAATAATAACTCAAGATTTGGAAAAACATACTCAAAGGTTCTTTTTCTTATTGGGTATGAAACATTCGTCATTTTTTGAATGAAATGAAACTATGAATGAGGTAAAGGATACAAAAATGGACTCCATAACTTCATCTTGATTATCGATACTTGCGTAAAAACTATTATGACATATATAAGCAGGATGCCCATGACGAGTACGTGTAGGATAAACCAAATTTTCATTGAATTCATTTTTTCTGGTGAATGGGGCTCGTACATGTTCTGGAATATCACTTGTAAATACTCCACTAGTATGAAAAGTCCTTAATGTTAGTTGAGTTCCCGGTTCTCCAATTGTTGGTCTACAATAATGCCAACTGCTTCTCCTAATTCGATTAAGTTACTATGAGCAGTATTCTGACCATAACATAATTGACAAATCCAAGATATACTTTTACAAGTAAAAGGGGTTCATATATATATATATATATATATATATATATTGGTTGTGCTTGGAAATAATATAATTGATTGGCAAGTTTGATCCCAATATCTTGATTGTGCGTGGAAATACATCTCTCGTTTATATATACATTGTCTACTAATATACAACCAATTAACTTGTTTGTAGAACAATTTTGGATTGTTTCATGATCTTGAATGAGACTTACAAAAAGACCTTGGAGAGTACCACAATTTGTTTTACATACAACGATGTGTTGTACTACTTCAACAAGTCTACGTGTGAGGTATCCAACATTTGTTGTTCGTATAGAGGTATCCACAACTCCTTTACGAGCACCATAACATGAAATAATATATTCCATTGAAGGACTTGGAGGAAAACAAGACAAAAAATGACCTACTTAACCTACAAACTAACCAACAAGAAGGATTGCTCAAACAAAACCATTGACTGGTTTATCAAAATAGTTGCCCTTCCTGATCAACATGCATCATTTGTTATGCTTGGAAATAGCCAAAATGAGATGGAGAAAGAATGAGCATTCAACCAGTTGTTGAAACACTCCTCCAAAGATACAAATAAGCTCATCTACCCATTCAAGTAAATAAACAAGTTGATCTTGTTGCTCCAGACGTTCAATCTTGTGCTCAGGATTAAATACAACATGCAAGGACTCCTTCTGGTTAGCCTCTAACTAAGCTAGATGTCTGATAGAACATCCTTTTGATAAGCCAATAGTCAAACTAGTAGTGTTGATCTCATGTTTATACTTTGTTGCTCTACCGCCTTGTTGATTAGAAGCCTTTCGAAAAATGTTATTTCCACTTGATGTTCTTGTTGTTCATGAACTTCTTTATGAGATGTCAGTTTGACATCTATTTTTGTGCAAAAATTCTTCCAATTCATTCCAAAAAGAGTCATCTTCAAGCTCTTCTTTACTTTTCTATATAGGAGTACTAACCTCAACTCTAGGACAACTCTCTTGAAGATTTGAGGAGACAACAAGATCATCTTCTTGAAGTGTAGGTTATGATTTAGTTTCTTGTTCAACTTGATAGGCAACCTTATCTTCTTGGATCAACAACTCATTAAAGTACATAATCTTCCTGTTGGTTCAAATCTTCTTCTAAGGTGAGCATTTGCATGCTCTCCTCATCCTTGTCAACAAAGTAAGATAGTTGGTCAAATAGGAACACCAAATCTTCACTTTCATCTTTGTTCACTTGTCCTATATCCTATTGTTTTAGGTCTGATTTTTCATCTTTTACAACACATGTAGGCTCACAAACAATAAATAATTCTCCTTTTGTCTCCACTAACTCTTCCTTTTCACCATCCTCTTGCCCTACATACTGTTGTTCTAGCTGATCATTTTCAACTTCTTGTTGCAAGAGATCTAATTTCTCATATACCTCATCACATAGGTTCATGAACAACATATTGTTCTTGATTTGCCTCTAACAACTCCTTCTCTTTCCCATCAAACCAACTAGCTCGCAAAACAATTGGTTCACCCTTGAAAATTGAGATGGTACTTGGCCAAGAAAGTTGACTTAATATAGGATTTGGAAGGTTTTGTTGAATTTCTTGAGGAAGAGTAGGTCTTTGAATGGGTTGTTCTTGAAAGATAATAGGTTGATCTTGTACTTGTGTTGACTCTTGCAAGGGATATGAGCTCCTAAAACTTGGAATTTTGACACAAGGAGACTTACTTGAAGATTCAAGGGGTTTTTCTTGCTTAAGACTAGGAATATTGAACTTGGAAAACTCTTCTTTCATAGGTTGATTCATAGTTGTAGGAAGAGTTAAACTGAAACTAGGAGTTCAAGGGGCTGGTTGGGCTTCATACCTTTGAATTTGAGCCAGAACTTGTTTTATTTGTTCTTTTTTGGCCACAATTTGTTTAGCCAGAAACTCCTCATACCTCACTTGTACCTCCCTCTCCTACTAGTGTACATAAGGTTGATATGCAAGCTCTTCCTACTGCAAACTATACTCTTGCTCATTTTTAATAGCATCCAACTATGTTTGAAAGTTTAATGCAATATCTTTAATGATCATGTTGTTATCATCTTGAAGATGGCTAGGAGAATAGGCATGTTGGTTATGAGAAAAATAGTCTTCTTAGGACTGATTATAGGCATGGGTAGGCTGCCAAGAAGGTTGAGAAGGGGTGGGTGGGAGGTAAGCATGATGAGCATGTTGGTATCCTGCTATTACAGAGCTATTTGGAATGAAACCAACATCATTTTTAGTCTAATATGGATATTGAGAGTGTTTAAAAATTGCATTTTGGTGGAAATGAGGTAAAGGGACATATTCCCAATGGTAGTTTGACATTCTAGATCATTGAAAGGAGCTGGAACCTCATGAAATATTCCTTAAAACAAGAAAAATTGGGTCTAATTTTTTAGAAATAATAATCACATACTAGCACTTAGTCCACCTGAAACCAGTTGACTAGCCTTCCAGAGTCACTAGGTGTGTGATATATTGCCTCCAAAGGTTGATATTGTTGATATACACACCAAATATCAATAATGAATAGAGAACTTATGGTCTATAATAGTTCAATCTATCCCACCGAGTGTGCCAAAAAAATTTGTCACTAAAGTATGCACCCTATCGAGTTTGATGAAAATCCAACTACCTTGTGAAACATGGAATGATCTTACTAAGTGTGGGCTCAGATAGGTTGAGATAAACCTCCAGAGAGATTTGGTTCCATTGATGGATCACCTAAAACTAATCTATTCTACTATTGTTCACTGGGAAAAGAGAGAAAGAAAGTGATATGAACTGGGCTAAAACTATAAATGGGATGATACACCAATATCTAGATAACTTGGTTTGCTAGTTTATGTACATAGTGAGTTTGAAAACAAGGTTAAACTACTCACAACTTAGTTTTGACAGGCAATGCATAATTATTTCGTAACAAAGTCTTGTGCTACAATGGCGTTCTTTGAAGGAAAAGGTTTGTTTTCACAAATTTGAAGACTATTTTGACATACAACATAAGTTATGACCTGCATCTACACACATTTGCTCTATGAAGGTGTTTGCAATGAGACATGAAATCAAGGATTAGAACATAAATCACATAACCATATCAATAATTTTAATCAACACACAAAAAATAGAGATACTGAGAAGGAAAATACTTGTTTTTATTGCTCAAAAGGTGCATATCACCTTATACAAGTCTGAAAAATGATATTCTTCTCTGAAAATTAGAGATTATACTATTGTTCTAAGTTATGATGCCTAATTTTTGAGACTAGAAAGAACTGAAATTATAATACTAAGTCTCTAAAACTGAAAGAACTCTCTCCAAAACTAGGAAGAACCCCTTAAAACTAACCTTAGGCTTTCTTTTTGTTCATGAAACCTTAGAGAGAAATTAGGACCTATTTTTGAAAAAAAAGGGCATTTATTCTCCACAAACTTGGTCAAACCTCTCTTGTTGTTGTTGTAGGAACAAAAAATCTAATTAATCTTTTTGAAAGGCTCCGCTGTGCATGAAAAGAGGAGGTAGTTGGGTTGTGCATCCTTGGAAAGTGGAACTTCCCCTTTGTATGCTCCTAAATCAACTCCTCAATCTCCTAGATGCTTGCATAATGCTGATGTGCCTCCTATATCCCTGCAAGGTGTTGGAACTGCCTCCTAAATGCTTGGATGGTCTTCAAACTGCCCATAACCTCTTCAAACTGCCTTACAGATTCATAGGACATTTTCTCCTTGCATGTGGATGCCATCAAGATTCTTTGGAGAGCATGGCAAAATGATCAGTCCTTTTAGGGGTCTAAACTACCTTTACCAGTCTTCTTATAGCATGTCTTCTTGAAGGTCATTAGCTAATTGTCATAATACCTTTATTCAAAGTCCTTCATACACTATCTAGTTTTCATGTTTATACTTCTTTACTATCAAGATACTTGGCACTTCATGGTTTCTTCATAGGTTTCTGCATACCTTATACTCTTCTACACACTATCTTCCCTGGTATCTTTGCAGGACCTTTATGATCTTTTACTATTTTCCAAGACTTTGCAATGGAGATACAAATCCTTGAATAATGCAATGAAGATCCTGATGAAAGACTGTGACAGTCTCCCTTTGATTGTGTCCTCACTAACCCTTGTTCATCTATATACTGTATAGTATACTTTTGGTAGATCTTTGAAAACATCTTCCTAAGTTTGATCTTCAATCTCTTATATTCTATATATTATAATGATAGCATTGTAATAAATGATGATAGTCTTCTTGTGTACTTTGTATCAGTGGAGTCTTTATGGACTATCATCTTTCTTGTTCATCATGCATATTCTACCTAACGGTTCTTCTCCTTCATTATTTAGTGTCAAACTCTTTTATCAGTCTTTCATTTGCTCTCACATCTTGATGTCTCTGAGTTTCCAGCCCTCATAGTCATACTTTCCTCACACTGTTAAGTATCCTCTAACCTTATTATTGTCACTTCAAGGTTTCCTCATTGTCCTTTACAAATCTCATAACCTACATTTTCACTGTCATCTGTTCATAGTGAATACAGTGGTCACTTTTAACCTTTTCTTTATACTCATTGTCTAATTGCTGATTGTCCCTACTATTTGATGGCATCTTCATTATCCATTGCTAGTTGTCTTTGCACTGTAACTAGTAGCATCCCAATAATCAAAACTTTCTAATCATGATTAAAACCTTCTTTATGATTTGGTAAATACCCCATATCATGTCACTTTTGAGCATTTGCATTCACAGGGTCCTTCATTAATCTCAAGAACTCTTCAATTTTTATATGAGTATGGTATCTTAGATCTATACCCTTGAGTAAACACTTAGATTTCAAATACTTCATGGCCTTTAAAAAACTTCATAGACCCTCAAGTACTTGTGTAAACCTCTGTGGTACTTGTAAGACTATACAATCCAGGGGTATACAAGCACACAAGTTAAAACCAACCTTTTCACAATGTACTTATTTATTGCCATTACTAGTGCTCCTTGGCTCAAACTACACCAAACTCTGCTAGACAAACTTTGATTTATGTTGTAGCTTCTAAGTAAGGCAATGCCTCTGCAACATGGTAGTCTTATTGGACCCATTGTTGTCTCTTTACATGTATTCCTTGTCCCCTTTTGTATTGTCTTAGACCTTCCTTGTTCATTGCATCTGTAGGTTTCATAAAATTATCTCTATTGTCACCTTAACACTGTCTCAGACCCTTGTCAAAAGCTTGAATGAGATTGTAATAAATCTCTTATTTGTGATAGAGCTTCACATGGCCCCTTACCACTTTTCCCCTTTTTACATTTTACAAATCTCCTTGGAAAAATTCATAGTCTTTTAAATGGTTTCTAAAACTTCTAATGCATGTCAACAGGGTTCACTTCATTTACCAAACATCATAAAACTTTCCCATACCCTAAGCTTTGTACATTGTCAACAAAATATGTTTCATATACCTCTTAACAATAGTATAGACCATCTAGGATTTTATCACAACCTCTAATATTGATATCTAAAACTTCAGATCTCACCTATAATCTAAAACTTAGACATCTTTCACATGAGATCTCTGTCACACTACATGAGTGTAGACCTAATGCTTCACTAGTAGAACTCAAAACCCTTAAATGTTGTCCTAAAACTTTCCATTGTTCCCATAGTGCCCCATGGATTTTGTGATCTCTGCTTTTAGCTCCTTGACAAATAGTCTTGGATATCTCTACTCATTTTGTGGATCTTACAACAAGTTAATTAACCATCAAGATGATGAAAATAGATCTTATACAAGGTCGTTTAATCTTGACAAGTTTTACAAAGCCCACAACCAAAACATATCCTTGACATGCTATTGTCTACATCTTGAAAATCCCTGCACACTTGTAAAACCTCCCATAGCCATCTTCAAGTTGTTAACTACCATTGATAGATTTTATAATTTAACAATGAAGAAAACCCTACATCTATATGCATTGTATTGCATGTAAATCTCACTCAAAATGCCCTCACTGTGATCATGAAAGAGCTCGGGGTTATTTTTATATGTGCATGGCTTTGCATGGACATTCCAACATTATCTTAAAGCTCTTAAAACACCATTCTAACCCTCATAGGATGGTTCCTTTTGATTTTAGACGTGCAAACCAATGTGAGCACCAAAACATAATGTGTTTTCTCTTCTGGTTGAATGAGTATGCCATTGGAAATTGCAGAACCTCTCATGATTTCTTCTCATTCCTTAATGAAGTTTGAATCTCTAATGAATCCTTCCCTTGAGCATGGAGTCCTACAAAGGAACAAGTGAAGAAACCCTAGTTTTTTGGTAAGAGAAACCCTAAAACTCAAAGCTAGACATAAAGACTCAACCTTTTCAAATAAAACATTCATCTTTATGCCTGCATGGGCTTTTTTGAAGAAATTAAGGTTGTTTTGGACATGGATAACATTGATCTTTTGACCTTTTTGATCAAATACATGCCTTGTACATGGAAGGAGGGAAGAAACGAAACTTTTCAAGACATGCTATTTCACACAACACCACCAAATAGAGATATTTAATAAACTTGACATATTAAAACCCCTATAACACAAAAATAAGGTATTTGATGCATCTTGTGCATTTAGAAGACTTTTTAAGACCAGACCCTTAAAGACTTGCAAAACTCTTACAAAACTCTTAACAATTCTAAGTCAAGAAGGAAGACCAATTGCATACTTCAGTGAGAAGTTGAATGAGGCAAATAAGAAATATTCTGTATATGACAAAGAATTCTATGCAATTGTACAGACACTCAAGAAGTGGAGGCATTATTTGCTACCGAAGGAATTTGTGTTGTATATTGATCATCATGCTTTGCAATTCATTAACAGCTAGGGTCAGTTGAATCAGAAACACATGAAATGGGTTGAATTTCTACAGAGTTTTCATTAACAACTAGGGTCAGTTGAATCAAAAACACATGAAATGGGTTGAATTTCTATAGAGTTATTCCTTTGTTTTGAAACATAGGAGTGGAAAGTCTAATAGAGTAGTTGGTGCACTGAGTAAGAGATGTCTATTATTGAATCAATTAAGGGTGAATGTGGTTGATTTTGATTATATGAGGGAATTATATGAAGAATATGTTGATTTCAAAGAAGCATGGGATGCTTGTATGAATCCAGTAGAGAAGGATAGAACACCATGGCTGGAATATTTTTTTCAGGAAGGTTTGTTGTTCAAAGGGAAACGACTATCTATACATCAAGGGTCAATGAGGGATAATTTGATGAGAGAAAATCATAGTGGTGGATTCAATGGACACTTTGGTGTTGATAAAATGTTGGCACAATTGAATGAAGGTTATTTTTGGCCTGGTATGGCTACATATGTGAAGAAGTTGGTACAAGGTTGTAGATTTCGCCACCATGCTAAGGGAGTAAGATAGAATACTAGTTTATATCAACCATTACCTATACAGGAGAGACCGTGGGAACACATATATATATGGATTTTATTTTGGGATTGCCTTGAACATAGAGAGGTAATGATTCTATTTTTGTTGTTGTTGATAGATTTTTTAAAATGGTTCATTTTATTCCATGTCAAAAGAGTAATGATGCTTCCCACATTGTTGCATTATAAATTTCAAAGAAATAGTTAGGTTACATGGTTTGCCTAAAAGTATAGTTTTAGATTGTGATGTGAACTTTGTTGGTCATTTTTAGTGTACCTTTTGGAAGAAAATGGGTGCACATTTGGGTTTCAATTCAACGTACCACCCTCAGAGTGATGGTCAAACTGAAGTTGTAAATAGGAGTTTGGGTAACTTTCTCATATGTTTGGTAGGTGATAATCCTAACCAGTGGGACTTGATATTGGCTCAGGTAGAGTTTTCTTATAATAATTCAATCAATAGGAGTGTAGGGAAAAGCCCTTTTTATATTGTTTATGGGTATCCCCTAAGGGGTATTGATGAGTGGAGGGATAACATAGATTTGAATAGAAAGAGCATTGTAGCGAAGATTTTGCTGAGTATATTCATGATTTTCATAGAGAAGTTAAAGAAACTTTGGAGAAGAATGTCACCAAGTACAAGAAGCATGTACATATGTACAGGAGAGAACATGAATTTCAGGTTGGTGATTTGGTATTGGCACATTTGCGAAAGGAGAGGCTCCCACAGGGAACATATAATAAATTGAAGTGGAAAATGATAGGGCCTTGTAAGGTGTTGCAAAAATTTTCATCTAATGCTTATGAGATTCAACTTCCAGCAGGTATAGATATTTCTCTAATCTTCAATGTTGTTGATTTGTATAGATATTGTGAAGGAGAATCAAGTTCACAAGGCAATTCAAATTTAGACTTCAAGGATGCACCTGGGTGGATTCATCAATTTCCTGAGAAGAAATTTGAGTAGGTAGATAGAGTGATTGATTCCTGAGTGGCCAAAAGAACAAGGTGAAATGAATACATGGAGTATCTTGTCTGTTGGAAGGATAGACCAGCAGATGAAGCCCCTTGGATGCATGCTTCAAAATTGGCTAAGTATGGGATACCCATTCCAGACTTACCTAAATGTTCATGAGTCATGGAACATTTCACTTACCCAGTGTGTTTGATGCAGGAGCATCCAGGTCCATAGGAAATCTTGCATCAACCAAAAAAGATTGTTAGATTTATGTTTAGTTTTTTTGTGTTTTTGGTTTTTTGTTGTGTTGGTTTAGGGTTGTTTTGCTTCAAAAAAAATTTCAGATGTTTTTTGATAAAATAAAAAACATGGGTCTTGTAGAAGAGCTTAATGGGTATCCTCTATTTAAGTTTAGTGAAATTTGGATAAATTGGTGAAGATTGGTTCATCGAGTGGTTGGGTCGTCGAGAGAGAGAGCATTCAATCTCTCTCCATTGAGCGTTCATTCTCTCTTTGTTGAACATTCACTCTCTCTCTAGCCAATCAATTCACTCAGTCAATGGTTTTCTTGGTTCACTCGGCTGATGGTTTGATCGATTCAGTCAACCAATGGTTCACTTAGCCAATAATTCATTTAGTTCACTTGACCAACAGTTCACTCCATTCACTCAATTGATGGTTCTCTTAGTTCACTCAGTTGACGGTTCTCTCAGTTCACTCAATTGATGGTTCACTCAGTTTTCACTTGGCCGATGGTTCACTCAGCTCACTCATCCGGTGGCTCACTTTGTCGATGGCTCACTTTGCTAATCGCTTAGTTCACTGATCACTTAGTCCTACACTATCGATGGATTACAGATATGGATTTCCATTAAAAGGTGCTTATTTTTATTATCAAACAATATTCTCATTAATTCATTCTGGTAATTCAAAATTTCAAGTGGTTGTTAAAACATTCGACCTTTTAGTTCTATAACTAACGTTGGAGAAACTGTTTAACTTCCTTTTAAGAAGTATAAAAGGGGGGAAATTGGTAAAGAATGGATATATTGAAGACTCATGGTTTGAGGGTCTTGAGAGTTGTATTCTATTTCTAAAATTGTACTCCTAGAACATTAAATTGTCGCAAATAATAAAACATTGTTATTCTGTGAATTATTTTATTGTTTGTTGGGTATTGGCTACTCATCCTGATTGTCTAATAAAACTCTTGGGATTTGATTTGCACCACATATGAAAAATTTAAATTATACATAGTTTGTAAAATTGAGTTGGTAAGAGCAATAAATAAGGGGATGTATTTGTAATAGTAGTAAAGAGAAATTTGGTGGCGCCCACCATGACTTAGTGGGACAATGGGCACATTTTTTGGATTGTTGTGATCTGAAGGTGGGCATCATTTGGATTTGGGCATTATGTCCCCTTAAGTTGCTTTGTTGTGGATCTAGTAATTTAGGAATTGAAAAAGATTGGAGTATATGTTTATTATGTAGGGAAACCAATTCATTTTTTGTAAATAAATGAATGCAAATGGGGTTGGCTTTTCAGAGTAAACACTAGTTGATATGTGAGTTAGCATATCAATACGTAAAGATATTATTATCAATAAATATAAACTCCCACTAGTCAAAGACATTCCCATGTATGTTGAATCATATGGGGTGACACTTTGTTGGAGATCTGACACAATAAATACATTGAACAATTTTTTTTGTCAAACTAGAGAAGAACCAACACATGTGTTTATTTTTGTACTCTTATTCAAATATAAGAAATGCAAGGCCAACTCTTGTAGATTGGGAGGTTCTAATGTCATGTTCTAATTCTTCACCTATCTCTACTGAATAAACAACTTTTTTATCCTCATTACATTTATTTGCAACAAATGAATTGGTTTCACTACATAATAAATGTATGTTCCTATTGGAAACTTGCTCATGTTGTCATTGATGTCAACCTCTAGCAAGTAGTTCACTTGGTTTCCAAGTGCTTTTGAGAAAATTTGAATAAAAACATGTGCAATGTGACAGAAGTGTGCTTAGTGTTGTGCTCTGCATTTCTTCTTAGTTGAAGATATGTTTGTGCAGTTTGGAAGTGTTGATCAGAGGTGTTATATTCAGAGTTTCAAGTTATGGATCGTGTTGATGGTGTTTTTAGCACACAACAACGCAGGTGTGATTGCTGGTATCACACCTCTCTTGAAAAAAGTATCCTATCCAAGATAGGACTTCCCCAAGGATAATACAGTTAGGTCTTAGCTTGCTTGGAATGATTCAGTGGTATGTCTAGTTGTGCCAACAAGGGGTCTTACATAAAATGTAGGGTTTATAAAAGATGGCAGCAATATGTATGCAAAAACCCTATGATACTTTTAGTAGATTTGTAATGTAGATGTTGCTTATAACCTAACCTAACAAACTTGATATAAATAAAATGCAAAAGGAAAAGGAGAGAGAGAAGCGATAAGAGATCCTAAGTGACAGTCACAACTGGGTAAAATGCTAAAGATAGACAAATAATTTTAATAAACCATTTCCTGTTTCACCAGGGTAGGAAACCCACAATGTTGCAAGAAATGATGTAATCTTCAAAAGATCCTTATGATTTTCAAATTGCATTCACTCATTAAACACCTAGACAATGGTGCAACTTAACTAGTGGAGTGCAACCGAACTATATTCAATGACAAGGCCTAGGCTAACTATACACAGCAACTTACCATCAACAAGTACTAATAGTATGGACCAAAGCATTCATCAGATATCTTAACATTTACCCATCATTGCAAAAGCACAACTAATTAAATTTAGATTGATATGAAACATGAAAACCAAAATGAGACAACACATAAACACAAATTCCCAGCAACCTACAAAACTTGCTTTGTATTGACTGTATTTTGGCACAGTCTCAACAATTCATTATCAAATCCTACTTACAAATGAGAGGAAAGATGGCCCTTTTATAGACAAGGCACCATGCCAAGTTTTCAATGGACGGTGGAGATTAACTCAACACTAATGGTCCAGATTACATGACATTTAATGAAGTGTAGCAGTTTGTTACATTTTCAGATTTGCATTTGTCCTTTAGGAAAAAGATAAAAAACAACTTGCAAATACATCAAATCTGGACAAAATGGATACCCATTTGGTTGTACATGATGAAAAGTTAATTTTTAAGGCCTAATAAAGCCAAAATAAAGTCAGATGTCACTCAAAAACTTGAGTTGATGTGGATTCATGAGATTCCAAGTGCTGACTAGATTAAAAGGAGTATGTGGCACATTCTTAGTGAAAGTGTATCCAACTGGATGCTTGTTGGATCATCATTGCATGACTAGACTGCTGGGACAACTATGACCAAGTATGAACATGTCTTGGACATTGGACTAGATCTACAAGAACTCTCATGAAATAGGCATGATATTCAATGTCTTCCAACTCCTGAGACTTATTTCCATTATCTTGGACATCATACTAACTTTCTCTTGCAGGTGTAGCAGCAATTTGGTTGATAAAATGAAGTTTCTGCATTTCTGGGTCAGCACTGCATATCTGTGTGTACATCCTTCCAAGACAGCTCCAATTAGCTCCAACAAGCTCCTTTGTGTTCTCAGACCTGCAATTGATAAGGCCAAGCATCAATTTCATCAGAAAAAGTCATTTCCCATCAAATCATATCAAAATACATCCATTTGCAACCATGGATCGGTCAAAAATAACTCATTGTCAATGTCACTTTCTCTATGAACAACCTCTTAAATCTAGTGATTTTCACATGATTTTTTACATTTTTCACCATTTTCAAGTACCCATTTGGCCAATATATTGATCTAGGAAGTTTTTTTGGTCATTAGAATCCATTTGCAAACTTTTATTTCATGTTTTTCTAGCATTTTCTGTAAAAAAAAGTGAGATTTTTGGGGGTCGCAGACTTTTCATGTGCAGTAGCATTAATTATCATAAAACGTACCAAAAATCCACACAAACTTGGTAAAATGTTCATCATGATGTGACAAATAGATATGCAATTCAAATCCATCAAGAAAATCCAATTTGATCCTTGAAAAACTCAACTTTCAGGCCAAAATACCAAAAAGCGTTGATTTTGACGATCACTGACTTAGCGCTGATTTTGCTTCCAACTGACCTAGCGGGGACTTTGACTTCATCTGACCTAGTAGGGATTTTGACTTCATCTGACCTAGCAAGGATTTCGACTTCATCCGACTTAGCGCAGATTTTGACTTCATCCAACCTAGCGTGGATTTTGACTTCATCCGATCTAGCGTGGGTTTTGGCTTCTACTACACAAAGTCGGTCGGTCCGGTTTTTAGCACAAGTCCGGAGGATGCATTTTCAGCACAAAAGTGGTGTTTTAAGTTAGCTTAAAATTTTAATGGTACCAACCGGCGCTATTTTTGGAAGGTATTGCAAAAGTTGGTCGAACCATTTTTTAGCGCAAGTCGGTAGGAACAGTTTTTAGCACAAGTCTGTGGTCGGTAATTTCATCGCAAGTTAGAGGATGATGAATCTAGCACAAAGGAAGTGACAGGGACTTTTAACACTTTTTGCAGTAGGGGGTGTTTTTGTCACCAGATTTTGAATTGGCTAGGGTGAAAGTATATTTAAAAATATATTAAAGTATAAGAAATAATTTCTTATACTTTAAATACTTTTAAATATACTTTCAGGTTGTTTGAGATAGGTTCCAAATCCATAGGATTTCATATATAGATTCTAGAATTTTGTGGTTTAACCAGATTTTAGACTTAGCGATTTTTTAGGATTTTTAGGGTATCAGACTTAGCCAAATCAAGGCTTCAAGACCATGCGTCAGAATGAAAGTATATGAACCCCTTAGTGAAATCTTGCAGAATTTGACATGATTTTACAATTGTAAGACATGGAAACTAGGAATTTCAACATGACACATCCTATAGTAACAATTTCAAGGGCAATATCCAGTGACAGAGCATTTTAGAGAAAAGTACAGTAACACCCAATTTCAGTGTAGAAGGCAACAAATGGTTATTTTTTAAGCACAAGCCCAATCAAGACTCTTCCAAATCAATCATGCAAGACGTCGAATCACTCCAGACATGCAAAATACCCAAATTTGAAGCAAATCCTGCATTCTAAGCACAAATCCACCTTCTCATTGTCACAAGCAAGAAAGGTTGAGACTTCAAGCCAAAGCAAAAAAGGGGGTCTCCATTTGGCAAAATGGGGCATGTGTGCAAGGCACAACAAATGGCGACTCTGCTAGGGAAATGCTCCAAAGTATTTCAAAGATAAATGACAGTTTCGAACCCAAAATCTCTGTGTTTCCCACATGCCAAACGAGACAACATGATACCTTATCAAAGAAGCAGAAATCAATAGCAAGGTGCAACCATCCATATCCTGAAAACGTGAGTGTGTGTAATTTTGTTAATTCCCATCCCTTGGCAACTAAGGTCATCTAAGATCCTTTACATTAAGCTACATGATTAGTACACACCTCATGAACTACCTGGACATTGCCCTGCTGCCAGAGAGCATCTATAGCACCAACGGGTTTCTCTCAGAATTCCACTCAAGCAGAGCCCCACTGCCAATTAGGCGTCCATAGCCCTGGTAGAGTTTACTTGATTGTCCATCTAACTGAGTTATGTTGTGTGTGAGTGTGATTGTCTTTGTATTTCTTTTCTTTGATTTGATTGATATTTCATTGAGCCTAAATTTAGTAGAGTACAATGCAATACCGCTTGCCCTTGCAACACATGCTTTTTGACAGCATGGGTTACGTTGATAACTCAGCTTGATGGGGGTGGACTCTCGATGGCAGCAAAGGTGGACCTTAGATTTTTCACTTAATGCAAGATCACCAAGACTCACTTAGCTACTTCAAGATTACTTAAGAGTGTGAGAGATATATGGTTAGAAAATACTTCAGGTGCACCAACTAATGATTCATTTCCCATGAACAGACATCATACCCCCTGGTATAATAGCGGAACCCATAGTAAGACCTAAGCAGAAACCTTGGCTTCTCAAAGAAATATTCTAGATTACTTACCCAATGAAGGAGCACTTGCAGGTCTGTACAACTACCACCACATTCAAGAAATGGAGAACCCAAGCAAAGCAAGCGCAAAAAGCAAAAGCAAAAGCAAAGGAAACTAACCTAAACAAAGCAAACTACTCTAACCAAAGCAAAACAAGTAGAAAGCAACAACTAACAACTAACAGCCAAGGAAAAGCAGAAACAAAAAGTAGAAACTAAACTAAAACAACAGGGAACTAACTAAAACCTAAGTAGAAACAAGTAAGACTATGTACAAAAGCTTCAGACAACAAGTATTTACAGTCCCTCGTGTTTTATTTCTTAGGACATACAGAAGAAACAAGGTGTAGGTCAATGTCCTAAGTCTGGAAAATTCATCTTTGTACTCTGAAAAGTGAGTTAGAGGCATGCTAGGTTCATGTTTAGGGTACCAGTCATGTAGGATCAACAGTTGGGGCAATTCATTAGGGCCATGATCAATCCATATGTAAGTTGTCTTACCCAAATCACCATAATCAAATTGATAACTTTCAAAACCAAGTGAGAAGAGGGAAGATACAACTTGATTTGTAGTACCATCAATTGGAGATGTAAGTTCGACATCACCTTGCTACTTTGTATCACTGACTCTTGCACCTTCAGGAGGTTTTAGCTCATGTTTGGCCATATCCTATTCATCAAATACCTCTAGAGCACTGAATACTGCAGCAACTTCCCAAGCGAATAGAAAGTCTGGACAACCTTCCTTAGAATGTGGATTATGTGGATGAATTATGCATGAAGTGGCTAAAGCAAAATCTATCATATGCGGTGAATTGCCATGCAACAGTATATCCTTACTCATTGTTGACATCAGCTCAATGATATGATCAAGTGACTAACATGAAAACATTTCCAAGCCATCACTCTGCATGACCGTTTGATTTTTATTCTTGGATTGCAGATTTCTACTTTCATTTCTTATCATTACTGGGTCAGCATCAACCATGTGGAGCTCTTCTTTCATGTAAGTATGAACTGGATCATCCTGATGAGTGCATGATATAACTGAATCTACTTCATCTAGATTAGTCATATGTTCTAAGGAAACTTCCTCTGTATCAATCAACAACTTTCCTATTTTAATTAAGGGCTAGCATTGGGTTGGCAATTCACTATCTGCAGCAGCAACAAGGTCTCTTTCTTCTTGTATAGCTGGATTTATGATGTCAATGCTGCCTTGAAGTGATGTATCATCATCTTCTTCTTCATTTGGCTCATCTTGAGATTCTTCTGCAGCAATTGCATCGACCTGATATGGCTGATTATGATGATATACTGGGTTGATACAGTCAAGAGTCTGATCACTTTTCTCTAAATAATTTGATTGTAGCTCAGATATGTCAACTAAAATAATTTTTTGCATTGTTGTCCATGACTGTCCTTCAACTGGAGGACTGGTTTCTTTCTATTCTTGCAAATTTATGATATGAACAACCTATTGTTCTAACTCAAAATTGTCAACCAACTGAAGTGAACTATTGTTCTGCATCTCTGCAGCAGCAAATCCAGGCTTGGAACTTGATATTTGTGAAGTATCTGGTTGTTGATCTGCATCTTCAACATGACTACTTATCAGGTTTGATTTATCATCTACCTTGTCCACATCCTTAGTAGCAGAAATCTGATCTTGTGCATCACTCTATTCATTGTCCTGTGACTGAGAACTAGGCTTCAACCACGCTGAGACTATATTTTCAAAGTCTAATAAATGAAAACTGGGTTTTAACTAGCTAGGGATTGTTTACTCCTTAGTTGGGTGACCTGCAGACCACAAGCATTGACTCCCATCATCATCTGGATATGTACTTTGATGAACAACTTGAACTTTTTCCATATGCAGACTACCCTTTTTACTGTGATCAACTATGAATGGTGGATTTATAGCCTTTGCAGCCTCAGCTCTTTGTATGTTCTTAACTCAGACATGATCACATGCATATGCATCCATCTATTTTGCAACTCCTTGTGAGGTCTTACTCTGAATATGTCTGTCATACCCACATCTTGCTTCAGGCTTGTAAACTTCAAAAATAGGAAGCAATCCCTTCAAATGCAGATCCAATCTTTGGAGAAAAGTCAAACAGTCAATTTTGTCATGCAGCTCTCTAGGATGTACAGTGCAGACCTGAGGTGAACTAAAATTGAGCAATGTTAGTGGAGGATACTTCACTCTGATCTGCCTATCTAACACTTCTTTGAAAAGTGGGATGTCAACTTTAAAATTTTCTACATGATATGATTGTTGTGACAATGTTCTGAAGAACGAAGGAGTCTCATGATTGAAACCCTTCTATGTATCCATTGGATCATAATTTCCTGTAGATTCACTTCATTTCAGCATGTGCAATAAACCGACAAAACTGAAAGCCTGCATAAACTCTTTGTTCTTCCCTCCTTCTAGCACCAATTCTATTGATGGTGTTTTTAGCACACAACAACGTAGGTGTGATTACTGGTATCACACCTCTCTTGAAAAAGGTATCCTATCCAAGATAGGACTGCCCCAAGGATAATACAACTAGGTCTTAGCTTGCTTGGAATGACTCAATGGTATGTCTAGCTATGCCAACAAGGGGTCTTACATAAAATTCAGGGTTTATAAAAGATGGCAGCAATATGTATGCAGAAACCCTATGATACTTTCAGCAGATTTGTAATGTAGATGTTGCTTATAACCTAACCTAACAAACTTGATATAAATAAAATGCAAAAGGAAAAGGAGAGAGAGAGAGAAGCGATAAGAGATCCTAAGTGACAGTCACAACTAGATAAAATGTTGCAGATAGACAAATACTTTTAATAAACCATTTCCTATTTCACCAGGATAGGAAACCCACAATGTTGCAAGAAACGATGAATTCTTCAAAGGCCTTATGATTTTCAAATTGCATTCACTCATTAAACACCTGGACAATGGTGTAGCTTAACTAGTGGAGTGTAACCGAACTATATTCAATGACAGGGCCTAGGCTAACTATACACAGCAACTTACCATCAACAAGCACTAATAGTATGGACCAAAGCATTCATCAAATATCTTAACATTTACCCATCATTGCAAAACCACAATTAATTAAATTCAGATTGATATGAACCATGAAAACCAAAATGAGACAACACAAACACAAATTCCTAGCAACCTATAAAACTTGCTTTGTATTGACTGTATTTTGGCAGAGTCTCAGCAATTCATTATCAAATCCTACTTACAAATGAGAGGAAAGATGGCCCTTTTATAGGCAAGGCACCATACCAAGTTTTCAATGGACAGTGGAGATTAACTCAACACCAATGGTCCAGATTATATGGCATTTAATGAAGTATAGTAGTTTGTTACATTTTCATATTTGCATTTGTCCTTTAGGAAAAAGATAAAAAACAACTTGCAAATACATCGAATCTGGACAAAATGGATACCCATTTGGTTGTACATGATGAAAATTCAATTTTCAAGGCCTAATAAAGCCAAAATAAAGTTAGATGTCACTCGAAAACTTGAGCTGCTGTGGATTCACAAGATTCTAAGTGTTGACTGGATCAAAAGGAGTATGTGGCAGATTCTTAGTGAAAGTGTATCCAACTGGATGCTTGTTGGATCATCATTGCATGACTAGACTGCTGGGACAGATATGAGCAAGTATGAACATGTCTTGGACATTGGACTAGATCTACAAGAACTCCCATGAAATAGGCATGATCTTCAATGTCTTCTAGATCTCATGACTTATTTCCATCATCTTGGACATTATATTAACTTCCTCTTGCATGTGCAGCAGCAATTTGGTTGATAAAATGAAGTTTCTGCATTTCTGGGTCAACACTGCATATCTGTGTGTACATCCTTCCAAGACAGCTCCAATTAGCTCCAACAAGCTCTTTTGTGTTCTTAGACCTACAATTGATAAAGACAAGCATCAATTTCATCATAAAAAGTCATTTCCCATCAAATCAAATCAAAATACATCTATTTGCAACCATGGATCAGTCAAAAACAACTCATTGTCAATGTCACTTTCTCTATGAACAACCTCTTAAATCCAGTGATTTTCACATGAGTTTCTACATTTTTCATCATTTTCAAGTACCCATTTGGCCAATATATTGATCTAGGAAGTTTTTGTGGTCATTAGAATCCATTTGTAGACTTTTATTTCATGCTTTTCTAGCCTTTTCTGCAAAAAGTGAGATTTTTGGGGGTCACAGACTTTTCATGTGCAGTAGCATTAATTGTCATAATACGTGCCAAAAATCTACACAAACTTGGTAAAATGTTCATCATGATGTGACAAAATAGATATGTAATTCAAATCCATCAAGAAAATCCAATTTGCTCCTTGAAAAACTCAATTTTCAGGCCAAAATACCAGAAAGCGCTGATTTTGGGGGTCACTGACTTAGCGCTGATTTTGCTTCCAACTGACCTAGCGAGGATTTTGACTTCATCCGACGTAGCAGGGATTTTGACTTCATCCGACCTAGTGTGGATTTTGACTTCATCTGACCTAGCGTAGATTTTGATTTCATCTAACCTAGCGCGGATTTTGATTTCATCTGACCTAGCACGGGTTTTGGCTTCTACTACACAAAGTTGGTCGGTCTGGTTTTTAGCGCAAGTCCGGAGGATGCATTTTCAATGCAAAAGTGGTGTTTTAAGTTAGCACAAAATTTTAATGGTACTGACCGGCATTGTTTTTGGAAGCTATTGCAAAAGTTGGTCGGACCACTTTTTAGCACAAGTCGGTAGGAACAATTTTTAGCGCAAGTCTGTGGTTGGCAATTTTAGTGCAAGTCGGAAGATGATGAATCTAGCGCAAAGGCAGTGAGAGGGACTTTTAGCATTTTTTGTAGTAGGGGGTGTTTTTGTCACCAGATTTTGAATTGGCCACAGTGAAAGTATATTTAAAAATATATTTAAGTATATAGGTTCCAAATCCATAGGATTTCATATGCAGATTCTAGAATTTTGTAGTTTCACCAAATTTCAGACTTGGCCATTTTTTAGGATTTTCAGGGTTTCAAACTTAGCCAAATCAAGGCTTTAGGACCATGCATCAGAATGAAAGTATATGAATCCCTTAGTGAAATCTTGAGAAATTTGACATGATTTTACAACTATAAGACCTAGAAACTAGGAATTTCAACATGACACATCCTATAGTAGCAATTTCAAGGGCAATATCTAGTGACAGAGGATTTTAGAGAAAAGTGTAGTAATGCCCAATTTCAGTGCAGAAGGCAACAAATGGCTATTTTTTAAGCACAAGCCCAATCAAGACTCTTCCAAATCAATCATGCAAGACATCGAATGACTCCAAACATGCAAAACACCCAAATTTGAAGCAAATCTTGCATTCTAAGCACAAATCCACCTTCTCATTGTCACAAGCGAGAAAGGTTGAGACTTCAAGCCAAAGAAAAAAGGGGGTCTCCATTTGGCAAAATGGGGCATGTGTGCAAGGTACAACAGATCGTGCGGAAGTGAAAGATGTGTTCTATAGAGTGTTTGCCTATGTAGAAGATTGTCTAGGAGAAATGAGATTGCTCCGCATTTCTCTGTATTGAGGTTTCTTGTCTTGCAAATCTGGGGATGTACCTATACAGTCTACATCTACATTCCCTTGAAGTATCTAGTGATGGGTTTCTCCGCAAGTTCAGTTATTGTGTTGGTGTTCAGAGGTAGTGGATCCTGATGTGTAGATTGAAGACATTCTTTGTTTCAGGAGGTTATGGAAGTGTTGCAAGAGATTCTGGTTGTGTTGAATGTTATGGAAAGGTGTGTGGATGTTGTAGAGTGGTTCTTTGTGGTCCGCATGATGTTTTTGGACTTGGAGAAGCATGGATGTGGTCATTAGCTCAGGTTTAGCCAACCTGGCTTACTAGCACCATTTGCAGAGGTACCTTGTGGATTGTGAATGTGATGAGCAGCTTGGTGATGAAAATTTGAGTCCTAGTTAACCCTTGACATGGTCTACTTTCACTTCTTTCCACTGTGGAAGTGTTTAGTGCTGACCTAATTGGTGTTACACGTTTGAGGTGCACACACTTCATTAGGACTGACCTAATTGAGATAGGTCTTGGTTGTAGATAGTATAAATGCAAGATGAAGTTGAGTGGAGCAAAGTAGAGAAGTGAATGTGAATGTGAATCAAGGGCAATGAGTTGTGTGTGATCTTAAATGCTTATGACTCCAGAATGCAGTGAGCAGAAGGTGTCTACATTTCAATGTGCCAGAAGTTGCTGGAGGCAGTGAGCCAAAGGTTGCTGATGGCAAGGATTGGAAGTAATGGATTTCCCCTGTTGCTTTGAGATAGTGAATCTCTCTGTAAGAATCTTCTTCTTTCTTCTCTCTTCTAGGAAGTGAGCCTAGATTTGATTTCGGTGTTGTTATTCATATATATGTGAGCTAATCATCACCATGGTTTTTCCCTTCTTGGGTTTTCCACATAAATGTGGTGTTCTTATGTGTTTGAATGTGTTTGCATTGATGCTTCATATGTTTACATTCTGCTAATGCATAATAAGAGGTTGACATTTGGAATTGCTTTGAGGGTTTAATATTTTAATAGACAATTGATTCACCCCCTCTTAGTTGTCATATGCATTCTAACAATTAGTATCAGAGTTGAGTTCCTTGAAGAATCTTAACCGCTTGGGGTAGATCCGGATGGCACAAGGAAAGGTATGGAGGTTCTAGTGTTTGATGGAACAAATTATGATTTTTGGAAGACCAAGATGGAAAGATTTCTTATCTCACTAGGATATGGCATATGGAAGATAGTTGAAAAAGAGTATACTATACCTCTTAATGGTCCAAAGGATGAAGATGAGATTAAAGAATATGAGAACAATGGCAAGGCAAGGAGTGCTCTTCTGAACAATCTCTCTGATTCTGAACTAGTGAAGGTGATGAGTTGCAAAACTGCTCATGAGATCTGGAAGAAGCTGAAAAGTACCTATGAAGGAGATGACAATGTCAAGAAAGCAAAGATGTAGATTTTGAAGACCAAGTTTGGAACCCTAAAGATGTCAGAAGATGAAAATATTGCAAGCTACATGCAGAGAGTGGACAAAGTTGTCAACTCCATCAGTGGTCTTGGTGGAAAGCTGGAGGAAAGTGAAGTAGTAAAGAAGGTACTAAGAACTCTTCCAAAATCCTATAGTGCTAAAGTTTCTTCTATTGAAGAAACTCAAGATTTGGATAAGTATACTAGGGATCAGATGTTTGGTACTCTAACTACTTTTGAGATAAGATAATTTGGTCAAGATGATGCAAGAAAAGAATCTACTTTTAAGGCTAGCAAGACAAAAAAGAATGTTGAATCAGATCCTAATGACTTTGATGAAGTGGCAGCAAATTTTGTGAGAAGAGTGAAAAAGGGCTCTGGAAAATACCGAGGCAAGTTTCCCTTCAAATGTTTCAGCTATGGAAAGATAGGTCATTATGCTTCAAAATGTCCAATAAAAATTTCAAATGACAAATACAAGGATAACAAAGGTAAATCATTCAAGAGAAGTTATTATGTTAAAGAAGATGAGAGCATATCTAATGATGAGTCTGACTATCAAGATGATGAAAGTAATGAATGCCTGTTCATGGCTTTGAATTTTGGAACTAATTCTGAAAGGGGTATGAAGGAAATTGCTCCAAAAACAAAGCATAATATCAAAGGAGATTTAGTAACTACTTTTCATGCAAGAGAAGAGGAGAACCTCTGGTTAATTGATAGCGGGTGTTCAAATCATATGATATGTGATAAGAATAAGTTTGTGAAGCTTGAGAAGTTTGATGGAGGTTTTGTTAAGTTTGGAGATGATGCATCTACCAAGATATGTGGAAAAGGTTCAATTAGTTTTTGTGGCAAGCACAATACAGATGATGTTCTCTATGTCAAGGGTCTCTGGCATAATCTTATAATTGTAGGACAAATGTGTAGCAGATGAAAAAACCTTGTATTTCAAGATGGTGGTTGTGAAATCAGAAAAGAAATTTCTGAAACTTTGGTTGCTACAGGAACAAGGACAAAAGGAAAAATATATCAGCTCAAAGGTGCTAATGGTATGTGCTTCATGACTCAAGTTAATGAAAGTTGGCTATGGAATAGAAGAATGTGTCATATCAATTTTGACAGTCTAGTGAGGATTTGTTCTACTCAAGTTGTGAGGGATCTGCCAAGAATTACAAAGCCTATCAATGCAACCTGCAAGGAATGTCAAATTGGGAAGAAAATAAGGAAGAACTTCAAGATCAAAGAGTATTCTACCACTCGACCTCTGGAGTTGGTGCATACAGATTTGTGTGGACCTACAAAAGTAGGAAGCTTTCAAGGTGACAGGTATTTCATGTTGTTGATTGATCTGATTACTCTAGAATGTCTTGGGTAACTTTTCTCAAAGAAAAATCAAAAGCTTTAGATAGCTTTAAAGAATTCAAGGTTATGGTTTAAAATGAAATTGATTTAAAAATCAAGAGTTTGAGGTCTGACAGAGGTGGTGAGTTCACCTCCAATGAGTTTAACTACTTTTGTGAAGATTATGGAATAAAGAGGCATTTGTCAGCACCTAGGACTCCTTAGCAGAATGGAGTGGTGGAAAGAAAGAACGAGACAGTTCAGGAAGCAGCAAGGACAATGTTGAAAGAAGCAAATTTACTGAATACCTATTGGAGAGAAGCTATTCACACTGCAGTTTACATACAAAATAGAGTGCAAAAAAGGGTTAACCATTCAAATACTCCATATGAACTATAGTATGGAAGAACTCCTACTATAAAATATTTTAGAGTGTTTGGATGCAAGTGCTACATTAGGAGAGATGAAAATTTGGGAAAGTTTGATTCAAGATCGAATGAAGGAATCTTTCTTGGATACTCTACAAAGAGCAAGGCTTACAGGTGCTACAAGAAGAGGCTAAAGAAGTTAGTTGAGAGTGCAATTATCAAAGTGGATGAAGAACTGCATCAAAGCTCAGTACTGATAGAAGGATATGAATCTGATGAGTCCCCTTGCAGAGAAGAAGGTAGAGAAGAAGAAAAGGAAATGCAAGTTAATGAAGAAGATGCTTCGGAAAGGGTACCTAAGACTCCCAAGTATGTGCAAAAGAATCATTCTAAAGATCAAATTATTGGAGATAAAAACAAAGTTGTTTTAACAAGAAGGAAAATTGCTATGGTAGATGAACAGGTAAATTTGTGTTTGTTGTCCAAAATAGAACCCAAAATAGTGACTGAAGCAAGTAAAGATGAGTACTGGATCAAGGCTATGGAAGAAGAATTGATGTAGATTGAGAAGAATCAAACTTGGGAAGTTGTTCTAAGACAAGCAGATAAAAATGTGATAGGAACTAAATGGGTCTTCTAGAACAAGTTAAATGGGAATGGAGAAGTAGTTAGAAATAAGGCTAGGCCTGTGTGTAAAGGTTACTCACAAGTGGAGAGAATAGATTATAAGGAAACATTTGCTCCAGTGGCAAGGTTGGAGGCCATTAGAATGTTTTTGACCTTTGCATCTCATAAGGACTTCAAAGTCTATCAGATGGATGTGAAATCTGCATTCTTGAATGGAGAATTAGAAGAGGAAGTGTACATTGAACAACCGGAAGGCTTTCAATTATCAGATGATGCAAATATGGTCTACAGATTGAAGAAAGCATTGTATGGACTCAAATAGGCTCCTAAAGCTTGGTATGCAAGGTTGGATAGGTACATGTTAAAGCAAGGTTTCAAAAATGGCACTGCAGATAGCAATCTGTATTTCAAAGTTGAAGAAAATCAAATCTTGATTGTGGAGGTATATGTTGATGATATAATCTTTAGAGGTAATGAGGGTATGTACAAGAAATTGGCAAAAGAGATGCAGAAATAATTTGAAATGTTAATATGTGGGGAAATGAATTTCTTTCTTGGGTTACAAATCAGTCAATTAGAAAAAGGTATTTTCTTTTCACAATCAAAGTATACTAAAAAAATGTTGAAGAAGTTTGGAATGGAAGACTCCAAACCGGTGTGTACTCCCATGACTACTAGTTGTAAGTTAAGAAAATATGATGAATCTCTTAAGACTGATCAGAGCAAGTATAGATCAAGGATTGGTGGATTGTTATACATGACTGCTACTAGATCGGATATCATGTATGCAATTTGCCTTGTGGCTAGATTTCAAGCAAATCCCAGAGAGTCACATGTTTCAGCAATAAAGAGGATATTTAGATACTTGAAAGGAACTACAGAGTTTGGCCTATGGTATCCCAAGGATACTGATTTCTCCTTGAGTGCATATACAGATGCAAATTAGGCAGGATGTACAGATGATAGATGGAGAACAAGTGGTGGTGCTTTCTTTCTGCGAAGTAGACTTGTCCCATGGTTAAGTAAGAAGTAGGACTCAGTGTCATTATCTACTACAGAGGCAGGGTACATTGCAGCAGCATCTTGCTGCACATAGGTGTTATGAATAAAGTAGACATTTAAGGATATCAAAGTGTCATATGATGAACATATTCCTATCTTATGTTATAATACAAGTGCTATCAACATTTTAAAGTATCCAGTAATGCATTCACGGACAAAGCATATTTCAATCCAGTATTACTTTCTAAGAGATAATGTTGCAGAGAATGAAGTGAAATTAGTGTATGTGCCTACCAAGGATCAAGTTGCAGACATCTTTACAAAGGCTCTTCCTAAGAATACTTTTGAGTATCTCCGGCAGAAGTTAGGGGTTATTGCCCCTCCTTTTAACTAGATGGACAAGTATGTACATATATCTGAGAAGCATTTCAAGATACATTCTTAGTCCTGGACTGATGTTGAAGGCTACCTCTCAGGGGGATTAGGTAGTGGTACTATTGGTTGGTGTAGTCAGATGGAGCATACCTTATAACCCTAAGGGGGAGAGTGCAGAAAAGTGAAAGTAGTGGAGTAAGAGCAAGTGCTTTCTAGTGTTGCAAGTGTTACCCTTTACCATTTATGTCAAAGGAGGAGAGAGTCAAAGTGGCTGAAAAACCATTGTGCAGGAAAGTGTGTGAAGAATAAGAGTTGCTCCAGTCTAGGGGAGTACTACTGATTTGTTGATTGATTGCTTTAGGTCTTGATGGTTTTTTAGAATACTAGTGTTGTCATCAATGACAAAGGGGGAGATTGTTGGAAACTTGTTGGTGTTGTCATTGATGTCAACCTCTAGCAAGTGGTTCACTTGGTTTCCAAGTGCTTTTGAGAAAATTTGAATAAAAAGGTGTGCAGTGTGATAGAAGTGTGCTCAGTGTTGTGCTCCACATTTCTTCTTAGTTGAAGATATACTTGTGCGGTTTGGAAGTGTTGATCAGAGATGTTTAGAGGTGTTATATCCAGAGTTTCAGGTTCTAGATCATGCGGAAGTGAAAGATGTGTTCTACAGAGTGTTTGCCTATATAGAAGACTATCTGGGAGAAATGAGATTGCTCCACATTGAGGTTTCTTGTCCTACAGATCTGGGGATGTGCCCATACAGTCTACATCTACCTTCCCTTAAAGTATCTAGTGATGGGTTGCTCTGCAAGTTCAATTATTGTGTTGGTGTTCAAAGGTAGTGGATCTTGATGTGTAGATTGAAGACATTCTTTGTTTTAGGAGGTTGCGGAAGTGTTGCAAGAGATTCTAATGGTGTTGAATGTTATGGAAAGGTGTGTGAATGTTGTAGAGTGGTTCTTTGTGGTCCGCATGATGTTTTTAGAATTGGAGAAGTGTGGATGTGGTCATTAGCTCAGGTTTGGTTGACCTAGCTTACTAGTGCCATTTGCGGATGTACCTTGTGGATTGTGAATGTGATGAGTAGCTTGGTGATGAAAATTTGAGTCCTAGTTAACCCTTGACATGATCCACTTTCACTTCCTTCCACTGCAAAAGTGTTTAGTGCTGCCCTAATTGGTGTTGCACGTTTGAGGTGCACACACTTCATTAGGACTGACCTAATTGAGATAGGTCTTGGTTGTAGATAGTATAAATGCAAGATGAAGTTGAGTGGAGGAAAGTAGAGAAGTGAATGTGAATGTGAATCAAGGGTAGTGAGTTGTGTACGAGCTTAAATTCTTATGACTCTGGAATGCAGTGAGCAGAAGGTGTCTACATTTTAGTGTGCCAGAAGTTGCTAGAGGCAGTGAGCCAAAAGTTGCAGATGGCATGGAGTGGCAGTGGTGGATTTTTGTTGTTGCTTTGAGATAGTGAATCTCTCTGTAACAGTCTTCTTCTTTTTTCTCTCTTCTGGCTAGTGATCCTTTCTTTTGGTAGTGAGCCTTTCTTCTAGGTATTGAGCCCTTGGCAGTGATCCTATTTGATTTCAGTGTTGTGATTCATATATATGTGAGCTAATCCTCACCATGGTTTTTTCCTTCTTGGGTTTTCCACGTAAATCTGGTGTTCTTATGTGTTTGCATTGATGCTTCATATGTTTACATTTTGCTAATGCATAATAAGAGGTTGATGTTTGGAATTGCTTTGAGGGTTTAATGTTTTAATAGACAACTAATTTACCCCCCCCTCTTAGTTGTCCTATGCATTCTAACAGTTTCAATCACTGGGAGTGGTCATTTCTAGCTCCAATGAAAAGCACTTAAAGGAGACATCATGCCCAAATCCAAAGGATGAACAACTTGATGCGAAGACTCTCTTGTGCATTGGCCAATAAGTTATGCTAATTTTTAATTTGTGAGTGGGAGCAAGCCTCATAATTGGTGCATTGGGACAAGTTGAAGCAATTCTATATAAAAACAACTAAAACCCCTTAATCCTCCCTTATTTGTTGTGGTATAATTCAAGCATTACAGAGGCCCATCATCCCACTCATCCATGGTGGGAATTGCCAAATTTATCTAAAAATGGCATGGGCTTTAATAGTACATAAATCACAAGGTCAAACATTTGAAAGGGCAACAATCAACATTGACAACATTGATCATCAAGAACTCACATTCACAACTATATCAAGAGTGTGTAACCTTGCAAGTCTTTGCATATGTCCTAGCTTCACATTCCAAAAATAAGCACACATGCAACATAGGCCATATGTTGCATTGAGAAAGCAAGAAGAGGATCGATTAAGAATCCTTTCAGATGGAAATAGTTGGCTGACACAAAAACAAAATAAAAGGTCTATAATTTCTATAACTATTTATTTTCTACACAATGGAGAATTCTCTTGTTATTCACAACAAAGTTTATTTACAATCATGTATACATATTTATTCTACTCCAATTCTTTTCCAATGTAGAACAACAACACATATCATTATAGGATTTGAGAGTTAAAATAATGGACCGATAATAGGCAATCAAAATGGAAAAATAAAATGTCAATTGTTAAAACATAACTACAAATATTCTATATACTCTCTTTTTAAGAATACTAATATTATAAATTTAATAAAAACTCCTTTCTACTATTGTCACAAATAAAATTGAGTAAATTCACAAAAGCATTCTTCTACATATGCAATTTTGCTACCTTTGTTTATATAAATAGGTCACAACTTTGATTTCACTTTCATTGCTTGCTACTATTTTTTCAAGTTGTTATGGAGTAAAAAGTGGACACATGCCTTTTTACCTCCTAGTTTAGCTCCTAGGTCCCTGTGTTTACACTCTACAAGAAAAATTATGTTGAATGCACAAAACAACTGAGAGGGGGGGTGAATCAGTTGTAGCTTAAAATTTCAAAACCATCACACACATTTAGATCTGCATAGATTCAATTAACCCTTTGACTGTTGTGATGATTAAGCATGAAAGCAAATAACAGAAATTGAATCAAACCAACATCAAACACAAGAGAAAACCAGATTTACATGGAAACCCCAAGAAGGGAAAAACCACAGTGAGTATTAGCTCACAATATAAAGTAGTGTCAACACCAAATTACAAAAGGCTCACTGCCTAAAGACAAAGACATAGAAGAAGTGGCTCACTGCCAAGATTTGAAATGTTATAGTTGCATCTGACATATGCATGAAGTACAGTTCCAATGAAGCTCAAAATACAGAACCAATATTCACAACACCAACATCACCTTCATAGCATCACTAAAGAATAGTAGACACCTTTTGCTCACTGCATCCAGTAATCTAACACATGAAGACTTGTACTACACCACACATTCAACCACTTTGTTTCTCACATCACATCCATCACATGCACAATTGCTACCACAATAATGGGTTACAGTTTCTGGGACATCCTAATTTTTGCTGAAATCACATATTTTTAGGAAATATAATGATTTAAGCCTTTAAAGGTTCCATTTAAAGGATTTTAATTGAAGAGGGTTTGATCAAACCCCCTTAGATTCAAACCCCCTTGGATAGAACCCCGCTAGTTTTAAACCATACCTATAATGGAGTCTCCTCTACTCCTATCAAAATGCTGATAAAAAACCACTTTTGATTTACTTTTTGGGGGATCAAATGAATTCATTTAAAACTTATGTTTTGTAAGTATGTAGTCCTTATTATAAGCTTCCCAAAAAAGTATAATTTTAAATATATTTAATTTGATTATTATATTTATTTTTTATTTCTTGTGAATGTAGGTTTTTCACCGAACATCAAGTTCTCTGTTCTACACACATGGAAAATTAGTAAATTAGTGAAAAAAAATTGAAAAATATCTATGCCCTAGGTATTGATGTCCTTGTTTCAACAAAAAAAATTGAATTTTGATACATATAGAAAAAGTTATGTTTTACGGAATACGCCTATGTCTAAATTATAATTGGTTTGATGTCAAAACTTAATTAAAAAAATATATTCAACAAAACATTATAAAACCAAATGCATGCCCTATATATCGGTGTTACCAATCTAAATTCAAAAGAATCAGAATTTTATCCTTTGTAGAAATACAGTTATGTGCTACAGAATACACATCGCTTTAAAAAAATGTTGTTTACTATTAAAAACTAGTTATCAAAGGAGACGCAAAAAAAATTACAATTTAACTCCATTTTTTAAAAAATATATATATTTAGAATCTACAAACAAAATCTCACAAATCACTAGTTTGCATCATCTTCAAATTCCTAATGGTTTAGTGGCTATAGGTGTCAGAAAGTGAAGATTTAGTTCAAAATGTTGATTTCAATGTCAAGTTTGGCCAAAAAGTGTAACCCATTATTGTGGGATGACCTGCACACCCCATCACGATCCTTTGACACTCATTTATACTGGCATCAACCTTGAGAGCATTCTCCAAGGTCAGCAAATCACCTTAATCCAGAAAATTCAAATTAGGTCAGGACCTATACATTCTGGCGGTGGAAAGGAATGAAGGCAGATCACAACATAACTTAGCTTAGACCTAAATTCATCTACACACACCACTTCACGCTTTCACATTCACTGAAGGATCTCCGCAAATAGTCTAAACACCCAAGGTCGGCCAAACCTATGTTAACACAATAAACTTTTAAGTACACACTTCCTCAAACCCAAAAATGACTTGCAGACCACATGAAAGGCTTCACCACAATCTAGACTATTCCACGAACATCCTAAAACATCCTGAAATCCAACAAATCCCTCCGCAACAACTTTCACCTACCACACAAATTATCATGTTTATCCAGTATGCTTAACTGTCTCTGTCATACATTGTATCTCTAGAAATTGACTTTTAGAGCACCAAACCATGAACAACTTCAACAGAAGAAATATATAAACCTTATATGCACAATTCTAGAACTGCAAGACCTGAAACCACTTTGCGAAGAAATGTGGAGCAAAGACATTTCTCCCAGACACCTCTACATAACTTAGAAACATAGTCCACACACTGGTGAACACAACTTCCTCTACACAATGAACTAGAACACCAAATTCAAAATATAACAACTCTTAACATCTCTTAACAACATATCCAAACCGCAAATAGAAATCTTCAACATAGAGGAAATGTGGAGCAAAACTAGAACGCTACTCTGTAAGTCAAAATACCACTTCAACACACTGTTTCCTTTGTTAATCAAATTTTCTCAAAAGCACTTGGAAACCAACCAACAGAAACATATTCCTAACATCTTCAGCACCTCTTCAAAGTAACCACATCATCTTCAACAAAGCAACTCAACCAAATAGCTCATACCATTGCAACAACCTCATCTCAGAGACAGTATCCACTCAACACTAACTACTCATACTCTTGCACCATAAGCAACTCACACAAATGACATAGTTGACACCAATGACAACACAAGCTTGTTGACATCAATGACAACACCGATTACACATACTTGCAACAAATTATGCATTCTGATGGGAAATCCCCCGTAACCCACATCAAATGGGAACTAGGGGCCCATTAATGCTTAGGCCCTGACCAAAAACACACCTTGGGACTTGGGCACTTGCACCAAAGTCCACTCTAATTGGTTGGGGTAAAATTTAAGGATGTCAGCATAGGACTTTTAAATGGGTCCTTCCTTGTCGGCTCTTTCAATTAATTTGTGAAAGTTTAATGGGATAGCATATATAAACAAGTGTTTGAATTCATTTTGTAACAAGTTGATCATTATGTTATTATTGTAGATTTGTGTTAATATTATGTTTGTTGCAGATTTGGAATCATCATCAACATCCTTATGAGTTGAAGAATCTTCATCCTCCTAAAGACTTCACAACCAAGGTGACATTATCATTGTATTTGAATCATGTCATCATCATTTGGATTATCTTTAGCCTCTATCTTACAAGGACACGCTCTCTCTAACAAAGGTGTTGGGAAAGCTTGAATGCTAACCCAAGATTTGACTGAGGCAAATCGCTAAACACCACAACCCCCAAACCCCTTTTCTTCTTGTGTGCAGGTTACAGGAGCAGGAATTGCAAAAGTGAAGGTATAGGGAGGTTGCTTAAGAGATAAAGATTCAAGATCCAAAAATAGAGTTCATAAATTCACTTGTAGCAGACTTGGGTGCTAGCCCCAGTGTCCAGCAGATAAAACAAACCCTGAATTCAGCATCAAAGCATCATTTATGACATTTTTCTAGTTTTGAGCTTTCAGAGATTGGGACTTTTTGGACTCAGGCACTAGCCCCAAGGTCTTTCAACATTTCATCTTTTGAGGGATAGGTTAGGACATCTCACTGATCATTTTGGTACTTCCAGATCCTGACTTCTTGTTGTTGTTTCTCTGTTATAAGCTGATTATCCAAATTCTAATGTTTAGTGCATTGATTGGCCTAGGGTTTGATAGAAGGCTTGGTTGAATCACATCTTTCCTCTACAAAAAAGAGTACAAAATCAGTAGTTGAGTTCTCTTTCATCTTGATTTGACTTAGTTCAATTTTGTCCTTGAATGTTGTAGTGAAAGGAGGGTTTGATCTAGTGTACTCACATGCTTTGCATTCAACCCCTTTCTTTTCCCTACTAAACACAAATGAATATTATGAACTATGTTCTTTGCATCAAATCTATACTTTCAACTTCTTACATTGTATATTTCAATTATTTGCTTACACAAAGTAATGATTTTGGTTTGATTATTTTTCTTGCATAACATTAAATTCTAATTTCTATGTGTTCATTTACAGATTTGTCATCTAACTCTATATTCTCTCGCCTAGACAAATGACAAACGTAACCACAGTTGAGCCAGTAATAATAGTATTTTATCACCAACTCTGCTTATTTTACAAGGTGGCAGCTACCTTCTACTGATGTCCAATGAATCAAAAATCTATGATACTTTTAACCAGAAAGCAAAGAAAGGAAATGCTTTTAACAAGAAATCTTTGAAAGGAGATTTTCATACAAATAAACTAACCAATACTCATAGAAGCTCAAAGACTTTGAACAATAATAATCAAAAAAGAGAAGATTCTGAATTATAATCACCATAACATATCCATTCAAAGATAGATATTCACAGCAATGAAATCACGAACTAAATTTTCCAACATAAAGGAAGATAACCATAGATATAACATTCAACATAAGCAGAATGATAGTCCAAACATTATAACACAAAGATCATATATGCCCAAACAAAACCAACTGTGTATATTTCTATATCTTGAAATAGGTCAAAATCCAAAACTGACATACGAGATATCTAAATAAATTGAGTAAAAAAAAGTTTGCCCAACCAGAAAGATGGTTCCATTGTTTCCCATTACATATTTATAAGCATAAAATAATAACTATCTTTTGACAGAGAAACAGTTTCTTGAAGACAACCGTTTCTTTCTTTAAAATAAAGTCTTTAAAAGGTTTGAGCCAAATAACTTGGAAAAGCATAGAAGAAATAAACTTAATTTGCCACCCCTTCACTTTCTTTAGGATCTTCAACGCTCTCCACCACTTGATCTTCCACCATCTTCTCTCGCACCTTCAACCTGAGTTTGTACTCTCGATACTTTGTGATGATAGCAGTAATACTTTTGCTTCCTGGAACAGTGGTGTTCTGCAATCTGGTTCTGAATTTGACCAAATTCTTAGCTACTCCTACCATGGTCTCCTAGATCATCTCATCCATGTTTCTATAACCATTAACATAAACCTTCTTATAGCCCAATTTGTTCAGCGATTCTCCAGAAACAGTCTCAAGATTAGCAAGTTCACTACAAAGCATGTCTTTGACTTCTTGGTTGATATCCTTGGGGTCATGTAGGTTTTCTCTGAAATCATCCAAAATATTTATTTCAAGAGCGTTACAATCCCTTTGAATACCAACCATTATATCCAGATATTCTTGCAAAGCCTTGTTGATCTAATCAATGAGATTATCATACATATTGAGCTTCCAATCCAATGAGTCAACCCAGGATAAATCAATTTCATGGGGCTCACTAGCCAGATTTTCCTTTTTGAGTGTTATGGAGTCCAATGCTGCTAACTCAACAACTTCCCTTGAAAGTACATAATTACTTCCTTGTTCTTTTCTTACTTGTTGGAGCTCATTGACTAATTCTTTTCTTTTATTGTGTATAAGAGAATAGCTTTGTATCATCTTAGTCAAGAAACATAAAATATTACAAGACAATTTTTTGACCCACTCATTGATAGCCTTGGCAAAATTTTGACTCGTTTTAATCTTCTTGACAGTGTTGGCATCAATCCCAATGACCTCTAAATTAGGAGCTTCCTGAGAAGAAGGTGCCACAATTGATTGGGTGAATCGGCTCAAAGACAAAATTTGAGATTGAAGTTTTATGTTTTCTTTCCTTTCTTCCTTAGCCCTTTTAATCAAAACATTGACAGAATAATTTGGATGGTATGACTCTCCTTCAAGAGTAGAAGGGCCCAATTCAATATGACTTATTTTATAATCTGCCTTAGTTATATCATTTTCATCCAAATCTTTTATGGGATCAGCAATTTCCAACACCTGGTGGCTAGAAGTAGCATCATTTATCATTCTAGACATTCTCCTAGCCTTCTTAGGTTTTGAAGTCCCTTCCAGGAGCATAGCAACAGTATCAATTTCTTTGGCAGTAGTGGGAACAGTTTTTCTCTTTTTCTCTACCACCTTTTTCAGCCAGCTAGGAGAGGAAGTCACCATAGTAGTATTTATATTGTCAGAAACAGATTTATTTCTATCTTCCAGTGGGGAAGCAACAGAAATTTTTTCATTATCAGGAGAAGAGGAAACATCAAGAAAATTGGGAAAAGAACTATCATTAACAATTGAATCAAAAATGGGGTCGGGGTTCACTGCCACTTTATGAACATTTCTTTTTCTCACAAGAGGGCTATCTGATTCACATCCTGATTTCAATTTGAGAGCATCATTGGGCCTCTCACCATCACCTCCTGATTGTGAATTAGAAACAGATTGTGGCATGTCATGTGACCGTGTGGAACTCTGAGTAGCAGAATTCTGCACCATTTTCTATCCAATAGCCCTTGAACTACCTGATTCATGAGGTGAACCTGCATGTCCACGCCACTTACCCATTAACCACTCCTTAGTCCTCTTAATCACTGGTGCAGAGTGAACATTTATATCCACAACCTCCTTCTCAGACCAATTTATACGGGGAAGGGGTTTTGACAGCAAATTCTAGTATTCCATGTCAATTACTTAAGAGTTCTCCTCAGCTTTCTCTGGAATACGAATGGGTAAACCAAAAGCCCAGATTTGACTTATGGTAAGTCTCATGTAGCTTCTTCTCAGAACTTCACAGTCATCCACACAATCCTCCCAGAAGTCCTCTAGGCTAGAACAATGCTCATAAGAGCTAGAACCATAGAAGTTATGCTTAACATAGTTCTTGTTGTCAAAGTGTTGCCTTAAAAAGATAAAGAGTGAAGATTAAATTATTCCAATGCATGCTCGGCTCCTTTAGAGGCATCTTTATTTTTACAAGAATAAACTGATAAAGACAATGGAAATGTGTAGGCCTTCTTTCTCATACTCTAGTATTTAACATTCACAGCAGTCATCTGTCTATAAACTTCCAAAAAAATAATGTAGTCACTAGGGTATCAAGGCAACTTGGTCAGGGCTGACTAATAACCCCCTAATCTCAGATAGGTGAATCTATCAAATTGGATATAAAAACTCCCAAATTGCATGACCAGAGATGCAGCCTTAGGAGAAATCCTTATTTTAGAATCATAGTTCAACTTTCTCACTAGAAACATTAAAAAGGCATCATTAACCCAACGAAAATCTTTCATCCCAACATCTTTTGCAAGATAAGAAAAATAAGCATACACATGTGTATCTGGGGTTAAAGACCCATGAGGCCTCAACCCAACCCAGACAACCTCTCGACTGGCTAAAACATATATCAAATAGCAACACATGTGAAATATAGAGGTCTCTTGAAACTTCAACAATTGTTCATTCAAGTGACAGCTTATTATTTTAGCCCAGTCAATAAATTGATTCTCACTACATATCAATAATATAAAGCAACACATCCAAAATTTGAAACAGCTGGCATTTTCACTACCCACCACCTGATGCAATAGACTGATAATATCTAAAATTTTGTCTTTAAAATGTGATCTTTTAAGTATAGGGGGTAGCTCAGGTTTACCCCTTTTCTCTGATTTTAGCCAGTTGCGTGCAATAGAATTTTTGCACCAGTCTTCATTCTCCTTGAAAAATTCCGCACCTAGGGCTACCGAATGGCTTCATATTTCTCTTGCCTTGGAATCTTCAATGCACGTGAGATAGACTCAGAATCAATCCTCGCGACCACCACACCTTCTTTACTCTTGATCTCCAAAGTCTCGAGGTCGTATCTCTCCACACAGGAACAATTAAATCCTCACAACACACTGAAACAGGAAAATCTATTGTAGGAGCCAAGCCGCTCTATATAAATTTTTTTGCAAATGATGTCCTGTCTTCCTGCTACAAATGAGACAAAAATTCTGCCAAGTCTATGTGACCAAGTTCAGTGTCTCTTATTTTAGACTAATTGCTCTCAATTCCAAAGTGGGAGGAGACACCCTAAAATTTAAATTTCACTATAGTGACCAAGCACCAAGGACTTGTTAGATTCAAGACAGACAACTGAGAGGGGGGGTGAATCAGTTGTCTCAAAACTTTCTTCCTATTAGTCACTTAAATCCTCTTTGTAATTCAGTAGCATAATAATAAATCAATCATGGAAACATAATGCAACAATTCAAGAGCAAAAACACATTAACACATATGACACCAAAATTTTAACATGGAAAACCCGGTTAAGGGAAAAACCACGGGATGACTAACCCAAGATTGTATTCTTTGTTAAAAGAATAAGAAGAACAAAATGGCACATGCCAATTAGGGCTCACTGCCCGAACACACTGCTCACAAGAGGCCCACTGCCTACAGGGGACACACTGTCTATAAAATGATAAATATTACATACTTGAACTGAAGAATAGCATCTTCACCATGCTTGAGTCAGTTCCATTTAAGCCCAATACTTCTGCTCTGCCTTTCACTTTCCTCCTCTCTACCACACTCTCATGTCTGCCAAGATACTTTTGAAATGACTTCACAACTTCCTATTTATACAAGACATTGACTTAGGGATAATCATCCAAGTCGGCACACTTTACAGAGCAAATACAACTTGACTAATTACAAAAGACTTCATGCGGATCATCACACTGTCAGCCACACAAATCTGGGACTTCAATCTTCTTTTAGGAACCCGCCATGCTTCATAGAACATCTTCAAGATCATCCGCAGGATGTGCAACTCATCCAGTCAGCCAGACTTAGGAAGAACATCATCATCCAGAAGTAATTCTTCAATTATGAGCTCAATCTTCAATGCGGACCACCAACATGAACTAGACACAATCCAAAGACCTCCACAAGCTTGTCTGAATCACCAAGAACATCCACACTACTTCTGCCTACTGAAATCATTCTCTCCTTCATCCAGAACCTCAAGAACACAGTCTATCATCACTGTCATATTGGAATATATGCTTGCCGACCTCCAGACCACTAACCAATTGAGTTGTCAATTCACATTGACTTCCTAAACACTCCACCAAATCCGTAGAACAAGATATTGCATTTCTGGATCTCACCGGACCTATCTGTGTCACTCTATCACCTCTAAACATCTGCCAGAACCAATTTTACTCAAGTGGCCATAACTTCTTCAGATCTTCATGTGGACCTCTCAAATCTTTACTGGATCATCTCAAGACACATATCTACAAACCCTTTGATGCACATCCTCTGATCTTCATCTTAGCTGGGATCTTTACCTTACTGTCTTTACTATTCTTCTTTGTTCCTGATAGGACTAATTTTCTCAATATCCTCAGCATACAATTCATCCAATCCTTATCATCAATGCAACAGGAGTATGTTGACATCAATGACAACACCGATTAGGCCCATACTTGAAACAATCTCCCCTTTTGTCATTGATGGCAACATATGATGTGAAAAACTATTTTAACCATCAAGACAAGAACTTCTCCTCACTGACACAACTCCCCCTATCAACAAAAACCATTCACATGTCTTCTCTTCCTTTACTGCTCCCCCTTTGATCAGCAACCACTTTTGTTTTTCACATGTCTTCTCTCCCCCTTTGACATCAATGGCAAAGGGCACATACTTGCATCACTCAGAATCATACCAACTGCTCCCTCTGAGTAGCAGCTTCCCATCATCAATCCGGACCACAAGATATGACTGCGAGATCCACCAAGCTGATGCACATTAGTGCACCTTAATTTAGAATCGGAGGGGTAATAACCCCTAACTTCTCTTTGAGATACTCAAAAGAGTCCTTAGGTAGAGGTTTAGTAAAAATATCTACAATCTGATCCTTGGAAGGCACAAACTCCAGTCTAACTTCATTCTTGTTCACTTCTTCTCTCAAAAAGTGAAACTTGATGGATATATGTTTTGTCTTTGAATGCAACACCAGATTTTTTGATATATTTATTGCACTTGAATTCTCATAGAAAATTGTGATTGGTTCCTCATACTCCACTCTGATGTCTCTTAGCATTTGCTTCATCCACAATACTTGAGTGCAACTACCTGTTGTTGTAATTTATTCTGCTTCTACAGTGGACAGAGATATTGCCTCTTATTTTTTGCTCAGCCAAGAAACCAATCTTTTCCCTAGAAAGAATGCTCCACCACTGGTACTCTTCCGATCATCCACATCTCCTACCCAATCCGCATCTGTATATGCATGAAGTGAGAAATCATGATCTCTAAGATACCATAAACCATACTCAACTGTCCCTTTTAGATATCTAAGAATCTTCTTGATTGCCATGACATGAGATTCTCTAGGATTAGCTTAGAATCTAGCAACAAGACCAACAACATTAATAATGTCAGGTCTAGTTTGAGTAAGATACAATAGTCCTCCAATCATTGACCTGTACTTTTTCTGATCAGCCTTAGGAGAGTCATCATCTTTGCTCAATTTGTTGGAAAGAGACTCTGCGTGGCTTCATGATTGTTATCATTGATGGAAACAAAGTCTATCCCACACATCTGTAGAGCATAGTATGCCTATACCGGAAGTCAGATTGAAGAGTGTTTTGGTTCGGTGAACAAGAACAGAGCATGCAGCAAGGTCTGACAATTAGGTCCAGATCTCTCAGAGGGTGTAACTTAGCAAGTTGCGGACTTGGGCAAGTCAAGAGGAGTATCATGACTAATATATTCTAGAGATTGAACCTCCGGTGATGAATCATGGAAAAGATATGAGAATCTGAGTGTTGGGTTCTAGACAGGCAGAGCAAACTGAGGAAGAACTGACCGGCAGAGTATCAGACTTCAATCCAGATGAGTAATTGATGTTGATCAAGCTATTTGAGGGATCATACATGGTTGGCCGACATGATTTATGACTTCTATGTCTATGTCTTTGATACGCATCACATATTAAACATGGAATCAGGCGACAGATCAGTATTTTGTAAATATCTTGAATATTCTAGTTGCCGACTAGAAAGATGTTGAAATCCTTGGTGTGGATATATATACCAGATGGATTTTGGTATGAAGGCGTGTGTGAAGAAAAGTGTGCGAAGAAAGGCAGAGATAAGTGTGGAAGCAACAACACAAGTCTAGTATGTGACAGAACAGCAGAACTTAAGCAGAGGAAGAATGAAGTGCATTAGATCAGTATATTGAGCCTAACCAGAACTGAATCTCAGCATATATGGATGCCTCTCATCAGTTCAAACACCTCATTACCCTCTATAAACATTGTAGACAGTGAGTCTCTTGTAGGCAATGTGCCTTTTGTGAGCAGTGTGCTCGGGCAATGAGCCCTAATTGGCAAGTGCCATTTTGTACTTCTTATTCTCTTTACAGAGAATACAATATTGGGTTAGTCACCCCGTGGTTTTTCCCTTAACAGGGTTTTCCATGTTAAAATGATTGTGTTATGTGTGTTGATTTCATTTTTGCTCTCATGATTATATATGCTTATGTGTTTTGACATTGCACAAATTATAAAAGGAAAAATAAAGTAAAATTATTAGAGATAACTGATTCACCCCCCCTCTCAGTTATCTACCTTGTTTCCAACAATTGGTATTAGAGCTAAGTTCCTCTAAATAGAGTCTAACAGCTTGAGGAAGATATGGGAATCTTAATGGATATGTATGGTATGAAGGAACAACTTCAGTCTGCCCTAGATGATCTTGAGCAATCTCACTCTGAAGTCAATAACTTGAGAGAAAGACTCAAACAAGATGATGATTTCATAAATGAGCTAAAAGAAAAATTGAGTATCTCTGTGAAAAAGAGAAAGGAACTACTCCAACAATTAGCAAGTCAAAGTGAAGCCAATGATACTAATGAAGATCTGAATGAGAAAAACAATCTATGTGAGAAGCTATCAAAAGAGGTCATTATGCTAAGACAGGAAATGGAATCAGGGGTTATGAGATTCACCTAAGAAATTGAAGAGAAAATAAAAATTGAAGATAATCTAAAACAATCTCTCAAGGAGAAGTCAGAGGACTGCCACAAAATGGATAGAATAATCAGGCATCTGGAATCTGATCTTGAAGAAGCTAGAGATAATGAAGATCAACTTGAGAATCAAATAGACATTCTTAAACAAGATCTTCAAACAAAAAATAAATACAAAGATAAATTCAAGATAAGCTCAACTCAACTTGAAGTTCTTCTTGAAAGCCAAAAAAGGGTAGATGACAAGCGTGGCTTGGGATATGAGAAAGGTGAAAGCTTTGGATCCGATCAGAAGAACTCTAGATCAAGAAATCTAAGGAACAGGCCTAGAAGACCTCCGATAAGGCAACCAAATGCTCAAAGATATCCATCCTTCAATGGATACTGCTACAGTTGCAACAACTTCGTTCATAAAGAAACTTAGTGTAGAAGAAGAATGAATCAGACTAATTCATCCTTCTTTGGACAGTGTTTCAACTACAAAAGGTATGGTCACAAATCTCATAAATGCAGAAATATGCAAATAAACAATTCATTCAATGGTAGATGCTTTGCATGCAATAGAATGGGACATATGGCTAATCAATGCAAATCAAGAGGATATCAGTCAAATATGCAAAGAAATGTTGTTTGCTACAATTGCAATAGAACCGGTCATATTGCCAAATTCTGCAAAAGTAAGAATCAGGATAAAGAGGGTCCGGTGCATCATAATCAAAATCAAGATAAAAGAAAAGGCAAAATGAATGCGAATGAAGTTCAAAGGGAGATGAACAAGATTTGGGTGAAGAAGAGTACAAAAAATGTTGGGGATGGATCCACACCAGAATCTAGTGTTGATATTCCTTCCAGAAACTAAGCAGATGAGCTCTGGCTCAGGGGGAGTCACAAAAGAAAATAAATTCCCCTGGCCAGTCAATTGGTGCCTAAATTTGGCACATGGAATATTGCGGATTAAAGTGTTCTCAGAGAAATATCCAAATAACCCTTGGTAAAAATATGAAAGATCTGCAAGGAGTTTTGAAGAGTTTAATCAGCCAAGATTGATCCAATTTGACAGCCATCCGGTAAAGCAGGATCTTCATAGACAGATCTGGTATGATTCAAAATTGAAATATCTTGATCTGTAGATTCATGGCATGATTGGAGGAAAGAAGATACATTGTCAATTATCACTGAAAATGATTCTAAGTGCATCTCAGGGATTTAGAAAGATCTCTCTCAGAACAAGGCAACCAGATGACTTAAGTTGTGCATTTATTGCAAAAGGAAATTAGGGTTTGCACAGAGATAAAAGGGTTCTTTTACTCATCATTTACACATTTGCATTTGAGAAGAAGAAAGGAAGAGCTCTGCATCAAGTTTTTACAACTTTGTCAAAGATCAACAGCAGAATCCGATTCAACTAGCGACCTGTTCCGGCTCTTATTGTGAACCCTAAAAGCGTAAAAAGGTATTTCCATTTCTAAATATCTCTCTCTGAATCTTTTGCAAAGATGGATACTCCAATGGTTGTTAAGATCACTGATAGGTTGTGCCCAAAGTTCAAGAAACACCCCTACAAGTCCCTAGAAGTTGATCCCTTAGGCGCTTTCTCTAGCATTCCGCATGCGGTTCTTCATGTAGAAGATGTTAGGGTGTACATCCACACCACTATTGAGGAATTTGGAGAATCTAAGTTGATGGATATCTACCATAAACAATTAATAGACGAAACTTTTGAACTCAAACCTCAATACAAGGCCCTACGGGATAAGCATTTTGGACATTGCATCCACTTTCCCTATTTTGCAGAAGATGAATGGGTCCAGTATGTTCTTAGCAGAATACATGACAATTTCATGTGGTTGATGAAGCCCTTCAAAATAACAAAAGATGTGATTAGAGCAGTAACTGGATTGCACTCATCCGGTGGGTTGCCTGCACTCAAATCTATCAAGAACCAGACAGTAGGTGAGGCTACCGGATCTAAGTTTGACAAAAGAGCCATGACAATAGAAGATATTACAGATCTGGATATCAAATTTGCCTCTATGATAATTGGTTATAAAATCTATCATTCTAGCAGGGAGAATTCTGTGTTCGAAACTGTAATTTATACAGCATATCAGATGCTAAGGGAAAATGTTGATTATGACCTATGTGATCTTCTTCTGAACCAACTGTTAGAAAACTTGCAGAAGATCAAGAAGGATAAGAAGAACTCATTCAAGTATGGTGGCTTAATACTGTCTATTCTTTTACTATATGAATGAGCTACCCAGATCAAGTGGTTGGGTATGGCAAAATGACAGACTAGTTGCCATACAAATCAGAGACTATATGTATGGGCTTGGTGATGCCAAGGCTCAAAGTAAGCACTTTGGGGATACTTTAAAAACTTCCAAAGTTTGATGCACCAGAGAAAGAATTCCTCAAACAATAGTTGAAAAATATAAGGATATAGTATGCTTCATGGTAGGCACTGATCAATGCCTAATGGAGGCAGTTGAGCCCAGAACAGGTTGGATTATGCCAATGGGATATGAGGTAGATGAGAAAATCTTGGAGTTGCATGTCCAACACTTGCTGAGTCAGCCTAAGGACCCTGAGGCAGAAAGGTTTGGAACCTTTCAAGAATTAAGTGTAAAGATACATGTTGAACTGAGACAACCAGAGATGAAAAGAAAAGTGAGAAGGGAAGTAGAGGAAATTGCCAAAAGATATGGCATATCAAAGGAGGCAGTTGATGCAAACAGAGAGAAAATAGAAAGAGCTGAGAAAGAGAAACAAGAAGCAGAAAAAGAAAGTGTTCTGGTACAAGCCTCCTCCTAGACTAAATCCTCCAAGAGCTCAGCACCTGCCACCTCTAAGAGCTCAAGAGCCCCAAAACCGGAAGCCAAGACATCCGGAAAGGGAGAAAAGAGAACAAAAACAAAGGCCACAAGGTCATACATAACCCAAAAGGATGATGAAGAAACAGAGTCTGATGAGGAAGTTAAGAAAATGAAGAAGAAGAAGAAGAAAACATCCCAGGAATTCTCTGCCGGTAAAAACAAAGAAGAAGAGGCAGAAGAATTTGTTGAAAGGCCTACTCTCTCTATTAATGATAGCATCAAGGCAGTCATAGTGGATGGGAACCTACAACCAGTCACTAAATTTTATGATGAATATAGTGATACTGACAAGAAGATCTTGGAAGATGCTACAGTCAGGTACCTAAACATTTATAATAAAGCATTCATTGAAATCATCTCTCTAATTCCCAAAAGTCGAGAGAAGGTACTTGAACTAAGAAAGGAGAATGCTAAGGCAAAGGACCTAGAGATCCAAGCATAGATTGCTATTTAGCTCTATCCTTCCATTACTCCAAAACAAATGAACATGATCTTTAAGGACTGCAAGGATGAGTTCTTGACCAAAGCAAGAATGAACAAACTTATGCTTGGAGAAACTGATCAAGTAGCAAGAGAAACAAAAGACATCCTCTGGAATGCCTTTAAAAGATTCAATCTTCTTGTTATAGAGGAAATAGATGAAGAACCTTCTACCATGGATGTCAAAGGATTAAGTGCATCAAAAGAAGAATCTACTGAGAAAAATGTAGAAGAGTCAAAAGAGATAGATGAAGAGAAGTCTAAGGACTTGGATTCCTCTATTCCAGAAGAGGAAGTCCATCTCTGAATCCCCCTGCAGACTCAGGTACTGAAGGAGAAGGAAGAGAAGAGGAGAATTTGAGTCAAGAAGAGGAGGTAAAGGGAAGAGAAGAAGAACAAACAGAGAAGATCCCTGATGACAGTTCTGAGATTGCCAAAGGAAAGAAGACTCAGTCTCCGGCAAGAGACACTGTAGAGACAGTAAAGAGCTTCTTGAACAAAGAAATGATAGAAATAGATGAACCAAAATTATTTTAAGGACCACTCAATTTTGATTCCCTCTCTCCGGTCCAGACAATGAAGATAGCATCCTTTGCCTAAGCTAAAGCAAAACAAAAGCTTCTGAAGTCTCACATGGAAGATTGTGAGCTGATAGAGATTGCATCCGGAATGCTGGAGAAGATCATGCTGTCCTTCCAAAAGGATCCTTCGGCCTCTCCATCTGGTAACCTTAAATCTCTGATAAACTTTGTCAACACTCATTTTAATTCCTTAGAGAAATCGGCAGAAGAAAAGGTTCGAAAAGAATTTTTGGGAAAGAGATTCTCTGAAGTACAGGGACTCATAACTAATGATAGGAGAACCCTGGATATTGGGATAAAGAGCCCAGAAAATGCTCTTAAAGATGGTGGAGAAATGTACAAATTTTGTCTATCCTGGTCTAAAGTGACAGAGGATATTGAAAAGAAGGTGAAAGAAAAAGAAGGTAAACTATCAAGTTTATCTCAGAATTTTGATGCTCTCACCACATCCATAATGAATCAAGAGTGCCAGGCTATTGCCATTATAAATAAAATAAAGAGGCTGGAAAAGGAGAAGAAGAATATAATAAGTAGGATGAGTGAACTTAGAGGGATATTTATCCCCAAGTTAGAGGCAATGCATGAGGCCTTAACTAATGCTCAAACCACAGCCTGAACCAGTGATCCGGCAGACTTAAGAAGGACAGAAGCTTATGCATTTTTGTTGAGTGGTCACATCTCAATTTTGGACAGGATGAAGCAAAGTTGGCTAACATAATCTGTATAGTTGAAGACCACTTTTGTGGATATACTTAAGTATATGTAAGTATAACATGTATATATACTTATGTGGCTATGTATAGGTTGATTTTTGCAAATTTTGGTGTGCGATTTCCACCCTTTGCCATTGATGTCAAAGGGGGAGTGAGGAGTAGTGAAAAATGTGGAATCTAGCTAAGGGGGAGCTCCGATAAAAGTGTACATAAGACAGAACATCAACCAAGGGGGAGTTTGCTACGACACAGTCATTTTTCACTAAGTGTTGCCATCAATGCCAAAGAGGGAGATTGTTGGCAAGAGACTCTGTGTGGCTTCATGATTGTTGTCATTGATGGCAACAAAGTCCATCCCACACATCCACAGAGCATAGTATGCCTATACCGGAAGTCAGATTGAAGAGTGATCTGGTCTGGTGAACAAGAACAGAGCATGCAGCAAGGTCCAACAATCAAGTCCAGATCTCTCAGAGGGTGTAACTCAGCAAGTTACGGACTTGGGAAAGTCAAGAGGAGTATCATGACTACTATATTCCAGATATTGAGCCTTCAGTGATGAATCATGGAAAAGATATGAGCATCTGAGTGTTGGGTTCCAGACAGGCAGAGCAGACTAAGGAAGAACTGACCGACAGAGTATCAAACTTCAATCCGAATGAGTAATTGATGTTGATCAAGCTATTTGAGGGATCATACATGGTTGGCTAATATGATTTATGACTTCTATGTCTATGTCTTTGATATGCATCACATATTAAGCATGGAATCAGCTGATAGATCAGTGTTTTGTAAATATCTTGAATATTCCGGTTGCCGACTAGAAAGATGTTGAAATCCTTGGTGCGGATATATATACCAGATGGATTTTGGTATGAAGGAGTGTGTGTGAAGAAAAGTGTGCGAAGAAAGGTAGAGATAAGTGTGGAAGCAGCAACACAAGTCCGGTATGTGACAAAACAGCAGAACTTAAGCAAAGGAAGAATGAAGTGCATTAGATCAGTATATTGAGCCTAACCAGAACTGAATCTTAGCATATATGGATGCCTCTTGTTAGTTCAAACACTTGGTTACCCTCTATAAACATTGTAGATAGTGAGTCTCTTGTAGGCAATGTGCCTCTTGTGAGCAATGTGCTCGGGCAGTGAGCCCTAATTGGCAAGTGCCATTTTGTACTTCTTATTCTTTTAACAGAGAATACAATCTTGGGTTAGTCACCCTGTGGTTTTTCCCTTAATAGGGTTTTCCACGTTAAAATCCTTGTGTTATGTGTGTTGATTTCATTTCTGCTCTCATGATTATATATGCTTATGTGTTTTGATGCTACACAAATTATAAAAGGAAAAATAAAGTAAAATTATTAGAGATAACTGATTCACCCCCCTCTCAGTTATCTACCTTGTTTCCAACACAATTTGCATCTGGTTGCCATGGGAGTACTCATTGGTTTTGAGTCTTCCATCCCAAATTTCTTCAACAATTCTTTCACATATTTGGTCTGTGAAATGAAGATTCCTTTCTTTGTTTGAATGATTTGTAGACCCAAGAAGAAATTCATTTCCCCAAACATGGACATCTCAAATTCACTTTTCATTTGATTTGCAAAAGTTTTGCACATACTATCTCTTCCTCCAAAAATGATATCATCAACAAACACTTCAACAATTAAGATATTTTCATGATCAATTTTGAAGTACAAGTTACTGTCAGCAATACCTTTGTTGAAACCAATCTTCAAAAGATGCTTATCCAGTCTTTCATACTAGGCTCTTGGGGCTTGTTTGAGTCCATACAGTGCTTTCTTCAACTTGCAGACTATATCACCATGATCAAACAATTGAAATCCATCTGGTTGCTCAATGTAAACTTCTTCTTCCAAGTCACCATTCAGGGAGGTAGACTTGACATCCATCTAATATACTTTAAAGTCCTTGAAGGCAGCAAAGGCAAGAAATAATCTGACTGCTTCAATTCTTGCCACCGGAGCAAAAGTTTCTTCAAAATCAACTCCTTCTACTTGAGAATAACACTTGCAGACCAATCTGGCTTTTTTTCTGACTACTTCACCATCTTCATTCAGTTTATTCTGGAAGACCCATTTGGTTCCAATCACATTCTTGTTTCTAGGTTTGGGAACAAGATCCCAAGTGTGATTTTTCTCAATTTGCATCATCTCTTCCTTCATTGCTTTAGTCCAGCGTTCATCATTACATGCTTCATTCACTGTCTTTGGTTCAATCTTTGAAATCAGACAATACTCTTCTGAGTCTTGAGCAATCTTTCTTCTTGTTTGAACACCTTTGCTTTTATCACCTATGATCTGATCTTCAAAGTGATTCAGTCTTACATACCTGGGAATTTTGGGACTTTCTTGCACTTCTATTTCTTGAACAGGTTCATTCAAACTTATCTCTTCTTCCTGATTCTCTAGATCAATCTGGATCTGAATTTCAGAAGGGGCTTGGACTTCTTGGACCAAAGCATCATTTTGATCATCTTCATCATATTCATAAAACCTTGAGGGTTTTTCAATACCTTCATCAATCTTCACATTTGTACTTTCTATAATCTTTCTCAATCTCTTGTTATAAACACTAGTATGCTTTGCTTTGAGTAGAATAACCCAAGAATATTCCTTCATCACTTCTCACATCAAATTTGCCAAGGTCTTCATCTCTTTTAATATAGCATTTGCTACCAAAGACTCTAAAATACTTCACAGTGGGAGTGATGCCAAACCAAAGTTCATAAGGGGTCTTACCAGTATTGCTTCTAATTTGTACTCGATTAAGAGTATAGACAGCAGTGCTTACAGCTTCTCTCCAGTAGATCTGAGGAACATTTGCTTCCATCATCATGGTTCTAGATGCTTCCTGGATGGTCTGGTTCTTTCTCTCCACTACTCCATTCTGCTATGGAGTCCTTGGAGCAGACAACTGTCTTTTTATCCCATGTTTCTCACAGAATTCTATGAACTCACCGAATGTGAATTCTCCACCTCTATCAGACCTCAGACATTTTATGTTCAATCCTGTTTCATTTTCTACCATAGCCTTGAATATTTTGAATTTCTCAAGAGCCTCAGATTTCTCTTTCAGAAAAGTTGCCCACATCATTCGGGAGTGGTCATCAATTAATAACATGAAGTATCTATCACCTTGCAAACTTCTGATTCTTGCCAGACCACATAGATCAGTATGTACCAAGTCCAATAGTCTGGTAGAAGACTATTCCTTACTTTTGAATGTGACTCTGCTCTACTTACCCAACTGACATTCTTTGCACAAACTGTTAGTAGGTTTCACCAGTCTTGGAAGATCTCTTACAGCCTGAGTGTTGCTTATCTTAATGATATTATCAAAATTCACATGACACATTCTCCTATGCCACAACCAACTCTGATCAATTTGAACAAATAAACAACTTTTACCAGTACCAACCGAGTGGAAGATATTACCTTTTGTTTGAGTACTGGATGCAATCTCTGTTCTGAAACTTTCAAAGATCTTACATTTTCTATTTTTGAATCGGAGATCATAGCCTTTGTCCACCAACTGTCCAACACTGAGAAGATTGTGCTTCAAACCTTCAACGTATAGTACATTACTAGTTTTGTTCTTTCCATCAAAAGAAATAGTTCCTATACCTCTGATCTTGCCAGCAGAATTATCACCAAATTTTACCACTCCTTCATATCTTTCCAAATCTATGAACTTATTTTTTTCACCTGTCATATGGTGGGAGAATCCATTGTCAATGACCCAATCATCATTTTCTTCAACTTGGGCAGCCAGAGCTCTTTCTACCATTTTATGATGATAAATTCAGAGGGCATTGGATCTTCTTCCTTGATGGCAATAAACACCCAGTCACTTCTGGATTTTTTTCATGTCTCTGATTCATCATCTGTTACTCCTTCATCATCATCATCTTCATGAACATAGTAACATTTCTTTTAGAATCTTGATCTGTTAGGATTTGGCCTTGAAAATATTTCCAGACACCTTGAGGCAAAATGACCAATCTTATTGCAGTTAAAACATTTAAAAGGCAATTTCCCTTCATACTTACCGGATCCTCTTGGCAATATTTTTGCAATAAGGGCTTCAAGTTGAGCAGCTTCTACTTCATCTTCTTCCAGATCTTTTCTTGCTTTTTCATACCATGATATTTATTTTTGAAGAGTTCTCTCCCAGATCAAACTTTTGTTTTCCTTTTACAGAGGCACTAGCTTTGAATGCAGATTCAGTCTTGGGGGTTGCATCTCCAAACTTGGCCAATTCAAATGCACCTAATTTACCAACCAATTGATCTCTTGTGATATTTGAAAAAGATCTAAATTCTTCAATAGAAGCAACCTTGTATTTGTAAGAATCAGGAAGGGATCTGAAAACTTTGGCAACAATCTCATCTGCATCCAAGATTCCTCCAGCACATCTAATGCCACAAACAAGCTCATTTACTCTTGGCATAAATGTAGTGATATTTTCATCTTCTCTCATTTTAAGGTTTTCAAATTTTCCTTTCAGACTCTGTAGCTTGGCACATTTAACATACTTGTCTCCTTCATGCAGAAGTTCTAGTTTTTCCCAAATCTCATATGTAGTTTTTAGACAAATAACATTTGTCAGCTCTGAATCAGATAAGACACTTAGTAGAGCTTCTTTAGCCTGAAGATTATTTTCAGCATCTCTAATTTCATCTACAGTTCTCGAACCATTCTGCGAAGGAACATACTTCTTTGAAGTTATGATCCAATATTGCATTCCCATACATTGCAAGTGATTCCATGCGGCTTTTCCAAAGAGTGAAATTGGTTCCGTCAAACCTCAAACTATCCTTCTTGTAGGAAGACATCCTAGATCTCCTCAAGTGGTTAAGCTCTTTTAGAGGAACTTAGCTCTGATACCAATTGTTAGATTCAAGACAGACAACTGAGAGGGGGGGTGAATCAGTTGTCTCAAAACTTTCTTCCTATTAGTCACTTAAATCCTCTTTGTAATTCAGCAGCATAATAATAAATCAATCATGGAAACATAATGCAACAATTCAAGAGCAGAAACACATTAACACATATGACACCAAGATTTTAACATGGAAAACCTGGTTAAGGGAAAAACCACGGGGTGACTAACCCAAGATTGTATTCTCTGTTAAAAGAATAAGAAGAACAAAATGGCACATGCCAATTAGGGCTCACTACCCGAGCACACTGCTCACAAGAGGCCCACTGCCTACAGGAGACATATTGTCTACAGAATGATAAATATTACATACTTGAACTAAAGAATAGCATCTTCACCATGCTTGAGTTAGTTCCATTTAACCCCAATACTTCTGCTCTGCCTTTCGCTTTCCTCCTCTCTACCACACTCTCATCTCCGCCAAGATACTTTTGAAATGACTTCACAACTTCCTATTTATACAAGACATCCACTTAGGGATAATCATCCAAGTCGGCACACTTTACAGAGAAAATACAACTTGACTAATTACAAAAGACTTCATGTGAATTATCACATTGTTGGCCACACAGATCTGGGACTTCAATCTTCTTTTAGGAACCTGCCATGCTTCACATAACATCTTCAAGATCATTCGCAGAATGTGTAACTCATCCAGTCGGCCAGACTTAGGAAGAACATCATCATCTGGAAGTAATTCTTCAATTATGAGCTCAATCTTCAATGTGGACCACCAAAACAAACTGGACACAATCCAAAGACCTCCACAAGCTTGCCTGAATCACCAAGAACATCCACACTACTTCTACCTACTGAAATCATTATCTCCTTCATCCAGAACCTCAAGAACATGGTCTATCATCACTGTCATATTGGAATAGATGCTTGCGAACCTCCAAACCACTAACCAATTGCGTTGTCAATTCACATTGACTTCCTAAACACTCCACCAAATCCACAGAACAAGATATTGCATTTCCAGATCTCACCGGACCTATTTGTGTCACTCTGTCACCTCTGAACATCTGCAAAACTAGTTTTACTCAAGTGGCCATAACTTCTTTAGATCTTCATGTGGACCTCTCAAATCTTTACTAGATCATCTCAAGACACATATCTACAAACCCTTTGATGTGCATCCTCTGATCTTCATCTTAGCTGGGATCTTTAACTTATTGTCTTTACTGTTCTTCTCTGTTCCTGATAGAACTAATTTTCTCAATATCTTCAGCATACAATTCATCCAATCCTTATCATCAATGCAACAGGAGTATGTTGACATCAATGACAACACCGATTAGGCCCATACTTACAACAGGACTATGGCAGAGAATTGTGAAAGCAACAATTCAGAATAGAAAGAAAGAAACAGAACACTTAGACAATTTTGGCACAAGAAATGAAATTATGTGAAGTTATAGTGCTATGTCATGCTTTTAAATGTTGGGCCGTCGTGGTACCATTTCCATGCCTTGAGAAATTAACTCAAAGATTTGCTCATTTTCCAAAACTTCGCTAAAGGACATCTCACACTGGCGGCGTACAGCACTTTAAATGATCATTAATTGCCTTCATTTCTAGTCCGCCACTTAACCGTCGTTGAATCACAAGAAAAGAGAATTTTAGAACCTTAAGTTGCAAGTTATAAAGTTTGGAAAACTTGCAATAACAAGAGGGAACCAAGCAAGCAACAAACACAACACAAAGAATGTGAAGTCGTGGGATCGCGAGGTTTCAAAACTTCAGAACCTAGCGATAAGGTTAGAAAACTTAGGGAAGTAGCGACCAAGTTAGGAAACTTGAGCATCCGCTACTTCAAAGACATTTCTAAGGCATAACAGTAGAGACTCATAACCTTTGGGACTTAGAAACTTGGAGAACCACGAGAATGAACAATAGAGACAAATGAGACTTAGAAATAAAAAGGAGGGGTAACAACTGGCTCTAATTGGGGACAAGGACCAACAGGATGCAAAGAATCCAGAACAATATGGCACAAAGCCTTATTCATTGGGCAATAGAGGAAAAACAACGAAAACAAAGAAAACAGAAAGAAACTATGTATAAGAAGGAGACTCAAGAATGCTACCAGTTAAACAATTTCAAATCTTTCCCATTATAGGCAAGAGGCAAAGGAGTACCATCTGGATATTTCAAAAGGAAAGAATTATCACCAACAACCTGTCTGATTAGAAAAGGACCTTTCCATAATGAATCAAATTGTTTATGTGCACCCTTTGGTTCTTTTCTTCTATCCCAGAGAAGCACAGAATCTCCAACCACAAATTTTCTTTGCATGGCTCTTTTATCAAAGATTTTCTTGACCATCTGTTGGTGTCTAGTAATTATGTCCACAACTATTCCTCTTTCTTCTTCCAACTTATTCAGATACATGATTTTTTTCTCTAGTGCCGACTAAAACTCCTCATTCTCTATGGCCTTTTGTAAATTTAATGCTGACAGCTCCAAAGAAATAGGAATAGTACTATCAATGCCGTAAACAAGAAGGAAAGTAGACATGCCTATAGCTCTTTTATATGTGATCATGTCTACCCAGAGAGCATCATATAGCTTCTTATGCCATCCTTTTTGTCCTTCATCTATCAATTTCTTAATGATGGAGATTAAATTTTTATTGCTAGATTCAACTTGCCCATTGCCCTGAGGATAATAATCAGGCGAATGTCCCAAACTAATATCATGTTCATAACAGAAAAGAGTAATCTCAGAGGATGAAAAAGAGCTAGCATTATCCATGATTATCTTTTTTGGGATACCAAATCTTATTATAATGTTCTCTTTCAAGAAATTGCACACCACTTCTAAAGTAGTTTGTCTCATCGGAATGGCTTTCACCCATTTGGTAAAATAATCTATGGAAATAAGTATGTGTGTGTGTCCAGCACTTGAGTTAGGATTGATAGGACCAATAAAATCTAGGCCCCATTGTTGGAACGGCTCATCAACCACCACAGGTTTCAAAGGCAGTGCTGCTAGATGAGGATGACCAGTGAACTTTAAACACTTTTCACATTTAGATACCCATTCCTGAGCATCCCTAAACATACCTAGCCAATAGAAACACTATATTAGGATCTTAAAAGCTGTCACAAAGGCAGAAAAATGTCCACCACAAGCTTCATCATGGAAAGCTTTCAAAAGTCTCCTTTGTTGTTCCTTGTCAACACACCTAAGAAATGTCCCATCAACCCCTTTCTTATATAAATTTCCTTCCCAAGGAACATACTTACTAGACTTCAGTTTTAGGTTCCTTTTTTCTTTGGTTGATAAATGAGCAAGGCAATCACCATAAGTTAAAAAGTATCAGACATCTGAAAACCATTCATCAATTGCACTAGTAAAAAGGACCAAAGGTAATTGTTCTTCATCAATGATTTTATTTTTTGCAATCATTTTAAACAAACCCTTACCCCTTACTAGATTAGTAGGTCTGATGTCTACATCATATTCCTGAACCTTTGCTATCCAAGCCCCCCATTTGTTACATCCAATTTCTTGCTGTGTAAGGACACTTTTAATCGCAGTTTAAGGAACAAAAACAGTGGTATGTGAATGCAGAATATAGAACCTAAAACTCTTCGAAGCTTTGACAATAGCATAAGCATGTTTTCAAAGTGGTGTGTACTTAAGCTCATAGCTTTTGAGAGGGGTACTCATAAATGAAATAGGGGCTTCAATGCCTTGCTCATTTTTTTGCATTAAAATGGCTGATAAAGTATGTTTTTGATATTATAAAGCGGGAAACCAGGGGTCGATCCCATATTACAAAACAGAACCCAAGAAGGGTAAAAAAGGCTTAGAAAACAAAAAGAGCCAAAGCAACCATTGACAGCTTACAGACGGCCAATAAGCAGCAAAAAGAAACTAACGATAAAAAACCAGCAAACAGAAAGCAAAGAAAGACTAGGAAGAGATGTCTTTCTCTCCCTTCGAAAGAAACTCTAGCATTTTGTCGAGTTCTTTAACCCTGTCATTATTAGCTCCATGAAAGAGAACCTCCTGCTCCCGAAGAAGAGAGAGATTTTCCATAGCAGTCTTACATAACATGTTAGAAATGAAATTACCAAGAGAAGAGACCTTATTTTTGAGGAACTCCACCCATTCCTTCAGCTGAGACAGATCATCAACATCATTAATTTCTATAGTATTGTCTTCTTCTCTACCATCCTGAGTATTGTTATCTAGATCAACAGGAACAGAAGTGGGAACAGAGTAGATATCTTTCTCAATGTCCTCATCAATATCAATCATTTTCACCTGGGTAGTAATATCACCAACATCCACACAGTCACCAATGGGGACAGGATTATGAACCCCAACATTATCTTCAATTTCAAAGACCTCCATAGGAATGCCCTGCCCATCAATTTCTTCTTCACCACCAGAATCTTCAATAGCAATCTCATGAACATCAATCTTGAGATCTTCCTCCTCATGGGTAGAGGCTTCAGAATTGCTTTCAGAATAGTCAATTAGCTTCAGTTTGGGAGCCCATTTGCTAGCAATCTGACTAGACTGCCTAATGACAGCAAATTTACCCTCCATTTTAACTTTTTTTCTATGAGGGTCCCTCCCTACCCTGACTCTGCTCAATCTAGGTCCCAGAAACCCCAATATCATCCTTCAAAAGGTTAGACTCTGTGTCCACATTTGAGAGTTGTCTTTTAGCTTTCAATTTAAATCTAGAAGGAGGGTTTTGAACACTCTTGGTCGAAGACTTAGAAATACCAGAACAAGGATCACCTACAGGGAGTTGATTGGGAGTAGCAAGACTCGTCTTCATCGAGGCAATAGGGGTAGCCTGACCAGAAGGCTGAAGAGAAGATGGAGGAGACAGAGCTAAGTGAAACTAGTATAAATGATGAATGAGCCCTTAGTGTAAAGGAATATGCTTTTCATCTAGCTTCTTCAGCAAAGTCTTCTTAACATGTTGCACCGAGTGTTCAAGAGAAGAAAGCAAGTAGAAAGGAAAACTAATTGTGGCATTTCTTCTAAAATGATTCAATAAAGGGAGATGGTAATGATAGAACCTGGTGAAACAACCCTCAAGGGTGAAATACTTCATCACCATGTAACACATGTCAGCCCACGGTTCAGGAAGACGGGCTCTTTCAAAACCACCTTGGTAAGACACCAACTCCTTCCCTTCGCTAAGAAACAATTTCTAATTCTGAGCATTCGAAACCCTAGACTTTTTCTGCATCTTCGTTCCCTTTGAAGAGAGACTCGTAGCCATAGCAATGTCATTCTCAGAGACCACAAAACTGACATTCCCAATTTGCACCTTTTGATTATTCCAAGATTGAGAAAATTGAATAGACAGGTTTTCATCATGTCCATTTAAACATTCAAGGAAAGGGGTGACTCATCCTTCCTTACAGTAATGCCAGACCAAAGCATTCTCTTTAAATTCTCCACAGTTGTTGGGTTCCATTTGAATCCTGTCGCCACCCATGATAAAAAACCAGTGAAGTTGAATGAACCTAGGAGAGAAGTAGGTAGAATTGTAATCCAGAAAACTTCTATCAATACTGTGAGAAAATTGAGACTTTGAACACAATGCAATGAGTATAAATGGCAATAAAGAGGACATGATCAGAATTAGGGCAATCATTAAAATGATAACCCAAGGTCCTAATATAATCTTCCCAAATTAATCAGCTTTTCACACGCATGCAAGGCTGTCGAGACACACTCCCATCATTATTAGAGTGTCTAATCAGCATTCCCTGAATTAAATAACTGGCCACATAGATAAGCCAAGTGAAATGATGAGTAGTCATCATATAATAATTTGTTCTTTTTGAATGATATCCTGAATCTGACATGGGATATTATGAAGTTGGCGCCAACATCGCCAGTTTTGAAATTGCTGACCTAAATTTGCAAGGTCGTCAGCAACAGTGTTGCCCTCCCTATAAATGTGAGAGAAGGAAATGACAAGAATAGCCTGAGAGAGAGTTTGAATATCAAGCATTATGTCCTTGAGTCGCCATCCAGACTCTGAAACTTTAGAAACAACCTCAATAATAACTTTTGAATCACTCTGAACATGAAGCTGATGGATGCCAAGAGAAATGGCCAATTTAAGACCCCATAAAAGAGCAGAGGCTTCAGGAAAATTATTAGTTTGGTTACCAATTCCTCTAGCATAAGTAGCAATAAGAGCTCCTTTGTCATTCCTTATAACTCCTCCACCACTAGCCTTACCATTAGACTTAACAGCTCCATCAAAATTTAATTTGAACCAACCTTGATCAGGGAGAGTCCAAATAGTGTTAAGTCTTTTAATGTGTTTAGAATCATCAAAAGCAGGAATTTGATTCACAATCCCCCAATTGGAAGCCACAAAGACTTCATGTTGAGTAAGAGGTTTATCAGCAATTTTGATGTTGGAATTTGACACATTTTCCAGGAGAGCCTTAGAAAAAGAATTGAAAACCTGTGAAAAATTTTTGACAGTTTCTCTAAAAATTCTATTATTTCTTTCCTTCCAGAGGAACCAAGCAACGAAAGGAAGAGTTTGAGTCCATAAAGTATGTTATGATGCATACCAGTATATAATAAAATCTCTATTGAAATCAGGACATACCAGTGTAGGTGAATTTGCTATAGCAATTTTTATATCCTCAAATGCCTTCTTTCCTTCACTACTCCATTTGAAAGCTGGATGGTTTTTCATCATTTCAGCTATAGGCCTTATCAACTCAATGAACGTAGGTACAAATCTCCTCAGGAAGTTTACTTGGCCAAAGAAAGATCTGATGCTATTCTTATTCGCGGCAACCCCAATTGCATGATTGCCTTTACCCTTTCGGGATCTAACTTAACCCCATCTTTTGAGACAATGTGTCCCAAAAGCATACCTTCTGGAATAGCAAAAATGGATTTATTGGGGTTTAAAGAGATTCCTTGTTCTCTACAATGCTCTAATACAACCTCTAAATCATGTATATGATGTTCCCTTTTTCTCGAGAAAACTATCAAGTCATCTAGATACACCACATTGATTTTATTTTTCAAATCCCCAAATGAGAAATCCATAGCTCTTTGAAAAGTAGCACCTGCATTGATTAGCCCAAATGGCATTCTATTATAAGCAAACACACCAATGGAGGTGGTGAATGTCATTTTATGTTGATCTTCTGGGGCCACCTCAATTTTATTGTAACCAGAGAAACCATCTAACATGGACATCATTTCAGAGCCCACAATAGTCTACAGAATGTGATCCATAACAGGTAGCGGATAATTGTCCTTTAATGAAGCCTGATTTAGGTTCCTAAAGTCAACACAAATCCTTATCTCTCTGTTTTTCTTCCTGACAGGAACTATGTTCGCTACCCATGTAGAATGATCGATTGGATAGATAATCTTAGCTTTCAACATCTTATCTATTTCATTGAAGATGGCCTCTGCCACTTTTGGATTATAAGTTTGTTGATTTTTCCTATAAGGTACAGTGCCAGGCTTCAAAGGTATCTTATGTTGTAATTCTTTGTTCCTAAACTTCTTCAAGTCAGCATAACACCATGCAAAAACATCCTTGTATTTTATCAGCAAGGAAATCAATCTTTCTCTTTCTTGGGGGGGCAGCATTTCCCTATGCACACTACTTTGGGATCTTCATTTGTGCCAATATTGACACGGTCATAATCAGTAGATGATTCAATATTAACCTTATTCTTTCATTTCAACAACTGATCATGTCTATAGAACAAATCTTCCAGAGAAACTAAACCCTTAGGTATTTTGTTTCCCCTCAATTGAATCATTTCAGTCTGTTCTTCCCCATGTGCATTGACATATCCATAAGTAACATCATTGCTTATATTATCACTTCCTTCAAACAAAATGTTAGCAAAAGCTTTAACCTTCTCGAGAAATGAAATAATTTGTCTATCACTATCGAACCCCTGACAATGGTTTACATTATCAAGGACACTGCGGCAATATATCAACTCAATCCTATAAGGTTTATCCTTAAAACAGGATGAGGTAACAATAAGGATGCAGAAACAACCAATGAATCAGCTCTTGTGTTAAGGTCCCTAGGCATTGCTTCAATAGAAAAAGCATCAAAATCTTCAACACAGTCCCAAACTCTATTTCTATAATGTCTCAGTCTACCATTCTTCACAGACTATTGTTTCCTGACCTTCTTAACTATCAACTCTGCATCCCCTCTGGCTCTCAATTATTTTATGCCCCTTTCCTTAGCCAAGGCTAAGCCGAGTAGAACAGCCTCGTATTCAGCAGTATTGTTGGTGTTCTCAAATTCTAGTTTGTAAGCAAAGGGAAAGATATAACCATCTGGAAAAATTAGAACAACTCCTACTCAGGAACCAGCATGGGAACAACTTCCATCAAATTCTAGTGTCCATAACTCATTTTGTAAATCAAGGCTAATAAGGATTGAGCATTCTTCTTCTATAGAAGTACACATATAAATGCCTAGTCTAGTTTCAACAAATAGGATATCTGCCCTAAGATCCCTAGACTTTAATACTGTGAACTTGGTCTTAGGCTCTGGGTTAAGACGTATCTTCCTTCCCTCTAGTGGTATTAAAGCATGAGACCAATCCATTTGTATCTCCCATCCCAAATCTCTGCAAAAACTCCTGCTTAGAAGCATGCCATAACTAGCGGGGATATCAACAATGAGGATAGTTAACTTTAATCTTTTTTTGGGAAAAGCAGCTAAAGCAACCTGAGCGTCTTTTATTTGACCCAAAATTAGAACTTGTGAGCCATCCATTGAAAAGAATTTACCATAGGAAGGTGTATAAGACAATCCTAAAGCTCTAGCCACTTGAGCAGGCATTACATTATCGGAAGCACCAGAGTCAATGACACAATTACTCAATCTGAAACCAGCTATGTAAAGAGACACATAAAACGGTTCTAGCTTAGAGAAAGGATCTTGTTGTCCCAATTCTTTTTCATATAGATTATGGGGAACTTGTTCATCAATAGGTGTTTTGACCTCATTAGACACTTGGGCATTACTTTGAGATGGGGAGGGTTCCTGTCTAATATATTTCACTAGTCGGTCTAGCTCGGATGGGTTGAGTCTAAGATATTCAGCTTGGGAGATCTGAATTTTGGTATTCTTACATGACTCAATTATATCAAATGCACTCGTAATAATAGCATTAGGGGAAGGAACAGATCGTACCTCGATAGTCATGTTCTTGGAAGTAGTGTTGTCAGGGTTCTTAGGACTAGAAGGAGATTGCTTAGATAGAATGTACTTTGGAGTGAAAGATGAACCACTCATTTGTCCTTTAGAATTTGCTCCTTTCTAGGCATGTTGCCCTCTAGTGAAGACTGCACAGTTAGGATCAATATCTGCATAAATATCTTCTCTAGCTTCAACATCTGATTCATACTCAAAGAAATTAACACCTGCATCATAAGATGGGACAAGTTCTTCTACATATGGGACTTCGGCTTGTTCATTGGTAGAAAGCATTTGCATGAATCCAATCATCTCCGGGCAAGTGGATCCATCATGATCTGTGGTCAAATCAAAATTGTACATCATGTTACCTTTACTAGTAGAGGGAGTATTCTCAATAGCTAGCCTCTGTGTGGGTCCAGTTAAAGGCAAAGTTTTGTTATGACCTCGTTGGTTGCCATAATCCTTCCTTGGTATATCTTGGTAATGTGGCTGAAACTGTCCTTTTGGCATTTGCCTCTTTATGGTGATTATGTCATTGGCTAACCTTTGTATAACTGGTCAGTAGAATTCACACCAGAAGGTTTACCAATCTATAATTCCTTTTTCCATTTCCCTACTATGATCAAGTCATCTTCTATGGATATGGCCCCTTCTTGGGCTACATTTACATCAGCTGCCCCTTCTCTTTTGATAGTAAAACTAACATCTAGTGGGAGAGTATTAATAAAGAAACATTTTAACAGATCATCCACAGGCCTCATGTTCTCAGGAATCCTATTACATAGCCTATTAAATTTGGCAACGAATTCCCTCATTGGCTCATATATCTCCTTTTTCATGGTGGCTAACTACGTAACCAGAGTTTGTTCATTCTTGGCAGATTTGAATCTGCTTTCAAACTTTGTTTTCAAGGCATCCCAACCATTAATAGAGCCATTAGGAAGATGATAAAACCAATCAGCGGCATCATCAGTTAGGGATTCTACAAAAATCCTTACGACTACATCTTCATGTTGTACAGCAAGGAAAGAAGAGGCAGCAAAAAAAGCTTGCATATGTTCTTCTGGGGTGACTTTCCCATCTCTAAATCTAGGTATAATTTTCCCTGACCCCTTAGGTAAATCATGTAATTGGACTCCAAGATTGAGTGGGCCTATGGTGGCTCCCCATGGAACAGGCGGGGGCTAGGCCATGACAAGCGGATTTTGTACTAGGAAATTTATTTGCAAAGGGAGGGTAACTCTGTGTAACAGTAGAGCTTGACAAGACGTGGACGGAGTACTTGGAGGGTTTTGACTAGGTGGAGGGAATGAAGGTCTACTAACAAACCTAACCTTTCAATTAGTTGGAAGGAAGAAAAGTTGATGGATTCTAAAAATGCAAAGTCTTCGTTGAGGATTCCTTTCTTTCTATCTCCCCTAGTATATCTTTTGGAAGCCAGATTTAAACAATGAAACTTAATAAAAATAGAGTCACCAACTACACTTACTGATTAGCTCATGGAAGATTTTGTTGATTGTTTAACTGGTTCCTCTAATTATCCCCCTAGTTTCTACGTCTATTGTTAGGAAGTGCTAGGACAGGAAACACTCTTTCTCTTCGTGGCACAAGTACAACAGCTTCAATAATGATAATTTTTTAAACATTTTCAAAACACCTGGCATTCTCTCTCACAACTTTGCCAATTTCTTCTTCTTCTTCTAACACTTCGTTAACTTGATGATATTGTAGGTTAGTCCTTCTATGTTGCCAGGCAAGCAACCTTAACCCAGTAATAATATCTTCTTGATCACCTATAAGCCAATCAACATTGGGTTGAAGAATAGGGGCGTTACGTCTCTAAAGAACCATTAGAGCAACTCACAATACATACTTAACAATTATAATTTCTCCATTAGAGTCACCAAAAATCTGTTGGTTTACAGATTTGTCATCTAACTCTATATTCTCTCGCCCAGACAAATCACAAATGTAACCATAGTTGAGCCAGTAATAATAGTATTTTATCACCAAGTCTCTGCTTATTTTACAAGGTGGCAGGTACCTTCTACTGATATTCAACGAATCAAAAATCTATGATGCGTTTAACCAGAATGCAAAGAAAGGAAATGCTTTTAACCAGAAAGCTGTGAAAGGAGATTATCATACAAATAAACTAACCAATACTCACAGAAGCTCAAAGACTTCGAACAATAATAATCGAAAAAGAGAAGATTATGAATTATAATCACCATAACATATCCATTCAAAGATAGATATTCACAGCAATGAAATCATGAACTGAATTTTCCAACATAAAGGAAGATAACCACAGATATAACATTCAACATAAGCAAAATGATAATCCAAACATTATAACACAAAGATCATAAATGCCCAAACAAAACCAACTGTGTATCTTTCTATATCTTGAAATAGGTTGAAATCCAAAACTGACATACGAGATATCTAACTAAATTGAGAAAAACAAAGTTTACCCAACCAGAAAGATGGTTCCATTGTTTTCCATTACATATTTATAAGCATAAAATAATAATTGTCTTTTGAAAGAGAAACAGTTTCTTGAAGACAACCGTTTCTTTCTTTAAAATAAAGTCTTTAAAAGTTTTGAGCCAAATAACTTGGAAAAGCATAAAATAAATAAACTTAATTTTCGACCCCTTCACTTTCTTTAGGATTTCCAATGCTCTCCACCGCTTGATCTTTCACCATCTTCTCTTGCACCTTAAACCTGAGTTTGTACTCTCGATACTTTGTGATGATAGCAGTAATACTTTTACTCCCTGGAACAGTGGTGTTCTACAATCTGGTTCTGAATTTGGCCAAATTCCTAGCTACTCCTGCCATGGTCTCATGGATCATCTCATCCATGTTTCTATAACCATTAAGATAAAACTGCTTATAGCCAAATTTGCTCAGCGATTCTCCAGAAACAGTCTCAGGATCAGCAAGTTCACTACAAAGCATGTCTTTGACTTTTTGGTTGATATCCTTGGGGTCACGCAGGTTTTCTCTGAAATCATCCAAAATATTTATTTCAAGAGCGTTACAATCCCTTTCAATACCAACCATTAGATCTAGATATTCTTGCAGAGCCTTGTTGATCTTGTAGACACCCAAAATTGTCCCAACTTTGTCCATGTCCTACAACACCTTGTTAAAACATTATCCTAAACATCATAAGCCATTTTTGTCCTAAATCCCACTCTTAATCCCATTTATCTATTAAGCCAATTAATTAAATAAATTTTATTTATTTAATTAAAATCTTCATCTTTATCCTACTTAGCCAATTAATTAAATAAATTTATTTATTTAATTAATTTCACATGCATAATCTCATTTATCTTATCCCCATCCTAATTAATTAAATAAATTTTATTTATTTAATTAATTTCCACATCATATCTTATCCCATCCTATTCATTTATCCTATTAATTAAATAAATTTTATTTATTTAATTAATATCCAACTCATATTTCAACTAATTCAAATATTTTATTTGAATTAAACACTCATCTTTTATCACATTCCAACACTTGTCCAGTCAATCATGTGTTGTTATACAACTTTCATTCAAATCCTTCACATGCACAACTATTGGGACCTAATTTTAGTATTTATCTACACAAGCACACCTAAGCCTTATCTTCCCTTGCCACATGTCAATTGACTACAATTTCTTGATGTGCAAGGAAACCTAACTTAATGCTATCCATCCATTTCACCTAAAGCCCTAATTGATCCTAGCCATCCATTTGAATTAAGCCTTTCCTATAAATCAACCCCCTCATAAGCCATTAGCATGCATTGATCCTCAGGTATCCACATGCTATTGAAATATCATTAGAGCCTTTGCATCCTTCATCTATCATTCATTCTATCATCTTCATTTTAATGTTATGCTGCAGAAGTGAGCACCCAACATTCCTCCAACAATAATCCTTCAAAATCTTGCATGCTCATGCGAGGTGGAGAAGAGCAATGGAGATAAATCGAGCATAGCATGGAGATCGGTTTGCATTTACATTTGTTATTTTGATTTTCATGTTGCCTTGTGCTTCATTGTGCATTGCTAGGGTTTTTATCATTGTTGTTTATTCATTTGCCCTGATTTGCAATTTTACCCTAACTACATTTGGCACGCCCGGTGGGACTCACTTCGCTTGATCTTTTTTTGCAGGTTTTTATAGTAAAAATTTGCATTCATATAACCCCCATTGTTGAGTTTTGTAGGTTTAATTAAATTTTTGTTGCAGATCTGCTACTTTTTGGACAAAACCCTAGGTTTTAAAGATTTCATCATATCTTCCAAACGGCTACGGATTTTTCTACAAGATTTTAGCAGACGTTTGTCCATGATATAAGGAAGCTACAACAGAAACATTTCGGGTTTATCGTGATTTTTACGGGATTTATCATGTTTTTATGTTTTTTCATAAAATCACAATTCTGGGCGCAAATCAGTGAATTTTTCAAAAATTTGTACATTTTTGGAAAGCTCTTGAAATTTTAATAGGGGTCTGTGTGTTATAGATTTAATTTGGAGGTCATTTACAATGCGAAAAAATTAGATCTTTGCCAACTGTACTGTTTTCATAAATCCACATTCCTGGGCGCAAAACAAGGAATTTTTCTACTTTCTTTACATTTTTGGAAAGCTCTTTAAAAATTAATAGGGGTCTCTTCTCTGATTTTTTAATTTTCAAACCAAAAATGTATCGAAATAATCAAATCTAATTCGGCTATGCATCTAAAATTACAATTTTTCTTGCCTGATGAGCCTATTTTTTTATGCCTGCATTATAATATCATTTTTTTTATGTTGTAGGTGATCATAAAGAGTTGGAGCAACATTGACATCAACATCTACAGTAATTTGAAAAGCGAAAATAATCAGGTGCACTCATTCTAATCTTTCATCCTAATCATTGTTTGCAAACACATTTCGATTTGGGCATAAAATGAACAATTGTTTACAAATTCACATCAAAAAATTGGGCTAAAACGAACCATTGTCTTTCATCACATTTAGATTTGGGTTTTAAAACAAACAAGTGCTTGCATTGTCTTCCACACATTGAATTTCTAAGGTTAATGAACCCCATGCGAGTGTGACCAAGTAAATGTGTATGCTCTCTCCTCGCATCCCAACATGAACTTGGAGATCAAAAACATTTACTTGTGTTGCTTTTGTTTAGCCTTAGAGAGGCCTACCTTGGTATCCACCCCAAGGGAATGACCTCAAGCGGTACTTTCATCCGGTCCGCTATAAAAATCAGAGGATAAGGTGAAAGCCAAGTCTAACCGGTATTAGCACTCACCATATAGTGCTAACTCGAAAGGAGGTGTACCTTTGTGTATATTAAAACTCCTAGTAGGGTTAGTTAAAGTCTTAAGTGGCTTGCTGGATGCTCGTGGGGTGCCGGTCCCCCAGATTTTCACTAGAACCTCCTTGTGATAGTGGCCTTGCCTTGACTAGGGCTTGTTGAAGTGTCTTCACGTGCTTGCTTAACCATCATCACATTCTTCCAAACTAAAACTTGCTTATGTGTCTTGCGTGAGTGATTCATGTGTGTATATGCATAATCATTTGTTTGAATATTGCCACATCAAGCTATAAACACCCAAACACATAAAGACAAGTCATCCTACACATTCTTCCAATAACATTCAAACCCAATCACTTTCATCCCAAACATAGCTTAGTTATCCTCCAACCCTTCATAGCCAAGTCATCCAAACAAGCCACATCATCATCCAAATCCCTAAACAAGCACTTGCTAAAAAGACTTAAGACAAACACTTGGGTGACAACATGTTTACACCAGAAGACCCAGAAATCAAATTCTAAAGATTCCTCCAAAATCTTTATCAAGGATCACAACCCCTAGACCAAGACACCATTGAAATATTACAATTCTTCATCCAAAGAGCTCAACCCCACACAAGCCAATCACCTCAACTGCAACACTTCGTAGCCCAAGTCCAACACCTTTTAGCCACTAGTCAAGCTCGACAAGCACAACAATCCTTAGCCATTCACTACCAACCTAATCCACCTCATAGCCACATGTCATATCCATCCACTTCCTATCAACCTAATCCATCTAGTCACATGTCATATCCATCCACTTCCTATCAACTTAATCCACCTACCCACCAAGTCAATGCCACATCAACCTATGAACATCCACCTCAAGCTTATCCAATCCCTCATGCTGACATTCCAATGCACTACCAAGCCCATCCACGAAGCAATCAAGTGATATTACAAGAACAGCATCCAAGTCCAAATGGCCTTTTGTATATAAATCAAGTGAGCACAAGTCAACCTTGCCAACAAGATCAAATGCCCTCAACTTTGAGTTCACCTCAAGATCTTTTATCTACATATCCTGCCATTACACTTAGCTTCCAAGACTATCAATGGCCTCCCCAACAAGCACAAATGAGCCCAAGTCCACCTTTGCAACAAGAAGCACATGCAGCTCCAAATGGCCCTTTGTACATAAACCATGCAAGCCTAATGCAACAAGACTTAATTCCCTTTGACAAGGGAGATACCAACCTAGCTAATTCATCCTATGAGTGGCCTACATCATCCAATCATATGCCAACACAAGAGCCAACAAGTCCTATCCCAACACCACCATGTGATCCTACCCCTAGTCCATTGGTCCATCAACCTTCCAAACCACCAAGCCCTCCATTACCTTCATCACCATGTCATTCTAATCCTTCACCAAAGGATGCAGCTGAGATAGTTTTACAAAGAATGCTTGAACAAAAACTCATTGAACTTCCTGAAGTCAAACCATGTGAAGAAAGTCCATATGATGAACATGATTATTGTGCATACCATAGGACCAAAGGCCATAATACAAATCAATGCCCCATATTTGTCTCAATTGTTTACAAGGTGTACCTACCTACAATAAGAAATCATGCCACATCATCCCAATCCCATGTGTCACACCCATCTAGTCCACATCCTAATCCATCAAGCTCCATTATCCTTCCATCTAATCAAAATCCTAGTCCTACGCTTACAACATTATCCTCTATTATTGCTCATCCATTATATTTTCCATCCACTCATACCCTTGCAAAGGATGTGATCCATTGGCTACTAGCTAGGAATAAACTATCTCCATGTCCAACACCCATTCATGAGCCTACCAAAGAGCTTCCAAAGGTCATGTCTAATCATATAATCCCATCATGTGGTTCACATATCCTTGAGCCTATCCAAGAGCCCTCAATTAACATTCTTAGCCCTTCAAGACCATCATGTGACCTACAAGCCATCAAGCCTATTCAAGAGTCTCCTATTATGAATCCAAGTCAAGATTCATCATGTTCTCATATTGTTGACCAAGAGCCTATCCAAGAGCCTTCCACTTCCATTCAAGCAACCCAAGAGGTATGTCAAGGGTTTAATCCTAAGCATGTGGAAACATTAAGCCCTAGTCCAACTCAATATCAAATGCCTTCCATCCAACCCATCCATAACATGTATCTTTTCCATGATCAAGATGATAGCCATAATGATGAATCTATCCATGAGCCACTTGATCATATCCATCTCCCAACAACCATTCATGAGCAAGCCATCCAAATCCAACCTATCCATAACATCTACCTTCTTTATGATCAAGATGATACCTATAAAGAAGCTATCCATGAGCACCTTGATACTATCCATAATCCTATATCTATCCATGAGCAAGATATCCACATTGCTCATAGTCATCCACCATCTAGCCCTATCCATAATGAGCAAACATCCACTTGTCATGATGAGACACTTGTCCCCCAAGTAAGCATAGAAGATCAAATAAATAACTTGGATCTTAGTGAACACAATGCTAATCAAGATCCTAATGATCCTCCTTCCACATCCACCATCGATCCCATTTCAAATCCATCATGTCCTATTGGTCTTACCACCCTTATACATGAGTGTTCTTCCTTAGGACAACAACGACCTTTATCCACTTCACCTTCTCCATCCAATAAAGAGCTCAAGTCTAATGTTCAAATCACTCCTAGTCCCATTGTCCATCGCATACTCCAAAACATGAACTACCAAGGTAAAGGTCTAGCCTTTTATGAACAAGGTAGTTTAGAGCCAAACCATGTCAAGATCCCTCCATGCTCATATGGCCTTGGATAGACACCCCAAGGTAAACAAGGCAAAGATGTTGGTAATCCCTTCATGCATTCTAAACCTACCACTTTCCATCCAACCCCCCATCATCTAACCAAAACATATGTTGCCATTTCATCTCCATCATCCTATAAATGTCAAAAGCATGTGACCATACACCTTCCACCATCCACTTTGCCTCCACTTTTACCAACTCCAAATATCCCTCCATCCACCTTGCCACCATTGCTTCCAACACCTAACATACATATCATTCATAAGTATCCTTACATCCCTAATCATGGCCAACAAAAGCACACATCATTTAAGCATAAAGCTTCCAATCATTCCATCCACTCCACCCACTCCATGGGATTCAAAAGCAAAACTTTTGATGCCTCTACCTATAAAGCTAAAAATCCTACCAAAAATCCTAAAGGTCTTCATACCTTAGGATATAAAGAATCAAACTCAAAGCAAAGTTCATTTAAGCAGCCATCTAAACCCTTACCTCCAAATGTAAAGCCCAAAAACAAAATGGTTTGGGTTCCTAAGCAAACAACTAGCAAAGCGAATGAGGCATCCTTATTCACCTCTCAAGAATCCCAACCACCTATATCCATCCAAAAGCCTACTTCCATCCAAAACTTCCATTCCCTTCAAAAATCTCACAAGCAAAACAAAAGCACTAAAAATACTAGATCTATGTGGGTTCCTAAATCACTTCATCAACCATCCCCTAAGCAAACATCCCCATTACTTCCTACACCACCATCCAATCAAAAGTTTCAATGTTTTTCACAGTGTGTGCAGCCGTTGGTCATGGTTCCCTTCCACTCTGCAGTACCTCCACATAACTACATCTCCCCATCCTTCATCCATTATCCTACATATCTTTCCCATCACCTTCCTATGGTCCATGCTTTTGCATAAGCCTTTCATCCTAAGTCTGACATAATCCACTATCCCTATCCATCTATCCTTGCGTGAACCTTTCATAATCCACATCATAATCCACTATCCCCATCCATCCATCCTTGCATCAATCTTGCATAATCCACATCCTAATCCACTATCTACCTAATCCATCTCCCATCCACACAATCCCTTATCAACATCGATGAGCATAATGACATGGTCCATGCGAAGACATCATCAATCTCTAATGGGACACTATCAACCTTCGTAGCACTAGACACTTGAGTCCCTCCTATCCATTACCATGGTGAAAACCTGGCAAATAGGCGCCATGTGTAATTGTCATCCCATCTAAGAAAAAAAGCAAAAAAGCAAAAAGTAAAAAAATAAATAAATAAATAAAAAGTAAAGAGAAATCCCTTCGTCCAATGGTGAAAACCTGGTAAACAGGCACCTTGGATAAGTACCATGATGAAAACTTGGCAAATAGGCGTCATGTGTAGGTTGATCTTCTATGTCACTTACACTTTGGGGCACATTGTCTCATCCAACCTATCCATTTCCAAACTATCTATCACATTATATCATTTTCCATCCTATCATGTCCTACCATTACCATACCATCCTACCATTCTTAGCCATTACATAAACATGCCTATCCTCTTGAGCCATTTATCCATCCTTTTGCCTTTTGATTTTGATGAAGACATAGGGGCAAAATGTTGAAACATGTTTGGATATTTCTTGACATACCTTATTTCCAAACCAAGTCCTATCCATTGACAATTTATCCATCTCATTTAAACCAATCCATCATGTCATCCCATTGTCATGAGCCTTGCAATGTAAAATCCATCATGTGTCATGCAAAAAATCCTAAGCATTACCACCTAGAATGGGGCAAGTTCTTCCTATGTGACATAGCCTTTGAAGATCACATCCTAGCTCCCTTATGATCCATCCAATATGGTGTATCCTTATCATGAGCTTTCCATCTTATAGCTTATCCCCATCTGTTTATCATGAGCTTTCCACTATAGCCTACCTACCCATTTATCATGAGCCTTCCATCCCTTGTTGCCCAACCTTTTATCCATCCATCTTACATCCATCCTTGCACCTAGACTTAGTTTTCCCTTGTCATTGGTATCTAGCACAAAGGCTACCCAATTGTAAATCCATTGGCATCTTCCAAAACATTTCAAAAAATCCAAAAAAAAATCAAATATTCTCAAAAAAAAAAAACACAAAAAAAATCAAAATATGTCAAAAATTTCAAAAAAATCAAATATCCAATGAAAAATCCAAGCAATAAAACCAATTACATCATCCAAATCAATCCACTTCATCAACATTCAATCAAAATCAAATCCTCATCATCATCAATTCTTCTTATCAATAACATTCATTCATCCATTTCAATCAATCACTTCATCCAATCCTATCAATCAAATCAATCTAAGCAATGATCTTAAATCCAAGTCACACTAATCCATATCAAGCAAGCTAATCAATCATGGAACATTATCCAATCAAATCAACAGGTTTTGATCCTAATCTTGTCATGAGCCCAATCAAACATCATCAATCATCATCAATGGGATACAGCGTTCCCACATCCTTGTGTTGATCTAGGGATATAGCTTTCCCCGCAATGACAACACTCTCAACACTATCATCAACAACAATCAATCAATCATTGGTTTACAGCTTGACAGGGGCAATACCTTGTTTGTTTTTGAATCCTTTGTGCATGCTTGCTTTCTTGCTTGTGTGTGTTATCATTTTATCTTGCATTTGCATCAAATCCATATTATTTCTAGCTAATATTCATATCTTGTGTATGTTGGAATAGCTTTTTGCACTATCCTTTGCATCTAAGGTCATATCATACCTTTAGTGCATTAGGACTTCAATGCTCTAAGTTTACTTCCTCATATGTTAGACAAGGTTGTATTATGCTGGGGCACGAGACACATCATCACCCCGGTCCTTATACCTTGGTGCATAACATCTAGTGCTATATCAAACATCATGGTTGCTCACCTTCATTGCAGCATAACGTATCATCATTTCTTCTATCTATCCCCTTATCTTTCTTTTGCAGCCAAGCTATATCATTTCGAGAGCATACCCGTGTTTGTCCAACCCACCTATCCTCTCGAGGGGGCATCACCAACCTATCCAATCAATCATCATCATGCATCATCATCCTATCTTTCCATCACTATCTCCATTTCATCCCATATCCTTTTCCTCTATCCATACCTTAACTTCTTTGAAATGATGTTACTCGACATAAATCTCATCATCTCGAACATCATCTCAAAGAGGGGCAAAATGTAGACACCCAAAATTGTCCCAACTTTGTCCATGTCCTACAACACCTTGTTAAAACATTATCCTAAACATCATAAGCCATTTTTGTCCTAAATCCCACTCTTAATCCCATTTATCTATTAAGCCAATTAATTAAATAAATTTTATTTATTTAATTAAAATCCCCATCTTTATCCTACTTAGCCAATTAATTAAATAAATTTATTTATTTAATTAATTTCACATGCATAATCCCATTTATCTTATCCCCATCCCAATTAATTAAATAAATTTTATTTATTTAAATAATTTCCACATCATATCTTATCCCATCCTATTCATTTATCCTATTAATTAAATAAATTTTATTTATTTAATTAATATCCAACTCATATTTCAACTAATTCAAATATTTTATTTGAATTAAACACTCATCTTTTATCACATTCCAACACTTGTCCAGTCAATCATGTGTTGTTATACAACTTTCATTCAAATCCTTCACATGCACAACTATTGGGACCTAATTTTAGTATTTATCTACACAAGCACACCTAAGCCTTATCTTCCCTTGCCACATGTCAATTGACTACAATTTCTTGATGTGCAAGGAAACCTAACTTAATGCTATCCATCCATTTCACCTAAAGCCCTAATTGATCCTAGCCATCCATTTGAATTAAGCCTTTCCTATAAATCAACCCCCTCATAAGCCATTAGCATGCATTGATCCTCAAGTATCCACATGCTGTTGAAATATCATTAGAGCCTTTGCATCCTTCATCTATCATTCATTCTATCATCTTCATTTTAATGTTATGCTGCAGAAGTGAGCACCCAACATTCCTCCAACAATAATCCTTCAAAATCTTGCATGCTCATGCGAGGTGGAGAAGAGCAATGGAGATAAATCGAGCATAGCGTGGAGATCGGTTTGCATTTACATTTGTTATTTTAATTTTCATGTTGCCTTGTGCTTCATTGTGCATTGCTAGGGTTTTTATCATTGTTGTTTATTCATTTGCCCTAATTTGCAATTTTACCCTAACTACAGATCTAATCAATGAGATTATCATACATATTAGGCTTCCAGTCCAATGAGTCAACCCAGAATAAATTAATTTCATGGGGGTCACTAGCCAGATTTTCCTTTGTGAGTGTTATGGAGTCCAATGCTGCTAACTCAGCAACTTCCCTCGAAAGCACATAAGTACTTCCTTGTTCTTTTCTTACTTGTTGGAGCTCATTGACCAATTCTTTTCTTTTATTGTGTATAAGAGAATAGCTTTGTATCGTCTTAATCAAGAAAAATAAAATATCACAAGATAATTTTTTGACCCACTCATTGATAGCCTTGGCAAAATTTTGACTCGTTTTAATCTTCTTGACAGTGTTGGCATCAATCCCAATGACCTCTAAATTAGGAGCTTCCTAAGAAGAAGGTGCCACAATTGATTGGATGAATCGGCTCAAAGACAAAATTTGAGATTGAAGTTTTATATTTTCTTTCCTTTCTTCCTTAGCTATTTTAATCAGAACATTGACAGAATAATTTGCATGGTATGACTCTCCTTCAAGAGTAGAAGGGCCCAAGTCAATATGACTTATTTTATAATCTGCCTCAGTTATATCATTTTCATCCAAATCTTTTATGGGATCAGCAATTTCCAACACCTGGTGGCCAGAAGTAGCATCATTTATCATTCTAGACATTCTCCTAGCCTTCTTGGGTTTTGAAGTCCCTTGCAGGAGCATAGCGACAGTATCAATTTCTTTGGCAGCAGTGGGAACAGTTTTTCTCTTTTTCTCTACCACCTTTTTCAGCCAGCTAGGAGAGGAAGTCACCACAATAGTATGTATATTGTCAGACACAGATTTATTTCTATCTTCCAGTGGGGAAGCAATAGAAATTTCTTCATTATCAGGAGAAGAGGAAACATCAAGAAAATTGGGAAAAGAACTATCATTAACAATTGAATCAAAAATGGGGTCAGGGTTCACTGCCACTTTATGAACATTTCTTTTTCTCATAAGAGGGCTATCTGATTCACATCCTGATTTCAATTTGAAAGCATCATTGGGCCTCTCACCATCACCTCCTGATTGTGAATTAGAAATAGATTGTGGCATGTCATGTGACCGTGTAGAACTCTGAGCAGCAAAATTCTGAACCGTTTTCTATCCAATAGCCCTTGAACTACCTGATTCATGAGGTGAACCTGCATGTCCACGCCACTTACCCATTAACCACTCCTTAGTCCTCTTAATCACTGGTGCAAAGTGAACATTTATATCCACAACCTCCTTCTCAGACTAATTTATAAGGGGAAGGGGTTTTGATAGCAAATTCTAGTATTCCACATCAATTACTTTGGAGTCCTCAACTTTCTCTAGAATACGAATGGGTAAACCAAAACCCTGGATTTGACTTATGGTAAGTCTCATGTAGCTTCTTCTCAGAACTTCACAGTCATCCACAAAATCCTCCCAGAAGTCCTCTAGGCTCGAACGATGCTCATAGGAGCTAGAGCCATAGAAGTTTTGCAGTTCTTGTTGTCAAAGTGTTGCCTTAAAGATAAAGAGTGAAGATTAAATTCTGCCAATGCATGCTCGGATCCTTTAGAGGCATCTTTATTTTTACAAGAATAAACCGATAAAGACAATGGAAATGTGTAGGCCTTCTTTCTCATACTCTGGTATTTAACATTTACAGCAGTCATTTGTCTAAAAACTTCCAAAAAAATAACGTAGTCACTAGGGTATCGATGCAACTACTTCGGGGCTGACTCATAACCCCCTAATCTCAGATAGGTGAATCTATCAAATTGGATAGAAAAACTCCAAAATTACATGACCAGAAATGCAGCCTTAGGAGAAATCCTTATTTCAGAATCGCAGTTCAACTTTCTCACCAGAAACATTAAAAAGGCATCATTAACCCGACGAAAATCTTTCATCCCAACATCTTTTGTAAACTAAGGAAAATAAGCATACACAAGTGTATCTAGGGTTAAAGACCCACGAGGCCTCAACTTAGCCCAAACAACCTCTCGACTGGCTAGAATATATACCAAATAGGAACACATGTAAAATGTAGAGGTCTCTTGAAACTTCAACAATTGCTCATTCAAGTGACAGCTTATTATTTCAGCCCAGTCAATAAACTGATTCTCACTACATATGAGTAATATAAAGCGGCACATCCAAAATTCAAAAGAGCTAGCATTTTCACTACCCACCACCCGATGCAATAGAGTGATAATATCTGAAATTTCATCTATAAAATGTGCTCTTTTAAGTGTAGGGGGTAGCTGAGACTTACCGCTTTTCTCTGATTTTAGCCAGTTCTGTGCAATAGAATTTCTGCACAAGTCTTCATTCTCCTTGAAAAATTCTGCACCTAGGGCTCCCGACATGGCTTTGTATTTCTCTTGCCTTGGAATCTTCAATGCACACGAGATAGACTCAGAATCAATCCTCGCGACTACCACACCTTCTCTAGTCTTGATCTTCAAAGCCTCAGGGTCGTATCTCTCCACACAGGCAACAATTAAATCCTCACAACACACTGAAATAGGGAAACCTGCTGCAGGAGCCAAGCCGCTCTACAGATTTTTTTTTGCAAATGATGTCATGTCTTCCTGCTACAGCCGAGACCAGAATTCTACCAAGTCTATGTGTCCAAGTTTAGTGTCTCTTATTTTAGATCAATTGCTCTCAATTCCAGAGTGGGAGGAGACACCCTGAAATTTGAATTTCATTACAGCGACCAAGCACCAAGGACTATGGCAAAGAATTGTGGAAGCAACAATTCAGAATAGAAAGAAAGAAACAGAACACTTAGACAATTTTGGCACAAGAAATGAAATGATGTGAAGTTATAGCACTCTCTCATGCTTTTAAATGTTGGGCCATCGTGGTACCATTTCCGCGCCTTGAGAAATTAACTCAAAGATTTGCTCATTTTCCAAAAAATTGTTGAAGGACATCTCACACCGGAGGCATACAACACTTTAAATGATCATTAATTGCCTTAGTTTCCAGTCTGCCACTTAACCGTCACTGAATCGCGATAAAAGAGAACTTTAGAACCTTAAATCGGGGTTTATAAAGTTTGGAAAACATACGACACAGCAATAACAAGAGGGAACCAAGCGAGCAACAAACACAACACAAAGAACGTGAAGTCGCGGGATTGCGAGGTTTCGAAACTTCAGAACTTAGTGATAAGGTTAGAAAACTTAGGGAAGTAGCAACCAAGTTAGGAAACTTGGAGCATCCATGACTTCAAAGACATTTCTAAGGCATAACAGTAGAGACTCATAACCTTTGGGACTAAGAAACTTGGAGAACCACGAGAACGAACAATAGAGACAAATGAGACTTAGAAATAAAAAGGAGGGGTAACAACTGGCTCTAATTGGGACAAGGACCAACGGGATGCAAAGAATCTAGAACAACATGGCACAAAGCCTTATTCATTGGGCAATAGAGGAAAAACAATGAAAATAAAGAAAATAGAAAGAAACTATGTACAAGAAGGAGACTCAAGAATGCTACCAGTTAAACAATTTCAAATCTTGCCCATTATAGGCAAGAGGCAAAGGAGTACCATTTGGATATTTAAAAGGAGAGAATTATCACCAACAACCTGTCTGATCAAAAAAGGACCTTTCCATAATGAATCAAATTGTTTATGTGCACCCTTTGGTTCTTTTCTTCTATCCCAGAGAAGCACAGAATCTCCAACCACAAATTTTCTTTCCTTGGCCATTTTATCAAAGATTTTCTTGACCATCTGTTGGTGTCTGGTAATTCTATCCACAACTATTCCTCTTTCTTCTTCCAACTTATTCAAATACATGATTCTTTTCTCTAGTACCGACTGAAACTCCTCATTCTCTATGGCCTTTTGTAAATTTAATGCTGACAGCTCCAAAGAAATAGGAATAGTACTATCAATGACATAAACAAGCTGGAAAGCATACATGCCTATAGGTCTTTTATATGTGATCATGTCTGCCCAAAGAGCATCATATAGCTTCTTATGCCATCCTTTTTGTCCTTCATGTATTAGTTTCTTAATGATGGAGATTAAATTTTTATTGCTCGACTTGGCTTGCCCATTGCCCTGAGGATAATAATCAGACAAATGTCCCAAACTAATACCATGTTCATAACAGAAAAGAGTAATCTCAAAGAATGAAAAAGAGCTAGCATTATCTGTGATTATCTTTTTTGGGATATGAAATCTTATTATAATTTTCTCTTTCAAGAAATTGCACACCACTTCTGAAGTAGTTTGTCTCACTGGAATGGCTTCCACCCATTTGGTAAAATAATATGTGGCAGTAAGGATGTGTGTGTGTCCGGCACTTGAGTTAGGATTGACAGGACCAATAAAATCTGTTGGAATAAGGTGCCATTAACCTTGTAAATTCCAATATTGTATTTTATTCTATTTATTATTTGTTATTTGTAATTACCCATAAGGGAATGAGGTAGTCTCATTGACAGTTGTAATTTTAGAGTTATCGGCGGCAGTTATGGAATGAGTTTTACTATTGGCAAATGTAAAAACTCAAAGTAAATAAGGGTAGGTGTGCTCTCTTGAGGAATATACTATTTTTGGCATGTATGAGAACTGTCATAATGTTTGGTGAGTGAATCTATGACAGCTGTAAGTTGTCATAAGATTCTAAGATTCTATGATGCATATGACGGATATGTTAGTTATATATTTGCTATATTTAGCCCAAGATTCCTATCTTGGAAAGATACTCTTTTTCTAGAATCTATGATGGTTATGACGCATCATAAGATGTTGTAAGAGGCCAGATTTAGTCTTGGGCACCCAACCTTTGCACGGTTGTTTTTGGACAAGTGTAAGATACTTGTAAGATGGTAATTAGTGTTTACAGGTTGGAGAATCTTAGGAGAGAGAAGGTGAACACCTAGGAGGAGTTGGAAAATGTTTCTATAAGTATTTGACATGTATTAGTTACTGCAATACAGATTTTAGGTACTCGGGTGCTGCCGGAATGCTATCAGATTGAAGACTGGTGGAGAGAGTTGAAGTGTTGTTGTATTCTAAATCATTTTCAGATTAATACAAACATTGGACCTCTTTCTTGTCTGGAGTTTTTTACCTGAAAGGGTTTTCTCCACGTTAAACATTGTGTTATGTGTTCATATTTTTGATTTTGCATTTCTGTGAAGCATAGTTTTGTTTCTGTGTTACAATCTCCATTAATAACACATAGTGAAAGATTGCATAAATTTTATTGAATCAGATTTCCATTGAAGTAGTGTTGCTTTCATTTCTAACATTTGGTATCAGAGCCTAGCCAGCTTTGACTCTTAGGTGGTAGTGTGGAAGTTGTAGCTGCAGTGGGAGATTTGGTTGTGTTTGTTTTGCAGATCTTGTGTTGTTATTATGGCTGCATCCACCATTGCATCAACCTCTCAATTGGACATTGAGAAGTTTAATGGAATGGGGTATGAGTTGTGGAAGCTGAAAATGGAAGATTTGTTGGAAGAAAGAAACCAATGGTTGGTTGTCGAAAAAGAGAAGAAACCTGACGATGTCTCTCAAGATGAGTGGGATAGACTGGATAAGAAGGCACGGGGAACCATCCGGTTGTGTCTTTCAAACTCTGGCATGTTGAATGTCGCAAAGGAAGAGACTGCATACAAGTTGTGGAAAGGGTTGGGTGAGATCTATCAAGCCAAGAGTATGGTAAATAAACTTTATTTAAAAAGAAAATTGTTTTCCATGAAAATTTGAGAAGGTGAATCAGTTGCAGAGCATTTAAATTCTTTTAATTTGTTAGTGAGTCAGCTTGATTCAGTAGATGTTGAGGTTAGTGAGGAAGATAAATGTATCTTAGTTCTTTGTTCTTTACCTGAGTCTTGGGAGAATGTTATCCTTGCTATCACTGCTAACCTTGTGGATCCAAAGTTGGATGCTCTTGTTTCATTGCTACTGACATAGGAATTCAGGAAGAAGAGTTCAGATAGTTTAGGGGATGCTCTCAGTGTCAGGGGAAGGTCTAAGGAAAGAGGACCTAAAAGAGATCAGACAGGGGATGCTCTCAGTGTTGAAATGGATGGACATAATGTCCTGGATGCAAGACAAGGGGTTTTGGCTCATAACTACTGACCCAGAAATAGACTGGTGCCTGTCCATTGGGCAAGGAGTCAATTGCAACTTTCACTCAAGTTTCAGGGGGTTGGACTTGATGCTTGCCTTACAAACATCACCCAAGAAAGGGTATCTAACTGCCTCTACTTACAGATATCCCTGCAGACATGCAACCTTCCCCATGCTCAACCTAAAACAATTTAATCCTCTCCTCGAATGGAAGTTAGAGATCAAACACGTGATATAGAAAACCATATCCTAGAACCTGAGAAACCCTTAGCAACTAGATTCAGAAGGAGAATAACATGCAGCAAATGGAGACAAGCAGATAAACACATGCAATGAAGCATTTCTCATATAAAATCAACACTGAAACTAAAATATGTGCAAAATACATGCATACTGCAACACATAAACTCCACAATGGGATAAAACAGCTAGGATCATGCCCTGTTCTTCATTATTTACACAAAAAATGCCCAGGCCTTCAACAACCTCTAAATGGGTCACACAGTCTGCTTAAATAGCAAGAGAATGGACCCAGCAAAATTAATTACAAGGGAGGCCAAAAATTTGCCAGATACATTGCACTAAAAAATGGCACTCAAAACAGTAAATGTTGCAGCAAGAAACAGAGGACAGAGCAGGTGAGATCGGGAGATGTGCCGCCGTTCAAAGATATGCATCATAAAAATGGTGGTTGAGCTATCAACTCGACCCATACCTCTGCAACAAGCAACCATTACTATTTCATCTACCCGCAGGCCCCAGAGTGCAGCCACAGCAAGTTTCCTCGAAGTTTCCCGCCAAAAATAGTTGCAAACGCGGGAAAAAACCCATCGTTGCAAGATTAAAACCTGGCCGTCGATCAAAAACCCTCCCGCCGCTGCGATCAACGATGTCAAAAACGTAGAAAAGTCACCAGCCAATGAAACTGTGCCACGTAGGCACATCAAGTTTCCAACGCTGGGTCACCGCTTTCTTCTTCCCTTTACTTCCCCGTCGAGAGCCTCTGTCAAAACCTTACGCGGGAGCCACCACGTGGCAGCCGCCGTAGCACCCCTGAAACATTAGAGACTCTCCTAAGAAACTCCAACGGAAGCTGACATGTGTCGCTTTCCACGCTACACTTGAGAAACACTCGAAACACTTGAGACTCTTGCGGAGATCGACACCTAGCAGGTTCTGCGGCTGTTTGAAACCTCAAAGAAACTTTATAGAAACTTCGCAGACTGCGACACTTGGCGCCTTCCACGCTCCACTTAAAACACTTAGAAACTTTTTTTTTGAAACTCCCGCGGAAGCCGCCACGTGGCGCCTTCCGCGAACCTGTATCTTAAAACTAGGTCCCACCTCCACTTCGCCACACTTTGAAACATGTAGAAACAACGCGGAGTCTGACACATGTCAGCCTCTGCAGCAGCTACAAAAGACACGTGGCACGCTCCGCCCCTGCTCAGAAACTTTATAGAAACTTTAACGGGGAGCGACACGTGGCACCTTCCGCGGGGCTCTTGAGGAACATTTGAAACATTTTGGGACTCCCGCGGAGAATGACACCTGGCAAGATCCGCTGCAGCCTAGAAACCTTACTGGGACCCACCACCGTGTCAACACTTAGCATCAAAAAGGAAATGAAACATTACGCGGGGGCCGACACTTGTCGGGCTCCGCAACCACCACTAGGGACACACGGCGCCATCTACCCCTGCATAGAAACTTAAAGAAACATCAGCAGAGGCTGACAAATGTCGGGCTCCACGTTCTTCAGAAACTTTAAGGCCCCACTCTGAAACTTATGCGGAAGCTGACACATGTCATCATCTGCGTCACTTGAGACACTTAACTGGGACCCACCCTGTCTGCGCCAAACATTGAAACATGTAGAAACTTCAGCGGATAGCGACACTTGGCATCGTCCACGAGGCTTTGAGAAACATTAAGGGTCTTCGAAGCTTTTGGCAGAGACTTATGAAACTTTTAGAAACATTGGCGGAAACCAACATGTGGCATCGTCCACGGGGCCTTAGTTACTTTCTTTGTGTCTCACGGGTGCCTCCACGTGGTGCCTTCTGCGCCACTCTCAAAAACACTTAGAAACTATGTTGAAACTTGGCGAATTCTGCAGCGTTTGAAATGTAAGACCCTCTCAGCCACTGCCAGAAACATTCAGACACAGAAAACTGTGACCCGAAACAGTGACCCGAAACATTTTTTAGGGGCCGATGGAGATTCCTGACCCGCCACTGCATATTTTGACTCGCACCAATTTGATTTCTTGCATTTTCACATCTGCAGAGGCCAAAATATTAGAACTTTTTTGGATTTTTAGGGAAGAGACCTGACCTGAAACCCCAAACATAAATTATTACTAATAGTGGCTCCGATTGGGGATGCATGCCTCTTGCAGGCATGGCGAGAACCTCAGATCTCTGGGATGCAGACCAGTCCCTTATCTATTGGGCATAGAGTCAAACTTGCACCAATCGGCATCACCAAACACATTATTTCAAAATAAACATGGTGGCCTAGGGCCACCAAAAAGGAAAAACCATAATTTCCCTTTGTCAAACACATGATTTTCTTTTAATTTCTTCAAATGAAGCCTAAAAGCATCTAACCACTTGCAGCAACCTTCTTTGCAATTATTTGTGCTGCTGCTCATTTTTCTTTCTTTAACAGTTCTACAACTAGCTTGATCAGCATACATTATCATCAGTTGTAGAATGTCATCATCATATGAGTCACTGATGTTGCTTGGAAAAATAACAGACTCACATGAAACAAATGAATCCATATCAGAATTTTTCCCTTCTTCAAAAAATAAGAGCTCCTATGTATCAAACATGCAATATTCAGGCACAAGCAACATCTCATAATCAAATTTATCTTCATAAGCATACAGATATTCATCATCATTGTGCTCAGCAATCTTATCATTTATGTCCACCTGGAATGTCTCAAAGGAAGGCAGAGATAACTCAGAATGCAGCCCTATGTCAAAAACTTCATAGTCACCCCCACAATCAACACTATCCCCAACTGTATGAGCACATACATTTGCAATTTTCCCATCCACCTCTGAATAGTGACCCTGTTTTTCCTCTTCACCAATGCCTTGATACCCAAAAGCAAATTTTTCAACCTCTGCATTGTGAAAATGGTCAAGAACTTCAAGGAAACACTCATATTCAGCATCCATATATATTTCATCATCTGAAAGGCTCATATATGCATCTGAATGCTAATAGTCACTAACATATTCACTATCCCTTGAAGCAATATCTTCTATATTCAGAGTGAAGCTCTGCATATCCACCTCATAAATAATCAGGAATAACTGGGATATGCACACTACTACAAGACACAACTTCATGTATGTCTCTCATTTGATCAATTGGAGGGCATCTTGTGTCTGCAGGCTTGTCTTCTAGAGGCTGATAACAATCTTTGTTTTCATCATTATAAGATGTGCCTACATTTTCTACAACATTTTCTTCATGCATCACATCATGGCTGCACACATTATTCTAAAATATATTTCCCTCTACACAATCATCTTTCAATGCACATACTAGGAGAGCTGAAATATATTCACTTTGATAACTGTTTTGACAACTTGCAGCCATGAAACCTACTGGCATTCCATATTTCTCATTGTTTTCTATATCCATAGCAAATTGGAAAGCCTGGTGAAGTGTGACTGGTTCTTTATCTCTCAATAGATAACTCATTTCTTCATCAAATGCAGCCAAATAAATTGTCAAGCATAATGCATTATTAGGTCTCATATATTCAAGAATTTGCCTGAGCAACTTAATAAACCTTAAATTAAAGGCTGGAACCAGCTCCTCATCCTCCCTTTGGATATTCATAAAATGTATGATCAATGAGGCAACATCAAATCTTTCACCAAACTGTTCTAGGAATACAACTTCTAAATCTATCCATGAAGAAACTGAACAAACAGGTAGGTCTAAAAACCATATCCTAGCATCATCTTCTAATGACTGAACAAAGAGTCTCATTACTACATCTTCATCCTCTACCTCATAATCTTCTATCAAGTTACAAAATCTTTGTAGATGTTTGTTTGCCGATTCAGAATCTAATCCACTATATTTTGGCAAACACCTTCTAATTTTATTTGGAATAGCATTTGGGTAACCATATATTCCTTCAAAATCTAGGGCTTTATACCTTTCAATAAAAAATGGTCTTCTCTGAGAGCACAACCAGGTTTGCTATTTTAAACTTAACATTTTGAATCAAAGATGAAATACCTAGAAATATGTTGCAGCATTGATAGGTTCAATCAACAGAGTTGCCACCTCTCACAGAGAGGACAGAAATTCAACAAGGCACATGTATTTTCTGGATTCACCAAGCCAGCAGAGCACCATATGGTTACTTTCTTGATCTTGCTGCAACAACTTCACTGGAAACTAGATTTTCCAGCCTTCAAATCACTTGACTCTCTCTCTCCCCAGTAGAGTCGCCAAAATCTGTTGGTTTCCAAATCTGCAGAGGGTTTGCCAGCTCCAATGCACGGGCGGATTCAACCAACAGATTACGGGAGGTTGCGTGAGCTGCCTCCCCTTCACTTCTGGTTCTGCCGCACCAAGGGGGGATCCCTATAACTCAAGATGTAACCTTGACTAGACCAATAACACAATGATTTAGCTTGACAGCAACAGGCAAAATACTCTAATGTGTGGACCAAGATCTGCATGATAGATCACAAGGTTGGCAACACTCTTGGACATATATGTCTGGTTGGGTATGAGAGTATGCAGGGGTCCTAATCCTACTCCTACAACTAATAGGTGGAAGTGTTCAAATGGATGGACATAATGTCCTGGATGCAAGACAAGGGGTTTTAGCTCATAACTACTGACCCAGAAATAAATTGGTGCCTATCCATTGGGCAAGGAATCAACTAGACATATACAGCAAATGGTTTGCAACTTTCACTCAAGTTTCAGGCGGTTGGACTTGATGCTTGCCTTACAAACATCACCCAAGAAAGGGTATCTAACTGCCTTTACTTACAGATATCCCTGCAGACATGCAACCTTCCCCATGCTCAACCTAAAACAATTTAATCCACTCCTTGAATGGAAGTTAGAGATCAAACACGTGATACAGAAAACCATATCCTAGAACCTGAGAAACCCTTAGCAACCAGATTCAGAAGAAGGAGAATAACATGCAGCAAATGGAGACAAGCAGATAAACACATGCAATAAAGCATTTCTCATATAAAATCAACACTGAAACTAAAATATGTGCAAAATACATGCATATTGCAACACATAAACTCCACAATGGGATAAAACAGCCAGGATCATGCCCTGTTCTTCATTATTTACACAAAAAATGCCCAGGCCTTCAACAACCTCTAAATGGGTCACACAATCTGCTTAAATAGCAAGAGAATGGACCCAGCAAAATTAATTACAAGGGAGGCCAAAAATTCGCCAGATACATTGCACTGAAAAATGGCACTCAAAACAGTAAATGCTGTAGCAAGAAATAGAGGACAGAGCAGGTGAGATCGGGAGATGTGCCGCCGTTCAAAGATATGCATCATAAAAATGGTGGTTGAGCTATCAACTCGACCCATACCTCTGCAACAAGCAACCATTACTGTTTCATCTACCCGCAGGCCCCAGAGTGCAGCCACAGCAAGTTTCCTCGAAGTTTCCCGCCAAAAATAGTTGCAAACATGGGAAAAAACCCATCGCTGCAAGATTAAAACCTGGTCGTCGATCAAAAACCCTCCCGCCGCTGCGATCAACGGTGTCAAAAACGTAGAAAAGTCACCAACCAATGAAACTGTGCCACGTAGGCACATCAAGTTTCCAATGCTGGGTCATCGCTTACTTTTTCCCTTTACTTCCCCACTGAGAGCCTCTGTCAGAACCTTATGCGGGAGCCACCACGTGGTGGCCGCCGCAGCACCCCTAAAACATTAGAGACTCTCCTAAGAAACTCCAACAGAAGCTGACATGTGTCGCTTTCCATGCTACACTTGAGAAACACTCGAAACACTTGAGACTCTTGCGGAGATCGACACCTGGCAGGTTCCGCGGCCATTTGAAACCTCAAAGAAACTTTATAGAAACTTCGCAGACTGTGACACTTGGCACCTTGCGCGCTCCACTTGAAACACTTAGAAACTTTTTTTTTGAAACTCCTGCGGAAGCCGCCACGTGGCGCCTTCCGCAGACCTGTATCTTAAAACTAGGTCCCACCTCCACTTTGCCACACTTTGAAACATGTAGAAACAACATGGAGTCCGACACATGTCGGCCTCCGCAGCAGCTACAAAAGACACATGGCACGCTCCGCCCCTGCTCAGAAAATTTTTAGAAACTTTAACGGGGAGCGACACGTGGCACCTTCCGCGGGGCTCTTGAGGAACATTTGAAACATTTTGGGACTCCCGCGGAGAATGACACCTGGCAATATCCGCTGCAGCCTAGAAACCTTACTGGGACCCACCACCGCGTCAATACTTAGCATCAAAAAGGAAATGAAACATTACGCGGGGGCCGACACTTGTCGAGCTCTGCAACCACCACTAGGGACACACGGCGCCATCTGCCCCTGCACAGAAACTTAAAGAAACATCAGCGGAGGTTGACACATGTCGGGCTCCACGCTCTTTAGAAACTTTAAGGCCCCACTCTAAAAATTATGCAGAAGCTGACACATGTCATCATCCGCGTCACTTAAGACACTTAACTGGGACCCACCCTATCTACGCCAAACATTGAAACATGTAGAAAATTCAGTGGACAGCGACACTTGGCATCGTCCGTGAGGCTTTGAGAAACATTAAGGGTCTTCGAAGCTTTTGGCGGAGACTTATGAAACTTTTAGAAACACTGGCGGAAACCAACACGTGGCATCGTCCGCGGGGCCTTACTTTCTTTATGTCTCACGGGTGCCTCCACGTGGTGCCTTCCGCGCCACTCTCAGAAACACTTAGAAACTGTGTTGAAATTTGGCGGATCCCGCGTCGTTCGAAACGTAAGACCCTCTCAGCCACTGCCAGAAACATTCAGACATAGAAAATTGTGACCCGAAACATTTTTTAGGGGCCGATGGAGATTCCTGACCCGCCACTGCATATTTTGACCCGCACCAATCTGATTTCTTCAATTTCACATCTGCAGAGGCCAAAATATTAGAACTTTTTTGGATTTTTAGGGAAGAGGCCTGACCTAAAACCCCAAACATAAATTATTACTAACAGGTTGTAAGTGGGTCTTCAAGAAGAAGTTTGGAGCAGACGGGTCATTGGAGAAGTACAAGGCTAGACTGGTAGCCAAGGGCTACTCCCAGAGAGAGGGAGTTGATTTTGGTGAGATATTCTCTCCTGTTGCTAAATTAACTTCTATTAGATTTCTCTTATCCATTGCTACAGCTTATGATTGGGAGATTGAGCAAATGGATGTTAAGACTGTGTTCTTGCATGGAGATCTTGAAGAAGAAATTTATATGCAACAACCTACAGGTTTTGAGGTAAAAGGAAAAGAACATTGGGTTTGCAGATTAAAGAGGTCTCTCTATGGTTTGAATAGTCCTCCAGAATGTGGTATCAAGATTTTGATTCATTTGTTTTGAAATTGGGTATTGTTAGAAGCAAGGAGGATCATTGTGTTTACATTCATTGTGTTGATGATTCTATACTAGTTATTGTTTTGTATGTTGATGACATGTTATTTTTCAGCAATACTAAGGGTATGGTCAGTGAGCTTAAAGCCCAACTTTCAAGTGCATTTGAGATGAAGGATCTTGGTGCTCCAAGGTATATTCTAGGAATGGAGATTAGGAGGGACAAAGTTAACAGAAAGCTTTGGTTGTCACAAAGAAAGTAATTGAATACTATTGTGCAGAGGTTTAGTTTGCAGGACTGTAACCCAGTTAGAGTTCCTTTACCCATTGGTACTAAGCTTTCATTAGATATGTGTCCAAAGACTGAGGATATGTCTAATGTGCCATATGCTAGTGTTGTAGGGAGTTTGATGTATTCAATGGTTTGTACTAGGCCAGATATTGCCCAAGCAGCGGGAGTTTTGAGTAGATTTATGTCTAACCCTGGTAGACAGCATTGGAACTATGTAAAGATGGTGTTTAAATATCTTGTAGGTACTCCTGATCATTGTTTGGTTTATTCTAGTACTGATAGTGTTGATAAATCTTTGGACATACAGGGTTTTGTTGATGCAGATTGGGCAGGTGACTTGGATAGTCGAAGGTCCACTAGTGGCTATGTGTTTACTCTGTTCGGAGGTGCAGTGAGTTGGATGAGTAAGAGGTAGCCCACAGTTGCTTTGTCCACCACAGAAGCAGAGTATATGGCTGCTAATCATGTCTCTAAGGAGGCAGTTTGGTTGAGGAGAATGTGTACAAGTATTGCTTTTGATTGCAGGATCATTCAAATTGGTTGTGATAGCCAAAGTGCTATCTGTTTGGCCAAGAATCCCATGTATCATGCTCGGACTAAGCATGTTGATGTTCAATATCACTTTGTTCAAGAATTGGTTGCAAATGGAGAGATTGAGCTAATGAAGATAGACACTCAGGAGAATGTTGCAGATTCATTGACCAAGCCTGTGAACACAGAGAAGTTTGTATGGTGCAGAGAGGCCATGGGCCTTGTTTCTAGTGCCTGATTATTTTTCATTTGTTTTCTTACTGGTTGATTTACAATGTATAATGTCAAGTGGGAGAATGTTGGAATAAGGTGCCATTAACTTTGTAAATTCCAATATTGTATTTTATTCCATTTATTATTTGTTATTTGTAATTACCCATAAGGGAATGAGGTAGTCTCATTGACAGTTGTAATTTTGGAGTTACCAGCGGCAGTTACGGAGTGACTTTTACTATTGGCATATGTAAAAACTCAAAGTAAATGAGGGTAGGCGTGCTCCATTGAGGAATATACTATTTTTGGCATGTATGACAATTGTCATAATGTTTGGTGAGTGAATCTATGACAGCTGCAAGTTGTCATAAGATTCTAAGATTCTATGACACATATGACGGATATGTTAGTTGTATATTTTCTATATTTAGCCCAAGGTTCCTATCTTGGAAAGATACTCTTTTGCTAGAATCTATGACGGTTATGACGTGTCATAAGATGCTGTAAGAGGCAAGATTTAGTCTTGGGCACCCAACCTTTGCATGGTTGTTTTTGGACAAGTGTAAGATGATTGTAAGATGGTAATTAATGTTTACAGGTTCGAGAATATTAGGAGAAAGAAGGTGAATGCCTAGGAGGAGTTGGAAAACATTTCTATAAGTATTTTCCATGTATTAGTTGATGCAATACAGATTTTAGGTACTCAAGTGCTGACGGAATGCTGTCAGATTAAAGACTGGTGGAGAGAGTTGAAGTGTTGTTGTATTGTAAATCATTTTTTAGATTAATACAAACATTGGGCCTCTTTCCTGTGTGGAGTTTTTTACCCGAAAGGGTTTTCTCCACGTTAAACATTGTGTTATGTGTTCATATTTCTGATTTTGTATTTCTGTGAAGCATAGTTTTGTTTCTGTGTTACAATCTCCATTAGTAACACACAATTAAAGATTGTAGAAATTTATATTGAATCAAATTTCTATTGAAGTAGTGTTGCTTTCATTTCTAACAAAATCTAGGCCCCATTGTTGGAACGGCTCATCAACCACCACAGGTTTCAAAGGCAGTGCTGCTAGATGAGGACGACCAGTGAACTTTAAACACTTTTCACATTTAGATACCCATTCTTGATCATCCCTAAACATACCTAGCCAATAGAAACACTGTCTTAGGATTTTAAAAGTTGTCACAAAGGCAAAAAAAGTCCACCACAAGCTTCATCATGGAAAGCTTTCAGAAGTCTCCTTTGTTGTTCCTTGTCAACACACCTAAGAAATGTCCCATCAACCCCTTTCTTATATAAATTTCCTTCCCAAAGAACATACTTACTGGACTTTAGTTTTAGGTTCCTTTTTTCTTTGGTTAATAAATGAGCAGGGCAATCACCATAAGTTAAAAAGTATGAGACATCTGAAAACCATTCATCAATCGTACTAGTAAAAAGGACCAGAGGTAATTGTTCTTCATCGATGATTTTATTTTCTGCAAACATTTTACACAGACCCTTACCCCTTACTAGATTAGTAGGTCTGATGTCTACATCATATTCCTGAACCTTTGCTATCCAAACCCCTGTTGTTACATCCAATTTCTTGCTATTGAAGGATACTTTTAATCGTAGTTTCAGGAACAAAAACGGTGGTTTGTGAATGTAGAATATAGAACCTAAAACTCTTCAAATCTTTGACAACAGCATAAGCATGTTTTTCAAGTGGTGTGTACTTAAGCTTATAGCTTTTGAGAGGGGTACTCATAAATGAAACAGGGGCTTCAATGCCTTGCTCATTTTTTTTCATTAAAATGGCTGATAAAGTATGTTCTGATGCATAGAAGTATATACTAAAATCTCTATTGAAATCAGGACGTACCAGCGTAGGTGAATTTGCTATAACAATTTTTATATCCTCAAATGCCTTCTTTCCTTCACTACTCCATTTGAAAGCTAGATGGTTTTTCATAATATTGTCTATAGGCCTTGTCAACTCAGCGAATTCAGGTACAAATCTCCTCAGGAAGTTTACTTGGCCAAAGAAAGATCTAGTGCTATCCTTATTCGCGGGCAACCCCAATTGCATGATTGCCTTCACCCTTTCGGGATCTACCTTAATCCCATCTTTTGAGACAATGTGTCCCAAAAGCTTACCTTCTATAATAACAAAAATGGATTTCTTGGAGTTTAATGAGATTCCTTGTTCTCTACAATGCTCTAATACAACCTCCAAATCATGTATATGATGTTCCCTTTTTCTCGAGAAAATTGTCAAGTCATCTAGATACACCACAATGATTTTATTTTTTAAATCCCCAAATGGAAAATCCATAGCTCTCTGAAAAGTAGCACATGCGTTGATGAGCCCAAATGACATTCTATTATAAGCAAACACACCAATGGAGGTGGTGAATGTCCTTTTATGTTGATCTTCTGGGGCCACCTCAATTTGATTGTAACCAGAGAAACCATCTAACATGGACATCATTTCAAAGCTCGCAACAGTCTGCAAAATGTGATACATAACAGGTAGCAGATAATTGTCCTTTAATGAAGCCTGATTTAGGTTCCTAAAGTCAACACAAATCCTTATCTCTCTATTTTTCTTCCTGATAGGAACTATGTTCGCTACCCATGTAGAATGATCGATTGGATAGATAATCTTAGCTTTCAACATCTTATCTATTTCATTGAAGATGGCCTCTGCCACTTTTGGATTATAAGTTTGTTGTTTTTGCCTGTAAGGTATAGTGCCAGGCTTCAAAGGTATCTTATGTTGTAATTCTCCGTTCCTGAACTTCTTCAAGTCAGCATAACACCATGCAAAAACATCCTTGTATTTTATCAGCAAGGAAATCAATCTTTCTCTTTCTTGGGGGGGCAGCATTTCCCTATGCACACTACTTTGGGATTTTCATTTGTGCCAATATTGACACAGTCATAATCAACAGATGATTCAATATTAACCTTATTCTTTCGTTTCAAGAACTAATCATGTCTATTGAACAAATCTTCCAGAGAAACTAAACCCTTAGGTATTTTGTTTCCCCTCAATTGAATCATTTCAGTCTGTTCTTCCCCATGTGCATTGACATATCCATCAGTAACATCATTGCTTACATTATCACTTCCTTCAAACAAAATGTTAGCAAAAGCTTTAGCCTTCTCAAGAAATGAAATAATTTGTCTATCACTATCAAACACCTGCCAATGGTTTACATTATCAGGGACACTGGGGTGATATATCAACTCATTCCTATAAGGTTTATCCTTAAAATAGGATGAGATAACAATAAGGATGCAGAAACAGCCAATGAATCAACTCTTGTGTTAAGGTCCCTAGGCATTGCTTCAATAGAAAAAGCATCAAAATCTTCAACACAGTCCCAAACTCTATTTCTGTAATGTCTCAGTCTACCATTATTCAAGGAATATTGTTTCCTGACCTGCTTAACTATCAACTCTACATCCCCTCTGGCTCTCAATTGTTTTATGCCCCTTTCCTTAGCCAAGGCTAAGCTGAGTAGAAGAGCCTCGTATTCAACAGTATTGTTGGTGTTCTCAAATTCTAGTTTGTAAGCAAAGGGAAAGATATAACCATTTGGAGAAATTAGAACAACTCTTGCTCGAGAACCAACATGGGAACAACATCCATCAAATTCTAATGTCCATAACTCATTCTGTAAATTAGGGCTAATAAGGATTGAGCATTCTTCTTCTGTAGAAGTACACATATAAGTGTCTAGTCCAGTTTCAACAAATAGGATATTTGCCCTAGGATCCCCAGACTTTAATACTGTGAACTTGGCCTTAGGCTCTGGGTTAAGACGTATCTTCCTTCCCTCTAGTGGTATTAAAGCATGAGACCAATCCATTTGTATATCCCCTCCCAAATTTCTGCAAAAACTCCTGCTTAGAAGCATGCCATAACTAGCGGGGATATCAACAACGAGGATAGTTAACTTTAATCTTTTTTTTGGGAAAAGCAACTAAAGCAACCTGTGCGTCTTTTATTTGACCCAAAATTGGAACTTGTGAGCCATCCATTGAAAAGCATTTACCATGGGAAGGGGTATAAGACAGTCCAAAAGCTCTAGCCACCTTAGCAGACATTACATTATCGGAAGCACCAGAGTCAATGACACAATTACTCAATCTGAAACCAGCTATGTAAAGATACACATAAATGATTCTGGCTTAGAGAAAGGATCTTGTTGTCCCAATTCTTTGTCATATAGATTATGGGGAACTTGTTCATCAATAGCTGTTTTGACCTCATTAGACACTTGGGCGTTACTTTGAGATGGGGAGGGTTCCTGTTTGATATATTTCACTAGTCGGTCTAGCTCAGATGGGTTGAGTCTAAGATATTCAGCTTGGGAGATCTAAATTATGGTATTCTTACATGACTCAATTATATCAAATGTACTAGTAATAATAGCATCAGGGGAAGGAAAAAATGGTACCTCGATAGTCACGTTCTTGGAAGTAGTGTTGTCAAGTTTCTTAGGACTGGAAGCAGATTGCTTAGATATAATGTACTTTGGACTAAAAGATGAACCACTCATTTGTCCTTTAGAATTTGCTCCTTTCTGGGCCTGTTGCTCTCTAGTGAAGACTGCACAGTTAGGATCAATATCTGCATAAACATCTTCTCTAGCTTTAGCATCTGATTCGTACTCAAAGAAATTAACACCTACATCATAAGATGGGCCAGGTTCTTCTACATATGGGACTTCAGCTTGTTCATTGGTAGAAAGCATTTGCATGAATCGAACCATCTCCAGGCAAGTGGATCCATCATGATCTGTGGTCAAATGAAAATTGCACATCTTGTTACCTTTACTAGTAGAGGGAGTATTCTCAATAGCTAGCCTCTGTGCAGGTCCAGTTAAAGGCAAAGTTTTGTTATGACCTCCTTGGTTGCCATAATCCTTCCTTGGTATATCTTGGTAATGTGGTTGAAACTGTCCTTTTGGCATTTGCCTCTTTATGGTGATTATGTCATTGGCTAACCTTTGTATAACTGGGTCAGTAGAATTCACACCAGAAGATTTACCAGTCTCTAATTCCTTTTTCCATTTCCCTGCTATAATCAAGTCATCTTCTATGAATATGGCCCTTTCTTGGGCTGCATTTACATCAGCTGCCCCTTCTCTTTTGATAGCAAAACTAACATCTGGTGGGAGAGTATTAATAAAGAAACATTTTAACAGATCATCCCTGAGCCTCATGTTCTCAGGAATCCTATTACATAGCTTGTTAAATTTGGCAACGAATTCCCTCATTGGCTCTTGTATCTCCTTTTTGCATGGTGGCTAACTGCATAACCAGAGTTTGTTCATTCTCGGCAGATTTGAATCTGCTTTCAAACTTTGTTTTCAAGGCATCCCAACCATTAATAGAGCCATTAGGAAGATGATAAAACCAATCAGTGGCAGCATCAGTTAGGGATTCTACAAAAAACCTTATGGCTACATCTTCATGTTGTACAGCAAGGATAGAAGAGGCAGCAAAAAAAGCTTGCATATGTTCTTCTATGGTGACTTTCCCATCTCCTCTAAATTTAGGTATAATTTTCCTTGACCCCTTAGGTAAATCATGTAATTGGACTCCAAGATTGAGTGGGCCTATGGTGGCTCCCCATGGAACAAGCGGGAGCTGGGCCATGACAAGGGGATTTTGTATTGGGAAATTTATTTGCAAAGGGAGGGTAACTCCGTGTAGCAGTAGAGCTTGACAAGATGTGGACGGAGTACTTGGAGGGTTTTGACTAGGTGGAGGGGATGAAGATCTACTAACAGACCTAACCTTTCGATTAGGTGGGAAGGAAGAAAAGTTGATGGATTCTAAAAATGCAGTCTTCGTCGAGGATCCCTTTCTTTCTATCTCCTCTAGTATATCTTTTGGAAGCCAGATTTAAACAATGAAACTTAATAAAAATAGAGTCGCCAACTTCACTTATTGATTAGCTCATGGAAGATTTTGCTGATTGTTTAACTGGTTCCTCTGATTATCCCCCTGGTTTTTGCACCTATTCTTAGGAAGTGCTAGGACAGGAAACACTCTTTCTCTTCATGGCATAGGTACAATAGCTTCAATAACAGTAATTTCTTGAGCGTTTTCAAAACACCTAGCGTTCTCTCTCACAACTTCGCCAATTTCTTCTTCTTCTTCTAACACTCTGTTAACTTGATGATATTGCAGGTTAGTCCTTCTATGTTGCCAGACAATCAACCTTAACCCAGTAATAATATCTTCTTGATCACCTATAAGCCAATCAACATTGGGTTGAAGAATAGGGGCGTTACGTCTATGAAGAACCATTAGAGCAACTCACAATACATACTTAACAATTATAATTTCCCCAGTAGTGTCGCAAACAATCTGTTGGTTTACAGATTTGTCATCTAACTCTATATTCTCTTGCCTAGACAAATGACAAACGTAACCACAGTTGAGTTAGTAATAATAGTATTTTATCACCAACTTTGCTTATTTTACAAGGTGGCAACTACCTTCTACTGATATTCAACGAATCAAAAATCTATGATGCTTTTAACCAGAAAGCAAAGAAAGGAAATGCTTTTAACCAGAAAGCTTTGAAAGGAGATTTTCATACAAATAAACTAACCAATACTCATAGAAGCTCAAAGACTTCGAACAATAATAATCGAAAAAGAGAAGATTCTGAATTATAATCACCATAACATATCCATTCAAAGATAGATATTCACAGTAATGAAATCACGAACTAAATTTTCCAACATAAAGGAAGATAACCACAAATATAACATTCAACATAAGTAGAATGATAGTCCAAACATTATAACACAAAGAACATATATGCCCGAACAAAACCAACTGTGTATCTTTCTATATCTTGAAATAGGTTGAAATCCAAAACTGACATACGAGATATCTAACTAAATTGAGTAAAACAAAGTTTGCCCAACCAGAAAGATGGTTCCATTGTTTCCCATTACATATTTATAAGCATAAAATAATAACTATCTTTTGAAAGAGAAACGGTTTCTTGAAGACAACCGTTTCTTTCTTTGAAATAAAGTCTTTAAAAGTTTTGAGCCAAATAACTTGGAAAAGCATAAAAGAAATAAACTTAATTTGCCACCCCTTCACTTTCTTTAGGATCTTCAATTCTCTCCACCACTTGATCTTCGGCCATCTTCTCTCGCACCTTCAACCTGAGTTTGTACTCTCAATACTTTGTGATGATAGCAGTAATACTTTTACTCCCTGGAACAGTGGTGTTCTACAATCTGGTTTTGAATTTGGCCAAATTCTTAGCTACTCCTGCCATGGTCTCCTGGATCATCTCATCCATGTTTCTATAAGCATTAAGATAAACCTACTTAGAGCCCAATTTGCTCAGCGATTCTCCAGAAACAGTCTTAGGATCAGCAAGTTCACTACAAAGCATGTATTTGACTTCTTGGTTGATATCCTTGGGGTCATGTAGATTTTCTCTGAAATCATCCAAAATATTTATTTCAAGAGCGTTACAATCCCTTTGAATACCAACCATTAGATCCAGATATTCTTGCAGAGCCTTATTGATCTGATCAATGAGATTATCATACATATTGAGCCTCCAGTCCAATGAGTCAACCCAGGATAAATCAATTTCACAGGGGTCACTAGCCAGATTTTCCTTTGTGAGTGTCATGGAGTCCAATGCTGCTAACTCAGCAACTTCCCTCGAAAGCACATAAGTACTTCCTTGTTCTTTTCTTACTTGTTGGAGCTCATTGACCAATTCTTTTCTTTTATGTGTATAAGAGAATAGCTTTGTATCATCTTAGTCAAGAAAAATAAAATATCACAAGACAATTTTTTGACCCACTCATTGATAGCCTTGGTAAAATTTTGACTCGTTTTAATCTGCTTGATAGTGTTTGCATCAATCCCAATGACCTCTAAATTAGGAGCTTCCTAAGAAGAAGGTGCCACAATTGATTGGATGAATCAGCTCAAAGGCAAAATTTGAGATTGAAGTTTTATGTTTTCTTTCGTTTCTTCCTTAGCCCTTTTAATCAGAACATTGACAGAATAATTTGCATGGTATGACTCTCCTTCAAGAGTAGAAGGGCCCAAGTCAATATGACTTATTTTCTAATCTGCCTCAGTTATATCATTTTCATCCAAATCTTTTATGGGATCAGCAATTTCAACCACCTGGTGGTCAGAAGTAGCATCATTTATCATTCTAGATGTTCTCCTAGCCTTCTTAGGTTTTGAAGTCCCTTGCAAGAGCATAGCGACAGTATCAATTTCTTTGGCAGCAGTGGGAACAATTTTTTTCTTTTTCTCTACCACCTTTTTCAACCAGCTAGGAGAGGAAGTCACCACAGTAGTATTTATATTGTCAGACACAGATTTAGTTCTATCTTCCAGTGGGGAAGCAACAAGAATTTCTTCATTATCAAGAGAAGAGGAAACATCAAGATAATTGGGAAAAGAACTATCATTAACAATTGAATCAAAAATGGGGTCGTGGATTACTGCCACTTTATGAACATTTCTTTTTCTCACAAGAGGGCTATCTGATTCACATCCTGATTTCAATTTGAGAGCATCATTGGGCCTCTCACCATCACCTTCTAACTGTGAATTAGAAATAGATTTTTGCATGTCATGTGACCGTGTGGAACTCTGAGCAGCAAAATTTTGCACCATTTTCTGTCCAGTAGCCCTTGAACTACCTGATTCATGAGGTGAACTTGCAGGTCCACGCCACTTACCCGTTAACCACTCCTCAGTCCTCTTAATCATTGGTGCAGAGCGAACATTTATATCCACAACCTCCTTCTCAGACCAATTTATACGGGGAAGGGGTTTTGACAGCAAATTCTGGTATTCCACATCAATTACTTCAGAGTCCTCCTCATCTTTCTCTAGAATACGAATGGGTAAACCAAAATCTTGGATTTGACTTATGGTAAGTCTCATGTAGCTTCTTCTCAGAACTTCACGGTCATCCACACAATCCTCCCAGAAGTCCTCTAGGATCGAACGATCCTCATAAGAGCTAGAACCATAGAAGTTCTGCTTAACATAGTTCTTGTTGTCAAAGTGTTGCCTTAAAGATAAAGAATGGAGATTAAATTATGCCAATGCATGCTCAACTCCTTTAGAGGCATCGTTATTTTTGCAAGAATAAATTGATAAAGACAATGGAAATGTGTAGGCCTTCTTTCTCATACTCTGGTATTTAACATTCACAGCAGTCATCTATCTACAAACTTTCAAAAAAACAATAGTCACTAAGGTATCGAGGAAACTTGGTCAGGGTTGACTCATAACCCCCTAATCTCAAATAGGTGAATCTATCAAATTGGATATAAAAACTCCCAAATTGCAAGACTAGAGATGCAGCCTTAGGAGAAATCCTTATTTCAGAATCACAGTTCAACTTTTTCACCAGAAACATTAAAAAGGCATCATTACCCCGACGAAAATCTTTCATCCCAACATCTTTTGTAAACTGAGGAAAATAAGCATACACAGGTGTATTTGGGGTTAAAGACCCACGAGACCTCAACCCAGCCCAGACAACCTCTCAACTGGCTAGAATATATACCAAATAGGAACACGTGTGAAATGCAGAGGTCTCTTGAAACTTTAACAATTGCTTATTCAAGTGATAGCTTATTATTTCAGCCCAGTTAATAAACTAATTCTCACTACATATCAGTAATATAAAGTGGCACATCCAAAATTCAAAAGAGCTAGCATATTTTTCACTACCCACCACCCGATGCAATAGAGTGATAATATCTAAAATTTCATCTTTAAAATGTGCTCTTTTAAGTGTAGGGGGTAGCTGAGACTTACCCCTTTTCTTCAATTTTAGCCAGTTGCGTGCAATAGAATTTCTACACCAGTCTTCATTCTCCTTGAAAAATTCTGCACCCAGGGCTACCGACATGGCTTCATATTGCTCTTGCCTTGGAATCTTCAATGCACGCGAGATAGACTCAGAATAAATCCTCGCGACCACCACACCTTCTTTATTCTTGATCTGCAAAGTCTTGGGGTCGTATCTCTCCATGTAGGCAACAATTAAATCCTCACAACACACTAAAATAGGGAAACCTCCTGCAGGAGCCAAGCCGCTCTATAGAATTTTTTTTGCAAATGATGTCATGTCTTCCTGCTGCAGACAAGACCATAATTCTGCCAAGTCTATGTGTCCAAGTTCAGTGTCTCTTATTTTAGACCAATTGCTCTCAATTCCAGAGTGGGAGGAGACACCCTAAAATTTGAATTTCATTATAGTGACTAGGCACCAAGGACTATGGCAGAGAATTGTAGAAGCAACAATTCAGAATAAAATGAAAGAAATAGAACACTTAGACAATTTTGGCACAAGAAATGAAATGATGTGAAGTTATAGCACTCTGTCATGCTTTTAAATGTTGGGTCGTCGTGGTACCATTTCTGCGCCTTGAGAAATTAACTCAAAGATTTGCTCATTTTCCAAAAATTCGCTGAAGGACATCTCACACTGGCGATGTACAACACTTTAAATGATCATTAATTGCCTTGGTTTCCGGTCTGCCACTTAACAGTCGTTGAATCGCGAGAAAAGAGAACTTTAGAACCTTAAGTCGTGGGTTATAAAGTTTGGAAAACCTGCGACACGGCGATAACAAGAGGGAACCAAGCGAGCAACAAACACAACACAAAGAACGTGAAGTCGCGGGATCACGAGGTTTTAGAACTTTAGAACCTAGCGATAAGGTTAAAAAACTTTGGGAAGTAGCGACCAAGTTAGGAAACTTGGAGCATCCGTGACTTCAAAGACATTTCTAAGGCTTAATAGTAGAGACTCATAACCTTTGGGACTTAGAAACTTGGAGAACCACAAGAACGAATAATAGAGATAAATGAGACTTAGAAATAAAAAGGAGGGGTAACACTATGCAAAACAAATGAGACTCTTTTCCTATTATTTTCCCTAATATTAAGTACTTCTCAATTTTCATTCTGCATACGTATCAAAACCACTATAAATAGGCTTCCTTATAATCTTCTTAGGATATTTAATATACTTTTCACATGTAATGTACAATTTTCTACAACCATTCTCGGTGTACCCATTGCACAATAAGGTGCGATTACGTTTCGTCTACATTAGAAGAGAAATAGATTTATCACAATGATAAACATTTGGACTACAAAGAGAGTACAATAAAAGCAGACATTATTTTGCATATGGGAAATTTAAATAGTCATTGCTTGTTCATTGGTTCATGAAAAAAAAATAGCACTTTATGATTTACTGTAATGAAGTTTTTCATTTCGTCAAGTTGGGCATAGATTAGAGTGTATCTAGCATTCTGAACAAATGTTGTCATCAGACCAAAACTTCATATCACATCATGATACACTCTCTGTGTTGCCTCAGGGACCTACGAGCCATATTTTTATCCCTACCAGTTTACTCTGCAACAAAGCATTTAGTGCCTGAGAAATTACCTTTTACCCGCCCACTATCATAGGATGGTACCACTATACTTGCATTCTTGAACCATTGTAAACTTGGAGTCCATCTCATCCAAATGTTATAGTTTTATAGATTCCCTCTATGAGCTTGGACTACATGCACATCATCCTTTCTAACATCCATAATGAAGCTCCTTTAGCATTCATAAAGAAATAGCGTCATTTTTCAAGTATTACTTTACATAGTGGGGACTAGGGCATGAATCTTGATTTTATCATTTAGTGATTTATCTTGTCTTTAGTAATATATTATATGATTGCAGACATTGTGTAATTATAGATAGAATAATTAATAAAATGACATGATAGATAGTTTAGTCGTGGATTAATAACTATAAAAAAAGTTAAATTAATGGAGATGACTTCGTGTTTGGTAAGTGTTTAGGGCTTTATAGTTGTTAGGAGGACATATGGTCCTATTAATTGTTCTTGTTCTTTTTGAGTTTTTCTAATAAATTTGTTTTCTTTGGCTATTTTTATAATATTCATCTATTTTTTATTTGTATTTTAGGGTTTTAGGGTTCTTGGTGTTGGTTTTTTCCTAGTACTCCTCTTCAATAGTCCCCCATTTATATTGTGATTTTGCAATCAACTTGGGTCCTGGGACTCTGAACCCTTCCTCCTTGATTGTAGCGGATCTCTCTATTCTCAAAACTTATATTTCATGTTTTATTTTTTTCAATAGCATTTCATATAACTATGTAAAATTAACTATAAAATAAAATGTTTCTTTTCAATATTGAGTGAAGTTAAAGTTAAATTATAGATAAGTGTATATAACAATCACAGGAGCTTGAAAAAACAACTCAAGATACATAGCAAAATGATATAGCAAATAACAAACAGATAAAAGTATTCATCGATAGTAGAGGTTGCATAATTCACTTCAAGTTTAGTTGATATATCATCTAAGCCTTGTGTATGGCTATGCAAGATATGGCTACTCTCCTACATGGAAGAGGACCCTTTGTTATCTAAAATTAATATGTTTGTTTAAGTTGCCCTAATTAATTTTTAATTGAGAGATATTATTGAATTTGTCCGAATCTTTTTTCCAGTTACTTGTTTACCTTCAATGCTTCCTACATAGATGAGAATTTTAAAGCATCTAAATGATAGTTTATAGATAAAATCACAACTTATTAAAAAAAATTACATCTTTCTTTCTACTATAATTAAAAATTATTTTCTTTATAAAATCATATATAGCATTATCCTTAATACCAATATGAAGCAAAGCATCTTTCCAACCAAATGGACTACCAACTAAAACTAAGATGTCATTCAAAATAGCTTTCCAATGATAACAAGTAAATTGACAATCCCATAAGAGATGTTTAACATGCTCAAACAATGTACAAGATGGATAGCTAAAGGGCTAGGTTTGCTAGAATCTTAACCTTTCTCCCACAAAACTATGCAATAAAATTTTAAAATAAATGTTAACGCCTATTAAACTTATAAAAGAACAAAATGAGCACACAAAGAAGAGACATATATTCTAATTAATAATATTTAAAATCACATAAACAATCAAAAATAAAAGAAAACCAAAATATTAAAATGTTGTTATTTCAAAAAATATATTGATAATTAATTATTCATTCATTTAACATTAATAATTTTGTTTAATAAATAATATTTTAAATTGTAAAAATTATGTAATTTAAATTTAATATATTGTATTTTAAAAGTACAACTTATTAAATAGGTGGTATTTTTTTGCAATGTATTAAACTATATAATATTCAATTAGGTTTCAATGTGTAGTTTTTGAGTCAAACTCATTAACTAATATTTAATGAGTCGCGGTTTAAAGGAACCCATCTCTCATGAGCATGAATGGTCCATTTAATACTCATTGCATCTAGGTGATGCTCATAGAGGTGATATAATAAGTCATAAGTGGATCATTCATTCTCATATGAGATAGATTTGTGTGAACTACTACTCATGAAATATAAGTCAATGAGTATGAGTCAAAAACTACAAAGTTGAATCCTAATAAAATTTCACATAATTTGACACACTAGAAAAAACACCACCTAGTTGATAATGAATAAGCTAAAGGAAATCTATAATGAATGGATCATAAGGCATAACATTTGCTAAAGCTTTCACAAATGGGGTAATTTAAATATATTATACTATCTTATCTATGTATAAGATATAGAGATAGAGTAAGAGAGAAAGATAGAGATAAGAGATATAGAGGGAAAGAGAGATAGAGGAAATAGAGAAACAGATAAAGGAGAGAGAGAGAGAGAGAGAGAGAGAGAGAGGTTTAGCACCCAAGTTAGTGGAATATTACACATTGAGAGCTATATTCTATTTTGGGATTGTTGACTTCTCATGAGGGGTATCGAAATTAGCTCATGGTTTTGTTGAAATGACTAGTGGTTTATAGGATTGAAAAAATTGTATAAACATAACCTTTGGCATAGTGTTTTAATATCATTTGAATTGTATTGTAAGGAGTTCTAGATCACCTTGTGAGTCAATAGTGGAAACTTAAAGAGTTTGAGCAAGGCCCGCCATACTTTTACTTTGATTATGTGTATAGCATGCCAAAGGGTGTATGGGAAAACCATATCCTTATTTATGTATGATGTTGAACTAAAATTTGTGGATTCAAAGTACTTTTCAATTTCAAGTAGAAAACATGGCTACATGTGTAACCTTCCTATGAATAATTATTTTATAGTTTACCTTTACCGCCCATGACAATTGAAGAGACATTTCCTAAAACACAAAATCATTGGCCATCATGGGATTACAAAACTAAGCTTAACTGGCGTAAACATAGTGGTAAAAAGTGTTTTGTTCTATAATAGACTTGGGCCAATGGTCAAGCATTCTAATAGAAAACCCTACATTAAAGATTAGGCTATGGTACTTTTACAATATAAAAAGTGGAGCTTGGTATGGGTTATTCCAAATCATCTAGCTCCAATGGAACCTCATGAAATGGTACTTTTACAAAGATAAAGAGAGAGAGGGAGGGGAATAGAGAAAGAGAGATAAAGTGGGAGAGAGATAGAGATAAGAGATATAAAGGGAAAGAGAGATAAAGAAAAGAGAGAGTGACTTTCAATCAGTTGTTTCATGCCAACAGTCCAAAGATGACATGTGTCCATTGGGAATAATAATTAGGGAAACACGTCATTTGATTAAGGACTTGATAATTCACCTTTAAGACCTCTTTAGTGTATCCACTGCACACTAAAATGTAGCTATATCTAACAATAGCAGCATCTTGTCTCTAAGCTTCATTGATTCATAAATGGCACGACCAATACAAGTGGAAACAATTTCGCTTATTGAAGTGGCTCAAAAATGGACATTTACAACATCTCAAAAGTCCAAAAAATGGAAAGAACGCTTCACATTGGCTATTGTTCGAGTCTCCCCTTATTTCACCACCATCCCAACAACAGATCAATGTTTTCAAGCATTTTGTTGGAGTAAAATGATCCTATACTAGCCATTCAGAAACATTAACAATGATATTGGTTCATTAGAGTGAGATATTACAATCCATTAGAAAGAATTTCAAATAGCTACCATCCATGGAATTTGCATTGTACATCTCCAAATCCATTGACAGACACTAATGATGAAACTCCTTCTGACTAGGGACATGCAATGCTGCAAGAAGATAGTCTTGATGAATGACAAGTCTTGTCAAGTCTATACCTAGGCCTACCATTTCAACTGGATGGGCTCGATATGCTAGAGAAACAAGAAGATGATTGGTAAAGGGCACTATTAATTACAAATAATTCACTGAAACAAAAAATAACTTTACTTGCATACCTACTGTACCCACTACTTTTCAAAAACAAATTTACTTGTATGTATGTCAACATATTTAATTTACTCTCTTCTCACCAACAACAAAATTGTATGCTCTCTTCTCAAGAATTCACTAATTACTTTTATCTACATGTTATCTCAACATACCCATTACACACTAAAGTGTGATTACTAATAATATTTTTCAATCTTTCTTTAAATTAAATTAATATATAACATCTATCAAAACATTGTTAATTTATCACAATTTAATTGATAAAGATGCCTAAATCATTAAAGTGAGTTAGCTTTCCATATTCAATGACCCAAACAAGTCATTTGTCTAATTAATTTATATACTATAATAATAATATATCATTGAAAAGAATTTAAAAAGTACCATCCAATTATTTAATTCAATGTATCTCTTAACTTTGTTGTATAATATATTCAATATATCATTATAATTGTTATCATCCACATTAGGGTAAAAATGCCATTCGTACATAATTTTTTCCAATATTGAGAATCCATTGCTTTATAAGCATTTTTAATCCATAGTAATTTTTTAAAATCTCATTTTAGACTCATAATTACTTCCACCACCTAAAATCATTTCCCCTTTAGCATTTCACAATCTTGGCGTTGAGTGGTAAAATGATGGAAATCAACCACTTTGGCATAAAAATATGGACAAGGAGCATCATGCTTTTGGTAATAAATATTCAGTGTTACTTTCTTAAAAGCTATAGAATAAATGTTGAGCAGAACTTTAGTTTATTACTGTCAGTTATGGTAGATATCATAATAATTGATATAAATAAAGAATTAGAATTAATAGATTTGACTTACACACAAATAATTGATAATTTTATGTCTTATCTTCAATTATTTTTATTAAATTTTAATTTATTATAATATGTATTAGTTATGATCTTTCTACATTTTTATTTGAGTAATAAAAAATTAAAAGTTTTTGTTAACATTATACTCCATTTCTTATTGTCATTGAAAAATACCTCAACATTAATAATATGTGTCAAATATTAATTATGAATTATGATTTTTCTTCATCTTTATTTATTATTTACATGTAATAAAAAATAAATGCTTGTTTATTTATAAAAATGAAATGTGTTAAATATTAATTATTAATTATGATTTTTCTCCATCTTTATTTATTATTGACATGTAACAAAAAAATAAAAGTTTCTTTATAAATGTGACATGTCTAACATTAATTATTAATTTGCTAATTTTAGTCACGTTTTCAAAGTAAAGTTACAATTTAGTTTATTTTATTTTCTCGGTAAATTATTAAAGGCACTTTTATTAACTTGGATGATTTTTTACCATTCATTATAATTATTATGACAATAGGTTACCTTAAGCTAATATGTTTAAATATTATTAATATACGTGTAATAAAAAATAAATGCTTGTTTATAAAAATGATGTGTGTCTAATATTAACTATTAGTTTACTAACTTTAGTCACATTTCCAAAGTCACCTTGCAATTCACTTTCTTTTATCCTCTAGTTATTTTATTTGTTTATGAAGAATTATTTTATTTTATTTTATTTCCTTAAGAGTTATTTTAAGTAAATAAAACAACAATAAAGTAAATATAAATAAAAACTCTAAAGTAATTAAAATAATTCTAAATTAAAAATAAAGTAAGCTATGCAAATTAAATAAAATAGTTTTTGGATAGTAGTAAAGGAAAATAAAACAAGAGTTGGAGTCCCTGTCAAAGGCAATAAACAAAGAAATGGAAATTTGCAATAGATATAGTTAAACCTAGTGCTTCAACCTAATTTAAGCAGCATGAGCTTATTAACTAGTATGAGAAATTTTAACTTTTAATAAACATGAACATTTTGAGGTAAATAGTTATTTAGATATGTTTGGTTTGTATTTTTAATGCAATAAAATGCACTTAGAGTTAAAACTAGTGTATATAATTGGAATTCGTCATTTGCTTATCCTTTATGTGATTACTAATTGGGTATTAGTGAGATTGTGTTCTTAGTTGTTACATTTTGTGAAATCAATAATTGTAGTCTCCATGTGAATTTAGAGTATGCTAATTGACTAAGATAGAGTAAGCGAAAAAGAAATTGGACATATGTTGAAATAAAATAGAAATAGATTGGGGCTTATTTAATTTTGATGTTCAATAGAGTGTTGTTTATTATTTTGACCATAATTTTTTAACATGGCTTTGAATCACTTAAAATTGGATGATTGGAAGCAAAACATTGAAATGTAAACTAGGTTGCCCTCAGAAATTTAGAGGGACATGAACATGCATGATTTGTCCTTCTGACACAATTTTTTTGTCTATGGAATCTGGCATTTAGTGCGTGTGGAAGATGGTTGGCAAATGTATATCTCTATAACGAAAAACTAGGTGATGCTAAGAAGCATAACTGAGACATACTATTACTTGGGGAAAGCAATTGACTTACTTTTTGTTGAGAATAAGGAATACTGAGAGGGGGGGTGAATCAGTATTCCGCAAAACCACTTCTTCACAAATTTATTTATCCAATTTCCAAAGTTAATAACATGAAAGCAGAATAAACATAGGAATAGCAACCATAAAGACATAACACATGAACACCAGGATTTTTACGTGGAAAACCCAAAAAGGGAAAAACCACGGTGAGTGTTAGCTCACAATATATTAATATAGCACAATAGCGGACTACAAGAAGGCTCACTGCCTTAGGGCTCATTACCCAGAGAAATTCTCACTGCAAGAAAGGCTCACTGCCCAAACAAGCTCCCTGCCTAGAAAGAGAAGGAAGAAAGAAGAATGGCTCACTGCCAATTTGAACTGCTCTCATTACATCTACACATGCATGGTTACAACTCCAATGAAGCATAGAAATACTGTCTCAAAACTCTTCATCTCTCACTACTCTGTTTCACTGCTCTGCTTTTACATAGGAGTATATTCGCATCACTTTCATACCAAACACTGAATTTGATCCCTTATATATATCCGTAACACTTAAGATCTTCATATTAGGTCGGCATACTCAAATGAAGCGTATAGTTAATAAACTTGTAGCTTGTCAACCAAATCTATTCACCAAAATATATAGTGGACCTAAATAACATTTGAAACATCTTCTCATGTGTCAGTTCCAACTATAGAATCACTTAGAATAAAGTTCTAATCGATAGAGCTTACCACATACAATTCAAACTTATCATGTTGACCTCTAACTCAAACTACTACTAGTTCAGTTCAACTGTCATACTACATCTTTTGCAGCGGACCACAGGGCTTGCTCAAAATCATATCAAAGACTCTTCAGACATCACCAATCATACCTTTAGAACCACATAGCAAAATATTCTTTAGCGGCAAAATGTAGACCATCAGAACTCAAACTCTGTCACAATCAAACTTTGTCAAACACTATAGCAATACTCAGCAACTTGCAACTATCTTTCCAGTGGACTTCAAATATTAAAACTCTGGATAGACACTTCATACAAGTGTTTACAACACCTCAAAACGACATAACAAAATATGCACTTGCGGAGAAATGTGGATCATTTTACTTCACACTGTATATTGTCCCTGTCTTACTTCTGTTCATCTAGACTTAGATATTTTCTTCAAATGACTTCCGAAGGAAGTCATGGCCTGAACACTGGAATATATCATCATCAAGTAGCTATGAGTCAACATACCTAAACTACATTTGCCGGTCTTCATATGCAGAGGCATACTAATCCATTTTCTATCCCTTACTCTGAATACTGTCCATACTTAGTCATTCTGGCCTTCCGATCTTGAATACTCTTGTGCCTTGTTGCCAAATCAAGTTGGTCTTCCGAAGTGATGTCTTTGTTGCCTTGTTTCCATCAATGACAACACTCAGTTATTCAACATAGCAGTGTCTCTTGCCAACAATCTTCCCCTTTGGCATTGATGGCAACACTTAGTGAAAAATGCTTAATTGCCTTGACTGCTCCCCCTATCTTTATACACTCTATATTTCTTCTCCCCCTAAGATATTTGCCCATTTTTCACTGATCTTCTTCTCCCCCTTTGACATCAATGGCAAAGGTGTAGGTTCTAGAGTCAAAATTTGTCAAAACTACAAAATTTGCTATATTCTGCCGCATATGTACAGGTACAATCTTCAACTTTATTTTACATGTGTTAGAGGATGTCATTGAAAATGTTTTTAATTTGAGCCAACTCACCATCCTAGCTTTTCTTGGCATTGTCCAAAATTTGAATATGACCGCTAAGCAGAAAGACTATAGTCTCTACCTTGTGAAGATCAGAGGGTGTGTCAGATTGTGAAGTTGCTTGTGCTTCAGCTGCTAGATTAAACATAGAATCTAACTTAGGACGGATTATTCTTCTTAACTGACACATTTATTTTTGATTTTATCCCTCTCACTTATTAGATTGTTCAAGTCATCATGAAGGTTGATGACTTGACTTTCCTTGGTGCTGACTGATTCTATCATCGGATCATATGCCTTAGAAGTGTTCACCAGTTTCTGCTCCAACTCCTTGATGTTTTCTTCTATTTTCTTTGTGACTTTCAACTAGAATAAACAAAATTTGTATATATCACCAGCTTCTTTAATGGCACTTTGAATGCTTTTTATTCTATTGTCTAGCTGGACTTTGTCGTTGGTTATCATTTCCTTCAACTCATTCAATATTTTCTCCTTAAACTCTTCCCTAACTTTTATGTTTGCATATTTCTCAAAGGATTCAAAATGTTTACTTACAGAGCTTATGAGTTCGTTGAGTTGATTTTCAGATGACAGAGAAGTGTCCTTCTGGTATGTTGGCATCAGCTTCTCCAAAATGATAGATGCTTCACCAATAAGCTCACTATCCTCTATGTGAGACTTTAACATTTCCTCTCTTGCCTTTGCATGTGGAATTGATGCCAATCTGAATTTTTGTATAGGAGACATTGTGTCCAAGTTTATTGGACCATGTAGAAACTCGGGCTCATCCAAAACTTGTTTCTCTTTCTCCAAAAGTTCTTTAACCGACTCTGTAGTGTCTCTTGGTGCAGTAGAGACTTCTTCTTTCAAGATCTGCTCTGTATCATCTAGATCCATGTCCTTATTCGAGTCTTCCTTCTATTCTGGTGAAGGATTTTCTTTAGCTTGTTCCTCCTCAGTGCTTTCCTTGTTAATTTTATCCTCAGCTTGATGTTTCGGAGAGGATCTTGTTTCAGCAGGAACTTGTTTCTCCTCAGTTCCTTTGACACCTTCATCAATTTCTTGGTCAAGATTTACTTCCGGAATAGATGTATCATTTCCAGCATCTGTTTCTTCATTGTCATAAATGGTTGGAAGATTGAATTCCCTTAATGTGTTCAGAGTGGCTTCTTCATTTTCCTTTACCACTTTTTCAATTTCTCCTAACATTAGAGCATTCATTCTTTTCTTTGACCTGAATTTGCTATGAATTGCTTTGGATATTTTTACTTTTTCTTCCGGAGTGATTTCCAGACAAAATTTTATTAAAGAGTGCTCTCTTAGTTTAGCATCCTTTGCCATGGCTACTTCCTTTCTTGTAGACATTATGCTTGCCAAGCTATGTGGAAGATCATCAATTATTTCAATTAGGGCCCTGTTGTAGATGTTCAGATACTCTACAACAGCAGTCTCAATGATTTTCTTGTTTGGATCATTATATTCATCATATAACTGTGCAATAGGCTTCAAATTGCCATCCACTATTATGGTTTTCAGAACATCTTCAAGACTAATGGTTGCTTCTTCTGTCTGAGGCACATCTTGCTTTTGCCTTTTCCCAGATTTAGCCTTACCGGAGGGTTTCTTTTTGCTACTTCCAAAAGCTTTAGTAGCCTCATCTTTCATATTTTTCACTTCTACATTAGATTATGTTTCTTCTTCATCCACTACAATGCTTACATGCATTCTTTTAGCCTTTGTCTTCTTTCTTTTGTGACTGGTAGCAGGAGTTCCCACATTTTTAGATGGTGTGGGACTGGAGGGAGTAGATTCAGTTTCTACAGAGGTAGATCATCTAGTTCTCCTTCTTGTTACCTCTGTTTTTTCTAGTTCACCCTTGGGTTCTTTTGAAGCTCCAATTGATTCACTTTTTTCCTTTTCTTTTGCTTCCTTATCAGCTTGTGCTTTTTCTCTTGCCTTTGTCACTTGTTCTTTTGTGAATCCATGTTTCAGGGCAATTACTTCTGCCACTTTCTGTATTTTCTTAGAGATCTCATGTTTTTTCACCTCAACAAAGATTTTAGCATGCAATTCCTCATAAGTCCCAAATCTTCCTTCATTAGGATCTCTGAGTTTACTTAACACATGTTGAGCATAATTTTCTAATATTCCTCCATCTACCTCATATCCCATGGGCATAACCCATATGGTTCTAGGATCAACAACCTCCATCAAGCACTAATCTTTTGCTACAATAAAGCAGATTGTATCCTTGTATTTTTCAACAACTACTCTAGGGATGCTTTCCCTGGCTTGCATTGACCTTTGGAAGTTTTTGAAATAGCCCAATAGGGCTGAATATTGACCATAAATATTGCCTATGCTATTTAGATGATTTCTAATTTGAACTGCAATAGGTTTATCATTTGTCCAAAATAGATTCTTCATACCTGGAAACTCTTGCATGAAGTAAAAGAATAAACAGATAAGCAGTGTACCATATTTGAAAGGATAGTTTTTGCTTTCCTTGATCTTTTGTAGATTCTCTAATAGTTGAATTCTCAGCAACTCACACAAATCATAATCAACATTTTCTTTGACCATTTGATATGCAGTATATATATCGCAGTACCGGAGACAGAGTTCTCCCAGTTTGAGAAATAGATCTTGTAACCTATGACCATAGAAGAAAATCTTACGCATGGTCTATGATGTCATTTATGGTTAATGCCTTCTTGTCAAATTGGGCCCTGGTAGCCTCTGTAACAGTTTGATTCTTCATGACTTTCAGCAAGGGTACACCTTCAGTGGAATTTAACCCTGTTACTACCCTAATTACCTCCTTGGTGATTTTGAAGGGTTGTCCTCACCACATGAATTCATTATGAAACCTGCTCAATATATCGGACCCATTCATCCTCAGTGAATGTAGGAAAATCAATGTACTAAATGAATTTCTTTATTTCCAGTGCTCTGTATTCATTCTTCAAATCATAATTCTCGTTGCACAAGTGATTTAGGAATAGGTCTGTGAGTTTGCTCTTTCCATGTTCTTCTAGGGCAACATGAATATAAGCCCTAACATCCTTTGCATGCAAAACTCCATGTGGAACTTCTAAAAATGCACCCATCTGATCGACTTCGACTAATTTAAATGGGTGTTTCTTGAATTTAGGTTGTGGTCGCTCAGTGATATCAACAACTTGTGGGGTTGCCATTGCAAAGATTCAACAGATTCACAATAGAGTTTCAACGGTAAATACCTTGACATGCCGAATTAGGGTTTTCTTCACCTGGATCGTTCTAAGTTCTATGAATCTCTGTTGACGCTTGAAATTTCACTTCAATTTCTCTTAGACATCTGACAACTCGAATGCAAGATGAATTATAAGGTAAATGAGTTTCTTTTTATCCTCTACACTTGACCTAGTCGTCATAAATGCTCATTCTCAAAAGCTGCTTGATTTTTCTCAGATAGATACAAACGATCAAAATTGCTTCGCAATGTACCGCACTGACTTATTTTCTTCTGGATTTTCTTCCATAAGATCTTCCATATCAGATTCTACCACATATCTTGTATCGGACTCTAGTACTAACTATCTGGCTGGGGGTTTGGATTTTCAACATTGCTCCCCCTGAGCTAGAGCACCCAATTTACTTTTCAGAGGAAGTATCTGCACCAAATGGTTGTGTGGATCTATCCTCTTCTTTAATTACTTCTTTCTTGATCCAGATCTTGTCCATTTCCTTCTTGGTTTCAATCGGATCAACCTTTTCTTTTCCCTTATCATTCCTCTACTTTGTTTTCCTTTCTTCAGCATAGTAATTTCTCTTCACATTCTTGCTTCTGCAGAATCTTGCAACATGTCCAAATTTGTTGCAATTGAAGCATGCAATGTTTCTTTCTCCTTGATTCCTTCTAGATGAATTCATCCTTGATCTGCATTGATTAGCCATATGTCCAAATCTATTGCATGTAAAACACTTTCCATTGAATGATTAACTATTCCTTGCATTGTAAGACCCATTTATTACCAGATTTCTGCATTCATTTGATTTGTGACCAATTTTCTTGCAATTGAAACATTGACCAGAGAATGATGGAACATTTTGTTTTACTCTACTCCTGTATTGTGTCACTTTATGACCAAACTTATTACAATTAAAATAATGGCCATTGAAAGATGGATACCTTTGAGCATTTGGTTGTCTGGTCGGGGGTCTTCTAGGTCTTCTTCTTTGATTTTTGTACTAGTTCCTTCTATTTTACTTTAACCCAGTGTTTGTTTGACCAGATTTTGAGATTTCTCCTTTTTCAAATCCCAAACCTTGCTTATCATCAGCACTCTTTTGACTAGCAATCATCTCATCAAGCTTTACAGAACTTATCTTGAACTTTTCTTCATAGCTCTTGGCTTTTTCCAAGTCTGCTTTTAGACTCACAATTTCTTTTTCAGGTTTGGCACAATCTTTTGATATGCTTTTCATCATTAAATTCAAATCTTCTTCTACTTTTGTTCTTTCTATAACTTCTACTTCCAAATCATTCAGGGTTTCATTTGCAGATATCAATTGATCACTAACGTCTTTGTATTTGTCTTTGAATTTCTTGACTTGTCCTTTTAATTTTGAGATGCATTCATCAGCTTCTTGTAAGTTATCCTTTAGATCCCTGATTTCTGCCTCAGATTTTTCAAGATCAATAAGGGCTTCTTCTAGTTCCTCGTTGTTTTCATAATTTCCAAATCTTCTTGCTACCATGATTACACTACCGCAGATCTTCCTCAAGCTGTTAGACTTCTTCCAAGGAACCTTGCTTTGATACCAATTGTTGAGAATAAGGAATATTGAGAGGGGGGTGAATCGATATTCTGCAAAACCACTTCTTCACAATGTTATTTATCCAATTTCCAAAGTTAATAACATGAAAGTAGAATAAACATAGGAACAACAACCATAAAGACATAACACATGAACACCGGGATTTTTACGTGGAAAACCTAAAAAGGGAAAAACCATGGTGAGTGTTAGCTCACAATAACACTCACAATATATTAATATAGCACAATACTAGATTACAAGAAAGCTCACTGCCCAAAGAAATGCTCACTACCTAGAAAGAGAAGGAAGAAAGAAGAATGGCTCACTGTCAATTTGAACTTCTCTAATTGCATCTACACATGCATGGTTACAGCTCCAATGAAGCATAGAAATACTATCTCAAAACTCTTCATCTCTCACTACTCTATTTCACTACTCTGCTTTTACATAGGAGCAAGATCTCTCTTTTCCTGCTCTTGCACAATTGCTTTACTTTGCATGTTGCACATTTATATTCACATCACTTTCATACCAAACACTGAATTCGATCCCTTATATATATCCGCAACACTTAAGATCTTCATATTAGGTTGGCATACTCAAATGAAGTGTATAGTTAATAAACTTGTAGCTTGTCAGCCAAATCCATTCACCAAAATATATAGTGGACCTAAATAACATTTGAAACATCTTCTCATATGTTAGCTCCAACTATAGAATCACTTAGGATAAAGTTCTAATCAATAGAGCTTACCGCATACAATTCAAACTTATCATGTCGGCCTCTAACTTAGACTGCTACTGGTTCAATTCAACTATCAGACTACATCTCTTGCAGCGGACCATAGGGCTTGCTCAAAATCATATCTAAGACTCTTCACACATCACCAATCATACCTTCAGAACTGCAGAGTAAAATATTCTTTAGCGGCAAAATGCGGACCATCAGAACTCAGACTCTGTCATAGTCAAACTTTGTCAAACACTGTAGCGATACTCAACAACTTGCAACTATCTTTCCAATGGACTTGAGATCTTACAACTCTAGATTTAGACACTTCATACAAGTGTTTACAACACCTCAAAATTGCATAACAAAAATATGTACTTGCAGAGAAATGCGGATCATTTTACCTTGCACTATATATTGTCCTTGTCTTACTTTTGTTCATCCAGACTTAGATATTTTCTTCAAATGACTTCCAAAGGAAGTCATGGCCTGAAAACTGGAATATATCATCATCAAGTAGCTATGAGTCAACAAACCTAAACTGCATTTTCTGGTCTTCATCTACGGAGACATACTGATCCATTTTTTGTCCCTTACTTTGAATATTGTCCATACTTAGTCATTCTGGCCTTCCAATCTTGAATACTCTTGTGCCTTGTTGCCAAATCAAGTTGGTCTTCCGGAGTGATGTTTTCTTTGCCTTGTCACCATCAATGACAACACTCAATTATTCAACATAGCAGTGTCTCTTGCCAACACTTTTTAGCAATCAAGATTGATTCAACAATGAATAAAGAATAAACAAATGTGTTGGATGTTGGTGTAGATAGAGTAATTGATAGTGAAACTTACAAGTATTAGTGATAAATATGTGAAAGTATTGTGTTCTCCATATATTCCATTTCTATATGATAATGTTATAATGGAAATAGTAGGACGGTGTCTTTGAATACACAACCCTATACATGTTACTTCAAGCCTTAAGGAGTGAAGCCACATAATAGAAACATGGAAGCAAATTGCTTAATTCTAGAAGGGCATCCATAAGAACATAAGCATGTGTGCGAAGTGGTTTAAAATGAAAGGAGCAAGTACAAGGTCTGCACTTTTCTCCTCTGGCTTTTGGCCCCACTTTGGTGTATGTGCAAGGTGGTGTAAAATGAAAGGGGAGAAAATAGAAAATAATTGTGACAAAAGGCATATCAAGCTTTTGGAATTTGAGTTGGCCGAACAAGTATATGCTCCTAACCCATGAAAATTATGCATGAAATAAAAATGAAACTAGTAATAGTATGGCCCCTCAAACTGTGAATTGCCAAGGAGTGCACATAAATCAAGGAAATAAAATGGTTAATGTCATATTTGTGCTTTTTTGTTTTGTAGAAATTTATATTGGTTTCTAGACAACAAGATTTAGATTCATTCATATAATTTCCTCTATGGAATTTGACTTTAGTGCATGTGGAAGATGGTTGGCTAATGTATATCTCTATAACAAAAAACTAGGTAGTGCTAAGAAGCATCAATAAAATCTACTATTACAATGGGGAAAGCAACTGACTTACTTTTTAGTAGTCAAGATTGATTCAACACTAAATAAAGAATAAACAAATGTCTTGGATGTTGTTGTAGATAGAGTAATTGATAGTGGAACTTACAAGTATTAGTGATAAATATGTGAATGTATTGTCATATGTTGGTTAGATTGTCTCCATATATTCCATCTCTATGTGAACATGTGATAATTGAAATACTAGGATAATGTCTTTGAATATACCACAGCATACATGTTACTTAAGGCCTTAAGGAGTCAAGGCCACTTAATAGAAACATGGAAGCAAACTGGTCAACTCTAGAAGGGCATCCATAAGAACATAAGCATGTGTGTGAAGTGGTTTAAAATGGAAGGAGCAAGTACAAGGTCTGCACTTTTCTCCTCTACATATTGCTGCCTCTTTGGTGTATGTGCAAGGCGGTGTAACATGAAAGGGGACAAAACTAAAAATTATTGTGATAAAAATGATATGAAGCTTTTGGAATTTGAGTTGCCTGAACAAGTATATGCTCCTAACCCCTAAAAATTGTACATGAATTAGAAAATGAAACTTATAATAATATGCCCCCTCAAGTTGTGAATTCCAAAGGAGCACATATAAATCAAGGAAATAAATTGATTAATGTCAGATTTATGCTTCTTTTTTTTTGTAAAAATTTATATTGGTTGCTAGACAACGAGCTTTAGATTCATTTATATAATGACACTACAAATAAAAATGTCATAGTACTATGTGAAATACTCCAATAAGAAAATGGATCAATGGGAAGGAAAATAATTGCAATATTTTTGTGGACTATTTATTTGGGCAGAATTTATATGTTTATAAAAATTTCTCAAGTGTCCATGTGGAAACATCAAAGGATGCCATAATGCAATAAGGTGAAATCAAACAAACAACCTATGAATATTCATATTAAAAAGTCTTTAAACATAAATATGATGACATAACTTTTGTTCGATAAGTTTTATTGACATAAGGATAAATATCCTTCAATGAATCGTCTAAATGAAAAATATGATATTCCATAAATGACAATGAAATATGAAATATCTAATTTATAGAATTTCAAATAGTTTTATGTACATTGAATCAGTCAAACTCATGGATGTAGAAATAATTATTTCATTGTGATCATAGCAATGTGGATATGTGATGTGTATAACAAGGTTAGAAGCAATAGGGGAATCTGTGCAATGTGTAATGCCCACTGGCAAACTGCATTGATGATTTTGGAAGGTGGTAATATGGTATCAATGAACGCTAACTAAGTTGCGTCAATAACAAGCCAACTACCATGGAGACTGGTATAATGAGTTGTAGCATCTGGGTGAAGATTGAACACCAGTAGGGCATCCCCTTCTTTAGGCTTTACTGCATACAAAAAAGAGGCTTGAGATAAGCAGAGAACATTGAGCAGATTTGATAAATGTTACTGAATAATATATATTTTAAAATTAGGTGTTAAATTAAAACTTTTAGCAATAATACCTGAATGGCCATGCTTAACACATTATGACCATGAACCATCTTTTGGCTGGCTCTGCTTTGCCTGAAAATTCAATGCATGTATCAGTAATACTTGGAGAGTGAAATAAGAATAGTTTGGAATATAAACAAAACATCTAAAAGTTATTAAGTGGTTGGAATATGTGCTTTCAAGCTTCTAACCTCTGAATTAGGAAACATCAGATAAATCCATGGCTTGATTGAATTTATTGTGAAAAAAATCAAAATGAGGTTCATATTTCTGACCATTTTCGCAATGCAAAATCTGCATTGCCTCTCCATTTTCTAAATACAACATTTGCAATACGAATAAGTTGGTAGTATGATATGAAACTTAGAGTAAAATCTATAACAATCTCATTTCAGTGTAAGCCTAGTAAATAAAACCAATTGAATAGCATTAAGAAGAACACATGTCAAGAAGCAAGTAAAACATATGTCACCTTTAGGGAGAAAGGTCGAATCTGCAATCTTGTCTTCAATGCCTGCAACAATTTCATCCTAACAGATGCAAACACACTTTTAAAAACAAACAAATTGACTATTAGTTAAAAGAGATGCTTAATAATCAATAATCTAAAACTTTAGTTTTAACTCAAAAGCAATTGAAAGAATAAATTTAGGAGGTATGAAGTTTTTTGGCATAAATCCATGTTAAATTGTTACATATATGTACTAATCATGACACTTCACAGAACAAGTAAAACTGCAACTCACTGTGAGTCAATGGAAAAGATGGTGCTATGAAAAAAATGATGACGATCTAAACTAAATAAAATAGTAACACAAACCTAAATCCTAGCATGGTTGCATAGTCATGTGGTCTTTACTAAAGAAAACTCTCAGAATAATTTACTTACCCATTCAATGAGATGATCACATTCTTCATCTGTAAGGAAATTGTTGTACAAAAAGGGCCTGGTTCTGCCACAAAAATTTAATATTTAAATGACAATGCATAGAACAAATTGAGTTGCAAATCCTAGTATATGTTCGAAACAATACCTAATGTCAATAGAAAAATTTTCAATCCTAATAACCCATCTAATCTGTATTTCACAGACCTAGGATGCCAAGACAATTGAGTTAGTTGGGTTGGATCAAAGGCAAGAGGTAGGGCAAAATTAAATATGGAAAGTTTAGAAGCATGCTTTTTAGTTCTTAATGGCATACTATACCTGCACAGAGGATGTCATGCTCGGTAAAAATATAGAAAATGTTCACATATCATAGTAAAACCAACTTCTACAAGGGGGACACATATGCAATCATTTCAGTATTCATTTAACTTGGTATTATAGAAAGTGAATGATTCACAACTTAATCAGTTTTGATAGATTTTGCACAAGATGTAAGATGCAATAAGTGCTGTGAACTATATAGGTAAAGGTCAATTTTTATAGATCTAGGTCTTGCAAATATCCCTGGTTCATGCAGGAAATCATTTAAAAAACATGAGGACTTTTGAATCCTAACTTATATATTAAACCAAGACTTACCACTTCGCCTAGATTGCCTGAGGTTAGAAAGTCGCTTCCAATGGATTCAAAATGCAATGACAATATAAAGCATCATGACCTAATAAACAAATGCATATTAGTCAATCATCAGTGCAATGGCTACAAGAAGAAAAATGTCAATAGTGCAGTAAATACTTGTCACATAGCAAGTACGTTATTTGAGAAGTTTCATAAAAAAGAAGAAATAACTTACACTTCAAGCCTCAATTTTCTAGGCCCATCTGATAAGAGGCAATAGCGTACAGAAAACATTGGTCTTTGCATCAATAATTGTTACAAACACCATGAACAAGTTATGAAAAACCTTTCCCAGACCCAAAACATGGTTAAAACAACTCAAGTGCTTTGAAATGATGCACATATATTTGTTATAGTATGCATACCAACAGTATTATTATAAATTCTCTCAACAGACACAGATTTTACATCGAGAGATTTTGTAGATATTTAGATTTGATGTTCATTTGATAAATTGAAGTGCACTTGGCATGCATGTGTGCAGAGAAAAGACTGGTTCGATTCTTAATCGTGGCCAGCAGAGAAGTTGACATTAATCAATTATGGTTTTAAGTCTTTAACCCAACAACAGAGACTAACCCATAGAAGCTTCCAATATGATGGATATAAACCCTTGCAACAGACACAGACGTCACCCTCATCAAACAATCCAAGCAAATGAATAAACAATGCAAATAATCCTTTGCTTGACAGACTGAAAACTTCACACCATAAGCCATTAATGACACCTTCACTTCAGTATATTCACATCAAATGAAATTTAGAGATGAATAAATGCACAATGCTCTCTTGAAAATGCCACACATTGACATTTTGCACTTATTTAGGCCTAATCTTCATTTTTATTTCATAGATTGAAGTACAGTTGGCATGCATGCATGCAGAGAAAAGATTGGTTCCATTCTTAATCATGGCCAATAGAGAAGCTGACATTAATGAATTATGGCATGCAATCTTTAACTCAACAATAGAGACCAACCCATAAAAGCTTTCAAAGATAGGGACTAGTAGACATTAACACATAGAATGCAGTGAACAACAAACAACATACATTAACCCATAAAATGCAAAGATGTAAAAAATTATAAAACGACACTGTAAAAGATATAGGAACTTAGAAGTGCCTCATTTTTCGCTTCCAATGCAACAAACATAAACCCTCTCAATAGACATAGAGTTCATCCTCATCAAAAAATCTGAGCAAATGAATAACCAACGCAAGGAATCCTTTGCTCAGCAGACATAAAACTTCATAGCACAGGCCATTAATGACACCTACATTTCAGTCTATTGACAATAAATGAAAACTAGAGACTAATAAGCGTGCAAAGGAAAGATTAGTTCCATTCTTAATCGTGGCCAGCAGAGAAGTCAAGGCTAATGCATCAGTAATTGTTACAAACACCATGAGCAAATAAAGGAAGACCTTTCCGAGACCCAAAACATGGTTAAAATAGCACAGGTTCTTTAAAATGATGCAGAGATATTTGTTACAGGATGCATACCAATAGCATAGTTAAAAATCTTCTCAACAAACACAGATTTAGTATCAAGAGATTTTGCAGTTATTTAGATCTTATTTTCATTTGATGCATTGAAGCACAGTTGGGTTGCATGAGTGACTGGGAAAGGATTAGTTCCATTCTTAATTGTGGGCAATAGAGAAGTCCACATTAATGAATTATGGTGTTAAGTCTTTAACTTAATAATAGAGACTAACCCATAAAAGCACTGAAAGATGGGGAAGACTAGACATTAAGCCATAAAATGCAGAGAACATTAAACAATAGACATAAACCAATGAAATACAGAGAGATGTAAAACTATAGAACAACACTATAAAAGTTTCTGCTTCCAATACGAGAGACATAAACCGTCTCAACAGATAGAGATCTCACCACCATCAAACAATCTAAGAAAATGAATAGACAACGCAAAAATGACAGTGTAAGAGATGCAGGTACTTACAAACACCTCCTTTGCTTGCTACAGCTTTTGTTTCTATTACCAAAATTTCACCTACAGCTCAATTTGGTAGAGCTGAAATAGCTGATTACATCAAAGGTGAAAGGTACTCCAATAAATTTTTGCAAATCCTAACCATTTGCATGTGAATGCTTTCAAATGGAATTCAATTTTTATTATGCAATATTTTACAACAGAAAGAAATTACACAAATAGTGTGATATTGTTGTCTTTCATTCATTTTGTAATGAAAAATGTATACAATGTTGTCGTTTCATACATTGAGGTCAAAAGAATACTCAAATGTCCCACACAAGCTGTGGGAATGACTAAACTAAGCTAATGCAACATGGAAAGCAAACTATACATCTGAAGATAAAATAAGGGAAAAGCATATGAAAAGAGATCATATCCTTCATTGCCTTAATGGTTGATTTTGGTGTTGGTCCTCTTATCTTCAACTCCTCTCATTCTCAATCTTCAGATGTACCTGCAGATGATTGAAAATTTGGTTAGAGCTGTTGGTGCCTGAATTCACTGTCAGTTAATTTAGCAATTTTCATGCAGGCACCATCCTGAAATATCCAAAAGGTTCTAAGTTTTGGCACCCCTTCAGTGTTTTTCAGCATCTGCATCTCATTTCTTGAGGAGGGGTCTTCGTCTTTTCTCCATCGGCATGCGTTCGTTTTTGTGTCTTTGACATTTTGGTTTGAACTTGAACCCTTTTTCTCTAAGTTCAATAGTTCAGCGGTTCGAGGTTCATTTTTCTTCTAACGGGTCGCATTATGCATTTGCCTTGCGCAAATATTGCATCGTTGAACCTCCCGCTTGAACCTTTTTGTTTTGGTTCAAGGTTCAATGGTTCGAAGATTTTTTGCCTATGGAGTATTATTTTTGATGTTTGAACCATCGCGTTGAACCCTAGTGTTGAACCCTTTTGGTTCGGGGTTCAACGGTTCGAGGCTTTGTGTTTGTGTTTGGCGAATGTTTTTTTTGAAGTGCTCCGTTCGGCATTGAACTTCTCGGTTGAACCAGTTCATGGTTCAACAGTTCAGCGCTTTACGTTTTTGGTCTTATCAGAGTGATCGGCCTCATCAGCGAAAGATTTCTTGAGTGCTCTGATTGTTTTGGTCTGGCTGATGGATGTCCATCAGCGTGTGTTTGGCTGTCGGCGAAGCAAATTTGTGGCCCACCGATGTGAGGAGTTTGGCCGATGGAGGAGTAGTGTGTGGCTAGCGAAGATGTCGTCAGCGTGACCTTTGAGATCGACAGGAAGCTTTTTGGATGCTCCGATGGTGTGTGTTACACCGACGGAAGGGGAAGAGCCAGGGTCTATCGGCATGGGTTGTATTGTCGGGTGAATGGTGAAATGGTTGGCCGATAGACTAATCTCTGGCCGATGAAGGGAAGTGTTGTGTATGGTCTTCGGCGTGACTTGTGTTGTCGGCGAGGATGGATTGTGGTGGGCCGATAGTGGGAGGTCTCGCCGATGAAGGAGCAGAGTATAATTCGTTGGTGCATCGGTGAGAGTGTGGTCTATCGGCAAGGGGATCTTTTGCTTGGCCGATGGTATTGGTCTGGCCGACAGGGGATTGCGATGGCTTCATCGGTGTAACTGATGAGATCGGCGAAGGTTTGGATGGTTGGCCCGATGATGCATCTCTGGCCGATGAGGAAGCAAAGGTAGCGGTCGGCAAGACCGTTGAGATCGGAAGGAGAATTCTGGGTTGTGCCGATGGCTTGGGTTTTGGTGATGGGCTTTTGGAGAAGGCTTATGCGTCGAGCGCGGCAAAAAGCGCTCGACACCTATTATGCAAGTGACTATGCTTTTAAACTACTAAGGTAGTCTCCTCACCGTGCATGTGGGAATAATCTCCCTGTATAATTTGAAACTGCGATAGAATGCGTTTTGGCGGGAATTTCTTTTTTGAAGTGTTGCGACAGTTTTCAAGCTGCCGCAGGTGGTTGAGCCATCAATGGCAACTGTAGCAGGGGCATGGGCGAGTTGTTGAACAGTCATGTACCTGATTTTGGGCATGAGGACTTCCAGATGGTGGCACAGGGCTCAAGGCTTCTCTTGTCTGTTGCTACAATAACTTCTGAGCACCATTCCTTTGTGGAGTCTGTATCTGGTGGATTTTTTATTTTTGACCATGTAATTAATTGCTGCGGGTACACTTTCTGGCCAATATAGGCAGACTGTGTTACCATTTTTGACGTTGTTGAAAACTGGACATTTTGGCTCTGTAATAAGATACAACTGGTTTTGGTTGCTCCGTGCAGCAAAACTTGCGAGTTTATGTATCTCCTGTTGTACGTTTGTGCATGAATCCACTGATTTCATGGTCAATTTTATATGAATAATGCTATGTTTGCATGTGTTATGCTGATTCTGTCTCCAGTTTTGCATGTATCTTTCTTCTGAGTCTAGGCATTCAAGGAATGTCTGAGATTCTAGAACATAGAATTCTTGTGTTGAATGTTTAATCTTTTAACTTCTGCTCAAGGGGTAGATTAAACTATTTTCAGATTGAATATTGGGAAGGGTATACTGCAATAGGGATGCCATAAGTATAGACAGCTTAACACTCTGTATTGGGAGATATCTGTAAGGTAGATATCATGTATACCCCCCTGAAATCTAGTTTTAGTTGTTTATGCTGATCATTCACAGGTGTATGTCTACTGACTCCAAGCCCTGGATAGGCACCAATCTAGCTCTGTGTTGAGGTTATATACCATGTCCAGCTTTGCATCCAAAAATGAAATCAAACATCTCATCACTTCCACCTGTTAGTTGTAGGATTAGGATTAGGAACCTCTGCATGCTCTCATACCCAACCAGACATCATGTCCAAGAATGTTGCCAACCTTGTGATTTGTTACAGAAATCTTGGTCCATACATGAGAGTATTCTGCCTGTTGCTGTTAAGTTAAATCCTTCTGTCATTGAGCTAGTCAAGGTTATACTTTTATCAAATAGGGACACCCCCTTGGTGCGGCAGAACCAGAAGTGAAGGGGAGGAGCTCACGCAACCTCCTGTATTCAGTTGGCTGAATTTGCCTGTGCATTAGAAGTGGCAAACCCTAATGCTGATTCAGAAGAAAAACCAACAAGAGCTTGGGACATGAAATCTCATCATATGTGTCATCAACAGACATATAACCTACATCTATGATGCATTAAATCAGTTAAGCCATTACCAAATGTATGCAAGAAAATCCAAAAATCAAATCATCAAATGAAAGTCAAATCATCAAGAAGAGCATTGAACTTCACTGTTTTTATCTAACATGTTTGTTCACTGTGCAGGTATAGGTGAAATTTTCATTGCTAGATTGTTTTTGTCATAGCATGTGGAGAAAAAATGGGCTCCCACAAGGGTTGAGGCTAGTATGCTGCCTTCTAAGTCTCAAGAGGGGAATGAGATAAAGAAAAGACATTCACATTGATCCAAATAAAAATATTTTCAGTTTGAGGAATGATTCACAAAGTGATTGTAGGAACCACTAGCACATTATTCATTCATGACAACCAAATCAAAGGTACAATGAGGCAGCCCTCCACTTTGAAATGGGAGTCACAAATGAGTAATGAGCTCATTTAAGATGCTTAGGTAATCTACAGAACAGAATAAAAGTGCACCTTTTCCTCATTAAGGAGTTTTGTTTGCATACAAATGTTTCATGCTTAGCTTTGTTGAATGGTGTTACCATCATGATATTGTACCTTTTATTGCTGTCATACATCATGTTTTCTATTGTCTATATTGTTTGGAGTGCATACCTTGAAGGTACAGCCATCAAGAATCAAGAGGTGATAACAAACAATGCTCACATAGAAGGGACAATAGAGAGTGTACTATTCATGGAGTGCCACTATGAAATAGGCATCATATGCATAGTCATCAAGGTACCTTGCACAAGATATAATCAAGCTAATGAAGGAGAGCAATCATAAATGCCATTCATAATGGCAAAGTACAAAGCCAAGTTTCCTTACTGTCTAGACATCATGCAGAGACACACTAATGCCATCAAGTGAACACACAGTGCATGGGTTTTTATGATAAACCTCAAGGGACAACACATGGGAGGACAAGTGAAGGCATGTGTAGGAGGGTTCAAATGAAGAAAAGATAACATTCTGATTATAATATATGACTTCCAGAATCACATAATCAAGGCAGTCATTCATTACAGCTTCAACATGGAGACAGAGCATACATGCACAAGTATTAGGGCAATCATCTATAATTGAGCAAGCTAGAGATATAAGAGGAAGGTACAGTCACCACAAAGGAGGTAGTAGTCAAACTGCCACATCAACCTCATAAGAATGGATCAGCATCATGCCACATCAAACAGACATCACTGAAGGTCTATCTTTGAAGTTATGGGAGGCAATGATAAAAGGGAAGATGCAATACACTTGTATTTGATTCTATGCATACAGAATGTATGAGAAGTAAGGAGACAATATAGTAAAGGTAAGACAATGAACAATAAACCTCACTGTTCCTTAGTGAATTCAACAGCATGAAAAGAACAAGCAAAAATATAGTGCTAAGGGTTTTTGTAAGCCAAAAGCATATCAGAGATAGCAATGGTTTCTTTTCATTGAAGCACAGTAAGGATGGTTAAGGAAAAGAAAGTTCTGCAATTATAGTTACAACATTTTCTTTTTACCTTTCAACATAACATTTATACTTAGAAACTGTCATAAGTTTCCTATCCACAAATGAACTTCAAAGGTGAACAAGAAAGCTACAGGTAGAACCAATCAAGCAGAAGTACATTCTCTAAGGCTAAAGACATAATGAGGAGTCATATTATATGTTGACATTGAAACAAAGGAACAACAAAGTTTTCAAGAAATGACAAGGCCAATAGGATAATAGTGCACAAAAAACCCATCAAAGCAGTCTAAACCCTAGCCAAGGGGTAGAGTACCCATCATTTCCTTTACCAGAAGAGCAAACAGAGAGAACCTTTTTCATTTTTTTTAGAAAAAGGAAATAGAGCAAATGAAATATAATCTCATAGGAATCACAAAGTCATGAAGAAGATTGTCAGAACCCTAGCATAGACTGAGCAGCCCGAGTGCTACAAAGAGAGCTTTGGAACCTTTTGTTTTACATTCTTCTCACAGAAAGGAGCAAGACCATGAAGAAAGAAAATACACAGCTAAGAACCATTTTCTTCTTTTTGCATTTTATAGAAAGGCACGATGGGATACAATCAGAGTTTCTTCCTCTCTTTGTCACAGTGAGAATAAGTATGCAGACAGGTCAAAACAAGATCACACATAATAACAACAAATGTGGAGTTTTATTCTAGTTTTTGCTTAATAAAACTCTGGAAAAGAGGGATGAAACACTTACATAAGTGAGAGAAGAAGCCATGGCCTGAAATGAATGACACACAGACTTCAAAAACCACCATGGCGGCCTGTAGAAGCTCCTGCGAGGGTTTCAAACCCTAGTTTGTGACGACGGAGCATGGAAACCAAAAAAGCAAAAGTTTAAAATAACAACATTTTAGGGTTAAGTTTCTTTTTGGTTGAATACCCTAGCCCACGATGGGTTTTTGTTTTAATTTTTGTAGGAAAATCATTATCCATAAAAACCACCATGGGGTCAAAATCCCAACATCATTATACCTAGTGCTCGAATAAGGGGATCCCGTGAGTGTTGTATTATTTCTTTTGATTTTATTGAAGTCAATGAAAATAATAATGCAAAGGTAATGATGCAAGGGAGTCATAAGGTGTTTAATAATGTGCTTTGAGAAGTTAAATGAGACTTGAGATGATGAAGACATGAAGATCAAAGGGAGTCATAAGGTGTTTGTGTATTTGTTTTTTTATTGACCAAGGGTGAAATGGTGGAATTGGAAATATGTAAATTCCCCTTGAGTTTTCATGAGATGAAATGAAATAAATAATGTAAACACATAATAAAGTAATAGTTTGTAAATTACTTTATTATTTGTCATAAAAATGCAAAAAATTGAGCAAATCCATGACACCTAGTAAAGTAATTCATCAATGATTACTTTATTATTTGTTCAAATTGTTAACTTCACGTAAAATCATGCAAAATTGAAGGAGAGGAGTTGAAATGGAGAGTTTGGTCCTGATTTTTAGTTATCTCATGTGGTTTCAAGGTCAACTTAGGTCAAACTGATTGTGAGGGGAAGTTTGAGCCTATTTTTGCTCAAATTACTTCAGTTTGGACCCCCTTTTTTGAGTTTTTTCATCTTTGCTCGTGAGATAGATTTGTTGGTTGTTTTAAATTCCCAACCTGATCTCAAGGAAAAAATAGAGATCTATAGAATAGCCACTTTCTAATAGCGGGCATGCCTTGAGGGATTGGCCAACAAACAGGAAACGGGTGTTTTCAATCCCTCTTTCCTTTGCACTTTAGGCTCTGTGAAACTAAGGAGGGTGTTCCTATTTTGGATCTTTTCCTTTTGGGTAAAACAGTGTTCTATTTAAATGGATGGGGATCCCTAAAATACTTGCTCAATAACACTGCTCCAATAACAGATGTGTTCCTTTAAGATTGCTTAAAGAATGTTTGATAAGTAAAGAGATGAGCTAGATTCTTAAGCTTTAATCATTTTCTTTGTAGAGGAACACGTAAAATAAACTTAACTCCTAACACCTATTGTTGGAAGGGAAATTGTGTTTATTTTCTTTAACATAATGAGGATAGTTAAAGGGATGCAAACTTAGTACTGTATTCATGAAAAGGTCGGTGCTTATCCAAGGGCCATAGAGTCAAGAAGCTTACAGAAACCTTAAAGAACATATGATATAATAAAACCTAGTTTACTGTAAAGATATAGTAATGCTTTACATTAAAATACTATACTAATCTTGTAGCGAACCATGCTTAGTTATCCCTATAAACCAAGACTACATTCAGTATTTCTCTTGCAGTTAATTATTTTACTACATGAGTAAATGCCACAAGAAAAAATACACAAACATAGGAAAGACTGTGATGATGAATAAAAATGATCCTTAATCAAATAAATATTCATAAATGTAGAACTGTATACATGAAGTAGGAGATAGTACACTTTAAGACTCAACAGGATTTGTAAAGTAAACTATTTTGTATATTATAACATAGCCTTTGTAGTTCTACCAAAAACATCTTAAAACCCAGAATGGAAACTTGAAAACGGACAACTGAATCTATTGCATAAAAAAAACTATTTACAATTCCTCCTTAACCAAATTGATCCCATATTTTATACTAAGTCTGAAGACATGACCTCGAACCAATGATTTTTCATAAGCCCTGAATTCCCTTTTATAAAGATAAGGGAGCAGACAAGCTTCAGGCTACAAGACAAAAGAAGTTACAAATTTGAGTAACCAAGAGATGAAGTTGTGAGAGGAGGCCGGTGTAACCGCTTCACAACTGTATGCCCTGCTACTTTTGGTGGAGAAAGGAACCAGGGATTTGATGATCGATGCATTGTCAGATGATGTTGGAGCCAGGCACTCCTCAAATGCCATCAAAGTACTCAATGAGAGCATTCACTACTCTACCTTTCCAAGCCACACACCAAAAAATGAGAAAATGTGCAAGGAACAGCGTCAAAAGGAAACCCAGGAGTTATGAACCTCCTTCACTATTTCCTGGTTCCACTGCATGGGTGTGATCCCGCCCTCCTAGTTGAGAAGTTTCATGCAACTTCAACCGAGCAAAAACTTGGGGAATCCACACCTGGCTAGCTTCAAAAGTGCTGGAAGCCAAGCCAAGAGAACAATAGCAATAGCAACAATTCTCCTCTCATCCCTTATCTGTATCATCCTGGTGGACAATCTCCCTACACTTAGAGTTGATGCTCTAGTAGGAAAATTAGATGTAGGGGAGGGGTAGAGGAAGCTAAGAAGCTTCTCTACTCCAGAAGGGAATCTACCAACTCTCAGAAATAAGGAACTACTAGAGCTGGGAGATCAGTCCTCAGGACCCACTATCAGATGAGATACGAGACCAGAGAAGAAATCACAGAGATTCAATGAATGCTGCTACTATTCTCAAATTTTCCCTGCACCACCTATTCCAAAGGAAGAAACTCCAAACCTCCTAATTATGTATGGACAAGTTAATAACCATGAGAACAGGGAAGAAAATTTGAAAGAACAAGGGAGCAAACAAAACACACAGGAATAGGGGAACTCCATATTGCTAGCACGTTTTAAAGAGTATAAGGGGTAACACCAGCAATTGTCTATTTATAGAAATTCTAGGATGTAAGCATACATCCGCACATCTTTGGTTTAATAAATTCCAGTCATTTCAAAGCATTCTAGTCATAAATAGAAATCTTGTGAAGATTACTCTAAATGAACAGAAAGATTGGATCTCATAATTTGGCATAATTGAGAACATCACTTCTTCTATTGAATATGTCATGTCAGGTGTCTTGATTTCCTCAATTTAGCATAGTCATCATGTCAAACTTCATCACACTACAGATAAAATGTCACTCCTGGTAGCAGCACGAATTTCCAAAGGTCAAGCCTGCATAAGCCAAATCTTTCTGTTAATAAATTGCTCCGTAGTGGCAACGATGGAGACTCTGCACAAACCTGAGCAATTAATGCTTGCAAATGAAGTCTCGTTAGATCAACACCAACTCATCTCTCTGTCACATTTTTAAATTCTGGTCATCGATCATGATCCTAGCTGGCTTGACTTCAACGGTGCTAATTTGGCCTTTTGCATAGTAGGAGGGTTATGCTCGCTTTTCCCAACGATGACTTGCCACTTGGATAGCTCTCCCAACCACAATCCTGAGAAAATATCCTCTTTACAGTATAGTTAAGACTGCATTCTGCAATTTCGTATGCAAAGGATATGGCCGGAGATATGATCTTGGGGGAATGGCAAATGACTGTTAGATCAGCTGCATGCAATGAGGACAACTCTCCAGCAAGTGTCCATGTCCATAGGACTATGACACGTAATGTTCTTGTACTAGTTCCATCCTTTTAGAATGCCACGTGTCAAGATTTTTGCCATTCTGCAATTGCCCAGAATGACCCCTTGGTAAAGTATGGCAAAATGGTAGAAATAATAAAGAAACCATTCCACACTGTCTGGGGCCCACCATCATTCCCTCCTTGATAGTTACTAACCAGTTGTCACTCTTTCCGCAATTCTGTAGGTGCAAATTCCATCAACATTTTAGTGTTGGTGGAATGGCGGAATCAAATCCACTTTTGCCACCTGCCAGAAAAATAATTAGTAGGACTGGACCTTGGCATCTATGCTTTTAAAAATATCCTTTTCTTCTTAGGAAAAGGGGGCCAGTGGGTCTACAAGATAAATCTTTTCTGGATGCGGGCTAGAAAAGGTAATTGTTCAGTGAGGGGCCAGTCAAATAACGTTCAAGGGGACATAAGGGAGCAACTTAAACTCTAGGTAACGGGAGACAAGCGGTCACCAAAGAGATACAATGAATGTGACCCTTACATTTAAACTTTGGCATGGGGGTTTAGGGGTTAACGCCTCTTTTGCTATGCAAAGAACCCTAAGTCTGGAAATCCTTCAACCTAATGACATAAGCCTAAGGAACAAAATACTAGAATTATGAAAAAATTTATATGGTTCCATCAGTGGCTCTAGTTGGGAACGCCTATTCAACTTGAACAGGGAAAGATCACAGAAAAACTCTGGGGGAGTAGACCAAACACATAATAGCCCCAGGCCATTATGCAAAGAAAAAGCCAAGCCTGCCTCTGTCAAACATTTTGTTCTCTAGTGACATCACTAGGCTGCTTCTGAAAACTTTACTAAGATTTAACCTATTTCTGCCATAGACACTTGGATGGCCTTTTGGACAACTATTTTCTTTAGAGTCTCCTTGACTGCTCTGAACCATATACATTTGAAAAATATTATCAAAAAGATAGTCAACATCTGGTTCAATTATATCCAACAACTTGAGATAACTATTTTCCTCTGATTTTTTATTTTTGCATATATTTGGAAAATAAAAGCAGTCATAATCTATTTCATAGTTGGTAGTGAGGGAGTTTTCAGATTTTGTTGATTCAGTGTCAAACTTAAAACAATCATATTCAGTTTCTTCTTTAAAATCTGACACTATGACTTTATTTTCCAATATTTGAGCTGGCCATTCCATTTGATGGTGAATATGGGATTGGGAATCATCCAGGTCTTGATCCATTAATGAAGGTTTTGTTCCCCCAAATGCTTCTGTATGTTGAACTAATATTAGTTCATTAGCCTCCTCGGGATCCTCTTCAAAAAGTGGATTATCTATGTATCCATAAGGCCTCCTATCCTTTATTGATGACAAGTACATAGGTTCATCAAAAAGTGGGTTATCTCTTATATGCATTGTGTTTGCATACTCTCTAATATCACTACCCTGATAACCTGCATCATTATCTGACTCAGATTTTCTACAACTCTAGTATGAGCATTCTGATAACTGCCTACCACTTTCTTCATTGTTGGTAGGAACCCACTCCTTCTGATATTCAAACTCACAAGAAGTTGTTTCTCTAGGAGATGAAATCTTGTTATTTGATACAAAACATACATCCTCATAAACAGGGGAAGTATCCTCACAACTTGCCATATACTCATAAGACAAGGGAACCTCCATAATTGATATTTCTTTATGCACCTGAGTATTAGGTATCTCATAAGTTGCCCTATAAGGTTCTAGAGATTTCCTTTTATTGCAGTAAAGGGAAGAAAGAGCAACAAGATTGTATAGACTTTGAACCTTTATGTCTTGATCACAACCTCTATCCCCTTTAGTACGCTGAGTTATATGTGCCGATTGACCCGACATGGGTTTATTTGAACTATCCATTTTGCCTCCCACTTGGCAAATGGGGGAACAGAAGGATCTACTCTTCCTTTTATAATTATTTCCCACAATTTCACAATCTTTTATCATTGTATGCTTTAAATTATTTTCTATAGTCATGGCCAAAGAATATGCTTTCATCACAGTAGTAGGGTTTCTATCTCTTAGTCGATAGCTATCCTTTTTTATTAAATGCACCTAAATATATAATCAAACACATGGCCTCCTTAGGCCTAATATTTCTAAGAATATCCCTTACTATTTTGGCAAATCTTAAATTGAAAGTTGGGATTGATTCCTTATCTTCTTTCTCAATCTGCATGAGTTTTTTAATCAATATACTGACATCTATTCTTTCCCCAAATTGTTCCATAAAATCCAACTTTAAATCTTGCCATGAAAGAATAAACTGATTGGGTAAACATGCAAACCAATCTCTAACTTCTCCTTTAAAAGTTTGAACAAACAATTTTATGACAACATCCTCATGACCTAGTTCACAATCTCCCATCAAGTCACAAAATTCTTGTAAATGGTTGCTAGCTGTTTTGGATCTATCATTATTGAACTTTGTTATCTGACTCCTAACTTCATTCGGCACATGGTTTGGAAACCCACAAATATTACTAAAATCAATAGCCTTATATCTTTCCATGACAAATCCACCTTGATAGAAGAAGTGTGACTGCTGAGTATACATCTTTAGATTTCTAGGGAAACTTTCTTGAAACTTTGTAAAATACCTAAAAAGAACCCTTTTCCACTAGTATAAACTTTGTTTTGATTTTATGAAAAATTAGGATCACCAAACTGCATCACCAGACTTCCTCTCTCATGGATTCGCCACCTCTGCTTATAGAGGAATAAAACTTGAAAGCATACTACTTTCTTCTAAAATCAACTTCTGAATCATGTTTCACAGTAGAGTTATGTAGAACATTCTGAGATATGAAACTTGATGTTTTAGATTTGTATCTACTTCAACTACAAATGAAAAAATATAGTAGAGTCGCCATCCTTTTCTTGTAAGGAACATGATAATCTGACCTCTGACTCTTCAATATATAGGGGGATTTATTTAACTAAGACTCTAGGATAAAGCATAGTTTCACCTTCATGTTCCAATAGAGTCACAAATATGCGGGTGGCTCAACTAGATAGAAACTTCTTGATCCTTAGCTAAAAGAATGTTGGCACTTGCAAGGGAACATATACTCTTTAGGATAAGACACAACTCTTATTATAGTCCCCAGTAGAGTCGCCAATCTGTTGGTTGTTTTAAATTCCCAACCTGATCTCAAGGAAAAAACATAGATCTATAGAATAGCCACTTTCTAATAACAGACCTATGCACTTTAGGCTCTATGAAATCAAGGAGGGTGTTCCTATTTTGGATCTTTCCATTTTGGGTAAAACAATGTTCTATTCAAATGGATGGGGGTCCCTAAAATACTTGCTCAATAACACTGCTCCAATAACAGATGTGTTCCTTTAAGATTGCTTAAAGAATGTTTGACAAGTAAAGAGATGGGCTAGATTCTTAATCTTTAATCATTTTCTTTGTAGAGGAACATGTAAAATAAACTTAACTCCTAACACCTATTACTAGAAGGGAAAGTGTGTTAATTTTCTTTAAAATAATGAGGATAGTTAAAGGGATGCAAACTTAGTACTGTTTTCATGAAAAGATCAGTGCCTATCCAAGGGCCATAAAGTCAAGAAGCTTGCAAAAACCTTAAAGAACATATGATATAATAAAACCTAGTTTACTGTAAAGATATAGTAATGCCTTACATTAAAATACTTCACTAATCTTGGAGCTAACCATGCTTAGTTATCCCTGTAAACCAAGACTACATTCAGTATTTCTCTTGCAGCTAATTATTTTACTACTTGAGTAAATGCCAAAAGAAAAAATAGACAAACACGGGAAAGAATGTGATGATGAATAAAAATGTTCCTTAATCAAATAAATATTCATAAATGTAGAACTGTAAACATGAAGTAGGAGACAGTACACTTCAAGACTCAATAGGATTTGTAAAGTAAATTGTTCTGTATATTATAACACAACCTTTATAGTTCTACCAAAAACATCTTAAAACCCAGTATGGAAACTTGAAAATGGACAACTGAGTCTATTGCATAAAACAAACTATTTACAATTCCTCCTTAAATAGATTGATCCCATATTTTAGACTAAGTCTGAAGACATGACCTCGAACCAATGATTTTTCATAAGCCCTGAATTCCCTTTTATAAAGATAAGGGAGCAGACAAGCTTCAAGCTACAAGACAAAAGAAGTTACAAATTTGAGTAACCAAAAGATGAAGCTGTGAGAGGAGGCCAGTGTAACCGCTTCACAACTATATGCCCTGCTACTTTTGGCAGGGAAAGGAACCAGGCTTTTGATGATCGATTCATTGTCAGATGCCGTTGGAGCCAGGCACTCCTCAAATGCCTTCAAAGTACTTAATGAGAGCATTCACTTCTCTACCTTTCCAAGCCACGCACAAAAAAATGAGAAAACATGCAAGGAACAGCGTCAAAAGGAAACCCAGGAGCTCTAAACCTCCTTCACTATTTCTGGGTTCCATTGCATGGGTGTGATCCCGCCCTCCTAGTTGAGAAGTTTCATGCAACTTCAACCGAGTAGAAACTTGGGGAATCCACACCTGGCTGGCTTCAAAAGTGCTAGAAGCCAAGCCAAGAGAACAGCAGCAACAACAACAATTCTCCTCTCATCCCTTATCTGTATCATCCTGGTGGGCAATCTCCCTACACCTAGAGTTGATGCTCTATTAGGAAAATTAGATGTAGGGGAGGGGTAGATGAAGCTGAGAAGCTTCTCTACTCCATAAGGGAATCTGCCAACTCTCAGAAATAAGGAACTACTGGAGCCAGGAGATCAGCCCTCAGGACCCACCGTCAAATGAGATAAGAGACCGGAGAAGAAATCACAGAGATTCAATGGATGCTGCTACTATTATCAAATTTTCCCTGCACCACCTATTCCAAAGGAAGAAATTCCAAGCCTCCTAATTGTGTAAGGACAAGTTAATAACCATGAGAACAAGGAAGAAAATTTGACAGAACAAGGGAGCAAACAAAACACATAGGAACAGGGGAACTCCATACTGCCAGCACATTTTAAATAGTATAAGGGGTAACACCAGCAATTGCTTATTTATAGAAATTCTAGGATACAAGCATACATCCACACATCTTTGGTTTAATAAATTCCAGTCATTTCAAAACATTCCAATCATAAATAGAAATCTTGTGAAGATTACTATAAATGAACAGAAAGATTAGATCTCATAATTCTGCATAATTGAGAACATCACTTCTTGTATTGAATATGCTATGTCAAGTGTCTTGATTTCCTCAATTTAGCATAGTCATCATGTCAAATTTCATCACACAGCAGATAAAATGTCACTCCTGGTAGCAGCACAGATTTCCAAAGGTCGAGTCTGCATAAGCCAAATCTTTCTGTTAATAAATTCCTCCGTAGTGGCGGCGATGGAGACTTTGCACACGCCTGAGCAGTTAATGCTCGCAAATGAAGCCTCATCAGATCAGCACCAACTCATCTCTTTGTCACATTTTTAAATTCTAGCTGTCGATCATGATCCTAGCTGGCTTAACTTCAACAGCGCTAATTTGGCCTTTTATGTAGTAGGAGAGTTATGCTTGCTTTTCCTAATGACAACTTGCCACCTGGATAGCTCTCCCAACCATGATCCTAATAAAATATCCTCTTTACAGTAAAGTTAAGACCGCATTCCGTAATTCCACATGCAAACGATATGGCCAGAGATATGATCTCGGTGGCATGGCAGATGACCGTTAGATCAGCTACACACGATCATGAGGACAACTCTCCAGCAAGTGGCCATGTCCATAGGACTATGACACGTCATGTTCTTGTACTAGGCCCATCCTTTTAGAATGCCACGTCTCAAGATTTCCACCATTCCGCAATCACCCAGAATGACCCCTTGGTGAAGTATGGCGGAATGGCAAAAATAATAAAGAAACCATTCCACATTGTCTGGGGCCCACCATCCTTCCCTCCTCGATAGTTACCGACCAGTTGTCACTCTTTTCACAATTCCACAGGCGTGAATTCTATCAACATTTTAGTGTTGGCAGAATGGCAGAAATGAATCCACTTTTGCCACCTACTAGAAAAAGAATTAGTAGGACTGGACCTTGGCATCTATGCCTTTAAAAATATCCTTTTCTTCCTAGGAAAAGGGGGCCAGTGGGTCTAAAAGATAAAGTTTTTCTGGGCACAGGCTAGAAAGGGTAATTGTTCAGTGAGGGGTCGGTCAAATAATGTTCAAGGGGACATAAGGGAGCAACTTAAACTCTAGGTAACGGGAGACAAGCGGTTATCAAAGAGATACAATGAATGTGACCCTTACATTTAAACTTTGGCATGGGGGTTTAGGGTTTAACGCCTCTTTTAGTATGCAAAGAACCCTAAGTCTGGAAATCCTTCAACCTAATGACATAAGCTTGAGGACAAAAATACTAGAATTATGAAAAAATTTATATGGTTCCATCAAGATTCATGGAGATATTTTTGAGTTGAGTTTAGTTCAGTTAACCCAATCTGACTCATTAGAGTCATTTTTTGGTATATAGGAGGAAAAACTTATGTTTTTCTCAGTTCTTGCCTTTTGATCTCTTGTGCATTGCAGAGAGAAAGAGAGTGTTTTGTAACTCATTTTACAGATTTATACAGTGCAGCAGGTTACAAGTTATCTTTTTTGTCATTTATGCAAAGATTTCTTCAAGTTTTCAGTAAAAATCAAGTGTTTATCGTACCAGATTCAGGTATCTTGCTTTGTTTTAGTGATTGATAAAGGATTTACTATGTTTCTCTAAAAATCTTTAAATACATTGTCTTATTATAACATATGCATGTATACAGAACTTAGTCTCAATCACAGGTTATAGTTTATGCAGACATATGCTTTTCTGTGAAATATTTATGTGAGGGAGTCCATCAATCTGTTTTGTATGAACCAGTTTATTGAAACTAGTTGTGAATCAACTTACATATCACACTATCATTTAGGTGCATCACCACCCATTTCAATTCAGTTTTAGTACATCCATTAGAGAGCATTCTATCCCTTTTCCTGCAAAATCATTAATTCACTAGAAAATCAGTAGGGAACCACCCCATAATCTAGAGGTTTACCTTCATCATATGGTACCCATAACCTGAAGGTATTCCAATGTTACACAGGATTGTTGAGCTTTCCAGCTTTGCATCACTTGGGAGCTAACAAATCCAATCACAATAGATCTCACTTGAAGACAACAAATATCACTTGAAGATATATCAGAGACTGCTTCTCAACAAACACTGTCAAACTTTGCTAATCAATAACTTGCTTTCTGGAGCATCAAATCACAAATCCTTTGGAATGAAGATAGCTAAGGACTTTATAAAGTTAAGTCTAGAACTGCAAGACCAAAATCCAACATGCAGAGAAATGCAGGGAAAAATACTTTCTCCCTATCACTTTGCAAACATTGTCAGGCATAGTCTTCAAACTAGTGAATGGAACTTTTTCTGCACAGCAATCCAGACCACCAAATTCTGGATTTAGCATCTTCAAACACTTCTCTAAAACATATCCAAATCTCATACTCCAGTCTTCAACACAAAGGAAATGCGGAGCAAAATACTCAGACAGTGTTCTTCACATGACAACTCAATCAATCAACAAACATCAATATCAAAAGATACATTTGGCACCAATGACAACACAAACATGTTGACATCAATGACAACACCAGTTAGCACATACTTGCAACACTGTAAATCATTTAATGATGAAGTACCTTCATTTCCTTTGTTCTGGATGTGATTTCTATTGACCATATTGTTGGTTCACACATAGCGGATGTACAAATTTGAAGAAATGCAAATGGGTATGTCACTGTAATTCAATTTGGGCAATAATATGATCTGGGTCTTTATTATTTTGCTCATAACTATTATAGTTTTTCTAGGTTATCATTGCATGTCATATATTTCATTGTTATCTAGCAAAACAATTACATGCAAAAAACAAAACCCCTTCTACAACTTATGTCTAGTCTGAAAGATCACAAAACAAATAATAAAAATAACATATATATATATATATATATATATATATATATAATCAAACATGGGAAGCTCATTACAATGGTATCAGAGCTCAACTTTTCTTGCCATCCATTGGGTTAATGAATTTCTATGAGCATCAGTGATAAAGAAAGAAGAATTTTGGGAACATTGGCCTTCTGATACAAAGGAACAACAATCAGCACACTCAGGAAATATGGGTGACATAGATAATAGATATTCAGAACCAGATCATACAATACTTCTTTTGGATGCCTTGGTTAGAAGTCAAGAACAAACAAATCAGCGCATGGCTCAATTGGCTGATGCGATTACTTTATTGGCAGTAAATAACAAGGGTAATGAGAACCAGAGGAATGATAAAAATCCACACAAGGTAGAAGGTCCTTATCGAAGGGCAGCAGTAGCGAGACCTCTTATGCCTGTTTTCCTGCCCAGAGTTGAACCACCAGTAGGGGATGAACTCACACTAGTTGAAATGCAAGATCAATTTCGACAAGATTGGGTAGATGCTGGACCTAATTTTCAGCAAGACATATCTCTATGTGACTATATGGATGTTAGGATGAGGCATATGCCTAATAGAGGCAACAAAGAGCTATCACATGAAGAATGTATATCAGGAACCCAGGATGACCTTTTAGACATGCATGTGGCTACCATTGATGAGACAGTGCATGAGGAAAAGGACATAACAACAGCCCTGAATGCATCTCTTGAGCTATCCAATGAAGTTGTTGACACTAGTAGTAATGTTGACAGAGTTGAGATGAGCAATATACCTTCACATGATGGGCTCGTGGTAGGCAAAAAGGATGAAGTTTTCAAAGTAGCTAAAATAGGTGAAGCTTTCGAAACTACAAACAATGAAGATTACAGTTATGAATGTTGGCAAGAGACACTGTGTGGCTTCATAAGTGTTGTCATTGATGGCAACAAAGTCTATTCTACACATCCGCATTACATAATATGCCTATACCGGAAGTCAGGATGAAAATTGTTTTGGTCCGGTGGACAAGAATAGAGTATGCAACATGGTCCGACAATCAGGTCCGGATCTCTCAGATGGTGTAACTCAATAAGTTGCGGACTTGGAAAAATCAAGAATGGTATCATAACTATTGTATTCCAGATATTTGGCCTCGAGTGATAAAGCATGAAAAAGATATGAGCTTCTGAGTGTTGGGTTCCAGTCAGACAAAGCAGATAGAGGAAGAACTGAGTGACAGAGTACCAGACTTCAATCCGGATGTATAAAAGGTGTTGATCAAGAAATTTGTGGCATTATACATTATTGGCCGACATGATTAATGAATTTTATATCTAAGTTTTGATGTGCATCATCAACCAAGCAAGGATTCAGCCAACAAAACATAAACTTGCAAATATATCAAGTGTTCTTATTGCAGACTATGAAGTTAGTTGAAATCCTTAATGCGGATATATATACTCAATGGTCTCAAGCTTGTGAATCATTATTGTGCATGTAGATGTTGAAGAAAATATTGGAAGAAGTGTGAAAACAAAGATCTGAACCCAGATTATGACTGAAGAGTGATATTGAGCAGAGGAAGAATGAAATGTGCTAGATCAGTATACTACGCCTAACCAGAACTGACTTATTGCATATATAGATGTTGTTCTTCAGTTCAAACACCTTGGTATCATCTATAAGCATTTGTAGTCAGTGAGTCTCTTGTAGGCAGTGGGCCTCTTGTGAGCAGTGTGCTCGGGCAGTGAGCCCTAACTGGCAAGTGCCAAATTTGTACTCTTTATTCTTTTAACAGAGAATACAATCTTGGGTTAGTCACCCTGTGGTTTTTCCCTTTGTAGGGTTTCCACGTAAAAATCCTTGTGTTATGTGTTAATTCCTTTTCAATTCTTATGATTGTATTGTTTTGATATAGCACTAAATGATAAGATAAGAAAAGAAAGTAAAAATAAGAAAAGTTATAAGACAACTAATTCACCCCCCCTCTCAGTTATCTGCATTGTTTCCAACAATTAGTATCAGAGCTAAGTTCCTCTGAACAAGCCTAACAGCTTGAGGAAGATTTGGGAATCTCAATGGATGCATATGGTATGAAAGAATAACTTTAGTCTGCCCTAGATGATCTTGAACAATCCCACTCTGAGGTCAATAATTTGAGAGAGCGACTCAAAGAAGCTGATGATTTCATCAATGAGATGAAAGAAAAACTCAGTAATTCTATGAAAAAGAGAAAGGAACTACTCCAGAAATTAGCAAATCAGAATGAAGCCAATAATACTGATAAGGATCTGAATGAGAAACTAAGCTATGTGAGAAGCTGTCAAAAGAAGTCATTATAATAAGACATGAAATGGAATCAGGGGTTATGAAATTCACCCAAGAAATTAAAGAGAAGAGAAAGACTGAAGATAACCTAAAACAATCCCTCAAGGAGAAAATAGAGGACTGCCACAAAATGGACAGAATAATCAGACACCTTGAATCTGATCTTGAAGAAGCCAGAGACAATAAAGAACAACTTGAGAGATAGATAAACACTCTTAAACAAGATCTTCAATCTACAAATGAATACAAAGAAAAATTCAGGATAAGCTCAGCACAACTTGAAGTTCTTCTTGAAAGTCAAAAGAGGGTAGATGATAAGCGTGGCTTGGGATATGAGAAAGGTGAAAGCTTTGGATCTAGTCAAAGGAACTTTGGATCAAGAAGTCAAGGAAACAGACCTAGAAGACCTCCGGTAAGGCAACCAAATACCCAAAGATATCCATCTTTCAATGGAAACTGCTTCAATTGCAACAAATTCGGTCATAAAGCAACTCAGTGCAGGAACAGAATGAATCAGAACAATTCATTCTTCTCCGATCAATGTTTTAGTTGCAAAAGGTATGGTCACAAATCTCATGAATGCAGAAATATGCAAATGAACAATTCTTTCAATGGTAGATGTTTTACATGCAATAGAATGGGGCATATGGCTAATCAATGCAGATCAAAAGGATATCAACCAAATAAGCAAAGAAATGTTGTATGTTACAATTGCAATAAATCTGGTCATATAGCCAAATTCTGCAAAAGCAGAAATCATGATGAAAGGGGTCCGGTAAAACCTGATTAGAAACCAGATAAAGGCAAAGGTAAAGTAAATGTAGATAAAGTTCAAAAGGAGATGAGCACGATTTGGGTAAAGAAGAGTACAATGAATATTAGGGATGGATCCGCATTGGAATCTGGTGCTGATAATCCTTCCAGAAACTAAAAAATGAGCTCTGGCTTAGGGGGAGCTACAGAGAAAATTATTTTCCCCCAGCCAGTCGGTAAGTGCCTAAATTCGGCACATTGAGTAAACATATGGTATTGCGGATTAAAGGGTTCCTATAAAATTCCCCAAAGAACTTTCAGTCAGAATGTGAGAGTTCCACATGAAGTTTCACAAGGTTTATGACCACTTGAGCTGATCCGGTTCCGGCAACCAACCAGTGTTAACAGAACAATACAAATTGATCCAGTATGATCTGCAAATTCAGAGGAAAGTCTTCAAGGCACCTAGGTGCTACCAACTCACTAAGGTACTAGTTTGAAGATCCGCAAGATGATTCAAGAAAAGCTCACTTGAGAAGCAAGGTAACCGGATGACTTAAAAGCTTGTGCATTTATTACAAAAGGGAATTAGGTTTTATGCAAAGATAAAAGGGTTCATTCACTCATTATCTACACATTTGCACTCACGAAGAAGAAAAGAAGAGCTCTAAGAAGAAGATCCTACAATTTACTCAAGTTCAAGCTAAAGATCAAATTCAGATAGAAAATCACTACATCATCCGCTTCAAACCCTAAGGCGTGAAAAGGTACTTCCCTTCTACAAATTCTCTTCGGATTTCTTTGCTAGAATGGCTACTCCAATGGTTGTTAATATCTCTGAAAGGCTGAGACCAAAATTCAAAAAACACCCTTACAAGTCACTAGAAGTTGATCCCTTGGGTGTGTTTTCTAGTATCCCGCATGGTGTCTTGCATGTAGAAGATATTAGGGTTTATATCCATGCAAACATCAAAGATTTTGGAGACTCAAAATTGATCGACATTTATCAAAAATAGTTAATAGATGAGAATTTTAAACTCAGACCTGAATTCAAGACCCTAAGGGACAAACACTTCGAACACTGCATACATTTTCCATCATTTGCAGAAGACAATTGGGTCCAATATGTTCTAAGTAAGATGCATGATAATTTTATGTGGCTAATGAGGCCATTCAAGATAACTAAAGATGCCATCAGAGCTGTGACTGGACTGCATTCATCTGGTGGGTTGCCCGCACTTAAATCTGTGAAGAACCAAACAATAACTGAAGCCACTGGATCAAAATTTGACAAAAGAGCAATGACTATAGATGACATCACAGATCTAGATGTCAAGTTTGCTTCAATGATAATTGGCTACAAAATCTACCACTTGAATAGGGAGAATTCTGTGTCTAGTACAGTAATCTATGTTGCATATTAGATGTTGAAGGAAGATGTAGATTATGATCTATGTGAGCTTCTACTAAATCAACTAATGGAAAACTTGCAGAAGATCAAGAAAGATAAGAAAAACTCCTTCAAATATGATAGTCTAATACTGTGTCTATTTTTCTACTATATGAATGAGCTGCCTAGATCAAAGGGTTGGGTCTGGCAAAATGATAAACCTTTTGCAATTAAAATTAGAGATTACATGTATGGACTTGGTGATGCTCAAGTCTAAAACTTAGCCCTCTGGGGTTACTTCAAGAATTTCTAAAGCATGATGCATGCCAGAGAGAGAATACCACAATCAATAGTTGAGAAATACAAAGACACGGTGTACTTCATGGTTGACACTGACCAATGCCTAATGGAGGCAGTTGAGCCAAGAACTGTGTGGATAATGCCTATGGGCTATGAGGTCGATGAAAACATTTTAGAGATACATATTCAACACCTACTGAGCCAACCTAAGGACACTGAAGCAGAAAGGTTTGGCACTTTTGAAGAGCTAAGCATAAAAATACATGTTGAATTAAGGTAGCCTGAGATAAAGAGAAAAGTAAGAAAAGAAGTTGAAGAACTTGCCAAAAGATTTGGCATATCAAAGGAGGTAGTAGATGCCAATAGAGAGAAAATGGAGAAGGTAGAAAAAGAAAGACAAGCAAAGAAAGAAAGCATTCCGGTGCAAGCCTCATCCCGGACTAGATCTTCTAAGAGTTATGTTCCTGTCACTTCTAAAATCTCAAAGACTATGAATCTGGAAGTCAAGTCATCCAGGAAAGGAGAAAAGAGAATGAAGACCAAAGGCACAAGGACATATATGAGCCAAAAGGATGATGAAGAAATAGAATCAGATGAGGAAATTAGGAAATTGAAGAAGAAAAGGACGTCCGGGAAGTCCTCTGATAGCAGAAATGAGGAAGAGAAGACAGAGGACTTTGTTGAGAAACCCACTCTCTCAATTGAAGACATCACTAAGGCAGTCACTATGGATGGAAATCTGTAGCCAGTAATAGAATTTTATGATGAATACAATGATGCAGACAAGAGAATACTGGAGGAGGCAACTGTCAGGTATTTGAATATCTATAACGAAGCATTCATTGAAATAATTTCATTAATTCCAAAGAGCCTAGAAGAAGTATTGGAGCAAAGAAAAGAGAATGCGAAGGCAAAAGACTTGGAGATCCGGGAGTAGATAGTGATACAATTATGTCCCTCTATCACTCCAAAACAAATGGACATGGTGTTCAAGGATTGTAAAGATGATTTCCGGAGCAAGTCCCGGATGAATAAACTCATGATTGGAGAAACTGATCAAATAGCTGATGAAACAAAAGAAATTCTCTGGAAAGCCTTGAAGAGATTTAATCTTCCTATTGTAGAGGAAAAAAATGAAGAGCCTTCTACCATGGATGTTGAAGGATTAAAATTAATCAATGAAGAATTCTCTGACAAGGATGTCGAAGGATTAAAGAAAATAGATGAAGAAAAATCTGAAGACTTAGACTCCTCTGTTCTGGAAGAGGAAGTTCACAAAATAGTAAACTCTGGTAATGTTACTCCTCCAGATCCCACAGTTGTCAAGACAAATCTTCTATGCACTGAAGAAGAAGGGGAAGGAAGAAGAGAAGAGAAGAAGAATCAAGAGAAACAGGGTAAGGCAAAAGAAGAAGAGCAAGCAGATAAGGTTGGTGATGACTTACCCAAACCAATCAATCCTGATATCTCTAAAGGAAAGAAGTCTAAATCACCAGCAAGAGACACTGCAGAGACAATACAGAATTTCCTCGACAAAGAAATGATGGAGCTGGATGAACCTGAGTTGATTCAAGGGCCATTAAATTTTGACTCTCTCTCTGGTTCAGATATGAAAGTAGCATCTTTTGCTCAGGCCAAAGCAAAAGAGAAACTTCTAAAATCACACATGGAGGATAGTGAACTGTTGAATATTACATCTAGTGTATTGGAGAAGATCATGCCTACATATCAAAAGGATGCATCCACCTCTCCATCAGGTAACTTGAAAAACTTGGTTAATTCTGTCAATTCTCACTTTGAATCTCTTGAAAAATCGGCAAAAACTAAGCTCCGGAAAGAGTTCTCTGAAAAAAGGTTAAGTGAGGTACAAGGACTAATTAACAATGACATAAGAACCTTATACATTAGAATAAAGAGCGTTGAAAATGCCCTTAAGGATGGAGGATATATATATAAATTTTGTTTATCTTGGCCTAAAGTTTTAGTGGACATTGAAAAGAAGCTAAAAGAACAAGAAGAAAAGTTGTTAAGCCTGTCCCAGCATTTTGATCCTCGCACCATCTCTCTGGTAAACCAAGAATGTCAGGTAGTTGTTATCATAAATGAGATAAAGAAACTGGTTAAGGAGAAGAGGAATCTGATGGATAGAATGGGTGAACTTAGGGGAATAATCCTCCCTAAGTTAGAAGTATTGCATGATGCTTTAACAGATGCTCAAAGTACAACCTGGACCAGTAATCCAATAGATTTGAACAAGGCAGAAGCATATGCATTTTTACTAAGTGGACACATCTCCATTTTGGATAGAATGAAGAGGAGTTGGGCCACAGAAATTGTACAGTTGAAGACAACCTTTGCGGATATATTTAAGTATATGTAAGTATAATGTATGATTTATTTATACATATACGGCCATGTATATGATATTTTTTGCATAATTTTGGTATGCGGATTCAACCCTTTGCCATTCATGTCAAAGGGGGAGTGAAGAGCAGTGAAAAATGATGAATCTAGCAAAGGGGGAGCTCCAGTAAAATAGTGCAAAGAAACAAAGACAAGCAAAGGGGGAGTCACTGCGACACTTAGCCATTGTTCACTAAGTGTTGCCATCAATGCCAAAGGGGGGGATTGTTGGCAAGAGACACTGTGTGGCTTCATAAGTGTTGTCAGTGATGGCAACAAAGTCTATTCTACACATCCGCAGTACATAATATGCCTATACCAGAAGTCAGGATGAATTTGGTCTGGTGGACAAGAACAGAGTATGCAACATGGTCCAACAATCAGGTCCGGATCTCTCAGATGGTGTAACTCAGTAAGTTGCAGACTTGGACAAATCAAGAAGGGTATCATAACTATTGTATTCTAGAGATTTAGCCTCTGATGATAAAGCATGAAAAAGATATGAGCTTCTAAGTGTTGGGCTCCAGTCAGACAGAGCAGATAGAGGAAGAACTAACTGACAGAGTACCAGACTTCAATCTAGATGTATAAAAGGTGTTGATCAAGCAATTTGTGGCATTCTACATTATTGGCCAGCATGATTAATGAATTCTATATCTAATTTTTAATGCGCATCATCAACCAAGCAAGGATTCAGCCGACAGAACAGAAACTTGCAAATATCTCAAGTGTTCTTATTGCCGACTATGAAGTTAGTTAAAATCCTTAATGCAGATATATATATACTTGATGGTCTCAAGCTTGTGAATCATTATTATGCATGTAGATGTTGAAGAAAATATTGGAAGAAGTGCGAAAACAAAGATCTGAACCCAGATTGTGACTGAAGAGTGATATTGAGCAGAGGAAGAATGAAATGTGCCAGATCAGTACACTGCACCTAACTTGAACTAACTTCTTGCATATATAGATGTTGTTCTTCAGTTCAAACACCTTGGTATCATCTATAAGCATTTGTAGTCAGTGAGTCTCTTGTAGGCAGTGGGCCTCTTGTGAGCAGTGTGCTCGGGCAGTGAGCCCTAATTGGCAAGTGCCAAATTTGTACTCTTTATTCTTTTAACAGAGAATACAATCTTGGGTTAGTCACCCCGTGGTTTTTCCCTTAGCAGGGTTTCCACGTAAAAATCCTTATGTTATGTGTTAATTCCTTTTCAGTTCTTATAATTGTATTGTTTTGATATAGCACTAAATGATAAGATAAGAAAAGAAAGTAAAAATAAGAAAAGTTATAAGATAACCGATTCACCCCCCCTCTCAGTTATCTGCATTGTTTCCAACAATGAAAATATAGGTGGTTTTGGTTTGGACTCCCAGACCCAGCTTGTGGAGAGAGATACTTATGTTGATATCAATATTGGTGAGTTGGGAAGTGACTTATTTAGAGAGACAACACCCTAAGAGGAGTACAATGAGCACAATGTTTATGAATAGAGCAATCAGCCTTTTAGCACTTGGGATCCAGGTGTGATGGCACCTAGGTATGACAAGGATCCTATTTAGGATGAATCTCCTTTTGACTATAATGTTGTTCTAACTTCATCTCCATAGTTATGCAAGGATGATGACATTGATGGCATTGACAATGTTGTTCTTGATTTTGAGAACAAATCTGATTTCACATTGCATGTAGCTGATCCTGAGCAGAGACCTATTGGTCTTGTTGATTTAGATTCACAGTTCACTATTGAGGATGATAAGGAAGAGGCACAGGTGATTTGGGACAGCCTTGGAGTCATTGATGACAGGTATGAAGGTTCTGATTTTAGTATTCATCGTAGCAGCAGTTTACTTTCTTCGCATGAACATGATTGGAAAAATCAATTTGTGGTGATTGATGATAACCCATTGTTTGAGATGGGTGTTGATATGGCGTATGAAAATCCTCCTTTTGATTTGAATGATGGGACTACTCATGATTGTAGCATTGCACTTGGTGAAAATAGCAAGGTATGGGATCCGAGAGAAGACTCAGAACTTGAGTTGGAGTGTGATTTTCAGCTTGGTTTTGATTTAGGTTCACATTATGAGGTGATTGGTTACCTTCTGGGGAGACCATCAGAAATTAAATGTGTAAAGGAGGAGACAAAAGAAGATTTCATGGAGGCTTCTTCATTTCTGATTTTGAAAGGTTTACAAATAATGCTCTTAAGCTTGCTGGAAATTTCAGAACAGCAGCAAGGAAAAGTGGTTTAAAGTTTTTTACTTATGTAGCTTTGGAGAAAGAAGGATTTAAGCATGACATCAACATGTTTAACAATTCATCCTTTGGATTGAGTAATGTTATATATTATACAAATCTTTCCTTAGGGATGGTTTTGATGGTAACAATTTCTCCTTGCATGTCAGTTAATGTTGCTTTCATGGATGGGCTACAAAGGATTACCATAGAAGTCACAAATTTCCTTGATGTGCATACTGTTATGGATGGCACTTGGATTTATGATGTGTACCTTTCTAGTTATGCTGGAGATTATTTTTGGTTGGGTATTCATGCTTGGGATCCTCAACAAGGCTTGATGGAGCTTATTGGGAAAGGTAGGTATGATTTTTGGAGGTATAAGGATGAAAATTTCAGTATAGATAGTGTTGTTCTTTTCCTTACCAGCCATATGGTGATTCCAATTGCTTATCTACAAATGGATTGGGGAGAGATTTTAAGTAAGGATTGGAGTAATGAATGAATGGTTTCTCTTCGAAGTGTTACTTGGCAAAGAATGGATCAGAATTTCAGCGTTGAGCTTGTTTTTTGGATTGCAAGATAGTCGCTTCATTTTTTGGTTTGCTCTCACTCAGGGGAGTTGGAACTTTCTTCTTTGTTAGGGAAGTAATAGTTTTCAATTGGAGATTGCTTGGAGGTGATTCCCAACCACTTCTGAGTTATTTTGGTGCAATACAATGCTTTGCATGCATGCTTATACTTGGGAAATTCATTGGTACTGTTATTGTCCTTTGTGTAGAGCACTAAATTCGTATTGTACTTCATGAATTTCAATTTTGAACAACAGTCTTTATAGTTTACTTTGTTGGTGTGAATAGGATTTTTACCTATCCAATTTACCCTTGTGTGGATAATTCATATTATTTAACTATTTATTAGTTAAATAATACTCACACACATGTTCACATGTTAAGTTGACTTAGTGAGTCTACTAGATGTCTCTAGTTGTTTCTAGTTGTGTCTAGTTGTTGTTAGGTGTTGATAGTTGTCTTGTCCTACACATGTGATCTAGTTGGCATCCTATCCTCTAGTTGTCACATGTGATAGGAATGTGACACTTGTCACATGACTACAACATCTTGTGTTCACCTTGGTCTTTATAACCAAGGCCTCTCATTATATCATATTAGATCTTGTATCAAGTCATTATCTTGTGTATAGAATATTATTCTATCATGTTGATCTTCTTTGATTCTTGTGATTAGCTATGATACCATGTTAAGATTAGCTATGGAAGTAGTCCTTGGGGGGTCATGTTGAGTCCTTCCTTCCTTCCTTCACTTATTCATGCTTTCTTTGAATGTTTTCTCTCTTTTGGGGAGGAGTTTTTCCCATGAGGTTTTCTCCTTTTCTCTGCTTGTGAGAGATTTTTTGTACATGGGTACCTAACATGGCCTTGTTGCCGGGACCCATCTTTGCATGTTTGCATTTGTTTGTTCCTCCCTAAGTTGCACTTAAGGGGGGGTGTTGGTGTGAATAGGGTTTTTACCTATCCAGTTTACTCTTGTGTGGATAATTCATATTATTTAACTATTTATTAGTTAAATAATACTCACACACATGTTCACATGTTGACTTAGTGAGTCTACTAGATGTCTCTAGTTGTTTCTAGTTGTGTGTAGTTTTGGTTAGGTGTTGATAGTTGTCTTATCCGACACATGTGATCTAGTTGGCATCCTATCCTCTAGTTGTCACATGTGATAGGAATGTGACACTTGTCACATGACTACAACATCTTGTGTTTCACCTTGGTCTTTATAACCAAGGCCTCTCATTATATCATATTAGATCTTGTATCAAGTCATTATCTTGTGTATAGAATATTATTCTATCATGTTGATCTTCTTTGATTCTTGTGATTAGCTCTTAGGCATCTTGATCCTGGGATAGCTACCCCCATAGCTAATCCTAACATACTTCAAACCTTCCTAACTCAGAGAGTTCATCTTATGAGGATTTTTTATGTAAACTTTGATAATTTACTCTCAGTATGCATTCAGGACAGCACGTTTTCACATGCTATGATGCATTTTTCAGAGGCTCTTGGGGTTATAACAGTGAGTGTTAGCACCACTGTCCACTTTCCGATTAGCACACACATGACTTCAGCTCTTGACCTACAACTATGTTGGTTTGTCTTTTCAGATCAACAGTGGAGTATCTAGTGGGTGGAGTTGGTTGATAGAAATGGTTTGATCATAGGAGATGACTTTATAACTACTTCCATACTCATCTCTCCTATGTTTTCAGTAGGATTTTAGAATGATTACCATTGCCCTTACATTTCCACATTGGTTATGGTGATATTCTTTTGTGAGAAGATTGATTTCAAGCTTTGGCATGCTTTAGGGCAGATGGTTATGGGAGTTTTTCTGGAAACAGTTCCTCTATTTATTGTTTCCACCCTAGTGAGTGAAATACATTGCATATACTTTATAAGGATAGTGTGCATATCGACAGATGTTGCCTTATTTATTGTAGTGGTTTAGGTGTGTTGGTGTGTTCGGAACCTTCTTTTTGAAACTTAGAGATTAAGTGTCAATGATATGAGTACAACTAATGACAGTAGAGGCATTCCTTGGTTAGCAGATTTCAGAGTTGTGACAGTGATTCCAGTCCATTTCTTCTTTGGGGAAGTTTGGTTTTTGGGTTGAGCAGACTATTCTTCCTATTGCCCAGGATCATGTTTGATACATGGATGGCAGTCATATACTTTATTGGGATGCCTCAGCAGGAGATGTCTCATAGTATGGATTTCATCCCTTACCGGTGTTCTAGTTTGGGGTATGGAGATGATTACTTCTGGGAGTCCCAGGAGAGGAAAGTAATGTTGTGGCATGACGGGTTTATAGCTTATATCAGAGTGGTGCAGTGATAGTGTGGTGGTTTTTTCTAGAGATTAACTTGGAACCCAAGGATCACTTGGGTTAGCAATCTAGCAGTTGTTGGGAATGAGAGAGTTGATGCTGACTCTCTTGAGTATATTCTTACGATGTTACATTTGGATCTTTCCAAAGAGCAATTCCCTGAGGAGTTGATAGGGTTCATGTAGTATTTGATTGCTCTTCTTATAGAAGGTTTTCAGGTCATTTATATTGGTACCTTGCAAGACGATGTCTTTAGTAGGTGGTACCATAGATCTCCTAGGTTGAATTGGGACCCTGGGATCATTCTTGATTCCAGTTTGGATCAGTCTGTTGATTGGAGGTCGTATTGGCATTGCTTGAGGACAAATAGTTTTGGGAAGGGCAGACCGTAATGTGCCCTTCTTAGCCCATGCAGATAGATGGAGAGTTAGTCTATTATTGAGTTCCCGTAGACTAACCAGCCTGGTTAGGAAACCACTGTTGGCATTGACTTGGATGGGTTTGTCAGTATTTGAGTGGATATTGGCATGGTTTTAGTGTGATTTTTAGTTTGGCACTTTTTGAGGTGGATTTGATTGCTTAGGCCCAGACTTACTATTTTTGGCAAATTAGGGTTTCTGTCCATTTTAGGATTTTTAATGTTGGAGATGAAGCATCTTGGTGAGACCTTTCCAACGGTCTATAGATCACTAAATTCCTAGATCGTTTGGACCTCCATTTTAAAGTCTGTAAATTATTAATGTTTATTTAAATTATTAATTAAAGTCTATAAATTATTAATGTTTTATTTACTTTCGGTGTGATTTTTAGTTTGACACTTTTTGAGGTGGATTTGATTGCTTAGGCCCGAACTTACTATTTTTGGCAAATTAGGGTTTCTGTCCATTTTGGGATTTTCAATGTTGGAGATGAAGCGTCTTGGTGAGACCTTTCCAACGGTCTATAGATCACTGAATTCCTAGATCATTTGGGCCTCCGTTTTAAAGTCTGTAAATTATTAATGTTTATTTAATATTGGACTTTGGGTTATAATGGTTAAGTGTCAAAAAGGAAATATTAATAAGTCATTATTGCCATAATGTTGAGCGCTCACCTTGAGATTATAAAAAGGTGACTTAACTTTATGAAGACTTAAGTTATGTGCTAGGAGGTGGATGCCTCATGTGGAGATATGGGGGTTAAAAATAAAGAAAATAAAATATTAAAGTAACCCTCTTCTTGAGCATTAGAAGCCAAGGGATTATAAAAAGGGCATTGTGAGCTCATTTTGGATTTTTCACTCTTGGAAAAAATGGATATTGTCATGCAAACTTTGAAGCTTGGCTTTGGAGGTTGAACTAGGGTTTTTCAGAGATGAAAACCTCTGTGAGATCACTCTCTTCATGCTTGAGAGATAGCATCAGGAGGGTTGTTGGGAGCTTCGTATGGAGGCTTCACTTATGCTTTGATTGATAGTTTTAATGAGGAGTTTTTACATAGTTTAATCTGCAAATTTTATGAAGAGTATTGTTGAGTAACTTGCAGATTTTAAGGATTTGGGGGAGTATTTAATGTTGTTATTTCATTACCTTGTTGGTCGTACCCTTTCCTAGACTAGTCGTACATTTTTTGGCAATAGTTTGGAGTTTGTTTAAAGATCCTTTCATTCATCCTTGGGCACCAGAGTCCATATATGAGCTGCAGATCATTTATAGGGGTTATAAGACATATTTGAAGTCTTTTTGGAGAGTTTAGCTACAACAGAAATCATACAGGTTGGTCGTACAACAACTATCAAGGTTGTGGGGTTCTTAGCATTTAATTTATTCCATCATGGTCTTCAAAAACTCATGGAATATGGATGCCTATGGTTGTAATAGGCACTGCAAATCATTTTATGATGAAGTACCTTTGTTGCCTTTGTTCTGGATGTGATTTCTATTGACCATATTGTTGGTTCACACACAACGGATGTACAAAGTTGAAGAAATGCAAGTGGGTATGTCACTGTAATGGGCAATAATATGATCTGGGTCTTTTTTATTTTTCTCATAACTGTTATAGTTTTTCTGGGTTATCATTGCATGTCATATATTTCATTGTTATCTAGCAAAACAATTACATGCAAAAACCAAAAACCCTTCTGCAACTTTTGTCTAGTCTGAAAGATCACAAAACAAATAATAAAAATAACATATATATATCAAACAGGGGCAGCTCATTACAGATGTATTGGTTTAGATCTTATGCCAATGTAGTGTTTTGCACCACCTCTTTTTTCCTACACTAATATTGTTATGTTATGGAGCCTATTTCCATATTACGATGTATTTCAAATACTGTACTCTTAACATATTCTCCTTAGGGTTCAGGGCCGGGCTGGGGCTCAAGCAGGGGTTTGGGGGCGGTAGCCCTTGAAAAAAAATTTAGGATCCGCCTTTTTTCATGGGTATAGATATGTGCGGATCCCCCTTTTTCCACAAGTATAGTTATGTGTTTTATTTATACTTGTATATGGGTGGAGTCATCACCCATGATTAATAGGAATTGTTATGGGTTGACTTGGCACATGGTTTGGTACCCATTATTTTGTAAAACCGCTATGTCGGTTACCTATTGATGTAATTATAAATAGATGGACATACAGTAGGAAAAATATAGGAAGAATTGAGAAGGTGAATAGAGTGTGTGAATTCAAGTGTGAAATCGAGAGAGTTTGTTGAGTGCAGCTCCAAACAATATTTGTGCATTGTAGTTGTGAGAAGACTAATCTAAGCAAGTGTTTCTTCATGGACGTAGCCCACATTGGGTGAAACACGTTAAATCTTGTCTTCATATTGTGCAATTTTGATTTTTGTTCTTTATTTATCTCTCTTCATAATTCTTCTTGCTATGATTCTGAGAGATTATTCTGCATTGAATTTTGTTTTATTTCTAACAAATATCAATGACTCTAAGCTTGCATTTCTCAATTATCCCCCTTTTAATCCTCTAATTTCCCATGCCCCTTCATGTTCAACTCATCTTGTTCAAGTTTATCCATCATCTTCAGAAGTTTCTTTTGAAGCATCTTTTTCTATGATTCAAGATAGAGCCTTCCAATAATTCATCATATTCTTGGGGGTGCCCTTCCACCTACACCTAGATTTTGCAAGCCCTACAAGAGGTATTGTAATCTCTCTTACATTTCCAATGATGTGGTGTAAGTTATTTCTAATTGTCAATCTCCTTCCATTTTTCATTTACATGGAGTGTCTTCTGAATAAGACTTTTATAATTGGGCTAAAACTCAATCAAAGAGTAGGGGTTAGGGGATTGAGCCTATGTGTGGGCTTGGGCATAGTAATATTTCTTATTTATTTCTCTCCTCTTATCATGCTTAGACAATTTTGCAGTATGGTTCTTAGAAAATTTATAGTCAAACTTGTTATCTCAAAACCCCAAATCTTAATTTTCATCTTGGGTGTCCTACTAAGTCTAAATATCATGTGGTTAGAATTTCCTTATCACAATCTATAATTCCATCTATTTTATGTGATATTGTTGGGAAACTTGGGTGTGTTATTTGGTGCAAACCTAGTTTTGATCAATGTTTAAGTCTTCGTGTTCATGCCAATGCTTGTGTAGAAGTTGATCTCACTTTGCATTTACCTGATACTATTATGGAATTAGAGAATATTCTTAAGGAATATTATAATATTATTTATTGATGCCATCATGGCTCCATCCATTTATTTTGCAATTTTCCCCCCCTCACCATTGCAGTTTTGATTTTTGTAGTCCATCTTCAAAGGCTCTATTCTAGGTCATATTGGCTCCATTATTCAAGAAATTTTTTATTTAGCTTATTTTACCATTCTCTTCATGGTGGTGCATTATTTTCTAAATTTTATGCATGGTTTGATCAAAATTTACATATTCTCATAGGTGACACTACTCAGTTCTCATTTTGGGACCCTCTAAGACTTCATTCGATGACATATAGGCACCTTTTCAAGTGCAATTTTTTGAAAGTGCATGATTTTTCATGTACATTGCAATGATGTTGTTAGTTTTTCTTAAGTATATTCCAAAATTATACTTTTAGCATTATAGCCTATTTTGAGCATTTGTAAACCATTTTAATCAAATCCACTTTGCATGGCAATTGTACTTGCACTAACTATAAAGTGCTAAATCATTTTTCTAAGGGGTTCATTTGTTGAGTTACAAGGGAGGTCATATCTTGGGTATGTAATCACATACTGAGATAAAGTTACATTAAGGGGGAATTTTTCATCATAGATTTTGGTTGTATTCATTTTGTAGTCAGGCTAAATTTAGATAACTATTTTTCTTAGAAACAAATGATAGAGAATCAATCCATTATATAGGATCAAGCACCCTATCTCCTTGGACTCATTCATCAGCCAAGTGACTATGAATAAAAACATGATTGGTTAAATAACAATGACAAGGTTTACATACTATTATCTCTTGTTGTTTCTAAGGATATTTAGCATCAGCTTGAGCACACTGAGTGCCCTTTCATTGCTTGGACCTTCATCTAATATCTATATGGAGATCTTGATTCTCCACTTGAGAGTGATGCTTCCTTAGAGAACCTTTCACATATAGATAATATTGAGATTGCTATTGATCCTAATCCTCATTGTCATACCCCATCTATCATTGAGGAAATTCCTCCTATACCTATTACTACTTTAGAGTTTAAAGTCACTTCTTTAAGAGCTTCCAATGATTCTTTGCATAGGATTATCTATTTCTTGTAGATTTGCCTCATTAGGACACATTCCTACCAGAAATCTCTTCTTTATTTGTAGAGTCCCATATTTTAAATCTAAATTACACCATTGAGAACATAGCTCTCCTCTTGTAGAACATTTCTCCATCACCTATTGCTTCATTAGAGTTCAGAGTCACTTCTTCAAGGGCTTCCAGTGGTTCTTTACAGCAAGGCTCTTCATGTCTATAGAATCCATGTCATTGGGAGGTGTACTTACTAAACATTTTGTATTTGTTTGTGGACTCTAACCTTTCAAATCTTCATGACCTTACATGGCCTTGTTGTTGGGACCCTTTCAAGTTATCTTTCTTATTTTGGTGGGATTTTCTCTTTGGATGTAATAAGGGTACTTATAAACCCTCTTTCTCTCGCTTACCCCTCTATTTCTTACTTCCTTATTGCCATCTTCTACAATTAGGCCTAGGGCTCTTGATTAGAATTTGGCACATCTCAACACTACATTGGAGATATTTGAGCAATTTCTAGAGATCTTATTCTTGTTCCCACCCTTCATTCCACCTTTGGAGTGGGAATTTAATAGACTTGTAACTCAATGTTTATTTCTTATGAAAGGAAGGTGCATTGTATGTGCAAAGAGATCTACTTTAATACTTGGTTTGAGATATTTTGTATTCACATTCTCTCTACTATGTGGATTCGTTGATCTTGTAGGGACTTCAGGAGGCTTCATCTTTTGGGGGGCTACTTAGTTATCCCTTCTTCTCTCCTTTATCTTTTAGGGGGGTTTTTTATTCTCTATTTAAGGGGGGCTATTCCCTCTTCTTTGGGGGCCCTTCTTCTCTTTGGGGGATCTATTTGTATATGGCTGGTACCTCTTCAGGCTCTGAGACCCATATTTTTACTCACCTAAGCTACACTTAAGGGGAGTCCTTATCTCTTTTGGGGGGATTTTTTTCCTACTAGTTTTCTCCTTTTATTCATTTATGAGAGATATTTATGTACATGGGTAACTTATCATACCTAGTTGTTGAGACCCATTTATTTGTCATCCTAAGTTGTACTTATGGGGGGTGTTGGTGTAATATTTTATTCAACTTGGATAAGTTCTATCCTAAGTGTGATATTGCACCTATTTATTAAGTTTACTTAAGATAATATGAATATTTAAGTATTCTCTCCTAGGTAGCTAATAATTACATGTGTACACCTTAAAAGGTACACAAGTACCACCACTACCTCATCAATCCTTGATTGACGATAGTTAAGTGCCAACTCTATCTATTCAAGGCCACCTCTATCTTAGTTAGACTAAGTTAACTCACCTCTTGATTGGGAATGATTGAGAGTTAACTCATTCTCTTGGACTTGACATCTCCTTGCATCCAGGAGGCCTATATATATGTATCCTCCTCTAGCTTGTTAATTAAATTCATGTTATTGTGTGCTTTCTTAATGCTATTTTTCCTTTTGGAGAATTTGCATGTCTCTCGTTAGATTTTAACTTTGTAATGCTATTTTAATCTTTGATCATTTGTATTTGTAGTTTCATAATTTTTATTTCTTGCACTAGTTTTTGGGTTATCATCTATTTTGTAGCTTCTAATAGGTTCAGGATTGTGTCCCCCACAAATAGGCAAAAAATAACATGTAGGAAAGTTATTACCATAGAAGATGGTTGCACCTAAATTATGCTACCATGAAATGACAACATACATAAAAAAAAATCTATGATTGCCACATGATAGGTAACACATAGTAGATAAAGGTAGATAGAAATACGGATGGATGACATAAGGAAGAAAGCTACCAAGAGTGTACAAACAAATAGAAGAATTGGAACAAAAAATATGGGTTGAGCAAGATAGAGGTAGTCTCAATGCCATGTACTAGTCTCCAAAATAACATGAAACTTTGGTTAAGCAAGATACATGAGGTCTTTATGTTATATGTCAATGTCCAAAATAGCATAAAACTTCGGTGAGTAGGAAAAAGGTACTCTTAATGTCATGCATCAATATTTAGAGTATATGGATATATACAGATCTTGGGAAATATGAAACACGCATGGAGGATTACAAAACACATAAAGTCATTATCAACGCATAAATAGCACAAATTATATAAACAAGACAAATTGGAGAAGGTATATGAGACATAAGGGGAATCAATTGTTGGATGTATGGTTTGTCATTGATGTCAAAGGACATTCATCAGAAGGTTTGGTTTCATTGATGTCATATCAGATGATCTATCTTGGTTCAGGATGAGTTGATGTTGTCAAAGTTTGTTGGTATGGTTTGTCATTAATGCCAAAGGTACAGTGTTGTCAGGGGAAATAGTATTGTCAGGTGGAAAATGCTCATCTTCATATGGTGTACTACATAACAGTTGTTTGTTCTTCATCTGAGTTGGATCATCATCAGATGTTGTGGATTGGATTAGGATCATCATCAGATGTAGATGTTGTGAGTTGGATCATCTCATGATGCATACTCATCTTTATGTCAGTGGTTGTTCATAGCATGAGGCTATCATTGTTCTTCACAGGGCTTTATCAGCAGGGTATCATCAACTTAGTATCATCAGCTTATGCTTGATATGTGCATTGTGATTAAGGAGTTGTGTCTTGTCTTTGAAGCTGAGTTGATGATGAGTTTGATAGCATAGTGAAAGGTAATGTTGTTTGGTACTTTGGTGATTGGTTGTTAATGCACTGTGACATTGGTGAAGTGAGGTACTTGTGCCTTTAGTTCATGGTGCTAATGCTTTATGGTGTTGATGCTTGATCATTTAGAGAGATGCATAATAATTGTTGTTCATTCAATCTCCTCGTGATATTCATGGTGTTGCATAGTTCATGGTGTTGATGCACATTTCAATGTTCTAAATCCCACTTCTTCAAAGCTTATCTTCTTGGTAAATGGCCAAGGCACAATACTCTATATCAGAGATATATGGTGACTATGAGAGGTCATAGAACCATCAAATGGTTTCAAGTTTATAGAGATTTTGAAATTGTTTAGGGTTCCTTCATTGTTTGAGTTTTTGTTCTAAAACCCTAATAGTTCTAAAGCACCCTAAGGTCTCAAAAGTCTTTATCTGTTCTCTGCCACAGAATGTCTGTGGTGAATGGTGAGTGATAACAATATTTAGGGTTTACTATTCTACAATTCCTAAACCCTAGATACATTCTTATAACCCTAAGTCCTAATGTTTTAAATCCTAAACTAAGAGTTATTAAATCCCTTCATGACGGGCAGTTACTTTTTGTTTTGTTTAGAGGGTGACTTACGATCAAAAGTTGACAACCACTTAAGTTACAACTTAAGGGTATAATCTTCATTAAGTGACTGGCCCTCTCAACCTAGGAGACTGGCTCTATCCGATAAATGCTTCTTAGTTGAGTGCCAATATATGATCAACGAACCATATTTGATTGTTGTGTGGCGTGAACAGGAGAATCTATGGTAGAGTTTAAAACTATTTTAAAACCATAACAGATTTCTTGCAAGAAGGTTTGATGGCCATTGGGTTGTATGATCTGTGAAAAGGGTTGCACAGTTATATTAATTATTTTCTCCTTCAGTGTTTAGTGAGACAAAACCCTAATATGGTTTGTGTTTGAATTTCTTCTGCAATATGAGTGTATTTATGGTGTCAGTGAAGAAGTTTTTTTTTCAAAAATAGACTACTACTTGTAGTGAATGATATTGTGTGCAGATGAAGATCTTTAATATCATCAAAACAGAGAGTTATGATCATGGTGAACAAAAAGGATACAGAGTATAATGAGAGTTATTTTGTTGAGTACTATAACAGACAGAGGTAGAGGTTTTTGTTTGACAGAGAAGGGAAATGATTGGCATTGAATGTCATCTATTATGAAATGATATTATACATCTATTTGTGAGAAACAACAAAATGACAGAGGCAGAGAGGATAGCAAGATTTGTATGGTAGTACTTATGAATTGTGTGTGAAAGTATGATGTCAGAGTTGTGCTTTGTAAAGATACCTTGATATATGTGTGTACGTGGTGTATGAGAGCATGATAGTTGCAAAGAGTATAAGGAAAATTGCAGACATTAATTGCAGAGGTATGCATATGATTTCTATATTTGAAAAGTATCATTTTGAATAGGATGTCCTTTTATGATGGTTTGATATGATGTAATGGCAGAGTATGATGAGTTTTTGTAAATTTTGGTGAATAAGGTATGAAGTAGAGTTTTATTATTACAAAAGTATATAAATGGTGATCTTGGTTCAAATGATTCCTTTGTAAACCAAATGGCACATCTGTAATGAATTGATGTTGGATTAGTCATTCTTTGAATAACATGTAAAAAAAAGATGTCATTAATGTGTGCATATTAGTCTAGGAGAGTAAAGGTAGAGCATGGTAATGTTTTGAGTATCTTTACAGAAGAGTAGTTATGTAAAATAGTTATAGAACTCATCTATAACCTATGGTTTTATTGTAAACAAAGTAGTACTTTGTATGTCCTCATATGTTGTATTTCGAGTAGGTGCTCCTAGTTCGTGCAGAGTTGGTGTACTGGATGCAGGGGTTGGTGTTTTTGAAAGACCTGGAGTTGGTGCTTTTGAAGGACCTAGAGTTGGTGCTCTTGAATTGATTAAGGTTGGTGTCTCATTGGGGTTGGTGCCTCAAGCAGAGTATGTGGTTTATCAGGTGTGCATTGTACCTTGAGATTAGAGTCTTAAAAATAGTGTACTAGGTGTGGTTGTACCTTGAAGTGGGTGGTTTTAAAACAACTGTAATCTTCTTTCTTTTGAGGTTGGATTTGAGCAGTAGACTCAAGCAACTCTCGGAGGTTTTTTCCCTCGTAGGGTTTCCACGTAAATATTTGTGTCATGGTGATCTTTATGTGTTTCCATTGATGTTTGTGCTTGTCAAGAGTTAACATTGATTAATTGCTTTAGTTTTTGTATATCACTGATTCACTCCCCCCCCTCAGTGATAGTGAGTATTCCAACATCAATCAAATAGGGAGTTGAAATGATCCAATGACATAACAAAGTGCACCCCATAAGGAGAACAAATAGAAGTCTCCAATGGATGAGGAGTACCAAAAGTGAATATAGAAGATAGAGGAGGAACATCAACAATAGACTAAAACAACAGGAGTAGGAATAGGAGAGTCTCAAGTCATAGATACAGAAGGATAAGATATGGGAGAAGTAAATCTGCTAAAAGAATCATAGTCAATATCATGTCCATCATAGGTGAAAATTATGTGATGAATTTTCTTAATTTCATCTACCAATTTAATGTCATCAACATGTGAAGAAAGGAAATGTGCATCATTAGAAGAGTCAGTGATAGCACTCATATCAATAAGGTCTTATATTTTATCTTTTAATGTTTAACATTGATTGGTAGAATGGCCTAGCACCCTATGATATCCAAAACAAAGAAGGGTTGATTGACTATGCTTAGGAAATATCTTTCGTATAGGAGGGAGAGTGATTAACTAAGATTCCAAAAGAATGGGTAGGATATATTCAAGAGGGCCAACAAGTTGAGTGTAGGATCTTTCTTCATGTTTGGATGGAGTGGATGAATATTAGTTTTTTAGAGGGGGCTCACAAGAAATATATAGTAATGTCTCCAATAAAGTAAATGGTATTGAAGGAGTAGTGGGTAAAGAAGGTGGAGAAATAAATGGATAGGATCTGTGTCAAGGAGGGGTGGCTCATATTTAAGAAAATGAATAATGAGTACAATGATCATCATCCACTATACAAGGAAGGTTGGGCAATGTAATGTTGAGGAAGTGATCAATGATGCTAGTATGTTCAATGTTGTCCTCAAGATAAATTTCATCCCCAAAGGAAAGATAATGAGGGGGAGAATGAGAGGAGGATCTATCTTGAGAAGAGAAAGGATAAATACAAGCATGAGCCTCATCATCAATTAAAGCAAAGTGATCAAAGACATGAAAACAAAGGTTATTAATGGAAATCTAATAACCATGCAGTGAAAGATTATGATCAACTTTACGAAGAGTATCATCACAGTTAAGGATAGAAAGAGGAGATGACTTGACTTCCCATGAGAGATCTAAGGGATTTGAAGGTATAATATTTGGAGAGCTAATATTTTAAACCAAGGAGTTTATAAGAGCAATAAATAGTCCTACTTTAAACAAAAACAATGCAAAAATTACTAACAAGAACAAAAAATAGTAAAATAGCCAGAAATAACTTAGAAAACCAAGAAATTAGAAATAGATCAGGTGGATTAATTTGATGTGTAAAGAAGGTTAAGAAGAAAGCTAAAGTTTTGAACCGTTGGGTTCACCATAATGTAAGATAAGTTAATAAAACATGTAAAGCTACATTAATGTAACCATACACAAGAGCTATGTAATTCTGAAAGAAGGAAATTAGATTAAAACATTTGAACTCGATTGCATAAGGGAAATATATTAACAATACAAAAAAATGTGAAGAATCCAAAGCAAGTCAAAAGAGAATGAAATGTAAACACCGGGATATTGTCACTATTCTAGGACATTTTCATGGTTGTGTTAGCATGTCCTTTCATGAATCTATTCACCATACCTGCAAAATAGGATCAAAGGCAAGTAGAATGTACAGAATATTCTAGGATAATATAACTGAGAAAAATAACTAAAATCACGAAGAGAGTTCAAACTACGAAACCAAAGAATGATCAATCAAATCTAAAAAGATGATTCACCAAGCAACATGCATCTGAGACAGAGGGAAGGGGGTGACTGCATATGTATTTGCCAAAGTAGACAAACCATTATTTTAGTCTTTTGACCCCCACAAGTAATCAAAAGAAGAATAGTGTGTGTGCGCGCACGCATACGGTTAGCCTAAGTATGTCTAGGACTAAGAATTACAATATTGTAAATAATAATAAATCAAGTCTAAAGATTATTACCATTCTACTATGTATAATGGAAATGATAGTAAATAAAACTCTAAGGAGGTTCTATTACTACACTTGTGTGAAGAAAATAGGGAAATGATGGTGTAATTGTGCTCATGTAAACATGCAATATTGTGTTAGTAATAAAGTTTCAATAAATTGATAGAAAGAAATTGTTGAGCAAAGCTATTAAAAAAGAATATAGATTTATATTCTTACTAGAAAGAATAATAAATCAAATATATGTCCATCATAATAAGAGAAATTTGCAAACATGGGCTTAGAAAATATAAAGATAATGAAAATAATTACTTTTGCAAATAATAATAAAATAGAAAGCAAAAACTATTATCATAATAAGAGAAATTTGCAAACATGGGCTTAGAAAATATAAAGATAATGAAAATAATTACTTTTGCAAATAATAATAAAATACAAAGCAAAAACTATTATCACCCGACTTGGAAGTTCGAGATAGAAGCCTCCTCTAATGGTGTATGTCTTTAGCAAAACACCTCTCTTCCCATGAGGAAAAACATATCATTTCATCTAGCAATGGAAGGAGATATCTCGATAAACTTGTAGTATGTGAAAAAAAAGACAAATTTAGCCTTTTGAAAAATAATGTTTTAGAGTTGAAAAATATGTGTTTTAAAGATGAGAATAGTAATGGCAGTCCTAGGGAATGGCAAAATAGAATTAGAACAACAACAAAAAATGACTATTCAAACATATGAATATACAATGACAAATGTTATAATGTATGGAAAATAGAAATGGCATTGTAGGAGAATAGAATGCAAGATGTATTCTATGGAATGTAGTGTGATGATCTCTACACCATTGGAAAAAGAGAGAATAAATGGAATGTATGTGATAATCTCTACACCGTTGGAAAAGAAGAGAGAATAAATGTCGTTGGAAAAATGTTTTGAAAGAAGAGAACTCACAATGAAATGCCAACCTAAAAAAAGGCCACTCTAGATCATTAGAACAACTAAAAAAATGAAATGCAAGGAATAAAAATAGAAAAATCTATGAGCATTTGCTAGAAAGGTGGTGTTATTTATTCCTTTCAAGAATAAGTGTTTATTATGGGAAAAGAGTTTCATTTTATTTGAAAGAAAACCTTTTGAAACTATTTTTGCCTTTTGGAAAAGTGTTAAGCATGTGTTTTGGTCATAAAAAGAATATTAAAAATATTTTTTTCCTATTTTAGAAAGAGTAGAAATATAGACATTAGGAATTAGAATGTATAGAATAGAATGTGTGTCCAATTAAAAATATTTAATTAAAGCTAATTTAAATATTTATAATGTAGAGATTATTTGTTTATTTTTATAAATAGATAGGTTGTTGTGACTGTAAAAATATCTACAAAACCTTAAAAATGTACATGGCATGAAAGCAATAAAATGTCAAAAAATAGAAGACACAAGAGAAAACATTAAATTATAAGAAAACAAACATGAAGGCATGATATTGGCACCCAAAGGGAAACGATTGAGATTGTGGCCAAAATGGTCCATATAACATACTATGAAGGTAGATATTAAATGAGCATAGAACAAAAAGTTGAAATTATAGGGTATGAAATTTCTAACATTACAAGTGCAAGTGATTGCATCAGTCCACCAAGCAATCCAACACAAAACACCTTTCAGACATGGCATAAGATTCCAAACATGTTAGATATGTGCCAACATGGGCTCGTGAAGAAGAGACAATGTGTTTAGAACAAATATGTTTTCTCAATTTTTGGTTTATGAAGACCCCACTCTAATCAAAAATGGATAAAAGAGTGATTAGAAAAATGCAATCCAATGAGGGTTCCATTGGGAGAGAATAACAATTGGAAAATGAGAAATATGGTTACATCGACATCATAGCACACTTAACTAACTTTATGATTCTTTCCACACCAAAACAAAAGTTGGACTGGGTGTATTGAATAGAACATGCACTTTGGTGGCTTGTAAATGAACTACTTAAGGCCCGATGAGACTTTAAGGGTGAATTCAATATGGTTGAGGTGGCTTCTAACAAGCAACATCACTTGCCAATGAGATGGACAACTAGCAAAAGGGAGATGTGGTTATACATGGCTTCTTTTTTAGTCATCATGCCTTTGCTTTTAAGAAGAATGGAGCTTTCTCTAGACTCTTTAGAATTTGAGGGGTGGAAAGTGCATCATTTACACTTTTCTCAATTTATTTTAGACTTGCAATAATTGACTATCAATGTTGAAAATAACTTTTGGGAGCTTTCTAAGCAAGGATTTTCTCCTTATGACAAGCCACTTGATTTGATTCAATGTTTTTTGATAAAAGTGAAGAAGACAACATGCAATAAATGCATCAAGAATTGTCATAATGAGGGTAACTCAAAACTTGTAACTTGGAATAAAATGTAAAAGGGTGATGCAAAGACGTAGTGTCAAACAAGGGTTTCCAAATTGATTTGAAAAAGGAGGCAATGCAATAAGAATATATTGATGTAGAGCAATGCTATGAAAGGGGTTAGAGTGATTCTGAGAATAACTTAATTGGATAAGGATGCCTCTATAAGCTTGGATATAGATAGACAATGGATGAGTTGATGCAAAATGACTTGATAGATGATGTCCTTTTATACTTGATTTAGACACACAAATTGAAAGTTTTAGTGTGGGAGTTGGCAAATAATATCTAGTTAAAAAGGGGACAACCTGAATTTGAAGAGAAATTGGAATTAAACATATGGGTCAAATCGATGGGTGTGAAAATGAATTGGGTCAAATATGTGGCATGGATTTCAACTTGGGAGGGGAACAAATATTCTAGAGGTCAATAAATGTATAGGGATTGGATTAGTTATATTTTTTATGGTCAACTAGAAATAAGGCCAGTTGAAGCACGTATGATGTTGAAATTTTGATTTAACTAAGAATCTTCTATATTTTCTAAGTAAAATGTTTTTAAGGTACCACACTAGGACAAAACTAGTTCTTTAGAAGAAAATGATTTGTTGCTTTTATAACCAAAAAGAACAAATTTAAACTAGAATATCCTACTACATTTTAAACTTGCAAAATGATATTTTTCACAAAGCTAAAACATAAATGCTAATGGAAAAGATGCTAACTTATAGAATCTGAAATACAAATTTGATAAGAATATTTCGAGGTGAGAAGTTGTTGATTCAACAAGTTTGGCACAAAATTATGAGTATGATTCGGGAGACGGTGGAATCTAAGTGTGATGTGGTGTTCCCTTTGGAGAAAGGAGATGCTGAGTTGGTGGATAGATTGGGTATTCAGGGGTTGTCTCCAGCTTCTGCTTGTGTCAGGAAAGGAAGGCGAGTGAAAAAGAAAGTGCAAAGGGTGGGAAGATGGCTTCCCCCTCCGTCTGGCATTCTGAAGCTCAATACTGATGGTTCTTCAAGGGGCAATCCTGGGCCTGCTGGGATTGGTGGGACTGGCAGGGATTTTTCGGGATCGGTGGTTTTTTTCTACTCTGTTCATGAAGGATGGCAAACTATCAACCTTATGGAAGGTTTGGCGATCCTCTATGCTTTGGAGAGGGCTTATGCTTTGGGATGGCGCAAGGTTATCTGTGAGTCTGATTCACAAGTTTTGATTAATTTGCTGAATACACAGAAGGTTTCTGATGTTAGTTGGCAGTTGGCTATGATGGTGCAACAAATTCTGCAGATAAGTTCTTTGATGGAGATGGTGTCTTTTGTCCATATTCCAAGGGAGTGGAATAGGGCAGCAAATTGTTTGGCTAAGTGGGCTTCTAAGCATTTAGATGGTTGGAAGATTGATGAATGGGAGCAAGTTCCTCATGAGCTCCGATATGACTTGGAGAAGATTCTTGCTGAGGATGGGAATGGTATTGGTGAAGGATGATGTTGTTTCATGCTTTGTATGGCTGTTTCTTATGGATTACTAGGGCCTCGGCCCTTTGATGTTTTGTAATGTTCTTTTCTGAATTTCAATAAAGTTTTTACCCCTTTTAATAAAAAAAAAAAAAAGAAATACAAATTTGATAAAATAAGTTTAGAATTGTCAATGAGAAGCAGAGATGAACTTGACACTAAAAGATGGAGTTGACTGTCAGAGACGATGGTGCAGTGGGTGGATGTCTGTGTGACACATTATCATCCATATGATATCCACAATCTAGAAACTATTGAAATGTCACTTTTCTGCCCAAATCCTGAGGTCAACTACACAAAAAGAAATAAAGATAAAAAGAGATTTAAACTATGTATTATCAAAATGAAAACAAAAATGGCAAGGAAGAGCAACATACAAGCAAACCTTTGTGTGGTTGAATATTTCCCAAATACCTCTAGCTAAAATAAAGAGAAAGGTTGGGGTTGCTTAGGAGCTTTCCATGAATGGTCAAACCCCTATTTTGGTCTTTTGACCTCCATGGGCAGCCAAGATAATGAGATTACAAATAAGGGTGTGCACTTATCCTACGTGTGTCTAGGAGCTATGAACAATGACAAATGTTATGAATATTATTCTCAGGTATACAAAGAATAATAAACTAGTGTGTGTGAAATTAGACAAGAGGAAATGAAAACTCAAGAGGTGCCTAGAACAAAACCATGGGTTTTGCAAATAGTAACAGAAATAAAGAAGAAGGCTAGAACATAATCACCTCATACAAGGTAAAAATTGCTAAGGACAAACCCTAGTAGGATACAAAGTGCTCAAAACCTTGAGAGAATGCTTGTAGATGGTGTTGTTCAAGTTCACCTAAGAGATTTGAGTGCCAATTTCTAAAGAGATTGTTGAAAATTTTATCGAGTGTTGGTAGATTGATAGAGAGCTTGAAAATTTGATAGATTGATAAGGATTCTAAAAATGAGCTTAGGAGGGAAAATGGAAGGTCCAAGGTGTTGAACACACTTGATACTAAGAGGGGGGGAGTGAATTAGTATTCAAACAAATCTCAAACCCTCCAGAGCAAACTCAAACTTAATCTTTAGAGCATTAACAGAAACATAAAAGATCAACATAATGCACAACACCACATAACACCAGATATATGTGGAAAACCCCAAAGGGGAAAAACCACAGTGAGAAAAGCTACTAGGAACTATTGTCCTAAGCCAGCCTCACAAAAGAATCACAGTTACAACTTTGTTTTAGGGCTACAACCCAAGGAAACTACTACTCCTTGAAAAAGGTTTTAGGGTCACTCCCAAGGAAGATACAACTCCCTGCAGACTTTGTTTTAGGGCTTCAACCCAAGGAAGCAACTACTCCCTGAACTAAGAACAAACTCAAAAAAGATTATAGCATGACAGTCCCTCTACTGTCTGAATCTGACAATGAAACTCAATCCTTTTGATGAATGCAACTCTACTTTTTCACATCTCTTTTGATGATTGCACTTTTGCTCTGACAACTTCTGTAACTTCTTCAAATGTCTTCTTTGTAGCTTACTAACTCATTTCTTTCAGCTTTCAACAAGTTTTGTATTTGGCTCACTACCTCCAGCAATCAGTTAGGCACACTCTTCACTTCTCTTCTGTCTCAAAAATATCAAGATGAATTCGGATAGGATCTATTACTTCTGCTCTTTCTCTTTCAATCACACATCATAATGCATTACACATCCAAATTCCACTTCTTCCACTCACACTTGCAATCACACCTCACCTAGATCAACTAGGTTTACAATATATACATGATATGACATTGATTACATTACAAGTCAGCCAAAGACAACAAGAATATTACAATTACAATTTGGCCAAAGATCAAACAACATGAAACGTGTAGAGGGCAAGCCGTTAAATGAACTACACACAACACTAGGAAGAGGAACATGCCTTGAGGATTCCAACACATGCTTAACCTAGTTCTAAACACCCTTTACTGCAGCAGCCTTCAAAGAATAACATATGCACGCCTCACACATTTGAAATAGGTCAGCCTTAAGCAAGAAAATGTGAAGCTTGTAGCATGATGGCCATTACAACTTAGTAGTACTCATGGAAGATTAAACATTACTTGCACTTCTCCTAGATGAGTTGGCATGACCCATAGAACATCTCCAAACACTCCTTAAACTCTGTAAAACAAAGACTTTATGGCGCACACCTTCAACGTACCTCAGTCAACCAGGCAAAAGCATAACCCAACAACACCTTCATTCCAGACCACAGCCTGTTCCAGAGAAACTAGAAAAACACCTTGTAGAGAAATAAGAAACATCACAAGATCCTCAAGATCATTCTCCACCAGCTAATTCACCACTTCATACGGAAACAAGTTGGGGCAAGCCAACAGACACTGAAACTAGCCACCGGATAATATAGTCCTGCACTCTGTCACTTACAACTTTCTTTGCGGAGAGACAAATGATATGAAACTTTGAATGTAGCACCTTCGCAACCCATTGAACTTAACTTCTAAACTGCATGACTATATCTTCAAAGGTGGAGGAATGCCAAGCATTCTCCCAATCAGTCTTCAAGGCAACTTCCTACAGCAAAAACCTTCACCAACATCTGGAGACAAGAGCCTCCTTTTAGCAACATACTTGCTTAGGAACAACAAGAGAGGGCATACAACATGTTATAGGCCATCAGCACCATCTCCCCAACATCAACACCATCTCCCCAACATCAATATTACTTCTAATCCTCATCTTAATGCTTTTAATTCTCATCATAATGCTTCTAATTCCCATCTTAATATATCATCATGATATCATCTCTGCTGACAACAAGCATAATCAATACAACTTTAGTTGACATTAAACAAGACATGACATCTAACCATGAACATCAACATCACTGTTAGCACACCATCATAGTATATCATCAACATAAGCATCAATGACAACCCAAACTAAGTATTGACATCAATGACAACCACATTAGTGACAACCTTAGGTAAAATATGTGCAACAATCTCCCCCTTTGGCATTGATGGCAACACACACCTGATCATTCTCCCCTTTGAGATCAAGGACAAAGGGCAACTACTTATCCTCCTTAGGGCACAAACTCTCTTGCTAAGGTGCACATTTTCTCCTTTTCAACCTTCTCCACCTTTGATGTACATACACTCCTTGAAGCAACTAATAGGCTCCCCTTGTCAGTAACAACCACTACCTGCTCCCCCTGGGAGGTAGCCACCATCAGTCCAGAAAAAAGATATAACATGAATTACTCCCCATGGACAGATGCATCAACTATGCATCTAACAAGGAGAAGGAGCAGCGATTACCCATAACTTCTATCAGAGATACTCAAAAGTATCTTTTACAAGAGCCTTTGTGAAAATATATACAACCTAATCCTTTGTTGAAATATATTCCAACTTCACTTCTTTATCTACAACCTTCTGTCTCATAAAGTGATACCTAATTGATATATGCTTGGTTCTAGAATGCATCACTAGATTCTTGGAAATATTGATAGCACTTGTATTATCACATAAAATAGGAATAGGCTCATCATACTATAACTTGATATCCTTCAATGTTTGCTTCATCCACAACACTTGTGTACAACAAGATGTTGCAGCAATATACTCTGCCTCTGCAGTTGATAAAGATATTGAATCTTGTTTCTTACTATGCCATGAAACCAAGCTGCTTCCTAAAAAGAAAGCACCACCACTTGTACTTCTTCTATCATCAACACAACTAGCCCAATCAGCATTAGTGTAAGCACTCAGATCAAAATCATTACCTCTTAGATACCATAAGCCATAATCCAGAGTTCCCTTCAAGTATCTGAATATTCTTTTTACTGCCTTCTCATGAGTTTGCTTAGGATTAGCTTAATGTCTGGCAACCAAACATACTGCATGCATAATATCAAGTCTAGAAGCAATCAAGTACAATAATCCTCCAATCATAGATCTATAAAGAGTCTGATCAACCTCAGGTGACTCATCAGCCTTGCTGAAGTGACAACCAATAACCATAGGAGTACTTATTGGTTTGGAATCCTCCATGCCAAATTTCTTCAATATCTCTCTAACATACTTAGCCTGAGAAATAAAGATACCATCAACTAGTTGAGCAATTTGAATCCCAAGGAAGAAAGACAACTCACCAGTCATAGACATCTCAAACTCTTTTTGCATCTCTTATGCAAACCTCTTACACATATTATCATCTCCACCAAAGATGATTTCATCAACATATACAACAACTATCAGAATCTTGTCTTCCTCTACATTAATGTAAAGATGACTATCTGTAGTACCTTTCTTGAAACCTTACTGAAGTAAGTACTTATCCAATCGAGCATATCAAGCTCTAGGAGCTTGCTTGAGTCCATACAAAACTTTCTTGAGTCTGCACACCATGTACAGATTTTTTGATAGTTGGAAACCATCTGGTTGCTCAATGTGGACCCCTTCCTCTAAATCACCATTCAAGAAGGCTGACTTGACATCCATCTAATAGACCTCGAAGTTCAATTGTGAGCAGGAAAGGCAAGAAACATCCTTATTGCCTCCATCCTGGCTACCGGAGAAAAAGTCTCCTCAAAATCAATACCTTCAACTTGTGAATAACCCTTACACACCAATCTTGCTTTGTTCCTTACAACTTCACCATCTTCATTCATCTTGTTCTGGAATACCCACTTTGTTCCTATAACATTCTTATCAGCTAGTCTGGGAACCAGTTCTCGTGTCTGATTCTTTTCTATCTGATTCAATTCTTCTTCCATTGCCTCCAACCATCCATCATCTTTGCTAGCATCAACAAAGATTTAGGGCTCTACCTTTGACAGTAAGCATAAATTCACTTGCTCACTTGCTTTTGCAAGCCTTCTCCTGGTCTGCAGACCTTCATTCTTATCCCCAATGATATAATCTATTGAATGATTCCTTTGAACATATTTTGTTGGAGTTTTAGGTGTCTTTTTTTATTCTTGTTCCTTCTCTTCTTTCTCCTCCTCCTCTTCTTCTTCTTTAATGTAGGGAGATATATCAGATCCGTAAACCTCTGGTTCTTGTGAGATCTGACACAAATCTTCATCTACCTTAACATTTGTGCTTTCAATAATCTTTCCCAATCTCTTGTTGTAGCATCTATAGGCCTTGCTTTTGGTTGAGTAACCAAGAAAGATCCCTTCATCACACTTTAAATCAAACTTTCCAAGGTCTTCTTCATCTCTTATGATGTAGCATTTGCTGCCAAAGATCCTAAATTATCTGACAGTGGGAGGTCTTCCATACCATAGCTCATAAGGGGTCTTAGTGCTATTGACCCTCAATTGTACTTTGTTAAGTAGGTAGATAGTAGTGTGAATTGCTTCCTTCCAATACATATCAGAAAGGTCTGCATCTTTCAACATTGCCCTAGCCATCTCTTGCACAGTCCTATTCTTCCTCTCCACTACCCTATTCTGCTGAGGGGTCCTAGGAGAAGATAGATGTCTCCTAATACCATGATCTTCAGAAAATGTTTCAAATTCATTTGAAGTAAATTCACCTCCTCTATCAGATCTTAAGCATTTGATCTTAGCATTCATTTCATTTTCAAATTTTGCTTTGAAAATCTTAAACTTATAAAAGGCTTCTGATTTTTCTCTTAAAAAAGTAACCCAAGGCATTTGAGAGTAATCATCAATAAGTAACATGAAATACCTTTCACCTCGTTAACGCTTTGTTCTTGGAGGTCAGCATAGGTCAATGTCAATTAGCTCAAATGGTATTGTAGAAGAACACTCCTTGTTCTTGAAATTTGTTTTTGTTTGCTTTCCCATTTGACATTCCTTGCATAATGTGTTTGCAAGCTTAGTTATCTTAGGCATATCTCTCACCACATGAGTAGAGTTGATCTTCACCATATTGTCAAATTTGATGTGTCCCATCCACTTGTGCCATAGCCAACACTCACTGGATTGAGCCAATAAATAGGTTCTTCCATTTATCTCCTTTAGATGATAGATATCTCCATATGTCTCAGTACCTTCTGCAACTAACGTTCCAGACCCTACCTTCCTGATCTCACAACCTTCAAGGCATGAAATGTAAGATTGTATCCTTTTTTGCACATCTGACTAACACTGAGGAGATTATGCTTCAGCCCTTTGACATAGAGGACATCCTTAGTCTTGTTCTTTCCATCAATAGTTATAGCACCCTTTCCACAAATTTGTGCTGACTCATCACCACCAAACTTGATAGCTCCACCATTCCACTTCTTAAGGCTGGTGAACTTCCCCTTGTCACCAGTCATGTGGTTAGAGCAACCACCATCAATTACCCAGGAATTTGCTTCTTCTTTTGCATGAAAGGTACTTCACACAACCATTAATTTTTTATTATATTTGTCAGCCTGCAAGGTTACCATACTTCTTACATTCTCCAATATCACTCTCTTTGTCACCAACTTTCAAGGCCATGAAAAGTGTTTCATCATGATCCTCATCTTCTAAAGAACAATTGTTCTCCATGGAATAAAGACTTCTTTTGAACTTCTCTATTTTGTTGCTATCCCCCAATTCCTTAAAAGGACATTTAGATGCAAAATGACCAATTCTCCCATAATTGAAGCATTTGAAAGGTAACTTACCTCTGTATTTTCTGGTGCCCTTCTTCAATATTCTCACAAAATTTGGCTCTGCCTCATCAAGGTCATCATCTTGATCAGTTGTTTCATCTTTTGTCTTCTTACTGACTTTGAATGTTGCTTCCTTCTTTGGAGCATCTTTGTCAAACTCTCTCATTTCAAAGGCTGTGAGAGCACCAAACAATTGATCTATTGAATAGGTATCCAAGTCCTTAGATTCCTCAATAGAAGATACCTTATGACTGTAAGATTTAGGGAGAGATCTTAGAACCCTCTTCACAATCTCATCTTCTTTCACTTCTCCACCAAGACCTTTGATGCCATTAACTACTTCATCCACCAAGAGCATATAACTGGCAATGTCTTCATCCTCTGTCATCCTCAAGGTCTCAAATTTGCTCTTGAAGATTTGCATCATGGCTTGCTTTACTCTATTATCTCCTTCATAAATGCTACTAAGTTTTTCCCAGACATCCTTAGCAGAACTGCAATTCATTATCTTTAGAAGTTTTGAATCATCTAGCCCACTCATGATAGCATTCTTTGCCTTGGCATTGTTATCATACAACTTAATCTTAGCTGGATCTGTAGGATCATCAGCAGGAGAAATGTAATCATCCTTAACAGATTGCTAAACACCAAACCCTAGAGAGGATAGATAGCCTTCCATCCTTAGCTTCCAAAAGGTGTAATTTGTTCCATCAAACTTAGGTGCCTTGTAAGATCCATCATGAGCCATCCCGAACCTTCCTCAAGTGGTTAAGCTCCTTCTGAGGAACTTGGCTCTAATACCAATTATTGAACACACCTGATACTAAGAGGGGGTGAATCGGTATTCAAACAAATCTTAAACCCTTCAGAGAAAACTGAAACTTAATCTTTAAAGCATTAACAGAAACATAAAAGATCAACACAATGCAAAACACCACATAACACTAGATATATGTGTAAAACCCCAAAGGGGAAAAACCATGATGAGAAAAGCTGCTAGGAGCTACTATCCTAATCCAACCTCACAAAAGAATCACAGTTACAACTTTGTTTTAGGGCTACAACCCAAGGAAGCTACTACTCCCTAAAAATGGTTTTAGGGTCACTCCCAAGGAAGCTACAACTCTCTGCAGACTTTGTTTTAGGGCTTCAACCCAAGGAAGCAACTACTTTTTGAACTGAAGACAAACTCAGAAAAGATTACAACATGACAGTCCTTCTACAGTCTGAATCTGACAATGAAACTCAATCCTTTTGATGATTGCAACTCTACTTTTTCACTTCTCTTTTGATGATTTCACTTCTGCTCTGACAACTTCTGCAACTTCTTCAAATGTCTTCTTTTCAGCTTACTGACTCACTACTTTCAGCCTTCAAGAAGTTTTGCCTTTGGCTCACTACCTCCATCAATCAGTTAGGCACACTCTTCACTTCCCTTTTGTCTCAAAAATATCTTCAAGATGAATCTGGATGGGATCTATTACTTTTGCTCTTTCTCTTTCAATCACACATCATAATGCATATCCACATTCCACTTCTTCCACTCACACTTTCAATCACACCTCACCTAGATCAACTAGGTTTACAATATATACATGATATGACATTGATTACATTACAAGTCAGCCAAAGACAATAAGAATATTACAATTACAAGTCATCCAAAGATCAAACAACATGAAATGTGTAGAGGGCAAGCCCTAAAATGAACTACACACAACACCAAGAATAGGAACATGCCTTGCGGATTCCAACACATGCTTAACCTGGTCCTAAACACCCTTCACTACATCATCCTTCAAAGAATAACATTTGCACGCCTCACATATTTGAAATAGGTTAGCCTTAAGCAAGAAAATGTCAAGCTTGTAACATGTCGACCATTACAACTTGGCAGTACTCATGGAAGATTAAAAATTACTTGCACTTCTCCCAGATGAGTCAGCATGACCCATAGAACATCTCCAAACACTCCTTGAACTCTGCACAACAAAGACTTTGTGGTGCAAACCTTCAACATGCCTCGGTCGGCCAGGCAAAAGCATAACCCAGCAACACCTTCATTCCAGACCATAGCCTGTTCTGAAGAAACTAGAAAAACACCTTGCGGAGCAACAGGAAACATCACAAGATCCTCAGGATCATTCTCCACCAACCAATTCACCACTTCATACAGCAACAAGTTGGCGCAAGCCAACAGACATTGAAACTAGCCACCAGACAATACAGTCCTGCACTCTATCACTTACGACTTTCTCTGTGAAAGGACCAATGATATGAAACTTTGAATGTAGCACCTTCAAAACCCACTAAACTTAACTTCTAAACCGCATGACCATATCTTCAAAGGCGGAGGAATGTGGAGCATTCTCCCAATTAGTCTTCAAGGCAACTTCCTGTAGCAGAAACCTTCACCAACATCCTTATAGCAACACATGCTTCCTTAGGAACAATAGGAGAGAGCATACAACGTACTACAGGCCATCATCACCATCTCCCCAACATCAGCATTACTTCTAATCCTCATATTAATGCTTCTAATTCTCATCTTAATGCTTCTAATTCCCGTCTTAATATATCATCATGATATCATCTTTGCTAACAACAAGCATACTCAATACAACTTTAATCGACATTAAACAAGGCATGACATTCAACCATGAACATTAGCAACATCAGTGTTACCACACCATCATAGTATATCATCAACATAATCATCAATGACAGCCCAAAATGAGTGTTGACATCAATGACAACCACATCAGTGACAACCTTAGGTAACATATGTGCAACACAAGGCTTGGAATAGTCATTCAAATTTGAGTCATGGTTCTTACCAAAGACCTAGACATGCAATAAAATGGAAATTGATCCAAAAACAATCAACGTACGATAGGATGTTAGAGGTCACTAGCATGTCTATAGCTATTGAAAGCTCTAGTCACCAAGAAAAAGTAAGATTAATGCAACAAAATAACATTTTACACAAAAGGGGTATATGAAAGCATGAATACAATTGTAATCTTGGCACCAAGGATGGAAAAAGGCTACGGAAAGGGCTAAATGAGCCCAAAAACATGCTAAGGGATATGGACACCAAAGCAAGTCCAAAACAAAGCGTGAAATTTCAAGGGTATACAATTTTCTACGTTACATTTTGCCCCACTTTAGGAGGCTGATGACACTAGATAAGCTACACTAAAGTATAGAAATGAAATAATTGTTACTAAAGTTTGTTCACACTAAATTTAGTTAGACCTAAGTGCAGTTGTTTTAGGAAGAATAAAAGAAAACTTTGAAGTTATTGCATTTAATGAACAGTCGATGTCTTGACAAAGCACAGATAGATAATCAGTTGTTAGGATAACCCATCAATCCAATCAAGATTGATGAATCATCATAACAAGTGAATCAGGATGTCAAGGAATCAATCATTCAAGAAATACAGTTGATCTAACATTGTGTTATCTTTCAGGAGTTATAAGATAGATTGATTATTCAGTTGATTATATTTGAAAGAAAGAAAGAAAGATATTTATTTAAACTGTCATTTCATGTCATATTTGGAACATACATTCAGTATATGTTACTTTATCCTATGCATTGATTGAAAAAGAAATATACATACATCAAATGCATAAGATAAATTAACTGATCATGTTTAAAAGAGGTGTTCAAATGTGTCCCACACAAGCTGTGGGAGTAACTAAACTGAGCAATGCAGACATATGCAAGCTATACATCTGATGATAAAAGAAATAAGGAAGAACACATGATAAAACTAAATATCCATCATTGCCTGAGCAAGGAGGTTATTGAGCTAGTAGATTGTTGATCTTCAGTCCTCATCTTCAGCTCCAGTTGTATCAGTTGTACATGCAAAAAAATTTTAGGGAAAGTCCTGTAAGAGCTCCGGATATTTAATGTTATCATATGCTTTATCATGCAGACATATCAACTTGTCACATCATGCATTTCATATGAAAGATCAAATCAGACATGTGCTATAAACCAGAATATCATGAAGAGGATTAATCAATACCATCAGGTATGTTTTTATGCTAGCTTGTTTGTTCACTGTGTAGGTATAGGAAAAGTAATGTTGCTGATTTGAAGACATTTAAAACATGTGGAGAAAATGTGGCTCCCACAAGGGTTGAGCCCAACATATTTTCCTTTGATTCATTTGAAAAGGAATATCATAATAAGATAGGAGCCATCTTAAAGTACAACAGGTGTTCATAGAGATCAAGTACAACTAAAACAAGTGATACAGGTCTTGCCTCTAGAAGGACATAATCTACAAAGTTCATCATGAATAGCATCTGACAAACATAATTGGAATGAGGTACATCATATAATAGATTAAGTGAATGCTACAGTTTCAGATAAATATCAAGTACAGGTATCATTATCTCTAACAAAATGGTGAAAATCTCTACAGATATCTGATACACAAGAGAGATCAAAACAACAAGGCAGTAATACCTCTGACTGGTACAGTCAAGTATTTCTTATTCATACTTTATAGCTACTAATTGTTATAATGATGGAAGTGAAACAGTAGAAGACTCATAATATGCTAAATGCTATAGTGATATTGTTGACAGAGATACAAGACAAGTATTCATTATTTCATATACCATTATTTCTGATTGATACAGTTATGATAAGCATTTGCCATGATGGAGGACAGGCAAAGAATCAGTGACAGGTTAGACATGCTACAGAATGATCAAAATGCCAAACTAAATGTGAAAGATCAGGATGATGATGATTACCTGATAGTTAACCAATTAGGTGCAAAATGAAGTGTCAAGATAAAATCCCATGCTCGGAAAAAAGATTCATGTATACAAGACTGTTATATTATCATTTTGCATAAAAGAATGATATTTTTGCACAAAGCTGTAGAGATGAAATTGTTATCACTCAAAGTGTTCAGAAGCCAGAGAGGAAGCTATAGAATTAAAGGATTAAATCTCAAAGATGACAGAGTATATCTGTGTTATAAAAGTTAAAAACCTAGTTCCAGTTTTCTGAACAAAGTCTTGTCTCATACACAGAACTAGAAAAAGAGATGCTCAGAAGAGAGAAAGAATATCATGCTTTTTACAATGGAGCTTCATAAAATGCAAACATAGGGAGAAGTATAAAACCCTAACACATATTTTTATGTATACAAAAAAAAAGAACAGTTACAGTGTATATTTCTGCCATAGCCGTGAAGAGAGGAGCAAAATTTGTGCCTGAATGAAGACACCCTAATGATAAAATCAAAACCCTCATTTTCATGAAACCCTAGTCTTCATTTTTTTGCACGGTGAAATGAAGGTTACAAAAGTGTTTTTATAGCATCGCCGTGACGGAGAGAAAGTTTTTTGAAGATACCCATATGAGTTTTTCATGAAACCCTAACATATTTTTTGTCTATTACAAGAAAAGAATGGTGCTACAATATATTCCTGACAAAGCCATGTCTAGAAATGGCAAATGTTATACATTTCTGGAAAACCCTTGTTGTAGTTTTTATAAACCCTTCTTCATTTTTGCAGAGACAGTCAAAGGAGGAATAATACATGTGTTTTCAAGTATGGTTGTAGATATATAATGTATTTGTATGCATTTTTGAGCAAATCCTCATTTCATATCAAAGACTTCGAGCTTTATATCAGAGAAAGTCAAAAGAAAGTGCTACAGAGATAATAATGGCCACGACCATATCAAGAAGGAGAGGAATATAACAACACTCAGATGAAAAAGATTAAAACCCTTCTCCTTTTTTGCATATACAAGAATAGTCAAAAGTCTACAGCAAAGAAGAGGAGAGTTACCTTCAAAATGCAGAGAAGAGAAAGAATGCCATGGCCACGGCCTCCTTTAGGAGGTTTTCCTTTTTTCTTAGATTTTTCTCACATTTTTGCAGATTTCAACACAAAGAACAAAAGAATATTGTCAAAGAAATGCTACAGAAGGAGAAACCAGAGATGGTCACAGCCATTAATATAGAAGAAGCCACAGGAATGAAGAAATGCCAGTTGAAATACAAAAATGCCATACTCACCATTCCTGTCATTCTTCATACTCAAGAAATACACAAAAATTGTAGAGTTTCAACCTCAGAGAACTCAAGGAGAAGCTGAAGGAGACCAAAGAAACCCTAAGTGCCAAGAAGTTGCATAGCAGCGACCGACAGAGAAAGCAACAAAATGAAATGACAAAGTGATTAGGGTTTTCTTACCCTTTTTGGTTCGAAGCTTCTTTCTTTTTTGTGATTTCTTTTGACTTCTCAAATGATCTTTACATTATCCAAATACCGATCGGGGTCAAAAACCTTAAGTCATGAAATTTCCTAGCATCATTGTTAGAAATGGCCAATAGATATGTAATATTTGCATATGGCCCCAAGTCAAAGGGTGGTAAATCATGAAGAATGGTGGTCGATAGTCATAAAGGTAAGTATTATACTTTGCAACATTCAAACAATACTTATTACCTTAGAGTCGACTATCACATGGTCGAAGGATGCTCATTCCCTAATGATACTCTGCATGGTCAAAAGATTCTGGTAATATTTGTATAATGTGAAGTGACCGAATATGGTCAAAATGAGTTTCCTTATTCCTTGTAAAGTCATCATTCGAGGTCAAAGTCAAAGAGATGCATGAAGACAAAATAGGTTTACAAGGTGGCAGAACATGTAAGGGCAAATGGATCATTTGCAATGTGTATGAGGGCAGGTCAAATGCATGCAAGGTGGTGTGGAGTTTGATATTGTTTTATCTTGCATAATGAAGATATATGGCAGTGAGGCCATTTTTGCATGGTAAATGGAGTGATAAGGCAGAGTTAGATATTTATTTTCTTTTGATGCAAATTGGAGTCATAAGGCTTTGTGATATTATGCCTAAGTGTTTCACATTTTTTTAATGATGTATTTGGAGTAATAAGGGTATATTTTTGCCTTTGAAGCACATGTCATGCAACTAGGTATATTTTCTCACAAGGGGCTATAAGGGGATTTTATTTTCCTCTAAAGTCCTATTTTTGCTCAAATCATGCAAATTAGGCATGTGTAAATTGGAGAGATAAGGAGATTTATTCTCATCATGCATGATTTTACAAAATAAACCAATGTAAATAAATAGTAAAGTAATATTCTTCAAATTACTTTATTATTTTTCACAAATTGTAAAATCAGAAATAGTACAAGTTGTAACTAACAATAGAGTAATTATCCTAATTGCTTTATTATTTACTCACATCAATTTTGCAAAAGCAAAATCATGCAAATTGATGAGTTGAGTTAACTGAGGCTATTTGGAGCCTTTTTGCATGTTTTGAGGAGTGATTTGAGGGCTTTTGGTCAACTTCTTGGTCAACCACATGGAGAGGGTCATCTTGGAGCTATTTTTCCTCAATTTGTGATTGTTTGAGCCCTTATTTTTAGGGATTTTTTAGTTTGCTCGTGGATCACTTTAGAGGACTTATTTTTAGAGGCAGTTAGCTGCAGTTCCATTTTTTTCATGCCTCTTGGAGAGAGCAAGCTATATATTGTAAAGCAAAACTCAGTTTTTGCTAGTTCTTGCCTTTTTGCTCTTTTACACTTTGAGAGAGAAGAAGGTTTTGTAGCTCATTATTTGATAGTTTTATAGAGATCACAGCAAATTACAGGTCCAATTTCTTTATTTTCATGCAATATTTCCTTTATTTTTTTGGAATCAATTATTTGCCTTTCCATTTGATGCTAATTGTATGAAGTGATTTGATGAAGTTTTACTGTGTTTAATTATCAAAACCTTTAAAATTATTGTCTCACTCTTACTTGCAGTGTTAAGCATACGGATATTACAGGTCTTAGGTTGTGTTAATGAAAATAGTTCTTTCATTGTTGTGAAAACCTTTTCCTTCATAAAAACTTTATTTTCCAGCCTTCCTTAGAAGCACTTTTGTGATATTTATGCCAAGATTGGATTGTGTGAGTTAGATTTCCAAATTCTACTGTGAACTAGATTGCAAATTTTCCATCCTTATTAGGTGCATCACCAAATTTTACAGTTTTATTTCCTTATAGTTTCCTTCTTACCCTTTTCCAAAATAGAAAATCATAGATTCAAATAGAATATTTTAAGGGAGCCAGCCCACAATCTGGAGGTTCAAACTCACTATAGGTCACCCACAGCCTGAGTTTGCCCCATTTTTTGAAGGATTGCAGAGTGTCACAGCTTTGCATAAGGGTGCAATCCTCATCGACAAAAAATAACATCATGAAAAGGATACCCAAAAGGATATTGTAGATGGTGCAAAAAAATCTTCAAAAGGAGGAATCATGGCCCCAAGCTGAGAACCTACAAAACAAATATGTTAAACAATAAAAACTTACACAACAAGCAATGTCAAAATAACATATAAACTTGCAAGACAAGATGATTAGACCAAATAAAATATGAAAAATAAGAGTGTTAACAAATCATATAATCTAATGCATACTTGACATGTGTAAAAGAGAAGATACATAAGATAAAACACTAACAAACATACAAGAACATGAGAGAGAGAGAGAGAGGGGCATTTTACAATGTATTATGCATTGCTATAAAGATTGTTGAGTATGGTTCAAGCTCTAGTGCATTGTGTTAGGTAGGAACCATATAATATTTTCCTAAATCACAAGCACTAGCAAACTACATTGCTAGGTGACACAAAAAGTATGAAAAGTAGCTGAAATGGAGCACACAGTCTAGCATAATGTGTTGCTAGGGGCTCCACATGTAAGTACAATATTAGGGATTACATAAACTAGCATGTGTTATGGCTAGGTAATCTTGATAAGCATGGTTGATCCAAGTGAGTGTGTGTACTTGAGACCACAAGCTATTGACGTCATTGTAACATAGAAAATTGTATACCCTTGTAACTTCATGCTATATTTTGGGCTTGATTTAGTGTCTATTCCATTAGCATTCTTTAGGGGTCATTTTGGCCCTTGCCTTAGCCTTTTCCTTGCTATATTGCTAAATTTCTTTATCATATTCTAATTCTTCTTATTGTCCTAGGATCACGTGCTAAATTTTGAGAAATTTCTCTAGGACACTAGTGCAAAACATGGATGTCCATGTGACACACTAATGTCCCATGAGTTTCCAAAAATCTAAAATGTTGCTTACTATCCAGCTACCTGAGTTGTCACCTACTCTAATACCCATCTGTCAAAAAATATCTTCAGCATCCAAATCTAACCTTTCATCTTTCTCATAAGCCTCATACAAAAACAATCTTGGAATCTATCTCATTCCATTCTCTTACAACCTTAAAATCTTGGAATACAATCTCTCTTTCTCAACTTCTATCAATTCCATGCTACTATAACTCCACCGTTGTTGAAGCTCTCTCAAGGATTCACGTTGTTGCATTACAGTTGACTCCTCCAAAGAGCTTACCTCTTCTCTTCTTTATCATATGTTGGTAATATTGTTCTTGCTTTTTTAATAATATTGCTGCAATCTTTCTATTGCATTTCTACTCTCTATTGGTAAATCCCTCGGTGTCCATCACCACCTTTTATCCTATACATACACTAGGGTATTCTTCCCCTAGACTAGGGATTGATACTTATGTATTTACTTTATTGTTGTTGTTCCTAATTCCTAGATGCACTTAGGCTTAGAGCACATACTTCTTTATTGTTTTTCTATCTTGTCTATTCGTGGAGGTTGAAATACCAACATAGGGTCTTGACCACTCTTAGCAAGATCCCAAATAGCCCCAAACATTTTTCTTATCCTTCAGCTATAGGTATTTGGGAAAGCATTCAACTGCATGGAGGAACTTGCAAGTGTTTTTCTCTTTCTTATCATTTTCATTTATCTTCAAAATACTTAGATTCATTTGTATTTCTCTATTTCTTTATCACCTGGGTATCTATGTTGGTTGTTGTTGTTTCTTACTATGTAGTTAAGCATGGTCTTAAGGAAAAAGACACAATTTTACCAGTAGTTGTTGGGCAGCATTCTGTATGAATGACAACACATCACTCAAACATCCTTGATAGTGACTTCCAAATTTCAATGCTAGGTTCTCCATTTCTTGTCATTTTCATTTATGTATCCAGTTTATCATCTCAACACTTATTTCAACCTCATTTCATACACTGTTTCATTAATGTAATGTGAAAATTACTAATAGCTTAATTTATATATTATATTTTGGTGAACTTGTTGCTTTAACACTTAAAACACCTTCTTTTTCATTTATTTTATTCTAAAAGCAAAATAAACAAATTTCTTTCCTCAAAAAAATATTGAAAAATGATAGCCTTTATTTGAATTTCTCTTCACCTTTCTTAATATTCTCCTATTTTTTCATAATGGATATGTTATCTTCTTTTCTTACATCACTTTCCATCTTTGCTCAAAAATTTTACATAAGTGATACTTCATTTCATGCATATGATAGTGACTTAGCTCTTCCTATGTCACTTTATGCTCTTGATCTCTCTCCTGAAACTCCTACTACTTCTAGAGATAGTTCAAGGGATGATGACATCATTGATCACTTTCTTAACATTACCTTACTTGCTCTTCATGCCAATACTCTCCTCCTTACTGATGAAACATTGTAGGATGATGAGCAAAGAAGTCTTGAACATACTATTTCAACTCCTACTTCCATCACTTCTCCCATAGTTTATGATGGCATCATGTCCCTTCCTATTTCTCTTCCTCCTTTGGTTACATGTTTAAACTCCTTAAATATCACAAAGGATGTGGAGACCTCTTTCTCTTCCTTCGCCTCCTGTGAGGATCATATCCTTATGGTTTATGATACTTCTTCACTACATGGTTCTCAAACTTCTATTGATAACCTTTCTTTCAATTCTTTTGATGACTCTTCTTTGAGTGATGATGAGACTCATGCTTCTATTGATCATTTCTCTTAACAATATGGACTTCTTTCTTATTCATCCCCTCCTCTTTCTTTAGAGGAATAACTCCCTCTTTTGGACAATGTTGAACATTCTAGCATCACTCATCACTTCCCTAAAGTCACATTGGCCGAAATTGCTCGTTCAATATATATTGACCAATATTCACACGATCCTTTATCTATTATTTCCTCTCTTGCATTAGAGCCATCTCTTCTAGATCTTGACCCTTACCATTTTATTTCTCCACCTTATTTTCCCTACTACCACTTCTACATCATTTTCTTTTCTAAAGGTATTGTCATCAATTTCTTGTGAGCTACCTTTTGTTGCTCCTTCTACATCTCCATGGCTATGCTCTCCTTTATCTTCTAATATTCGTACATGCCCATCTCCTTTTTCTATGGGAACTCTTCCTTTTGACAAATGTAATGGCCATGGTGACTTGTGCCATGTAAAACAATTCTCCACCATATGCTTGACTCATACATATGATGACTATATCTCGACAAAATTATTTCCTCGGACATTGAGAGATATTCCCTTAGATTGGTTCTACACTTTACCTATCAGTTCCTTACACTCATTTTTTGATGTTTCTCTTGCCTTTGTATCTCACTTTCAATTTAATATGGAGCACAGAGTCTCTCTTACACACTTAGCACAATGCAAATAAATTGTTGATGAGAGTGTTTAGGGTTTCACTTCTCATTTCTTTTCCTTGCTTATTCAATGGGATTGCCTTCCTCTAATGGCCTTCATCTACCTCTTTTTCATGAGAACTTTCTACCATATATCCAACAAGCTATGTTGTTGCAGCAGTTTTGTTCTCTTTCTGACTTAGTTCTTCATGCTCTTGAAGTTGATCAAATCCTTGTAGAGTACCCCCACCTCAAATATTCCTATAATGGATGATAAACTTCTCCCTTCTTGTGATGACAAGTTGCTTTAGCCCATTATTGGTGTTCCTCCTATATCTTCTATATTCACTCATACTACAACTCCACCTCTCTTCTTCATTCTCCTTATGAGTTGGACTTGGCTGAGTCATCCAATCACTTCACCTTCATCATTGATTGATTCTATTATCACTTTGTTGTGCTAGTACCTATTATGTGGCACGCGCATCTTTCTTTATTTGCTTGTTTCCATTCATGGCGGTATAGTTTTAGGTGCAACCACCTTCTCTTTTCTTGGGTAACAACACAACCTTCTTTATCTTTGTTGTCCTCATCCATATCTAGGGGGCAATGAAAAACGTATTCCATAAGCAAATGCCCTATATGCATCCTTCCTAGGGATATTCTTTTTTCTCTATCCCCTTTCATCTACCTTAAAATCAATTGCATACACTTATTCTATGCAATTATTTTAAGGGCGGGCATACATCTACCATTCTCACATTGTTGGCATGCTCCTTGCAGTGTTAGTGGTTTTTGGTCCCAAGTATAAACACTTTCTTGGACTAACCACCCTTATCAATATTACCTAGCCATGCTAGTTCATGTAATCTATCATACTATGTTTACATGTGACCCACCTAGCAACACATTATGCTAGATTATTGTGCTCCATACAAGCTACTTTTCATACTTTTTATGAGTCACCTAGAAACACAACTTGCTAGTGCTTGTGATTCATGAAAGTATTGTATGGTTCCTAGAAACACAACACTAGATCTTGAACCATACTTGGCATCCTTTCTAGAAACATACAACATGCTAGAGAATGCCTCTTTCTCTCTTCATCTCTCTCTTCTCATGACTCCTAGTGATAGACTAAGTTAGACCTTGAGTCATGTCATTCTTCTTAACAACTCTTCATTCTCTCCTCATGACCCCTAGTGACAAAGCAATCTAGAGACTGAGTCATGTATTCTCTTTCATATTGATTACTTCCCTTTCTCTTTGTATGTATTTGTTTATTATCTCTCTAAAGTAATCAATTGGCTTTTTACATTCTTCTCTCCATATAAGAATCCCTCTATTTGTCATCTCTTTTATTTTCATTGCATTTTGGAGATAATACAAAATATTGAAACAACTTTTGCATCTTATAAGTCTCTTTCATATTGACTTTAAAAAAAAATATTTATTTACTATGTGCCTTATTCCTATGCGTGTTTGATTAGTTCACTTGGAGAAGAGGGTCCAGAGCCCTCTACAAAGTCGCCCCCAGGGAAAAAATAGACCTTAAATGAGCCAGAAACAGTAGATTAGCAACACATAAACAGCAGCAAAAAATGAGTACTAATCAAAAACACAAAAAAGGAACCAACAGACCAACTAGGGATTATCAGACATCCCATATTTAGATAAGAAATTAACCATATACTTGTAGTCACCCAGGCTGTCCACCCCAACACCTTTGACCTTATCATTGAACTCTTTAACAACAGTGAACACCGAAGTCACACAATGGAGAGCCTTAGCCACAAATTCAGCCATCACCTGCAATTTCTTTTGCAATTTGTCCATCCTAGTTTTAAGCTCGGTCAGCTCCTTCACAGTCTTGCTACACATCGAATAGCCACCCTTCTTTTTCTACCCCTGAGCTTCCTCGGTATCCTCCTCCATATCCTCCGAGCCAACCCAGTTCAATTCAGGAAAGTGGCTGGCTCCTTCATCCTCATGGATAGATTTAGTGGGTGTTTCATCTTCTCCCTCCCTAAGGGTGTACTCCACAAACTCTGAATCCTCAGAAATGTCCATTCCTTGTGGATTGGTGGATAGGATACTAGCAATATGGCTGGACCTACGAACTCCATGAGCAATATTCTTACCAGGATCACCCAAGTCCCCACTCTCTGCCTTATTCCTATGTGTTGTTAATGTATTGTTTCTTTCTTTTTGACATGTGCAATGCAAGTTTGTGTGTTTTTCACACATCTATGTTACGAGTTTTATGTTGTCCATGCTTCCATATCTATGTTTGTGATGCCTTGACATAGTGGTTTTGCAAGTTTATGCTTTGTAACATTGTTGTCTTGTAGCTTTTTGTTGCCTAACATACTTATTTTGTAGGTCCTCATCTTGGGGGCACGATTCCTCTACTTGAAGAATTTTTTACATCCTCTATAGTATCCTTTTATGATGTTATTGACTTTCAACATTTCATTAATGTACTTTAGCATAGCTTATCACCTAGTGTCATCAACTCACTAAAATAGGGGCAAAATGTAACGTAGAAAATTACATACCCTTGAATTTCTATGTTATTTTTTGGCCTTGCTTTAGTGTTGATTCCATTAGCATGTTTTAGGGATCATTTTTATCCTTTCCTTAGCCTTTTCCTCATTAGATTGTCAAATTTATTTATCAAATTCTAATTCTTCTTGTTGTCCTGGGATCACATGCTAAATTTCAAGCAATTTCTCTAGGACAATAGTATAAAACGTGGACATCCATTCAATGCGCTAGTATCTCACGAGTTTTAAACAATTTAAAATGTTTCTTAGCACCCAACTACCTGCTATCACTTGTTGTAATGCTCGTCTTTCAAAAAAATGCCTTGAGCGTTTGAATCTAACTCATGTTTCTCATAATCCTCATGCCAAAACAACTTGGAATCTATCTCATTCCATTCTCTTGCAACCTAAAAATCTTGGAATAAAATATCCCTTTCTTAGATTCTATTGATTTCATGCTACTGTAACTTGACCATTGTTGAATCTCTCTCAAGGATTCACATTGTTGCATTACGATTGACTCCTCCAAAGAGCTCACCTCTTCTATTCTTTATCATATGCTGGTATTATTATTCTTGTTTTTGTTTTAGATAACATTTTTGCAATATTTCTATTGTATTTCTATTCTCTATTGACAAATCTCTTGGTGTCCATCACCAACTTTTATCCTATCACACAAACTAGGGTATTCTTCCCCTTAGAATAGGGATTAATACTTATAGATTTAGTTTATTGTTGTTTTTGTTTTTCTTAGTTCCTAGATGCACTTGGTCTAATAGTACATACTTCTTTATCATTTTTCTATCTTGGTTGTTTGTGGAGGTTGAAAGACCAACATAGGGGCTTGACCACTCTTAGCAAGCTCCTAAACAATCCCAAACATTTTTCTTGTCCTTTAGCTACAAGTATTTGGGAATGCATTCAATCACAAGGAGGCTTGCAAGTGTTTTTCTCTTCTCATTTCCATTTCTCTTCAAAATACTTATATTCATTTGTATTTCTCTATTTCTTTATCACCTAAGTATATGTGCTAGTTGTTGTTTCTTACTATGTAGCTAGGCACAAATTTGAGGAAAAAGACGTATTTTTACTACTATTTGTTGGGAAACGTTATAGACGACACCATGTCACAACACATCATATAGGCATTCTTGATAGTGACTTCCAAATTTTGGCGCCAAGTTCTTTATTTTATACAATTTCCATTTCTATATCTAGTTTATCATTTTAGCACTTCTTTCAACCTTATTTCATTCATTGTTTCATTAATATAATGTGAACATTAGAAGTAACTTAATTTCTATATTATAACTGCAAGGAGCATGCCAACAATGTGTGTGTGCATATGTGTGGATGCACACGTGAAAGTGCAAAGTATGCCCCCCTTAAAATAATTACATAAACCAGAAGTATGCAATTGATTTTAAGGTATAAAAAGGGGAGAAAGTGAAATATCTCTAAGAAACATATATGGACAGATATGTTCCTGAAGTCACTTGTGAGAAAGAGGTTCCCCTAAGGAGAGGCACAAGAGGCAATGTTGCAAGCATGATACATGTGAGATTGTGCAGATGGAATGACATAGAAAGGAGAAGCAATGCCACGTGGAAAAAATAATGTCACATGAACGCACATAAAGGGACCTACATGCCTAAGGTCAATATGTGTATATAGGAACGATAAAACTATAAGTACAAATGAAGAATAACATGTAGCAAGTAGACAAATAAAATTTTTGGGTTAACATTGAAGAGATCTAAATGCCTCAATGATTTGCGTTGTCCCCAAAATGTTAAGAAGGTAAATTAGATGACAAATATATAGAATGAATATACAAATAGAGGAATGTCACATGGCATTCCTCTTGTACCCATAGGGGGAACTAACAAATAATCATAATGCATACATGGAAGTACAAAATAATCAAAGAAAACAATACATGTGTACATGGAATGAATGATGCTACTCTCAAAGGCCCACAATCGATAAAGTCGTCCTCCAAATCTAGATCAAGTGGGGAGAAAGGACAACTAGGTGGTGAGGCCACCACAAGGGGAACATGAAGAGAAGTGCTATTAATGAGACATGGGGAAGAAGTAGGAGCAGGGGTCTCCTCCCCCACTATCCACCAGTGGGGCAAGTGTCAAGGACGTAGTAAAGATTGATGATAATGCAATATCTGATACCGACTCAAACAAAAACCCTTTTGAAGAATGAGTGGGTGAATCAAAATCAGGATATGGAACCAAAGATTGCTCCTGACTACTAGCCACAAGAATGTGAGTAGTAGGAGCAATAGACAGAGGTGGAGGAGGACCCTCCACCCTAGGGAGAACTAATGCATAAGGACTTAGAGGTGGAGAAATTAGATTTTTATTTGGTTTGTAGAAGGGTAGAGTACGATAGTGTTCATGGTTGTGTTTCGGTGGGGGATGAGGAATGTTAATGTCAATAGTGGCGGGGTGAAGCTTAGGGAATATTTGGTTGCAAGTCCACATGAAGGGGATAAGAGAAGAGAGGGTGGTGCTAGATATGATGCTAACATTCAAAAGGCCAATGGGGGTTGGTCAGGAATGACCAGAAGTAAGGAAGGCTTGGTAGAAGTAGTTGGGACTACTTGGATTCTTTTATGTTTCCTTTCATCTTGGTCCTAGAAAAAAATGAAAGGAGGATGGATAGGAGGAGGTGTAGGATCAGAAGGAGGTTGGGAAGTAGGAGGAGGAGGGTCAAAAGCAAGAGGATCAAGGGGAGATTTGGCAGTGAGAGCTCTAGTAGTATCGTGGAATCGATGCTTTCAAAATTGAGCTAACTGGTTCTACATGGTGTGTGCTTGAGTCTCAGAGGAATAAGGAGGATCCTCTAGCATGGGTTTCTTTCCTCTGCCTATTAGAGGGATGGGAGGAGGAACTAGAGAAAATTAATGAGGCTAGGAGATCACAAGTGGAATAGGTTGAAAGTAAGAGGGAGTGAGAGAAGGAATCCAAATTGCCTTATACTTTTGATAAACTTTAAAAATAAAGACAATTCAAGGTTAGACAAGACCAAAAAGTGTAGGCCATAAATAGTCAAGAGAAAAGTTACCTTGAATGGTGAGCAACTAGAATCCACTGTAATGGTGTACACTATACCATTGTGGGGAAACTTTAGGCACTTATGAATGATAGAAGGGAACACTCTCATCATAGTGATCCATGACTAGCCTAACAAAATATGAAAGCGATATGAGGTAGGAATGATGATAAAAGGAATGTCCAGGATCTTAGGTCCAACCTAGACATAAAGGGTGATCAAACCCAAGGTAGGGATGGAGAGGTCATCATTCATGTGCATGGAGATGTCAGAAGGATCATAAAAATCTCTATGTAACTAGTGGGCATATAAGAACTCCTCAGTAACTATGTTGAACATACTAATAGAGTCAACCAAAGCACCACAAATAATATTCTAGTTGACTTGAGTAGGAATGTAGATAGGACCATTATATATACCCATAGGGACATCGGTGGAAGAGAAAGAAGTGGTGGGCTTAGAGATAGTTGCATCCCAAGGTGCTTAGGGTTGGACATCTACCATACCCACCATACCGAGATAAGTTGAAGATGAAGGAAGAGCATCATCATGTGGCATGGGAGGATCCAAAGTGAGGTCAATGAAATTAGTGGGAGAATGTAGAGGAAATAGGTTGGTATAGATCTATAGGTTTTGGTTTGGTTGGGCCACAGATTTATTTCCATTTTCATTCACCCCCAATACCTGGATGACATTGGAATTGATGAGGTCTTGAATTATATTCTTCAAGTGCATAAATCTCTTTGTGTCATGGTCAGGTACATGGTGGAACTGGAAAAAGGTTTTAGAATCATATAAATGTGGGAGAGGTTTATTTGTGTCAAGAGGTCAGATGGGTGATAATTGAACCAAATTATTTATAAGGAGTTTTAGCAGAATAGAGTGTAAGGATTCAAACAAAGGAGAAAAATGGTGATTACCTTGTTGACGAGTGGATACACCTATAGCAGATGATGAAGGTGTGGTTGTAGCAGTGTTATTGACAAGGATGATGTGACATTCTTGAAGAAGTTATTGTTGTTTTTATATTTTTTATTAAATGATGTAGAGGTCCCTGAGGATGCAGTAGGAGCCTGTGAAGCAAAAGCAAGTGCCTCAAACTTGCTAAAAAATCTACTGGTAATCACGTAGGGATGTGCATAGGTGTGTAAAAGTGGATATCTCATCAAAAGAATCTTACCTTGAATCATAGGCTGAAGGTTTCCTATGAAAACCCTTTGCACATCAGAATCAAGGAGTCATGAGGAATTTGTGAAAATAGTGATCGATATAATGAAAGATGAAATCGGTAACTTTTTCATTAGTACCCTATCTGCAATATGCCAGGTCAGTGAAAGTGACCTGAGCGCTAATGTTATCCTAGAAATGATGAAGCAATTGATTGATCGGTTGATTAAAAGAGAAGATAGAGTGATCATAAAGTGAGAAAAACTAATCCAAAGTGGTCTCTTTCAAGGACCATGGAAAAAAGTTTTGCTAATAGATTATCTTAAAAAATGAAATCACTACACAATGCGGTGAATGCAGAGACATATGTCTATGGGTCCCCCTTACCATTTTATTTTTCAAAACAAAGCATCTCAAAGCTGACAGGGAGAGGTGTAGCTACGGTATTAAGAGACAATAGATTGTGTCAATAAGGTTGGCATAGAAGCTTTGCTACCAGTACTGCTAGGGTTGCCTTTAGAGGTGTCGTCAAATATAAGAATGTTTCCACTATTTAGGATTTTTCACCTTTTTGTAAATTTTCAAGTCTTGGACAAATGAATTATGAAGAAGATTTTTTACATTTGAAGTTGTAACCCAAGAGGAACTTTGTTTTCTTTGAAGATTAAATGGTTACGAGCTTTACAAATACCCTATAAGATGTATCTTGGGAGAAGAAGAGCAAAGGAATGAGGTTAAGTGTTATCTTTTTGAACATTCTGGATTTGTTTGTGAATCACCAAAGCCTCTTGGGAAGAAAAGGATGGGTGGACAACAGGAAAGGTGTTTTCAATAGAAGTCTCCAGACTTCACAAGCATAGTTGTAATGGAGGAAAGTTTCTTCTTATTGCTAACAAAGAGCATACTAGTTAGGTCTTGTGAAGCCCCTTCTCATGAGATTACCATATTAATATAGTTGTTGATTTTGAACCAAGATATAAAGAAAGAAATTAATTTTGGGAATGACCCCTTTGTGCTAGATATATCTCCACCTATTCATAGTGGGAAAGTTGCCTCTTAACATTTTATATATTTTAAGGACTGAGTAAGTACTAGAGCCCTATAATTTTCCCCATATAAGAATGCCTTCAATAGAAGGGTTAAGAGGGACCCTGCCTTCCATCGAATGGGAGAAAGCTTGTCAATCAGCTTTCAAGATCAAAGGTATACCCATATCAATCCACTCTTTGATTTTAGGAAGACTTCTAAAGTCCATAACTTGACTTAAAGTATGGAAATTAGATTGAGATATGAGTTTTGAATTGTCTTGTAATTTTATCTTCTAGAAAATTAATCTTTTTATCATTACTAGCCAACCAAGAAATATGTCTAGAAATGAGAGGAAAGACAACTTTCAAGTTCTTTGAGATTTGGGATTTCTTTCCAAAGGAAGCCGCAATCAAGAAACTTATTTTAACCTGACTTCTTGTTCCTAATCAGATGTTCCCATTTTATTAAATGAAAATTTCTCTTATTATCATTCTTCCCTCCTTCCCATATAAATCTTTGAAGGAGTTGTTCCATCTTGAGCATGATTCATGTTGGGGCACTGATAATGCTCATCAGGTAGATAAGGAGGGCAACCAAAATTATGTTAATTAAGAGGACCATCGCAAGGGGGGTCAACTAAATATTATACTAGCTATTTATCTTAGCCTTCATTTTACTAATGATTTTTTCCAAGTGGGGAGACTTGATTTAGTGAAAGAAATGGGGATCTCAAAGAAAGTTTGCTTGTAACTAACTTTGTAACCAAAAATTTGAGAAAACTTAACAGTCCCGTAAAGATATTGATGAGAGAAGCAAATGACCAATTTTAGTTATTAATCTTATTACCCATGGCTTCACAAAATTCCTTGAGGCCAGAGGCCAACCATCCTACAATCTAAGGAGTGGCTCTACCCAACCAAAAAAAAAATGTATCATCTACAAACGGACATGGTTCAATTCCTTCCCACCCTAAGTGGTGAGGATTTATAAGAGTTTCTTCTATTATACAATTCTTTAAAGCTTGTCATTGTCATCAAATTTAAAACTTTTTATTTTACCTTTTTTCTAAAAAGGCATATAGCATTTTCAAATAAAAAAGTAGAAAGCATACTCAAACAAATCTTTATAAAGGGATTTTGCATCTTGCCTTTCTCATGTCAACGCCCCTTTCTCTTGAGCCACCCAAAACTACCTTGGCATTTGTTAATATACTTAGAATTTCATTAAATTGATGATATTTTAGATAGGCAAAATTAGGGTATGCTAGGTAGAAACATTTTTTTATCTATCTATTTTTGTTTTTATCAATGGCATCACAAAGATATGCTCCGTTGATATCGCTTAGTATATATAAGAAAATGAAAACTACAACTCATTTCTATGTTGGTGGAGAAAGTCAAGGAATTTATGCTAGTAAAAATGGAGACACTTTACTTAGGGATCGAGTTCTACTCTCCACAATCCAAAAACATTGCAATCAATAGAGGTGCCGTGAATCTCCGTATTTCTAAAAGGAATATAAATATATTGCAAATCCCAATAGCGTGGGGATATGCACTACACACAAAATAGGCAAAATTAGAGATTACAATTACAAGTTTTTATAGACAAATATGTGGGACAAATTAATGCCACTCCATCAAATTTTGCAATGTTCCCAAATCACGCAATATTTTAAAACAAGCAAGAGAAAGGACAACAAATGAGGTTATTGAGACAACACCATTCTATTCAATCACAACTCCTCTTTTGGTTTTTTTCATTCAATATTTATATAATTTTGGACATTGTATGGTTAAATAAGTTTTGTTTAATGAAAGTTATATATATATATCACTAATGTTATGATAAAGGTTCTATAGTAATTGTGAATAATTTGTTGTACGTGTTATTTTCATTGTCCTTGTAAAGATTTTTTGTATGTTAATATTTGTTTTGTTCTAATAAGTACTTTGATTCGTTGCAACCTTTGTGACTACTTATTTTATTGTAACTCAACATTGTTCAATATCACAAAACAAGAAGAAAGAATCGGGAGACACCATCTCACATGAAAGGGAATTGAACACGATATTGATGTCCAAACTTGACAAATTGTCATTACATTCTTGTTGCCTAAATAAACTTAAAAATTATCATAGCAAATTACATAACCTTAAAATATATGCTTAAAGAATGATTAAACTATATTACGTTACATCAAAATTAATTAATTTATATATGATATTTTACTTGAGAACTTGTATATAGCTTAAGTTTATACATTCTAATTGAAAAATCTCAAATTCACATTAAGCACAACTAATAGATAATTGTGTAGTTACATTTATTAAGAAATTACTTGTGACCTTATGAAAATAGTTTTTTATGTTCTTAATGCACAAGAATACAAGATTTTATACTTTAAAAATATCAAGGACTTTGAACAATATAGTTTGAACATGATTTTTTAAAATGTATTATCTCAACAATTTAACCATATCTTAGTTGATATAGGACTACCACGTGCATTATGTGGAGGTGTAATGATTATGTCAATATGCAAATTCTAAACCAAATTGGTCAAATAATACTCTTTTTTCTTCCAATACAAAATCATACATGCAATATTGTCAATCACTTATTCAATACAAGAAGATGCAAGATCCATAATATAGATTTCTTTACTATCATGCTAGCTCAAGTTGTTACTCCAAAACAATTACAAAATACAAGTTTCTTCAATGTCATGTCAACCCCCCCTGTCATGTCCAAATTTTATTTTTATTGTAAAATAAGTCTTGCCGTTATGTTAATTCAAAATGTACATAAAATGGTAAAATACAAGCTTCTTCACCATTATACCAACCCTACATGTTAGTGGAACATTTAAAATCAATCACATCATTCCCAAGTCCACTATGATGAGAAACATAAAATACTATTTAGTTTTTTCTTTTTGTATATTTCAGTATGATCATCCACTAGTCCAGGTTAGCTTGCTTGTTGGTCATGCTTGCTTATTCATGCTATTTGCAACCTGCTACAATGGACCTCCTTTTATGTTACTTGACTGCCTACAATTGGTAGAACATTTTCATGATGGTATTTTTTATTTTTTGGTAGCATGCATTGACGTTACATAGTAGTAATTTGTTGAGTATTATAGATATCAGTGTGTTTGACTATAGAGTAAGCTTATTAGTCATGGGTCATGGGTATCTACCATTTCTCCCATCTCTCAACATTCTTTATTCCTTGCTTCATCCATCCTCCATTCCTCTATCTATTCACATGCACACACCTTGTTGCATTTATTCCTCCATGTCTATTTCCCAACCCATTACTTCTTTCATTCCTTTTATTAATCATACTTACACCTATTGCATAACTCCTACTTATACTCATCCTAGTGGACCCCAACCTTCCCTTGTCATCATTCATTCCTCTACCTTAGATGAACTAATGAAAAAGTGTTGGGAATTAAGGTGTCTCAACCTTTGCAAGTTCCTAATGTTGGTATTTATTTATTTATGTAAATTTTGCCTACTATTGTAAAATTCTAGATGTAAATCTTATTTTGTCACTTTGTGGGAGTTGGCACGGTGATGTGTCATCCTACATGGAAGGTGACTAGATGTATTTTTGTCCTCATATGAGGAGGTAGGTGTCCCATGTTGAGTTGGCATAGTTTGGCCATGTGTTGACACCTAGAGGTCATGTGTCAGGATGTATGATAGATTCTATGATGCATAAGATCTAACAGATTTTATGATAGTGTAAGAGCTAGAAATAGAAGGGATGAAGACAAGTGTCATTTGCATGTATGACACTGTAAGAGGCATCTTTGACTTAGCCATTTTGGAGTGCCCAAGTTGGCCTATGACAAGTTGTAAGAGAATGTTCCAAAAAAAGTTAGTTATGTCAGATTCTCTTACAGTTGTAAGTGTTGTCATATATGACAGATTCTATGACAGTTGTAAGATGTGTAAGAGCATCTGTCATAAGCCAGAAATAGTAAATTTGGGGCATCCATATAAAGGATATTCCTATGACAGGATTTGACAAGTGTCAGCAGCAGTTATAAAGTGTTAAACAAGTGTCACAGGTAGAAGGAGGGCATGGGAAATAATGCCATGTGGATTTGGATGCCCCACCTCCTAGAAGCTTCCTCTCATGGCTTGTAAGGTCTATATAAGGTGCTACTTGGAGCTAGTTTTGTATGTTGATTTGTAGGTACTGTTATGCTATTGGAATTGCTCCAGAAACAGAGTGTTGTGAACTCCTGCAAGAGTGTAGCTCTGCAAGTGTATTGTAGCCACATATTGTTTAATGAACAATACATTGGGTTATGCTTTGGAGTGTGGGGTTTTTTACCCAAAAAGGTTTTCCCCACGTATATTTGTGTTATGGTTTATGTTATGTTGTTGATTTATGTTTTATGATACATATCTTCTTCTCTGTTACTGTAAGGATTAAAAAATTTCATAACTCTCCCCTCATTAGTTCGGTGTAGGAAGCTATTTGGCATACCTTACTTCTTTCAATTGGTATCAGAGTCTGGCCAATTTTGGTCTTGGTTGTTAGGTAGAGGGTTTTTTGTACTGATATTTGATTGAGTGGAAGTTTGTGCATAGTATTTTGTGATATTGTTGCAGGAAGGACATGACAAACACATCTGGAAGAGATGAAGAAGTTTAATGGCGATAATTTTGAGTTGTGGAAACTCAAAATGGAGGACATGCTCGTAGATCGATATCTATGGGTTGCTATATCTGGAAAGATGCCAATGGGCATGAAATAAGAAGACTGAGATTTAATGGATTAAAAGGCTAAGGGTTTGATAAGACTCTATTTGGCTGACTCCATTTTGTTAAATGTCCATGAAGAGACTACAGATGAAAACTTGTGGAAGAAACTTGGTCAAATTTATCAGGCTAAATCCCTGGCAAGTAAGTTGTTCTTGAGGAAGAATATATACTCTTTGAGGATGGAATATGGAGGATCTGTCGGAGATCACCTGAATAATTTTAATATGCTTGTTGTCTAGTTTAGCTCCGTTGGAGTGAAGATAGAGGATGAGGATCATTGCATGACTTTGCTGTATTCTTTGCTAGATTTGTGGGACTACCTTGTTATGGCCATTGGGATTACCACTATCGCCTTCAAGATGGATGAAGTGGTTGCATCGTTACTGTCTAAAGAGATGCGAATAAAATCTTCCAAAATAGCTAAGGAGGCTCTTGCGGTTCGTGGTCGATCAAAAGACAGGGAAAAAGAAGGACAAGAAAGCTAATAAAGGAAGATCCAATCCTGTGGGAGATCTAAGTCTCCTAGAAAGTCCAAGGCATTATGTTGGAACTACGAAAAACTCGGGCACTTCTGAAAGGAGTGTAAGGAGGAGGAGAAGAAGAAAAAAGAAGAACTTCTCTTATTGATTCTGACAAGTCCCAGGATGATGGTGATGCTTTTGTTGCTACCTTGGCCACCCATACATCGAAAGATGTGTAGTTGATAGATTTCGGTGCTTCTTTCCACATGACCTCACATCAGGGTTGGTTCACAAAGTACGAAGAATACGATGGTGGAAAGGTGTACCTAGGCGATAACTCTCACTTGAAGATTGTTGGTCATGGAAGAGTCTTGATTTGATTCCCTAATGGATGAGTGAAGGGGATCAGTGGCGTTCTGCATATCCATGGTTTGACACAGAACCTTCTTTCTATAAGTAAATTGAATGATGTGGGTGTGCAGTTTGTCTTCTCGAATGGAGGATGCAAGTTGACTAGAGGAGCTATGGTGCTTGCCAAGGGTGTTCGTAGAGGCACTCTATTTTAGTTGGATGCATGCATTGGTCAGTGTAATAGTTCTTCTATTTCATAGAAGAGAGCTTCAGATTCTTCATCCTCACCATTAGAACCAGCAGTGAAGAAGTGTAGTCCATCTACTTCTAATGGTCATGCTTTCTAGGTACCTAAGGGTGCTCATGCTTTGGAGATGAAACTTCATGCTAAGAAGACAATGTTGTGGCATGAGAGACTTGGTGACATTGGCGAGAAAGGTCTTAGAGCCCTAAAAATTAAGAACCTCGTCGAGGGGTTAAATGAATGCAATCTTGAGTTTGATTTTTGTGAACATTATGTATATAGAAAGAAAAATCGTGCTTAGTTAGTCTAATTCTCACAAATCTTCTGAGGTGTTGGATCTAATTCATTCTGAAGTGTTTGGTGTTGTGAATGTTCCTTCAATTTCTTAATCTGTATATTTTGTATCATTCATTTATGATTACAGTAGAAGGACATGGGTTTATTTCCTTAGAAGCAAATCTAAAGTCTTTAGTCAGTTCAAAGAGTTTAAAGATTCTGTAGAGAATAAGACTAGTAAAAGGATTAAGTGTTTGAGGATTGACAGTGGTGGTGAGTTTCGTTCGATAGATTTCAAGAAGCTCTATAAAGAACATGGGATTGAAAGACATAAGACAACTCCATACACCCCTCAACAAAATTGAGTTGCAGAGAGGATGAACAAGACATTGATGGAGAGGGCTAGGAGTATGCTTAGCGAAGCTAGCCTCAAAAAAAGTTTTTGACTAAAGCTGTAGCCAATGTCTGCTACCTGATTAACAGGTCTCCTACTTTAGCGCTTGTTGAGAAGACACCCATGGATGCGTGGTCTAGTAACAAGCCTTCATTAAGACATCTTCGAGTATTTGGTTGCGAGGTATATGCACATGTGCCTAAGGAGAAGAGGTCAAAATTAGATAACAAGACTGTTACGTGTATCTTCGTTGGCTATGGTGTCGATGTGAAAGGGTACAAGCTTTGGGATCATGTGGCTGAAAAAAGTCGTGTATAGTAGTTCAGTGTTATCTTTAGAGAAGTAAGTCCTTCTCCTATTGTTTTGTAGCTAGAAGAGAAAGAAAAGAAAGCGGATGTTGTTCAATTTCCTTCTACCCCTGAGAAGACTGAACTGAAAGCTCCTATTGGACCTAGTGATGAGGAGAGCTCTAGCAGCTCTGAAAGTTTAGAAGAAGAAGAACCTCATCCTCAGCTTTTGAGGAGGTCTACACGGATTAGGAGGCAACTTAAGAGGTTTGGTTATTCATTTCTTGATTCTAGTTGTATTTTTTCCTTGATTTCTAATACTAATGAGCATAGAATTGTGAAAGAGGCTATGGGTATGAAAGATGTAGGTTCCTAGAAAGAGGCCATGAAAGAAGAGATGACTACTTTGGAAAAGAATAATACTTGGGACTTGGTACCTTTGCCTAAAGGACAGAAACCCATTGGATGCAAATGGGTGTTCAAAAAGAAATTTGGTGTAGATGGTAGTGTTGAGAAGTATAAAGCCATTTATTAGTTGCAAGGGGTATTCCCAGGTTGAGGGAATAGATTATGGTGAGATTTTCTCTCTCGTTGCAAAGCTGACATCCATTAGATTCTTGTTATCTCTTGCATCAGCGTATGATCTTGAAGTTGAATAGATGGATGTGAAGATAGCTTTCCTTCATGGTGATTTGGAGGAGGAGATTTATATGTCACAACCAGAGCACTACATTGTTGAAGGTAAAGAAAATCTAGTTTGCAAGTTGGAAAAGTCTTGTATGGTTTGAAACAGTCTCCTAGGATGTGGTACCAAAAGTTTGACGCTTTTGTGTTGAGTTTGAGATTTCTACGATTGAAATCAAATTATTGTGTTTATTATAAGATGGATAATGATCGCATTCTCGTTATTGCATTATATGTTGATGATATGTTGTTTTTTGGGAATGGAAAGAACTTGATTTCTGATTTGAAGTCTCAACTTTCAGCATAGTTTGAGATGAAAAATATAGGGGAAACTCGATACATTCTAGGGATGGAAATTATAAGAGACAGGGAAAATAGAAAACTTTGGTTGAGTCAGAGTAAGTATGTAAATTCTATGTTGGAGAGATTTAGCATGGAAGCTTGTAGACCGTTGATTGTTCCTTTGATGTTGGGGATGGAGTTATTTGTTTTGGATTGTCCAAAATCTCCTACTGAGGTGGAGTACATGATGAGAGTTCCTTATGCTAGTGTTGTTGGCAGCTTGATGTATATTATGGTCTGTACAAGACCAGACATTGCCCAAGCAATGGGATTCCTTAGTCGATTTATGGCTAATCATGGATGGGTACATTAGGATGCAGTGAAGAGAGTGTTCAGATATTTGTAGGGTACTTTTGACTATTCCCTATGTTATCATGGTTATCCTACAAGACCTTGGCATTCTGTGAGTATTTGTGGATTTGTGGATTTGTGAATTCAGATTGAGCTGGAGATATTGACAACAGAAGATTCACCAGTGGTTATGTTTTTAGTAAGTTCACTGGTGCAATTAGTTGGATGAGTACGCAACAATCTATCATCGCTTTGTCCACTACAGAAGGAGAGTACATCACTGCAACTCATGCTTGTAAGGAAGTCATTTGGATTAAGAGATTATGTACTGACATTTTGTTTTATGCAGGAAATATTACCATTTGTTGTGATAGTGAGAGTGGCATATGTTTGGTGAAGGATCCTACTTTCCACACGAGGACAAAGCATATTGATGTCCAGTACCATTTTGTTTGTGACATGATAGAGGATGGGAAGGTGAATTTGAAGAAATTTGACACTTTGACGAATGTTACTGATTCCTTGACAAAGCCTGTGAGCACAAAGAAGTTTAGATGGTGTTCGAAGTATATGGGTCTCTTGGCCCCTAGAAATTAGTTCCCTATTATCTATTGGCTCTTGAAAGGTGTTCGACAAGTGGGAGAATGTTGGGAATTAAGGTGTCTCAACCTTTGTAAGTTCCTAATGTTGGTATTCATTTATTTATGTAATTTTTGCCTACTATTATAAAATTCTATGTAAATCTTATTTTGTCACTTTGTGAGAGTTGGCACGGTGATGTGTCATCCTACATGGAAGGTGACTAGATGTATTTTTTTCCTCATATGAGGAGGTAGTTGTCCCATGTTGAGTTGGATGGTTTTGCCATGTGTCGACACCTAGAGGTCATGTGTTAGGATGTATGACAAATTCTATGATGTGTAATATATGACAGATTCTATGATAGTATAAGAGCCAAAAATAGAAGGGATGAATGCAAGTGTCATTTGCATGTATGACACTGTAAGAGGCATCTTTGACTTAGCCATTTTGGAGCGCCCAAGTTGGCCTATTACAAGTTGTAAGAGAATGTTCTAGAAATAGTCAGTTATGATAGATTCTCTTATCGCTGTAAGTGTTTTCACATATGACAGATTCTATGACAGATGTAAGATGTTTAAGAGCATTTATCATAACCTAGAAATAGTAAATTTAGGGTGCCCATGTAGAGGAGATTCCTATGACAGGATTGGAAAAGTGTCGGTGCCAATTAGAAAGTGTTGAACAAGTGTCACAGGTAGAAGGAGGGCATGGGAAAGTGTGACATGTGGATTTGGACACCCCACCTCCTAGAAGCTTCCTCTTATGGCTTGTAAAGTCTATATAAGGTTCTACTTGGAGCTAGTTTTGTATGTTGATTTGTACATATTGTTATGTTGCTAGAATTTCTCTAGAACCAGAGTGTTGTGAACTCTTGCAAGAGTGTAGCTTTGCAAGTGTATTGTAACCACATATTGTTTACTAAATAATACATTGGGTTGTGCTTTGGAGTGTGGGGTTTTTTACCCGAAAGGGTTTTCCCCACATATATTTGTGTTATGGTTTATGTTATGTTGTTGATTTATGTTTTATGATACATATCTTCTTCTTTGTTACTGTAAGGATTAAAAATTTGCATAACTCTCCCCTCATTAGTTCAGTGTAGGAAGATATTTCATGTACCTTACTTCCTTTAAAAAATATAGACCAATTGGAGAAAAAAGTGGGTACAAGACCTAATGGACAAGACAATAATGAATATATAGTGATGCTAGACATACACCATTAGTATTTGAGATTGTTACACATATTCTACATATGGGTTTTGTGGCACCTTACTTTGAGATCTATAATGTAAAAGGTGACACTAACACACACTTAAGATCCTTTATTGCAATATTTGTTGATTTCTTATATGAGGATAGATTGTTGGATAAGTTATTTCCAAGGAATTTAAAAGATTATACTATTGAATGGTTCTTGTCATTCCCTCGTAGATTTATACATACATTTGATGGTTTGACCAAGGAATTCTTTAAATTATTCTAAGTTAACATGGCCCTTAGAATTACTATTTATTATTTGTTTTAATGTATCTAAGGACCAGATAAGCATGTCAATGATTATCATGTCGTCAGATTTTAGTCCTTGTGTTCTAAATTGCTTACTCCCTTGCATGATCTTGAGTGCAAAATATCTTTATTAAAAGACTTCTTAAGCCAATTGTTGATACTATGTATCTCAATAGCTTTAAATCTTTTATGGATCTTTATGCACATGTCAACATAGTTAAATGTAAGCTATTAGATATAAATGTATTCAAATATGATTTTAGGTGGACAATGGGATCTAAGCTATAATTTTACCTACAACAAATGAAATGACACTCATAGCAAGGCTACAAGACACCTACAACTTGCAAAGGTGTGGTGGTGTTGCAAGTTCACTTACAACAAAGGCCAAAGTGTTAAAGTCTTATGTGTCACCTACAACTGTTTATGTTCTAGGAATGTGGCTTATCTTCTAGAGAAATTATTTTTCCTTATTGGGTAGCATCATACCTTGTCTTATTGTTGGCCATGACTGCATCTATTAACATCAACAACTAGGGCATCAACCATTTGTGTTCTAGGAAATAAAGTCGAAGCAATAGGGGTAGAAGATGAATTGACTAAGGGAAGAAAATTCTTTGACAACATTTATTGTGCTGATAGTTTTTTAGATAGTAGTAGTTTATCCTTGGTGGTGGATTCCCATTAGCTTGAACATGATTGTCTCATCCTTTTCATGCAACAATAGTTAGGGCAATAGATATCATGTTGATGGTTGTTGGCATTTAGCACAAGCATCTTGGCAATTGTTTTGGTAGTTTCTATTGGTGTTCATTTTGTGGGTGTTTCCCCTTTATGTGTCCATTCCACTTCCTTGCATATGCATTAATATCCTTCCATGGATAGGCATGTGATTCATCTACTAGGCTAGTTGTTTTCCCTTATTGGGTAGTGCCACAACTTGTATTATGATTGCATATGTTGATAATGATGGTCAGGGCATCAACTATTTATGTTCTGGGAAACAAACTTGACATGACAAGGGTAGAAGATGAATTGACTAAGGGAAGAAGAATTTCCCTTCCAAAGGGTGTGGGAAACCATATGAGCAAGAGGTTGGTTGGTTGGATAAACCTACTTGTGTGACTAGTAGAGTATTGGAGTCATGTAGAGTTAGATGCATCTTTTGGAGCCATGGAGACCCTTTTTCTAATGGTAGAGTTGGTGAGTTGGCTGGCTAGGTAATCTAGCGCTATGTAGGCTAACATTGCTAAGTTTTTCTTAACCTAGATGGTATACTGGCAAAGGCATGGAAATCCTAGGTAGAGCTTTGAGTCGTATTATAGGAAAAGTGGAGGCTGGGAGTTGGATTGTGGCTAGAGCCATGCTATTGGCTAGCAGAGAATATTAGAGCCATGTAGAGATGGTTGGTTGTGTTAACTAGAGTTGAGAGACTAGCTGATAATGAGAGCCATAGAAGCCATCCTGGTTGACTTGTTAGTTGAGGCTAGTTGCTAGAGAGAGGGTTTTACAGGAAGAAGAAGAACATTGTTGAAAGTGTGGCAGAGCAACACCTTTCTAACATTTAGTTTTAGTAGAGGTTGCATGCTAATCCAGTGGGGTTTACACAAAGAGTTTCCAAATTATTACAGGTGGACAATAAATCCTTTGTAAGGAGATTAAAGTCCTTCATTTTCCACTATTGCAAGTAGAGTTACATGTCATGTTCTCTTCAAGATAGTATGAGGCTATATCTGTAATCCCTTTAGAGTATCATAGGGCTTTGCATTCAACAAGACTTGATCCTTGGTAGCCTATTTGTGAGCTATTCAAATTCACCAATAGACCAAAAGCCACTTGACATAACAATTTTTCAAAGGGTAATAATTCAAAAGAAAATGTTAACCAGGTTACTACTATTTCCACTTTTCCTTCTTTTAAGTAAAATACTCCGAGAAAATTTACAAAATTGTGAGAATATTTGGATGATGCGCTTCAAAGTCTAGTGAGCACCAATTTGATTACTCCTCCTCCTATCCATGCTTTAGATTAATAAGCTACTCCCAAAGATATATAATGAGTAATCATTTTTGCAATTTTTATAGAGTTAGAGGAAATAACACACAATCATGCATGTGATTAAAACATAAAGTACAAGATCTTATTGATAATGACATGATCCATGTTGACGGTGTTAATGATGATGGGGATCTTGTTGTCGCATCTACAAATTGGTGCTTGGGAATGTATACTAATCCATTTCCCTCCCATACAAACAATATCAAGGCATAAGATACTATTGTTACAAATGATATGCACAAGGATAGTGATATTATGGATGAATATTATGTTTAAATATCATGATCCATCACATTAACATATTTTATGTGGGCACAATTGATACTAGGGATACATCTCCTCCTCAGGTACTACTCCATTGATTACATTTTTTGAATAGTAGATCCCATGGGACAATTACTATGGTCCATCGTATGTAACTAGCAATATTAAATGTTCATCACCTTCTCAATTTCGTATTGATCTTGCATGCTAATCTAATATATGCACAGACTATAAATTGTTAAACAATATTAAAATTGAGAGCATGCACGTTTTGGAATTTCATTGAATATAACTAATGAAATGTTAATCAACATATTGGGATACATTATTCTACATTTGAGAGTGATTCCTAAGAAATAACCCGTTTTATGTCATGTGACACCATCATTGGATGGATTTGGTGTGTTGCTTGGCTGACCATAGATAGAATAATGTAAAATCTATTCCTTCTATTTTGCATCAATGTGCCAAATTTGAACATGAAGGAAAGGTTATAAAAGTTGAACGAGATTAATATAAAAAAAATATCATATGCTAGTCATCTTGCATTGGATACATTTGTAAAAATACCAAAATACATGCCTTGTGAGAGGAACGATGTTGTGCATAAATTAAATATAAGATATATTTTGATGAATACAAAGAATTCAAAAGAAGTTTGATAAAGATTTTTCAAAGACTAAAGAGCCTCAAGTTGTAAAACCCATGGTTAATACACATAAAGGCCTTGATATATGCATGCCTTCTAATGATTCTCATGTATCCAATTACTTGCGCACCAAGAAATGTCACAGAAGCAAACGTAGAGGTAATACAAAAGCCAATGTTTTGTGCAAATAAAAATTCATGGATTCTAAAGCAAAGTGTTGTGGTACATCAAATGCCAAACATTTCTACACATCCATGATCATACAAGCAGTAATGGGTTAAGAAAGAACCACTTCATGTACCACCAATTGACAATGTATTTGTGAAAAGTATAAAAGATTATTAAGAAGAATGACATGTCACATAAAAATCAAGCCATGTGGAAGAGAATGCAAGAATTAATCTAGATCATTATGATGACATGTGCTAGAATGATGATGATCCTCCTAGATTTGTTCAATGATTCATGATCATCACTACAAACTATATATCTATATGTTTCATTTTCACTATCTCTTGCTTGTTTTTTTGCACTTTGGACCTTTTTTTACATGGCTTGTTTTACACATCCACTTTTACTCTATATTATGCTTCATTTTGGTTTTCCCCCACTTGGGGGACATTTGTACTTCTTTCTTACTTTAAATATTTGCTATTATGCTTGTTTACACCTTCTTTGTCTATTACTATGCCCTTGCCTTCCCTACTTTACTTGTATGATTGCCCATTTTTACCACTTTGGTGTATCATTTCCCATATGGTTTCCTACTTTTATGGTTCCTCGTGCTTTGACTTTATCAAGGTCTTTACCTATTCTTCTCATGTTTATCTATTTATGGTTACATGATCCATACCTTATGATCCTTACCATGCTTTGATTACAGGCTTATGATGTTAATGTGATGATTATGAGCCATGTCATGCTTTTACCTCATGCTTAGTTTTATCTTATACTCATTGCTCGTATCTTATGTTGTAAGCACATGTACCTTCACTATCCTGTCATGATCCTAGAGCTTCCTTATTACATTGGGTCCCACACTACCTTTCCCTTGCTATATTGTACTTTTCATTTCCTTACCATGCTTCTAGATATATCTTTTTGCATTGGAGAATCATGCCTTCAATATTGTTTTGTGTTACAAGACTAATCATATTCCTAAAGCTATCTTTTCACATTGGGGATATCATGCCTTCCCTATCCTATTGTATGCTTGCATGCCTTATCACATACCTAAGAGTTACAATGGGGACATTTAGCCTTCTTAATGTCCCAATACATTACACCTCCAAGGTCACCTTACCTTTTTTGTTACTTGTATTGGGGGTATATTTGTATACCTTGATGATCATCTCCAAACTATATGCTTTTTTTGCTTAATATGTCTTACTTGCTTGTCACATGATGCTATCTATGACATTCGTTATGCAAATACTTACACATCCTATATTACATTTACTTTTCATGCACTATTTTTCTCTCCTCCAATTCCTTACACACTTTGTATGCAACCAATTAGAGGGGGGCATATAATGTCACTAACATTCTTATGTTAATATTTTATATAACACATTGTGTTAGATAAAAACTCATCATCACACTTGGGATAGGGTTTACCACATTATATGGCTATGCCTGAAGTGACATACTAGATTGCTATAATTGCACCTAGCATAGTATTCAATATCACTTTCCATATAGGTAGAATTTCTAACCTTTTTCTTTTCCCACTTTCACATTTTCTAGACAATTACAAGCATACTTGTTATTTGTGTCCATTTCACTTGCGTGACAAAAGCTACCCATTGCACACCTTTATTTTACATGTCCCTACACAAGTGCTTGAACCAAGGAGAGAACCACACAAAGAAATCAAGATGGGCCCATTACTTTACAAGGCCCCATATCCCTTTGTGTCTAAATATTTATTTTTCATGCATGGATAAGAATGCTTGTATACTCTAAAATACATGCTCATCTTACGATTCACATGCACCTCAAAGTGGGTGCAAAATTTATTAGCAAAATTTGAATACTCATGTCAAATCCCATTTATTTTTGGGTCCATTTTGATGGAATGAATTAATACAATTACATAGTGACAAGTGGCATACTCTTATGTTATGCTAGAATCCTTCCCTGATCCCTATCCATCATCATTTACACCCATTTACATGCATTTACATACATTCAACCTCATCCTAGCTCAATTTACACCAATTTCAACGCATTTACCATATTATCAAATATCAACAAATGTTACAATCTTGTGTGAAGTTGGGCTCATTCCCCTAACTTTTATCTAGCTCTATACAGACATATCCCCATACACTTAGCCCCCACCTTATCCTTACACACACATACTTTGATACATTCACCTTATCTACACATTTATCACATTTATCCATACACTTACCTCGATATGGCTATACCCATGGTCATCTCCGCAATCACGAGGTCAACCCCACAATCATGGACTTGTCCCCATCCTTTCCAAGATTCAAAATTTAAATTTGGCCAATTGAGCCCCTTTTCCCCCACCTAGAGTTGAGTAAGTACACATTTAGTGAAATTTGATACTATGTGCTAGTATTTAAATACATTTAATGCATTCACTCCAACACATCTAGAATCTATAAGCCCTCACTTATTATAGAACACTAAAGGAGCAATCAAGAGCAAAACATTTAAATTTGGTGCACTAAAAGAAGTAATAAACATGCATACATCATTCTAGGGCACTTGCTTACTGTCTTCGAGCTGTTGCACATATTTCCAAGGCTTGACTTGAGAGAACATGTTTCCTTGTGACATGACAACAACCATTTCTAGGTATTTCTAAACATGCTAGCCCTTATATATTAGAAAGAGCATGGTAGAAGATAATCCAAACAAACAACATCTGGAGCATAATTAAACATTTCATGGGGCCAAATTTGGACTTAGGAAATGAATCCACAATTGTGAGTTCTACCGAAACCCGTGGACTTGGTCCTTGATAGAGCATATATTGAGTTCAAGTTCTAAGGCATTTCATTGATAGAGTGGCACCATTTCTTGAGCAAATATAATTCATATTTCAAAGTTGCATTTGAATTATCTACCATCTTTTTTAGATCTAAGTACACTTATTATCTGCATTTATTTCCATTACTTTGGTATTTAATTTTTAGAAACATTTAGCCCACAGATATACACATTTTAGTAATCTAGGTAAATTTATACTTATGTGTATGTATCTTATTGGATTAGTCTAGATTATCTTAAGGAAAATTTGTTTTCCTTTACATTTTAGTGAAGTTTGATCTTACACAACCTATTTTCCTCGTAGGAATTCTCATATTTATTAGGGTTGTTTTAGACATGATACAACTCTTCTTTATCATCTCTTTCCATACGTTTCTAGAGTCTGATTTTTATATACTTATGTCTTATGCTTAGGGTTTGTATTTACATAGTGATAGACATCCTTTATCCGACCCTCTAATATTATACCTTATTGCTCCTTTTAGACCTCATTCCTTTGTTGATATTCATGCATACATTTCATATCTTGATAGGTTCTTATCTTTCATTATGTATCATCCCTCTATCCTTGATATTCTCATGACACACTTTCTTAAGGATACATATGTGCTTTGTATTTAGGTCTTTTTAGGTCATGTCTCATGTTTTCCATCCTTCATAGAGTTGATTAGTGCTCATCCATGCCTATTAGATACACAAATATCATTTATCCACAAGATTAATGATGATCCTATGGATTGTGATGATACATAATTAGTAAGGTTTTACTTTGTAATACACCTTATATGATGGACATATATTATATAGTCTTGCCTCCTTCACCTTCTCGTGACATTGTTGCATCTCATGATGATCCTTTTTTCATGTGTCATGATGGTCTTACATACATAGAGTTGTTCATTTTAGATTACATATCTCCTCTCATATATGATGATGTGATGGATGATACACCTTCTCCCATGCCCAGTGATATGGTTGTTAGTTTGGGATTACCTATCTATGATGACAACCCCACTAATGAGCTTTATGGTGATTGTGTTTCTTATATCACTAGTGATATAACTTGTCCACCTTCAAACATGGTCATTAAGTCCCCCCTGTGTAGTTCATGCTATCCTTTCTTCTCTACATTGTGGCTCATGGTCTATTGATGATATATTTATTTATGAACACAATGATACTATGTTATCTTCTTATTGCAACATGAGGTTGATGACTCCTTGTTTCATGATGATGTTTCTTATGAAGAAAATTATAATAATACACCTATGATAGAATCATTTAGTGGAATTGAAGATGCAAAGATCCATGTTAGATCATTCTTATTTTCATACTATGCTTTTATACATGATGATTATTCTCTGGTAAATGCCTTCAGTGATACATTGATTAATAGAGCTAAGCAATGGTTTACTTCATGTCACATTTTTTATACATCCTTCCATGCTTTGTCATGTTCTTTCATAGATTACTTTATTATTAGACCTAGACCAAATTTTACTCATGATTTTCATTCTTCTTATTCTAGTGATCCATCCTTAATGGATCCAATTCATTTTTCTATGCATCATTATGATATACCACTTTTTAACAGAGATCCTCTTTTGGAACCATTCAATCTTTCACATGACATATCTTTGAGAAATCGTGGAGTACCTCCTCCTACATCCCATCTTGCACATGATTTAGGCATGCCCAAGGACGAAAAACAACATGAGGATCTTGCACAATTAGTTGATGACATGCCTTTTGCACCCTCCACCTCTTTTACATATACAAATATGGGATATGTTGAGTATGATATTTCAAATTATAAGAAATACCTCATTACTAGGATTGCTAATATATAATGGTATGTTGATACTTATACACAAAGTTCAATCACAAGATGACAATACTAAAGTATTCCACAATCTTTTGACATGTGACATTTTGACCTAGCCTTCACCAAATGGATTTGTGGCACCTTATTTTAAACAATATGATTATAGAGGTGATCCATTATGACATGTACATTACCTTCAAGTTATGTGTCTTCCTTATTTTCACAAGGATCGGTTGCTTGCTAAGGTGTTCCCACCAAGATTGAGTTACAATGCATTTGCATGGTTTTATTGATTGCTTTGCACTTCCATACTTCCTTTGAGGATTTGGCCAGTGCTTTCATGAAATGTTTTCATTCCAATGCCAAGCCTAAGATATTTATCTCTCAACTCATACAATGCAAATACAATGTATAAGAGCCAAAAAGGAATATATTTTTAGATTTCAAGATTTGACTAATAACATGTTGTCTCCACTGTGTGAGGATGAACTTCAACTCATATTTATCCATGATGTTTCACTCCCAATATTTAAAATCCATGTGTTTTCCATCCCACATCATTCATTTTAAGATTTCTGTGCTACTGTATGTAAATGTGAGTGTGCCTTACCAAAAGACCCCCCTTTATGTCAACGTATTTATAACACTTCCTCATTTTTTCACATGTCAACACCATTATCACATTAAAAAAATGGGGTCAACAAGGATGTACCTAATGATATTAATGATGATCATAATGCAATTTATCGACTAAAGTCCTTTAAGGAATTTACTACAATGGAAGAGCCTCCACACATGGTATTGTAATAACTGGTGTAATATAAATTCATTACCTCACCTCTTATCTAAATAATGGATATGTTTAAGCTTACAACACACAAGGTTAAGTACCTTTGTTCCTATCATTACACACACATACATTCTATATATAGATGTATTGCATTCAAACACAAAGTTCAAGACCTCGTGGATAAAGGGGAGGTAAACACTAAGCATACTCATGAACCCACGACCACTATGCTTGATCATATAAAGCACATAAGGGACATCAATAGATTGGTCGTCATGTTGAGTTACACATGAAATAAAAGAGAAACCACTTAATGTGCAACAAGAGACACATGAAATTGAAACAAAAAGCAAAGAAGAGGAAGAAACACATGGCCATGAAGACAGACTTGATGACTTCTTTTGGGACAATAATGAAGAAGAAACTCATGACCATTTAAAGAAAAATGCTAAACCTCCTGGATTTGTCACATGATTTATGAGAATCGATGTAGCATAAATTCATATATACCCATAGCCTGGACTTCACCTTTAGCTTTTTAATTTTCTTATCTTCTAATTTTGGCCTTTTTTATTATGCCTTGTTTGTTGTACTTTTCACACCCATTTCATCTTCTATGTTTGTTTTCCATGGTTATTTCCCCCCACTTGGGGGTGTTTTTGGTTTTCCATTTGACTTGGCCATTTTTCTGTGCTTTACTTACCTTTTCCTTTGCTTTTATTTCCCACTTGGGTTGTGCACTTGCCTTTGTTCATTTTCTATTATGCTTTTATGACACGTTGCCCTTTTTCCATGTTGCTTTCCCATGTTAGCTTCTTCCTTCTCATTTTATGATTATGCTTGTTCCTTGGTCCTTGACCATTACTTATTTCATTTTGAACCTACATTGATACATCATGCTTCTTAGAGCTTACATTTTGATCCTATATTGCCATGTTGTACTTCTAGAGTTACCTTTTATTATGGGGTAATCATGCCTTCCCCCACCTTGTACACTTATCTTGCAATGTCTTAAGCATTTATACCTACATCAAGGAACACTCATGCTCTCGTCCTTATACATTGAGCTTTCATTGATATATTTTTCACATTGGGAAGCTTCATGCTTTCTCTTGAGATCTATCTTTCCCTTGAGATCTATACTTTGCACCTTCACGGTTACATCCTTAAATTTGGGGAACATTATGCCTTCCTCATGATCATGTCCTAGGCTTCCATACCCATATTCTTACTATACATGTTATGTATACATCAGAGGTATCATGCCTTTCTCCACACATTGCCTTGTTCCTACCTATGTGGCACTAGAGAATTATTACTTTACCTACACCATTGTGTGCTTATGCTCTTAGATGCCACACTAAGGGCATATGTCGTGCTATATCCCTATGTACTCACATGAGTGTTTTTGGCCATCAAGGGCCACATCATCATTTTATTACCTATGCTAGGGGCATCATCACCTCCTACATCCTATCTCCAACCCATATATGCTTATTATGCCTTATCATTTTAGATGTTACACATGCTTATCACATAATGTTTTCATTATTGATAGTACTTCACATCATCTCATGTTTATCTATAGATCACATTTACTTTCACATACAATTTCCCTCTCCTTCAATTCCTCACATCATATGGATACAACCAATTGAAGGGGGCATGTATTGTTGCTAACGTTCCTATGTTGAGATTTCTAGTAGTGAAATGTGCTATAGAGTCTCACTACTATGACTAGATAGAGCGTCATCACATGACATGCCATGTTCCCATGCATCTTCTCATCTTATGGCTACCATGGCAAACACACCATTATCATTTTTTGAACAAACACATTTTTTATAACTTCACTAATTTCTTATTGTTTTTATTTCTTAAACAATTGACAATTTCCTATTTTATACTTGATTTTCACTTGAGAGACAAAAGTTACTAATTGCATATTTTTTCTTTTATTTTGCAGGTTCCTATGTAGTGTATTGAAGGACATACTTATATGATCACATCTTGCAGGGTTCATTAGTTTATATGGATGCACCTTTTATCCTTTGTGTTTTTGAATATTTACTTTATATGCATGTTTGTGAGTGCTACATACTTTGAGATACATGATCATTTTGGGATTCACATGTATCTCAAAGTGGGGGCAAAATATAACAATGAAATTTCTATAACCATATTTCCTATTTGGTTTTGTGCTCATATGAGGAAATGTCTCAATGCATGTACATATTGACAAATGGCACAATCATATGTGAAGTTGGGCTCATTCCCCTAACCTTTATCCATCTCTATACACGCATATTCCCATGCACTTAGCCCCCACTTTATCCTTATGCACACATGCTCTAATACATTCACCTTATCCACACATTTATCCATACACCTACCTCCACATTATTGTTAGCTACCTAGATCTAATTGTCCCATCACCCAAGGTCATTTCTACAATCACGGGGTTGACCCCATGGTCATAGATTAACCCTATCATTTCTAAAATTTGAAATTCAAATTTGGTTGGCTGGGCCTCCTTTTTTTCCTAAATTGAGTTGACTAAGTACACCTTTTGCAAAATTTGATTCTATCTGCTAGTATTTAAAGACATTCAATGCATTTATTCTAACACATTTGAAATCCACAAGTCCTCTTTCATTCTAGAGCACTAAAGGAGCAATCGATAGTGAAATGTTTAGTTTTGGTGCACTAAAAGGAGCAAGAACTATGAATACATTATTGTAAGGCCCTTGCCTATTGTCTTTGAGCTTTTTCACACATTTCTAGTGGTTGGCCCTGGAGAACATATCTCCTTGTGACAAAACAACAACCCTTTCTAGTTTTTTCTAATTATTGCCAACCCTCAAATATTAGAAAAGAGTAGAGTAAAATAAGATCATCCTAGCGAATAATAAAATAGAATTCCACATTACATACGGTCAAATTTGGACCAAGAGGACAAATATGTGATTGCGAACTTGACCTGAACCCACATATTTGATCCTTGATAGAGAGTACATATTCAAAATAGGTTTCAAGACAATTCACTAATAAAGAGATACCATTTCTTAAATAAATATATTCAAATTCAAAAATTATGTCAAAATTATTAATCATATTTAAAACTAAATACACGTATTATTCACATTTATTTTTGTTACTTAATATTTAATTTCAAAAACATTTAATCTACATATATACATACTTTATTAATTATTAAACTAAATTAATTTATATTTATTTATACATCTTATTAAATTAATCTAGATTAACTAAAGTTAAAAACATATACAACAAAACTCTTCAATCATTATTTTTTCTATTCTTGTCTTTTTCTAATAATTTAACACCTAAGCACAATCTCTCTTAAAGAATCTCACAGTGTAATCTACCTCCTCCAACTATATCTCCCTAGATATTTTAATATACTGTACCCACAAAAATTTACTTTAATATGGATTATACAAGATCTCTTAAAACTTGAGATGTTGTGATACTTTTGTTTGTATGCATTTGCCTAGTCTCAAGGCACTGACTTCATAGGATACCTTGGTAGGTGATACCAACCTTGCATAGAGTATAAGATCAATATCTCTAGAAGGTGTCCAACCACATAAAACACATCACATTGTACCTTTGTGAAGGCAAAGAGGGACACACTTTTCGCTGGTCCAAGCCTAGGGATCACACTGGTCCTATCCAAGATTAAAAATTCAAACCTATATCACCTTCACCTTTTTCAAATAATTTGTTTTACAAAGCAAATGATTAAAAAAGGAAAAATTATAGTCAAACCCCACTAAAGTATGAATTTTCATATCGATGATATTTTATCCACATTTTCATGGGGAATTGAGTACGCATAAACGACCATCATTGAATATATTTTTATCCCCTCCCGCATGGAAATGGACATCATGGCCTATAGTCAAACCATAGAAATAGTAAAATTCTAAAATAGTGGCTCCCATTATTTAATGGTAAAAATTAATTGAAATAATTCGGGGCTAAACACGGAGGGCAAACGATTTGACTTGATATGTTTGGATGCTTTTACACATGTTTTTATAAAATTGGCTTGAGTTTGAAAATGTGATGAATGTCTCGTTGTTTCTTGCGAAGCATGTTGTGTTGTAATGTTGTATTTTATTTTTATTTTTTAAATTAAAAAAAATATTGTGGAAGCTTTGAAATCTGTAAATTGAAAGTTTAAGTGGTTGGTGGTTTGTTGCTTTCATTGGTAGACATTTTGTATTTATGTAATGGTTAACTTGAGCTTTAATCATTAATTTAGTAACTTTTATTTTTTAAAGTTTTAATTTAATGTGATATATTTTTTATTAATCATTTATTGAATGAAGTTTTTTATGTTGTTATTTAAGTGTTAGACAATCATTTATTAAAGATATGATGTTTCTAGATCCGAGACGTTGATGATAATAAAACATACATAATTTAATCCAAAGTATTTAAGTTCAATCATTTATTATTTATTTTAATTTTTTTTTTACTTAGTTTGATTTCGGGTAGGGTGAGAGAGAGAGAGAGAGAGGAGTTTAATCTTCGTAAGTGATTGATGTTGAGCTTTATGGTTATACAAATGAGCCAAGTCTCAATAGGTTTAGAGTTTATATGCACAAGAGAGAGGTAGGTAATTGATCTCATTAGGCTAAGCCACTCTTTAGTTTTGACTTCATGACAAAGCTAACCTACTTGTTTACCCACCTTAAAAATATATTTAGGTTTGGATGCATTGTTTTGTATTTTTTTTTTTTTATTAAGAGGGGTAAAAACTTTATTGAAATTCAGAAAAGAACATTACAAAGCATCAAAGGGCCAAGGCCCTAGTAATCCATAAGAACAGCCATACAAAGCATGAAACAACATCATCCTTCACCAATACCATTCCCATCCTCAGCAAGAATCTTCTCCAAGTCATATCGGAGCTCATGAGGAACCTGCTCCCATTCATCAACCTTCCAACCATCTAAATGCTCAGAAGCCCACTTAGCCAAACAATCTGCTACCCTATTCCACTCCCTTGGAATATGGACAAAAGACACCATCTCCATCAAAGAACTTATCTACAGAATTTGTTGCACCATCATAGCCAACTGCCAACTAACATCAGAAACCTTCTGTGTATTCAGCAAATTAATCAAAACCTGTGAATCAGACTCACAGATAACCTTGCGCCATCCCAAAGCATAAGCCCTCTCCAAAGCATAGAGGATCGCCAAACCTTCCATAAGGTTGATAGTTTGCCATCCTTCATGAACAGAGTAGAAAAAAACCACCGATCCCGAAATATCCCTGCCAGTCCCACCAATCCCAGCAGGCCCAGGATTGCCCCTTGAAGAACCATCAGTATTGAGCTTCAGAATGCCAGACGGAGGGGGAAGCCATCTTCCCACCCTTTGCACTTTCTTTTTCACTCGCCTTCCTTTCCTAACACAAGCAGAAGCTGGAGACAACCCCTGAATACCCAATCTATCCACCAACTCAGCATCTCCTTTCTCCAAAGGGAACACCACATCACACTTAGATTCCACCGTCTCCCGAATCATACTCATAATTTTGTGCCAAACTTGTTGAATCAACAACTTCTCACCTTGAAATACTCTGTGGTTCCGTTCCAACCAAATCTGCCATAGTATGAAGGAAGGCCCAGCATACCACACATCTTGCAAGAAAGAGGCCATAGAAGGAGGTCTACCCAGACTACTCCAAAACTCCACCAGGGATGAAGCATGAACACAGGGGCTTTTCTAAACTTCCCACCAAAAATGCCAAAGCTGTAAAGTCAAGGGACAACGGAAAAACAAGTGAGAGGAGTCCTCCTCTCCACATCCACACATAACACACATAGAAGGACCTTGAAAACCCCGCTTCTGAATATTATCCCAAGTCAAGCACCTATTCCAAGCCAAAGTCCAAATAAAGTAGTTACACTTCGGCCAAGAAAGCTTATTCCACACTTTCTTCCACCAGTGAACCTCTACCCCCTCCAGCTGGTTAGATAACAACACCTGATATCCAGAAGCAACAGTATAGACACCCTTAGAATTAGGAGACCAAGAAAGAACATCCCCTTCCTGGAGGGAGCTACAACGTCTACGAGAAAGGATACTATGAAGCTCAACACACTCCTCCTCCATACCAACAACAGGCCACTCATCAGGATTCTTCCATCTTGCCACCACCAACTGCCCATGAGAAGTAAAGGACTTGAAGTCACTCACCCTTGACCAACCAACTTCACAGAACCTCTGGCACAGAGTCACCAAATTAGGAAACTGAGAAACAATGGGAGGAAAACCATCCCAAGAATCAGACCAAAAATGAGCTTTTGTCCCTCTTTTACAAATCCAAAATAAACCATCCTTGACCAGAGTAGCCCCTTTCTTGAGCGTACTCCAAATCACCGAGCCTTTCCCCACCAGTGGATACCGAGGAATATCAATTTGAGGGATCCCTGGGAAGTATTTCTGAGTTAATATCCTGGCCCAGATCCCATCCTGCTCCACACACCACCGCCAATACAATTTAGCAGCCAACGCCATCCCTGACAACGACGACTACCTTAACCCGAGGCCGCCAAACTGCTTCGGGCTACAAACAATGTCCCATCTAACAAGGCTCCATTTAGAGGACAATAAGCTACCAGCCCATAAAAACTGTCTTGCTAAGGAATCCAATTCCCTAACAAAACCCAAAGGGGCCACCTGAATCATACATCTATAAATGGGGAGGGCCTGCACCATAGACTTGAGCAACTGAACACGACCCGCAAAGGACAACCAGCGATGGGTCCAATGATTAACTTTCACACGAAATTTATCCAGAATATTCTGCCAAGGCTCCTTGGGAAGTCTTCCAATAGAGATGGGAATACCAAGATAGGTCAAAGGGAGAACCCCAGTCTGAAATCTCAAGATATGAGCAATTCGCCTCTGAATGGAACCTGGAGTATTGAAGAAAAAGATGGAAGACTTATCTTCATTGATCAATTGGCCCGAAGCTAGAAGATAAACATCCAACACCTTGCGCAAATTCAAAGCTTCCCTAATTGTAGCCATACCCATCAAAGCAATGTCATCAACAAACTGCAAGTGAGATTGTGGAGGTAAACCACCTCCCCACCCCCAACCCTGAATGAAACCTAACTCCACATTCCTTCTTATCAAGCGTCCCAGACCCTCAACAAGAAGAAGAAACAAGTAAGGAGAGAGGGGGTCACCCTGCCGCAAACCCCGAGAGGCGCCAAAAAGCTTAGAGTGCTCACCATTTACTAACACAGAGAAGGAGACTGAAGTAACACAACTCATAACCCAATAAATCCACGCATCCCCAAAACCAAAAGCACCAAGAACCTTCCGAAGGAAGGACCATCGAACACGGTCATAAGCCTTAGCCATATCAAGCTTGATGAACATTGCCTTATCTTTAGAATTAGCCATAGAGTGAATGGTTTCAGTTGCAATAACAACCCCATCCAGAATCTGACGTCCCGCCACAAAACCACTCTGTTCCTCAGAAATCAGCACTTTAAGCCACTTTTTCAACCTATCAGCAATCAATTTAGAGATAATTTTATAAATCACATTGCAAAGAGAGATAGGACGAAATTGACTTAACCTATCCGCCCCATCACACTTTGGGATGAGAGCAAGGAAGGTAGAATTCAAAGCCCGTAACATCTGTTTATTCTTATGAGACTCTTGAACAACTACCAACAAGTCCAACTTGATAATCTCCCAGAATTCTTGAAAGAACTCAATCGGGAAACCATCAGGGCCAGGAGCTTTCCCCCTCTTCATTTGAAACACGATCCCCTCTAGCTCCTCAATCGAAATATCACTCATAAGATTCTCATTCATCTCCCTAGAAACCAAAGAAGGGATACAAGAAAGGACCTGAGCTTCCTCATCAGAACCCCCCCGCGAGTCCTCCCTAAATAAAGAAGCAAAATATTGCATAGCTTCACATGTGATTTCCTGCAAAGAAGAAAGAGTTTCACCCCTATCATTCACTAGAGTAGAAATAGAATTGCCATGTCTCCTGGCTTTCACCGAGTTGAAGAAAAAAGCGGTATTTTTATCCCCTTCCTGAAGCCACTCAATCCGAGCCTTTTGTTTCCAAAAAACTTCCTCTCGTAGCTCACACTCTTCCAATGCTTTCAAAGCCCTAGTCTCTTCCCGAAGCAGGTCCTCAGTCACTCCATCCTCCCTGATCAACCTCGTAATACCATCCAACTCAGCCTGGGCAGCAGTCTTAGCATGGAAAATGTTTCCAAAGCACTGCCGATTCCAACGTTTAAGCTGATACTTGACAAATTGAAGTAACTTAGCAAAAGTATACATTGCTGTACCATAAGCAGGTTTACCATACCTCCACCACTCAACAATATAGTCATGGAGAGAGGAGTCTCGCAACCACATAAACTGGAACTTGAAAGAAGGAGACCGAGGCACACGAGTTGAAGAAATAGCCAGCTTGATAGGCCAATGATCTGATCCCCTCCAATCCAAAATTTTCAAGCTAGAAGACCACAACCCACCAACCCAGTAGCAAGAAACCAGAAAGCGGTCAAGTCGTTCCGCAATGCAGTTATTCCCAATCCTCCGATTATTCCAAGTAAACTGGCCATTAATGGGCTTGATATCCACCAGATTTAAAGCTGAAATGTTATCCTGAAGTAGCAGTGCAGAAGGCTCAAGCCTCGCAATACCACCCCTCTTCTTAGCCAACTCAGAAATAGCATTGAAGTCTCCAGCCATAATCCACGGATGGAAAGGAACCATGCTTCGGACAAACCGGATATGGGACCACAACAGTTGTTTACCCTGAAGTTCAGTAGGCGCATAGATATTGGAGAAGAGAACAGACTCCCCTGTCTCAAAACAAGAAGTAATCATAAAGATAGAAGACTGAAAGGACAACCACCAAAGAGGGCGGATCTTCCGAGGATTCCATAAACAAGCCACTCCTCCAGCAGACCCTTGAGCACCAATACACTGGCACTCTCCACTCCCCCACAACTTAGGCACTAAACCAAACATACACTCCACTGATAACTTAGTCTCCTGCAGGAAAAGAACATCAGGAGATTGACTTCTAACCAAATCACGAACAGCTTTTTGTCGAGGGCCACTGTTCAAGCCCCTTACATTCCAGGATAGAACAATCATTTCAAGGGGCTCGAAAAATGAGAATCCAGAGTCTTAACAGACCTTGACTCTACCAAAGTTTCCCCTGTTAATTTAATCTTATCCAAATCTTTTTTTCTACCAAGCTTGGAAGACTTCTCCCCAGTCCCTTTTTTTGGATCCTTTTGATGAAGACCCAAATGAGAAGAAGAAGACTTATTAGTCTTCACCCCCTCAGTCCCTACATTTGAAACAAGAGGAGAACCATCCTCACCACCCTTCTTCCCTACTATAATAGGAATCGATTCCACCTGGACTTCCATTTGAACATCTGTGTCCATTTGCAAAGCCCTATTATCTTGCAAAACCTGAGTAGCTTCAGAAAGAAGGCCCTCCTGTCCTATACCTGAAGCACCCTGATCCATATTCACCAAGCCTGGATTCACTTCCTGCTGGCTGAGATCATCTAAAACTTCAAATCTGTTGAAAGAATCTTCATCCTGCCTTTCCTTCAAAGTCCTCTTTTGACCTCGATTCCTATTTCGAGCCTTGACAGGAACGAAACCATCAGCCCCATCCACATCACCAGGAATGGGTTCCTTCCCCTTTTCAACTCTAGGGGGATTGCGGGGAGGCTGAGAAGGCTGGGAGTCCACAGGCCTAGCCTTAGGGCATCTCCTCTGTAAATGTCCATATTCATGACAGAGACGGCACCGAAAAGGAAGAGTCTCATAGTCCAACTGCTGCACCCAAGAGTAAGGACCCGCACACATATCCACCGAATCTGGCAAGGGTTTACTTAAATCAATCTCAACACATATACGAGCAAAAGTCATCACCTTTTTAACTTGAGTCTACTGTGAAGCACCAACTGGTTTTCCTAGCATTGAAGCTAACAAGTGTAAAACATCATCCCGCCAACATTCCACAGGAAACCTTGGAAGCCGAACCCACACTGGAACCTGGTTCGGAAGCTCTTCAGCAGGATTGAATCCTGCATGCCAAGGTTTAATGAATAACCCAATCTGATTATGAAAATAGGGGCCTCCTTCAAAGGCCTTATTGCGATCTACCAAGCAATTGAATGAAACCATGAAAAAATTATTTGCTAAAAGCATAACCTCCATTTCTCCCTCTGGCATCCAAGTCCGTTGGGCCCATGATTCAAGAAATTGTAAAGAAACCCGCATCCCCATAAACTTGCACAGCAATGCATGCTTCGAATAATAATCAATATCTTCAGCAATCATCTCCAGCGGGATAACCAATTTTGGCCTCTCCTCACAACGTTCAAGACATCCATTGATCTTTGTAATCCGAGTACCACCAGACAAACCCGACCCAACCAAACCTAGATCTGGTGAGAACAAGTTATTATTAAAAACCTTCGAAGCGTGCGAAGGAGAATTTGCACCAACCGCTGCTGAGCGAAAATCCATCTTAGGACTAGCCCCTGAAGACTCCTCGATCGGCATTGAAACTAAACAAGATCCAAGGCGGGCAAGCAGGCCCCCAAGAAAAAAGAACCACCACTAGGGTTTAACCGATCCACCACCCAGCACTGCCTTCGAACTGCAGACCCAAACCAACCAGGCACAAAAACCCCACCCACGGCCTCCAACCAGGCACAAAACCCCCGCACGCTCAGGGAGAGAGAGACACCGATGCCACTGAAAAAACTTTGCACTGATAAAAAAACACAACCCCAGACCTCCCCAAAACGCATGCACTCCCCACACTTCGCACGACCAAGAAAAAACCAGAGGATCGGGCTAGGGCACGAAAGCCCTAGCTCGACATGCAGAGCAAAAAATCAACATCCTTCCTCAGCCCAGCTGCCAATTCAGTTCTTTCCTACATGCCTCATTGTTTTGTATTTAAAGAGCAACATAATCTCCATTTTTATATGAAAATGGATGTTTCATGCATGAGACCCTCTATTTTTCCATTGTAAAGGAGAATGTTAAATATGAGAATCCCTCTTATGTTACTTAGTTTAATCCAAAGCATACATTAAATATACATAGTTTAATCCAAAGCACTCAAGTTTAATCATTTATTATTTAAAAAATTCTACTTTTTTACTTAGTTTGATTCCGGGTAGGGTGAGAGAGAGAGGAGTATAATCTTCGTAAGTGATTGATGTTAAGCTTTATGGCTATACAAATGAGCCAAGTCTCAATAGGTTTAGAGTCTATATGCAAGAGAGAGGTAGGTAATGATCTCACTAGGCTAAGCCACTCTTTAGTTTTGACTTCATGACAAAGCTAACCTACTTGTCTACCTACCTTAAACATATGTTTAGGTCTCGATGCATTGTTTTGTATTTAAAGAGCAACATAATATCCATTTTTATATGAAAATGGATGTTTCATGCACGAGACCCTCTATTTTTCCACTGTAAAGGAGAATTTTACAAATGAGAATCCCTCTAATGCAAAGTACTCAAGTTCAATAGTTTATTATTTAAAAAATTCTAATTTTTTAACTTAGTTTGATTCTAGGTAGGGTGAGAGAGGAGTTTAATTTTCGTAAGTGATTGATGTTGAGCTTTATGGCTATACAAATGAGCCAAGTCTTAATAGGTTTGGAGTCTATATACAAGAGAGAGGTAGGAAATTGATGAAATTGACTTCACTAGGCTATGACACTCTTTAATTTTGACTTCATGACAAAGCTAACCTACTTGTCTAACTACCTTAAAAATATGTTTAGGTCTCGATACATTATTTTATTTTTAAAGAGCAACATAATCTCCATTTTTTATTTATGAAAATGGATGTTTCATGCATGAGACCCTCTATTTTTCCATTATAAAGGCGAATTTTACATATGAGAATCTCTCTTATCTTATAGAAATGGACTAGAGTTTGACTTCCTCCTAGTTTAACTCATATAATGCCCCTCATATGAGTTTGTTTGTCTACTATAGAAGGAGTAATGTTAAATCCTTATTCTCTATTTAGACATCCTTAATAGTTAGAAGGTAAAAAGACCCATAAAGCACCAAAAACACCTCTAGACTATAGTAGGCTTGAACTTTCCAGAGTCCATAAAGTTATTAGAGAAGTGCTTTTGGATTTAACCGTGTGTATTTCTCTATTTCAATGTTTTGGATCACAATTAGTGATCCATCATCAGAAAGATTATTGAGTGTGATCTGAAACGTTGAAGCAAAGAAATACGCATAGTTAAATCCAAATGCACTTCTCTATTAACCTCTAGACTATAAATCACTTCTCTAATAACCTCTAGACTATGTTAACTCTGGGGAAAAATCACGCTTTTAAGATTCAAGACACCATCTTGTTGCATCACTCTTAAGTAATGTTTTCATTTATGTGAGATCATCCAATAAATCAAATTATGTCTAAACTATGGATTGCACATACCTTACTCTAAATACATGTTGCACCTTCCCCTACTCAAGCACAAGATTCACAAATGATGCACTCAAACATATTTATCAAGCTTACTTAAAGATTATGTCATCTACCAAGGTTAAAATTTCTCATAGGTGCAATTTAGCCAAGTTCAATCTCTTGGTGGCTTTGATGGACTAGATCCCCTGACGACTTTTGATTCACATGTTTCCTTATAATTACACCGAGAGGTGTTATACAATGGCATAAAAGTACCTCATATTGTGAGTGTGTTTATCTTACTATTTTAAAAATACATGACCAATGGAATAAAAAATAATACAAATATAATTAAATAACTAACAATAATAAAATCCTCTACACCAAAATTGAAATTAAATAATTAGAAAATTAATAAAATAAACTAACTTTTAAATTAAAATGAAATTAATTTAATATAAATTTAAATAAACTAGAACTAAATCGCCTTCTAAATTAAATATAAATATAAGAAATATATCTCTTACTGTATACATAGATTTATCTACTATTATTGTAATCTACTATATAAAAATAAAGATATGGATATCTATTCCATCCAATTATTCACATTTCACCACGTAACTCCCTTAAAATGTTATCATATCAACTCAAAATCACTATTCTCTATCCAACCTTGCTTATCCACCTAAATTACCCAATATTTACATTTAAAAATTAATCTAATTAAAAAACTCCATCAACCCAAAATATTGCCAATCTTAGACATGATATTTCCACAGTACATAATACAAGTGTAGAGCTACTGGTACAACTATGTATTGCTTTTTTTTGCATCGGTTTTTCGATCACACTCCGCCATCCATCATCTTTTCGTCCTAATGATGCAAAAAAAGCAATACACAGTTGTTCCAAAGCTCTACAGTTATTGCCAATCTTCCCCCACCCCAAACAATTGGGTCTAACCTAAAAAAGTTATCCTTGGTTTAAAAAAATAAATAAAAATTAACTAACCCCAATTTCAACAGTACGAAGTCTTAGCCGGTACCCGCCCATGTGACCCCACCGCTTAAAAACTCGGTAAGCTTGAGCAGCCCTTAAGCACCTGCATACTATTTCAGGCCATAAATGCTTCAGCCACCCCTTTTTGAGGCCGAGTTGTACGGCCTCTGTTGCAATCATACAGCGCAACAAACAAGAGAGTAAAAAAAAACACTAACAATAATAACAACGAAAGACTTAGCACATCACGGGGTCAGGAGTTCGAATCAAAGTAAGTGTCAAAGTTTGTTACAACCTCTAAATCCCTGGCCTGAAATCACAACCAAAGAATATGCAGAGAAATCACTGTAACTGTTTTTCTTAAAACTATGTGAATGTGTTTGTAGGAAGCTGAATTCGCATCAGCAACTGGTGCGACTTTTTTTGTTTAGTGATTGATTTGTATCCAATCTTGGAAGCTTGGAGTCCTAGGACGCAAATCATTTAAAGCTATGTGAAAATTTTCATGAAATTTGTCTAGGCAGGTTATATATAGGAAAGATTTGAAGCATAGAGAGAGAAATATTTAGGGAATATTTGTTCATAGTTTTCAGGATTGAAAGATTTGAGGTATATACAAGGAAATGTTTATTTAAACTTTTCAGAATGGAAAGATTCGAAGTATACACAAGAAAGTTGTGTTTAACCTCTCCAGTATTGAAAGATTTGTTTAGATTTTTCAGTATCGTAAGGTTTGTTTAAATTTTTCGTTATGCGAAGATTTGAAGTATACACAGAGAAATTTATAGGAAATATTTGTTTAAATTTTTTGCACAAAGAAATATAGAGGAAGGATTTGTTTAAAAATTTTCAATATGTACAAAGAAATATATAGGAAATGTTTGTTGAAAGTTTTCATTGTGGAAAGATTCTAACTGTACACACGCAACTATGGAGGAAAGATTTGTTTAAGTTTTCCATGATGGAAACATTTTTAGCATACACAGAAAAAGACTTGTTTTTGCAGTATAGGCAAAGAAGTATATAACAAAGATTCGTTTATATTTTTCAGTATGGAAAGATTCGAAGTATGCACGAAATATGGAAGATCTTGTTTAAATATTTCAGTATCGATCCGTGTCAGTAAAAAATACTGTGGAGATAAATCAGTTAACCTAGATGGAGGGACTGAAATTTTTATTTTCAATTTTTGGTTAGGGACTCGAATCAGCGACGTGGTTGAAGATCAAACCGCAGGGAGAAAGATAAGACGGCGGATATTTTTTTAGGGATATATGCAGAGAACATATTATATCAGGGCTTTGTTATACGAGGATTATGGATATTTTGTACTGCAAGGGAATTCATCGCTCTTATGAAATTCAGAGGATTTAAATCACGGTTGGTATTTAAGGTTTTCTTTTTCCGTTTTGCGTGGTTATGTGAGAAAATATTGTGTATATTAGGGGAATATTAGTGCTGGAGTTTGTTTGTTGCAGTGTAAAAGTTATTTTTTTTTACTGTGGTGGTCAGGTTGAAGGATGGCTAGAAGTTGAGGATTTGCATGCTTTGAAGGTGTAAAAGGGGAAAACGTGAGTGCAGGTTTTTGTTCTGAAACGCACGAAGTTGCCAGTGTATTTTCAAGATCATAAGCCGAGGTTATGTGCTGCCGGAGGGAATGAGGTGTTTGGTTTTGAATGTTGGGGTTTACAGAGTTTCTTTGGGCTGCAGAATTGGCAGAAGGGATGATGTATCGAATTCTTTATGAAGAAGCCGCGTAGAAGTTGTCGAGGCTTTGATCCAAGGTTCACCTTCAGGGAAACGGAATTTGGTGTTGGTGTTGGTTAATATATTAGGTGCAGAATTCACAGGCATTTTTTGGTGGAAGAGTTTGATTTGTTTCTTTTTCCATGTTCGATGCTTCTTTAATGTCAAAGAGATTTATGAGGCTATTTTGAAGAGGAGAGAATTCACTGCTTATAGATTTGATAAACCACTCAATTAGTAATCAAGGAGCACAAAGTAATGCAGAATCTACAGAATCTTAGGAGGAGGAAAAGGTTTGGTTTGATTTTCTCGATGCTTTGAGAGGATTAAGAGATTCATAAGGCAGGTTGGAAGAGTAGGGGATTTTCACTGATTTTAACAGCGTTTTGACTGTGCCACTGCGTTTCAGTTGTTGACTGGAACAAATTTACATGTTGCAGATACTCTGAAATCCATTCATGAAAGTTGGAGCTTGTTTTTGGGTGCAAAGTGCTTTGAATTCCTTAAACTGGGGATGACAATAAGTGTATCTCATTTTTGGGTGCAAAGTACATTGAATTCTTTGAACGGTGGATAGCAATAGCTGTATCTCATTTTTTGGAGAGGTAAATTGTAATGCTCACCCATGGACGCCACTTCGAAGTGGAAAGGAGTTCTAAGCTTAATAACTGATTTTGTTTTTGTGTTTGGCATGGTCAAATTTTTAGTGGTCGGGTTTACTTCTTCAAAGCTCCAAGTCTAGAGGTGGACTGAAAACATTTTTACTTACCAAAATCAATAGGGTAAGAATAAAGGGAGGAGTTCACTGTAATTGGATGGCTTGGAAGAATTGTTTAGCTTTGATAACTTTAGAGAACTTGCTAGAATTTGTGTATGGTAATACAGTACAGACTGGATTGCAGCTTTTCAGTTAAGGTTAATTTCTTCTGCATTTTGATTATTTGCTCAGAAGATATCGGAATTTTTAGTTAAAATGCCATCTAGGAACAGGAAGAGGTAGGCACAGATACATGATAGGTGATATTATAATGGAAGAGTTAGATGCACGAATGGATCAGAGTTTAGGTTCAATACTGACTCAGACTACGGAAGAGGTAGCTAGAGCTGCAATGGTAGCAGCACAAAGTGTTCGCCCTAGTCCTTCAATAGTTGTTTCGGCAAAGCAACAACATAACCATAATTTGCAGAAATGGAAGCGACAGTTGCAGAAAGTTTGGAGATGGGGTTTGCATTCCCGGGAATCTGATTGGCAGTCATCTTTTAATCCAGAATTATTAACGAGTCAGAAGCGCCAGTGGTATGCACTACACTTACAGGCCTTGGTGAGTTGTTCTTATATTGCATTTTTGTTTAATCAATACTGGAAATTTGCTGTGGATGGCTTTTGCTTGCTGGTATCTTTATAATATTTTGTATAAATATGGCAGCAACAAGTTGCTGGTTAGTTTTATTAGTCAAGCTTTCATTATTTCTTATTTGATCAGTTTATTGAAGTTTGAACCATGGTTGTAACTTGTTTGCCAGTAGATGCATTTTCATTGCTTACCTTTCTCAGAGACAAAAATGCATGACATCTTTTCTGAATATTACAAAGTTTTGTGGTATGGATGCCGACTGGAATAATTGGGAAACAAAAAGTTCAAACTAGGCTATTTATTTGGTTGTAACTTGTTTGCCAGTAGATGCATTTTCATTGCTTACCTTTCTCAGAGACAAAAATGCATGACATCTTTTCTGAATATTAGAAAGTTTTGTGATATGGATGCCGACTGGAATAATTGGGAAACAAAAAGCTCAAACTAGGCTATTTATTTGTTTTACGACGAGACTACCTTTACTTTTGTTAGGTACCAACTTTATTTCTTAAAATTGTTATTAGCGTTGGCATATGTTTCATGTGATACCTTTTGTATGCAGTTGTTACAGTATTTTGTGTCATTGGTTGGCCCTGCTTCTGCAGTTAATTGTGTAGGTTTCTTTTTTAAAGAAGTTGTTCAGAGTAAAGGGTGTGCATTTTCAATGAACATACCTATTACGCCTCCTGATGTAATCACTATTATGCATTTTGAGTTTGGATAAAATTATAATCTTTTGAGAAGATTGCGTTGATTAGGAGAAGCTTTCTCAATGTGCCAACCTATATCACTATTGAGATTAATGAATCTTTGTGCATCAGATCTATCTAGAGGCGTTGCATCCTTCATGTTTGTCAAGAGCTCTATAATTTCCTAGCAGAAGGGTTGGAAAGTAGAAAACTATTCTCCTTTAGACAGATTGCATGAGTTCTCCAATATGGCACAATGGTACACATAAGTTTCCATTTATGCTTATCTGGCATTGACTCGGCTATGTACACATTCCTTGGTATTGTAGGAGCACCAAGCTCAAGCTTTTCCAACATGTCAAATGAGAGGAAGTGCCTTGAAATCTACTGCAAACCTTAACATTGAAAGGGGTTGCAATGGATACAAACGTTTGCCCTTCTCATCACTCTTTCTTTCCTTACCTTATTTTATGCATCTTGTTTTAATCCTTCTGTTTATTTTGTCAATTCCTTCCTTAACTGTCCATTCACATTGGACTTGTTTGTAGACATTTGAACCCATGTTTTCCCCCTTCTTTTCCTCCCCTCTTCCCACAAACCCATGTTTAGTATGGGATAGCCTTAGACTTGGCCATATCTTTTTTCAGGTCTTTTTCATGATCCTCGAGAAGGTATAAGAAGTTTAACCCATTGCCATTTAGCAAATTCTTCTTGTTTCAGGTTATTAACCTTGCATCCACTCTCTGACTTCAACTCTGGGTGATACAAGTCAACCTTAGTTCACATCAGATTTGTGAACAATTACGATCAGATATATCTCTAAGAACTCTTTGGATATGCTCAATGCAGACATAAGCCCACTTGAAGAGATGGTATCTTAACAGGAAATCAATCCACATGCACAATTCTATCCATACAGACGGAGATGATGATTTCCTAAAGCTTAATTTTGATGGGAAAGATGTTATCCAATATTACTAAATTACTAATAAGAAGTACAGTTTGGAAAATAGATCTTAGCAGAATGCTTCACTAGGATATATTTTATTGTTCTCAGAGGCATCTTCGTCAACAGACTGAACATAGGTTACATGGTGACATATATTAGGCTGCACTGTTATTGTTTGGCTGCAAACTTCTACTCAGTAATATAGGATTTTTTGAGAAATTCTAGAATGCTTCTTCCCTCATTTGTGTGTTTGATGTGGTCCTGGGAAATGGCCTCCTCCTTTTGCAAACACTGTCCTTTTAACTTGTTCCTGGATCTTGTTTTCTGTGGTGTTATATCTTTCCATCTTCTGGATGTTAGACAATGTTTTGGTGTTTGTCTCATTTAGTTTGTCCCACTTGGAATTGACAATTGTGGATTGAATGAGGAAATTGTTTTTGTAATGCTGGCTATCCTTCCAAGTTCCAACACATCATTTATGGACAGGTTATGGCAAGGATTGAGCTTAGTTTTTCCATGTAAAGATTGGTTAATGTATTAATATTTTAGAGATTCACTGTAATATGATATCTCTGGTTGGCAGATCTTAAAGTTTAAGAGACATTATTTCCTTAGAGGATTATTTCTTGCTTTTTAGTTGTTTTTCATCATATATTCTTACCACACATTAATTCTTTTTGCTTAAAATTTTAAAGGGTTTGGCCTAATTGTATACCAAATATGCAAGGCCTAACACAATCTAATCTGATATATGCATAGAAAATGGAGTTAAATGGTGCAAAGTGGATAAATACCAATGGAGATACTAGAGTTAGATTTATAAAGGCCACATGAAGAGATGTGATGTACACATACATGCTCCCATGGTCACGGAGGTTTTTGCACAAAGTTTTGAATCCATGCATTTAGAGTAGGTGGGTGAGAGGTCAGTGCTGGCTAGCTTGTCAAAGAGAGGGAAAAATGTAATTGGTTTGAGTCTCTGTTTTGTTGAGAAGGGAATTTCATCTTTGATTTTTATGCAGTATTCAAGGGAGAATGTTAGAATATGACAAATACATTAAATTATCTTGTTTAATAGATGGGTGAGTGCGTTGCTTGGTGTATTTGAAAGGTTCTTTTGAGTGGGTCAAAGGATCTGTAAAATGTATTGGCAGAATGATGTATGTTGAGAACTTGAGATAAGGCAAGAGGAGTGGCATATTGTACCATGTGCTCTAGAAATGCTGTGTAAGAAAACCAAAGTCTTATTTCCTCCATTTGACTTCTCATGTTTTGATGTGTTCATGAATGTGCTTTGAACCTTACTTCTAATAATTAAAATGCTCACCAAATGCTTTCACTAGCCCTAAATCAGTTAGGGATTCTTCTGTCAGACCCAGTCTTTGTTTTTGCAACTTCCGGTCCTTTATAAAAGCTGTTCCTTTCTCTTGCATCCGCTTATTTCAAAGACTTCACTACATCTTTCCTTGATCTTTGAGAGGGTTACTTGAATTTCCTTTAGTCCATTCCTATTGTATGCCTGTCTGTTGACTATTGTGTATAATTCTGGCCAACTTTGGAGGAAACTAGGTTGTGATTACCATGGATGTACAACTACAGACCTCTAATTTAATAAAGTAAAACTGACAATTCTGTTCTCAAAAGCCTTGTGAAACATAAGATGTCTGCAGAATTTTCTCACTACCTGGTTTTTTGTTGCTATGAAGGTCCTGGAGTTCTTCACTCCCAGTTGATTAGTTAGTATAGTTTAGATTCATTAACTCCTATTTCTGAACTTGTATTTCATGCGTAATGCATGTTACTAGAATGTTTGATGGATTATGGACTCTGTTTTTTTAAAAAAGAAGATGCATTAAATATGATGAATTCCGAACACTTGAGTTTCAGTGAAAAATATATTCACAAAAAATATGCAGACAATGTCAAAATTCTAGAAAATGATTTAGAATTAAGAAGCAATTTCACAATTATTTATTTATTCATTTATACAAACAGCATGTTCCTAGAGTTATTACAGTGTCCATTAAGATGTTCAAGACATGTTGGGAGCACATAAAAAAATATGAATTGATCAGCCTAGAATCACAAGTAAGATGACAGTTTTAGACATAGATCTCCTGCACAGTTTTTGCCACTAAGGTTATGGAGATTTCTATGCTGTTTTAATTTAGTTTTCGTTATACATGAGGGGGTTTAATTTTAGTTTTAATCATTATTTTTACTATCTTAGGAATCATATGAAGCTTTTTGTTTCAAGAAGAAAATAATTTACTGAAGTGGCACAATGTGGCATCTTGGCTTTAGTTTAAATAATGTATGGTCAAATGAATTTTATCACTGCAGGAACGTAAACAACATCAAGAACCAACATGCTTGTTTGAACATTTTCTTGTTGTTGGACTGCATTCAAACGCAAATGTTGAGGCAACTGAGGCTGCATTTGCAAAAAGGAAGACATGGGAGACAGAAATGTCAAAGACAGCAAGACAAGGTGATGGAAGAAGACATCCATATCGTGGTCCTCCCTTGCCCACATTAGAACCTCAGGTTTGTGCTTTCAAATCTCTATTTGCAATGCATTCATAATAGTCATTGTTTCTTCTCACAAAGTTTGACTGACCTTTTTCATTTGAAAATTAAAGAACAGAAAGCTGGGGCCAAGTTAGATTTTGGGTGGGCAGCTAATGAGTGATGTTATAGAAGTTGTAGGCATGGGAACCCAGCATTTGTGTAAAAAATGGTTGCAATAGATTTCTTGTTTGACATAGTTAGCTAGATGTGTTGGGATGATGCAGGAGCTCTGTCCTCTACTTGGACATGCTACTATATTTCCACTTTCAAACATGAAATGTTATTTATGTCAGGGGGTCTTCATTAGCATTATGAAGTTGTCTTTGATTTCTTTATGGTTTGCCTAGAAATCCTCATCAAAACCTTTTGTTTGTTGAATGAATTCAGAGAGGGTTATATAAAAGACTAGGCAATAGTATAATATATATGGATGAAGTCTAGTGGTACATTTCAAAGGTTCTTTTTTCGGGGAGTTAGCTTCTATGTGTCAGTGAGCATGGAAGGTGGATTAGTGATAATTTGGGTAACAGATTGGCCTGGGTTTCATTATACAAGGGGCTACACACAGTGTGTGTATGTACAATATATATTATATAAAATCTTTGTGTGTGTATATATGCATTGTTTGTCAATGGAGGTGAAGATGTATATTAGGGACATGAATAGTGTGAAAAATTAACCCAAAAGTTGCAACATGGTTAATGAGTTTCACCCCATAATGGGAGCGGTATGTTTTTACACTCTTGGCACTGTAACACCCAAGAAACTATAATCAAACAATTACAATATAAAAACTCACGGTGTGTGGTTGATCTGTTAATCAAACTATTATTGAGTCTTGAGAGTTGCAAGCTTCACTTACCTAATTGGCTCCAAGTTAGATTCTCCCTCATACAGGCTACAATGTTGTGATTCTTATTTTTACCTTTTTGATATTCTGATTATTTTACACTTTCATGGTGTTTCACCTTCTTTAAGATTTGCAACCCTTTTGGTCATACAAAAATTAATTTATTTGTTAACAGTATTTGCAAATTTTATTGGTAAAAATATACTTAAGAAGTTAATATTAACAATTCATTGTAATACATGACGGAACAATTCAAAAATAATAGTAACGAACATGGAGCACAGTTCTGTATAAGGAGGATCGAAGTACAACTTCTGAACAAAATAGTTACCGACTTCAAGAAGAGCTAGTCTCCTCTAGAATATTTCCATATGAATTCCTTTCATATCCATGCAAGAATATCTGATAGCAAATTAAATAACTGTGATTTTGCTGATTTCTCTCTAATGGATAGATGCCTTGCACGTATAATAGTCGATTAGGTGTGGCATGTATAAATATTCTGTGATGATTTATTGGGATTCAACTGCGTAGTTTTGAGTCAATCTTCATCGACCCATATTTCATTAGTATTGGTTCCCAAGAAACCATCTCTAATGAACATGAATGGCCGTATGTATGCCTCATATTAGAAGCACAGTTAGGTGCCTCCTGCATACTGGGAGTATGAGCTAGTCTCCTCTAGAATATTTCCATATGAATTCCTTTCATATCCATACAAGAATATCTGATAGGAAATTTAAATAACTGTGATTTTGCTGATTTCTCTCTAATGGATAGATGCCTTGCACGTATAATAGTCAATTAGGTGTGGCATGTATAAATATTCTGTGATGATTTATTGGGATTCAACTGCGTAGTTTTGAGTCAATCTTCATCGACCCATATTTCATTAGTATTGGTTCCCAAGAAACCGTCTCTAATGAACATGAATGGCCGTATGTATGCCTCATATTAGAAGCACAGTTAGGTGCCTCCTGCATACTGGGAGTATGAGGTAGTCTCATATGTTATAAGCCACCTGTAGACCCAAAATCAGGTTGCCCGACATCGTAGACTATAAAAGGATCCATTTCCATTTCCATGAAGCATCACCTAGATGCAACGAGTGCTAAGTGGACCATTCATGGTCATGAGAGATGGGTTCTTGGGAACCAACTCATGAAATATGCATCGACGACAATTGATTTAAAACTACACAATTGAGTCCCCAATAAATCACCACATAATTTGATAAACTACAGAAATACCACTTACATGAAAATGTATGAATATTTTTATTAACATGTCATGATGTGTACAACACCTTCTCACACATATAAATGCTTTAGCCCACAGTATTAATGACGAAAAATGGAAGGATATTCGTAAGGTTGCTCTCAAATATAGCCGTGTTCATATATCCATAAAAAACCTTTATGGGCTTTGGTTTTGGAGAATGGATGGTTGTGTAATATTCATTGAGTTTATGTGTGTTTGTATTTCAACATTTTGGTTTTTGACTTTTCTTGTTTATAGTGGTGATTTATATAACTGTTTGTTTCATTCCATGTATATTCACTGTCTTGCCTTTTTATTTTGCTGAAAGTGCAATGTTGATATATGTTCTTCCGTCTTGAATGCTATTTTTACAAATCTTTAAATTATTCATCAAATTGATATTAGGATGGTTATTTGCCCCAGATGAATCTATAATGATTATAACCACCTTTTTCTGTATAATTTTTTAATTTCTTGAATATAAGCACTCTATAGAATATACAACGGGTCCAAAAAAGAATGTTCTTTTCTAGTTTTCCTTATATTTTTCATGGGATTTGATAGCTTAATTTGAATATTAACAAAATGCACCTTGGGAAACATCGTTTTTGTATGTCTAATGCTGCTTCTAAAAAATTCTTTGTTTTGGTAAATCTCCTATTTTGAAACTGTTAAACATTTTATTGCAAAATGCTTTGAAATTGGAACCTCACCCTTTTAAGAAGATATCCATACTGTTTGAGTTACCTAACTACTAGAGAATGAAGCCTGTCAAGTTTTTAGAGTTGTCTGTGTGTGTCTTTTGTTTCTGTAAGATAAGAAAGATTCTTGCTACTGAGTATTTCACTGGCTATTTGTTTTACTAATGATTATAACTACATTCCTCTGTATAATTCCTTTTTTTCTTGAAAATGAACACTCTATGGGATATACAAAGGACCCAACAAAAAAATTTCTTTTGTAGTTTTTCAGTTTCCTTAAATTCTTCATAGGATATAATAGCTTAATTTAAATATTAGCAAAATGCACCTCTGAAAACATTGTTTGTGTATGCCTGACGTTGCCTCCAAATGATTCTTTATTTTGGTAAGTCTTTTTTATTTTGAATCTGTTCATGTTTTGATGTAAAATGTTTAGAGGGTTTTTGAAACTGGAAGCTAACCCTTTTAAGTAGATATCTAGATTTCACACCAGTTGAGTTATGCAACTACGAGAAAATCAAGGTAAATAATAAGACTTCCAAATTTTTAGATTGTGTCATTGTGCTTTTAAGATAAGAAAGATTTTTCTCACCAAGTATTTCACAAATATTGTTGTTGAGTAGATTTACTAACTTTATATATATATTTACGATTCTATATGTATTTAGTATTTACTAGTGAAATATGTAGGTAAATATCTATAAGCCTTTCAAAATAATAAATATGTTTTAGTGAATCTGTAGGAGAATGTGGTGAAGAATGAACATCCTTATCAACCACTGTGATTAAGCGATCTTGGCTGTGCAATTCTACATTTACCTAGAATATGTATTTTTATGACTTAAAATCATTAGCTTTATGTGGGAAGAAAACAACTATAGTATATATTTTAGAGAAACCCAAAATTCTGAAGTAGGAAAGTAAATAAAGAATGTCATTCAACAGAAATATGAGAAAACATGCATCCACACAAAAGAAAAGTATTTGAAGTGGAGAAACCCTCTTGGGGTAAAAACAGAATCCACAGAGAAACATTTGGAATTATAGCAAGGCTACAGAGATACCTTTTCACTTTACAACAATTATTCTGTAATTCATTTAAATAAAAATTGATATAGTGTTATCCTTTGTTTTTGACTTCTATCCTCTCAAAAAGCTTGAGGACGATTTAAGATTGATTTAGTGCTACTGCTATTGTATCTGCTGTACGTTCCGGTCTGGTTGATCTATTTTTGGTCATTTGTGGATATTTTCTGTCTTTCTTTCTTCAGTTGGTCCATCAAATGGAAAGGAAACCATTTTTGTTGGTGACAAAAATATCCTGTCCTTTCCTACTGTTGTTGTGCTTACGAGGGTTCCAATTAGTGCCTTCAGTTATTTGAGGGTTCTATTTGGCACACACTATTATTTGATGGTTCCAATTGACACACTCTTATTAATTGAGGGTTCCGATTGGTGTTCTCAGTTATGTCAGGTTTCCAAGCTCAAGAAGAAATGATACCTGGCCAAAAACCTAGTGATGTAACTTCTTCAGTTTTTGACCTTTCGCTCATTGGTACTTGATTATTCATGAATGTTGTCCACTCAAAACTGAACCTTTAGAAATCATCAAACTCAATGCCTTTTTCCCATTGTTGATTCTGAACAATTTTTCTGGGAGGATTTTGATGTGATTTTGGAAAAAATCATGGTTTTGATTGTTCCACTGCCCTGCTTCCCTGAACCCCACCATCAAACTAATGAATCACAATTTGTACAGATGATGTATTATAGTGGAGGTTTCTGATAATCCATTTTTCCTCCTTCCCCCTCTTTTTCAGAGAATCCATTTCAGATCGTGGGTGGCACAGAAATCAATGGTGTCTCTATCCGTTTTTTCTCATTTCCATGTTGGTGGATAGTAGATTTTGCTTGTGTTTTATTAAACACGTGGTACAATATCTTTTGAGTCAAATTCTACTTCGTTGACTCTCCTTTGGTTCCTCTTGATGTTTGTTGATTAATGATTGGTTTGGTTTTAGCTATGTAGTTGACTCAAAACTGTATACACCAGGAGGTATCCATAGTCGGTGGATAATTTTTATTGACATCCATGCTTGACCAATCCTTCTACTTTTTATTACTATCAGATGCCCAGTCTTACAAGATTTTCTTGGGATGGATTGGTCTCCTTTCTGCTTAGCATGTTTGATCTTATCATTTGTACTTTTCAAAACTGGTAGATTTCCTATTTTCGCACAATTTGCTCAGCCTGGACTAGACTCTTTTTCTAGCACTTTTTTGCCACTCACTGCAATATATTTGACAAACTTTTTGGAGTTCTTCTTCAATCATTTGTACCTGTCCATGGGAAGTGGTTTGGCTATTTTCACCAGTGGTTTTATTGCAAATCTGATAACATTCTGGGTTTTAATCTCAATATTCTCTAATGCATATGTAACTGCGACTCCCTGAAATACGCATAATATATGTATCCTTCTTGGTAGTTGGAATTTTCACGTGTTAAATCTGGAAGCTTGTAAAGAAAATGATGCCATTGAATATTGGCTTCAACACAATTCACTCTTTCCATGCTATTCAGGAAATTTACGTTGCCCTTTTGCATCAATAATATGCATCTGGATGTGCCTTAATGTTGACGGACAACAGTTTGTTAAAACACAAGATATTATTAACAAATGATAATAGAGTAGCACGATAGTGCACAATCCCATTAGTAATGGTGATGATTAAAGAACACATCTCCAGATAACAAGGTCTTGTCTCGAACTCTCAATATAATACTTGCAGAAGGAATACTCAATTCTGCGATTCTTCAAGGTCTACTCCCCAATATAATATATTTGTTATTTTTTTTCGAAATCCCAAATATTTTGTGTGAGGATATCTGGTGATAAATATTTTCAATTCTGACAATTTCGTCCAGGTGTGTAGATGCCTTCTGCATTATTGAGTGGGTCTAACAGCTATAGCCAATATATATTATTATTTTATTGTCATGTAATGCCAGGCATATAGCATTCTTCCCTTCTAAGAAGGCTGAAGAAACCAATATTGTTAATCAAATGATTTAGGCAATAAAAGTGCTAAGGTTGATGCTGGTTCTGTTTCTGTGAATTCAGCCTGTCCATCAAAGTTTCTGGTGATATTTTACAATACAATTGGATCTGGTTATATTTGAGTGAATATGAATGATCTTTCAGTCTAAGCCCTCTTGCGTGGTCTGTACTACTGCCTCAGCATCAAAACTTTTAGGTACAGCTGTAGCAAGATTACAGCAAAATGCTGTTTGGCCATCCCATTTATATCTATACATAAATATCAATTCCAAACATTCCATTGCCGTCTTTGGTCATTATATCAGTGAGTGAGGATGCACACAATTTTGGAAGTAGACCTGCAGATTTTGAGAATGTCCCCTTTACTTGAATCTCTCTTTTCATCGTGATATTTTTGTCAGTTATTCTTCACTTTGTTAAAACAGTAAAACCATTGGAGTAGATTGCACTGTTAGTATTTGAGTCGGAATCATCCCATCTGTACATTTTAGAAGCATGACATTTGCTCTTTAGATATGCATATTGCTTTAGTATATATAATAGATAGCAATTTGGATTAAAAAAATATTGGCAAATTTCCTCGTTCGAGATTAATTTCGGCTTTCCTTATGGAGAGTAGGTAGTTTATATGTATTTGTGAATTTTCTTAGTTTGAGATTAATTTTATCTTCTTTATGTAGAGTAGGTAGTTTTATCCTTAGTCTAATATGATATTGATTATTTTTGTGCAGATTCTTTTTAAATATCCACCAGGGAAGAGGTTAGCTATGAGGAGCAAGGATCTACCTGCATTCTGTTTTCCTGGAGGTGTTAAGGTGTTTGTTTGACCTACATATTTATCTTTTCTTTTTGGCGTTTTCTCACTGTGTAGTTGTGAAATGAACTGTAACCTTATTGTTGATGAATGTACTAAAGAATATATATAAAAACAGTGACAGTAGCTGGAATTTTTCTCACGGGAAACTCCTTCAGTTCTCATCTGTTTAGGGTGAGAACTGTTTAGTATCGGTATATCAACATGCTAGGTTAACTTTTTATACTGAGATTAAACATTACTGAGAGTGTATGTAACAAAAAGACTGAACCTTTTTTTGGTTTATTTTAATTCCCATTATGAATATGAGGTAAATTGATTATTTTCTGCTGCTTAGCAACTTCATCTTCTCTTGGGCGTGTGGCTTGTTTAGCATTTGTTTAATTTTCATGGGTGCTATAGCTGGCTGTTTATACAAAACAGAAAAACAGAAATATTAGGAGAGAATGTTGACTGGTTGCTTGAAATAGAAAATAAGTATCATCTATTGTACTACATGCTTGAAGTAGATTTGAGGGAGAGGAAAAGTTCACAATAAAGCCAAGTTGATTAAACCCTAAACATATCAAGTTGACAGTGTAATGTATTACAAACATTACGATTAACCAAGAGAAAGGAAGATCCATTGCAAAGGAAGATGGGAATGCTGGATGCCATGACTGAAGGTGACGACTTGCCACAATCTTTATCATGTAATGAAGGAATGATCCACTCATCACTAGTCAATGTGAAAGTGCCAATACAAGATTTGAAGATATCCATTGTAGAATGCCCAGGAATAAGTTGATGATGGGGTGCATAAAGAACGTGTCTGAGAAATAGTCCTAACACACCAACCTGTGATCCTCTAGAAGTAGAAAAAAAGAAGGCTGGTAATACATGTCTGGCACAGATGAGGAGGGGAAGATGATTCAATAGATTGGAAAGCATTGAATCTACCATGCGTGGAATGAGAAAAGTCGGGGTGATGAAGGCACTTTAGTGGCTATGCCTGAAGGAGAGTGGGCTCTCATCAATCTTTTTATGGTAACAGAAGCATCTAAGAGATGCTTAATGTCTCCAACCATTGAAAACAAATGGAAGAGAGATGTTATCCCTTTGGTATTCCTCTGGATCCCTTACAAAAACCTGATGTTTGTAGGTGACCACTTCTTGAAGATGGAGTATCAATTGCCTTTGATTAAGAAGAGTAACCTTTCTGAATCCCTGTACAAGCAATAGTATTTCCTGTGAATATTATAATAGATGGGATACACGAAATAAAGTGCTCCTCTATCTCCACCTCTTGGAAAGAATAAACGTGACAAATCCTATCACCATGAGGAACGTGGTGGCTAGTCTGATGAGCACGTGGTGAGAGGATACCGTCAACTGACCAAGAGAAATCCTAAGGCTATTAGTCCAATGGTGTGTGGAATATAGATGTGTTGGACAAATGGTGCTATCTACAATATGCAAAAAATACTTGGAATAGAATCTCATCTTAGGGCCTAGCTGCTGAGGGGTAGATATTAAGTGACATGAATATTTTGTGAATAAAATGTTGCCCTTAACCACATTATTACTAACTCTTCTTTCAGAAGCAGATGATGTGGCATCTAAAGAATACCACGAGGATTTATTGATAGAATTTGTGCCAGATCATGAACGTTTATAAAAGTACATATATTGCAACAAAAACTTATTCACATGAGCCATCTTACCTGATTGCTCTTCAAATCCATCTTGAACTCCACCTTTCCATATTTTTAACAACCATTTTCCTTACTGATCAATTTGGAGTGTTGAAGCAAAATCTGTAAGGATTGCTTCTCTATTGCTCTTGATGTTCCCCACCAGCGTTTCCAATTCGAGATGCTGTTTCTTTCCTGTATCCCTAGATTTTTATGAATAACTCTTTTGCACCTAGTTTGGCACATCGTATGAAGTATGAACATTATGAAAGATGGGGTTACAGGAAAAATATGATCCTTTGAAATCACGTGAATTGGACTGGACAAGGACTTGTGAAGATATCAAGAAAAAAACATAAAATCACAGAGATTTGAGTCATAATTAGGAGCAGTTGTTCATTGAAGAAGTATTGTTGCTATGACCCCTACAATTCCATGATTCATCCCCTCTAGAATAATTTAATGTCAAAGCAATTTGATGCACATGAATTGAAAATTGAGAACCCAAATCCATTTTTGGATCTTTGTTATAATACTGGAATGGTTTAATGAGGAGTTCATGTACTCTGTGTGATGCGCTTGTTTTGGATCATGAAGTAATTGTATAAGATCTGTGATTTTCAAATTCTTGACATATATGCAATCTTTCAGATCATATATTAGTACTCTTGGTCTGGAATATCATTCATTGCATTCTCTTCAATTATATTTTGATAGCTTCAGGGAATTTTACATAATTTTATTTAGTTTTGGGCTGTACAATAATTAGATTCTGTTCATGGAAACTAGGTGTGGCTCTTCATTTGTGTGTTGTGCACGTGCGTATATTGTTTGCTTGCATGTTATCAATAGATAGATTCACTCTTTACCTCTACAGGCTCTGGCTTGAGAGTTGCAGGCACATACCTGGACATGCAGACACAAACCCTGGCAACCTTGCCTACAACATTGGTTCTGCAAATCACACACTTAATTTCCAAAGCGTGTTCTTAATACTTGTTGTATGACTATTTCTCCACTAGAACCTACAACTATCTGTGTATCATGTTAAAGTTGACTTTTTTGTATGTGCTGTACATGGTAAGCTAATTTCTCAACATTAATCTACCACTTTGATGGTAACAAGCACCCTTTCTTTATACCTGCATGCTGTATATTGTGTTGGGAAGGCTTTACTTATTATACTGAGTAGTTTGAGCAAGACAAACTCTGGATTTGATTTTTGTGAATGTTTTGTACAGGCCCGCTTAATGGAAAGAACACCATCAATGAGTGATCTTAACGAAGTTGTATATGGTCAGGTATGTTGCTCTACTGTAAATAGTCAAATTGAGGGTCTGTTGGCTCAAAACCAGATGATTAAGGTGTTGGAACTTAAAGGTCTAATCTGATTTACTTGGATTTTTGCTGTGTCAAAGTTCTCTTTTTAGCCTACTTTTTTTTTTTTTTTGGACATGAAGAGTTCTTTTGAATCATTTTATGCCAGAAGAAGCATTTAAATTTATCTATATTGAAGCTTCTAAGAATTTTTAGCTTAATACATTAAAGTACAAATTGGAAACATTCTCAATGTTCTGACTTTAGATGTCAATTGTAATTAATTTTGGATTCATTTGTTCCGAAGCATTGTTTGGGAACTATGAATCAGATGCTAAAAAGCCTTCTCCAAAAATATTGATTACTTGGTCTTGGCTGCACAGGATCACCTGAATCGAGATGATTTAGCGTTTGTCTTTTCACTGAAGGTAAGTTCTGTTCTTTATAAATTTATCTCATCCTTTCTCATGTTTCTGCTGCCCTTGTTTTATTCATATCAACTTTTGTGATCAGTTCTGTTCCATGTAATAGTGCAGAATGAGGTTTGTAATTAAACAAGAAAAGATTCTTTGTAGTTGATAGTAGAGCTATGGCAAATTATATATTGGAACAATCTAGTAATGGCCTAGGAATCAACTAGTTGATATTCTATTTTCACTTCTGCCTAGGATGATGTTTGCAGAAAATGGACACTTACTGAAGCAAGAAGTACTGACAATTACAATATATCTATTTGACTTTAAGTTCATGACAGAACCTGATTGATAATTTGATTGTCAAGATTCAACATACCATCAACTGACAAGGAATTAAAGCATGGTTGTAACACAATTTTAGCTTATGAATTCTGAATGTGCTTATAATATATCCAAAAGTCCATTTTAAAAATGTCATTTTGTCATGCCCCCGCCAAGATCGCAGCACTTATAAGCATTTATGGGATTGCAGCCCTTAAACTACAACAGGGGCAAGGTAAATATGGTGCGATTCATAAAATTAATAAAAGCATTTGAATCGATATTATCATGGGCAGCGATTCCTAAAGGCAATTAGTTAAAAATTAGAAGGGGTTCAAGTCAGCTGTCAAAGACAATTACAAATAGTTGTGACTCTTTCAAAAGGCAGAAATCATGAAAGGTTGTGACTCCCTCAAAATAAGATATAAAGGGGAGATCATTTCTTGGGCAAGAGGGCATTCATTGAAACATATAATCATTCAAGCCTCATTCAAGCATTAACTTGTCAATCCATCAAGAAATATCAATCAGCAAAAGCAACCAGCAATAATCTAGCAAATTCATCAAGCAATCAGTTTTGAATTTGAGGAAGTGTCTTGCAAATAGGAAGGACGAAATCCCTTCCAAGTTCACGAGAGGATAAGGAAGAAAACCCTTACCGCTCTTATCAAGTTTGGACGAAAACCCAAATCTTGGTCAAGGAGGACGAAAACCCTCCAAGGTGGACTAAGAGTTGGAAGGAAGAAACCTTTCATGCTCTTGGCAAGTTAAGGATGAAACCCTTGATATTGCCACTGTTGAGTTAGGGACGAAAACCTCTATTTTAGCAGATTTGTAAGTATTTCCAAAGAATTCACGATATGATTGATTTTGAGAATTGTGCTATGATTTATTGCTCTCAATATTATAATAAATTCTTGATCTTTGATAAAGCTATCATCATTTTGAGTAAATATTAATGTTTTAAGGCATAAAATCAGGAATATCCCAAAAAGGAACATTACACATTTTGACATATTCAAAGATTTAGTTGAAGATTCTGCTAACATGTTTATACAATGAGAAGCCGTGACTGCCCAGGCCCCATTTGATAATAAGGTGCTGCCAAATCTTGCTGTTATTTGTTATATTGCTTATGCAATGCCCCAGGAATGGACAGTGAATCTCTCTCTCTCTCTCTCTCACACACACACACACACACACACACACACACACACACCTATGTTACCAGTTCGCCAGCCTGGAGGCCCAGATTCCAGGTTGGTTTGACTATGAGGACGCCCAGGGTCCTGTCAAAAGGTGCCTGATTCGGTCTGGACTGAACTGGTGGCATTTTAAAATTATTTTTTGGTGTTTTTTAAATTTCCATGTATTTGCATTGGAATTGTGGAGTGGTTGAATGGATCTGCAGTGACAGAAGAGTCGGGAAATAGCAGCAGGATAGAAAAAAAAGGAAAAACCATGCCCTTTTTTCTTGCCATGGTCACCAATGCAGCTCCTCGCTCATCCCTGCATTAGGGGAAATTTCTATATCCACGTACATTTTTAAAGATTTTGACTAGGGATAGTGTGAATAGTGCCAAAGGCTTTTCTACAATGAACAAAACAAGCAAATAGATCTTTGTTATCATGGCAATCTTTGAAAAGATCTTCAGTCAGAAATTTTACTCCATGTTTATATTTTCGATCTTCACTCATTCATGGTTCATTTAGTTATAATTTTAGAATTTTCTCAATGCTACAAATAATGTAATTAATGGCTTCCATTTGTAATACAGCCAATGCCCAACATATTAGTTTGTTATCCACAAGATTCTTGATTAAATCCGATACAGTAGTATTAGAGCAGGTTCCACATACATTTTGCAGGCATCTTGTAGCCAATGTAGGAAAGAGGATGATGAACAAATGTTGAGAGAAACAAATCCAGGATATCTACCATTTTCAACACCTCGGAATGAGCATGCATCACTTTTTGAAGAAGATCGACAGTTAAGGGATGAGAACCAATATCTGCAGAACAACCCTGGCCTCATTATGGAGTAGAGTATAAAAAAATAGCAGAATTTTTTTCAATTTGGAAACTCTCTTGTTGAAAGATTGTGTCATGCAGAGGAAAGATGCAATCAAGCCATGTAGAAGTGTCAAATAAGACTGGGTTGAACAAGACCTCACCATACTATAGGATGAAGTTGAAGAGATGCACAAACAAAACAGAGGAGAACATTGTGAGTTATTTCAATTCATGACAATCTGATCACTCCTCAAATTCTTTGGGTATTTTTGAAAAACATGCTGATGGAATTGATTTGAAGCTGTTGAAAAAAATTAGATACTTTGGTCAAGGTCTTGGAAAGTATTACCAAGGAATTTGAAAGCTTCTTGATGTAGAAATAATGCCTTGGAATTTCAGTTTTGAGTAGTGGAGTGTGTTCACAAAATTAGATACTTTGGTCAAGGTCTGGGAAAATATTACCAAGGAATTTGAAAACTTCTTGATGTAGAAATAATGCCTTGGAGAATTTCAGTTTTGAGTAGTGGAGTGTGTTCTCAACCTCTTGTGGGTTCTATTTTAATTTTTCATTGATGCAGACCTGTATGCAGATGTAGGATAACCTGCTTAACATCATTGCAGACATCTTAGTTGTGCAAATAGAATGTTTTCTTTTTGCCATTTGCTAAAGATGCTCAAATAATTGCTGTATGGGACGGTGTACATGCATTTTCAAGATTTCTGGAATGAAACTACACCTTTGCATTGTCCAGTTATTTGAAATTGAGCCGCTTTAGTGAATGCCTTATGTTTTCATCCTACCACTTGCATTTATTGTGGTAGAATGGTAGAAGAGGCATGAGTCTAGTGCTCTGCATGTTGATTTGGTGGCATCCTATTACGAAATAATTGCAGTCAATGAAAATGGATTTTGGATGGATCACGCCTCTCAAGTGGAAAAGGGTCATTTATGAACTTCAAAGTTCTTATGCTCATCTCAAATCAGGGATAAAAGCAGTGGAGCCCATTGGTCCCATGGAGGGGTGATAGAACAAGGGGTAGCTTAGGGCAATGTTTTGACAATATACACAAAAAACTAGTAAGTCACAATGTTGGGGCATAACTTCATAACCCTCTTCAAAAATTTCAGAAAGATTCAAATGTTTAAAACATGATGAAAGGTTGGAGAATGCATTTGAGAGAGTTTGACCTCTGAAAACCACACTGAATGGCCTGATATTTGCAAAATACAAAACATATAGAAGATTTCAAGAATTTCTTAAAACTGAAAATTTGTCTTTTAATAGGTTTTCATGTCCCAATAAATCTTGCCAACTTCTTGGAGGATCACATTTCACAAGGCTTTATAGATTTGTAGGTTGAATTGCTTCACTTTGTAACGATTAGGATTATATTACACTGATATATTAATTACAAAGAGCAAAGCTCTTTAAATAGAGTTACAAAGGTTTCTAAATATACAGAGTAGATGTTTCTATAATAGATTACAGCTAATCTATAACAGCAGAATAGAAACAAACTAAAAATACAATAGATGACCATTAAGAAACTATCTAAATATTTTAATACGCCCGTTAATGGTCAATCTATCAATGAAACCAAGATGCCCCCTAAAACAGACTGCCTTTCGAGGCAGATGGACGGCACAAACAGAGAACAGAACCCGAGCATGGGTGTCGAAGCACAAATCCCAAGGAATCTGAAGAATCAGAATCCACCAAGGGGTTATCGGAAACTGCTATCAAAACTCCGATGATCAAGAAGTTTGCTGAGAAAACAGATGCCGAATCCAAATGAAAAACTTTAACCTGCCAGCGCACACAATAAAGAACACGACTATCTTGAAGGCAAAATCACCACAAGGAACAAGATCCTGCCAAAAAAAAATCTCGATCATAGAAGCAGGAATGGCGAACCCATGAAGCCGGAGCTTTTAAAGAGAAGATCGACCGCCAAAACAAACAGACTACCCGAATATATGGGCGTTGGTTCGCAGCGGGACCACATTTGGGTAGATAGGGCGCTTTAAGCGCTTATTAGAGACCACCGAATAAAAGGCCGAATCAAATGCTACTCGAGCAAAAACAAGCAGACCGCTGAAGATCAAGCTGAGACAAATGGCGTTGAAGGTTTTAAAACTCTCAGGCTCAGAAACGCCAAAGTCTACCTCCAAGCGATGGGTAAATACAGAAGCTTCGAACAACCCTCACAAAACAAAAAATGACCTCGCAGAATCCGCAGAAACAGAAACACATCGCCAAAAACCCACAAACAAAGCAAGAGATATCACAAAAAACTCGCGGAAATTCGGCGGGAAGAAATCTAAGAAATCTGACGGAAAGACAAACCCGCGAACAGAGAGGTGAACAAATCGCGAACCAGGAATCATGAGCAGGATCCACGATCCTTGCTGAAAACGCGACTGCGGGTAAGGCACAGGAAACCGCCGAAAAAGAAAGCCAACGATCTTAAGAAACAGAACGCCCATAGACGAATCAAACCGTCGACTCAGATTTAGAAGCCGCCTTCAAACACAGAATGCCTTAAAAAACAGAGTCGCAATTTGTAGAGAAACACTTTTAGAATCACGACAGACACAAAAACAGAGTCTTCTGATGAAAATCGCAGCTTCAGGAAGGAAAACGCGACCAAAAAGTAAGGCCACGAAACCCTAGCGACCACCAGAAAACGAGAGCAGAGAACAAACGGGTACATCCGCATCTGTACGACATACGGAATAAAAGAGCCCATTCTGTCTCTGATACCATGTAACGATCGGGATTATGTTACACTGATATGTTAATTACAAAGAGCAAAGCTCTTTAAATAGAGTTACAAAGGTTTTTAAATATACAGAGTAGATGTTTCTATAATAGATTACAGCTAATCTATAACAGCAGAATAGAAACAAACTAAAAATACAATAGATGACCATTAAGAAACTATCTAAATATTTTAATACTTCCTATTTTTAGACTGTTTAGTTCTTGCTAAAAATAGCTATAAAGGAATTGTCATCAGAATCCAGGAGAAATCAAAGAGAGTCTGTTGTAGCAAAGCAAAGAAAGCCAAGTTCATGGTCTGATAGCTTCATGTTTTTGTAAGAGACAGAAGACTCCAACTGCTCTCCAAAACCTTGAATACTTCTCTGACCCCATCTTGCGTCTTTGAGATGTGTCCCTCTACCTGAGATGTGTCCAAGGTACCAGGAGACATGTCTCCTTGTTTCTATGCATGGTGAGTTTTACTGAGGAGTTTTAGAAATCAAAGTAATATAAGGAAAGATTGAAAATGTAATGCAAACAATATAAGGCTGCTTTTAGTATGAAGTATGAACATTCATTTGGCTGGAGGGGATGCCTATATGATTATATCTTGTATTTTAATGGTCAAGACCAATGAACTTCTTGATTTATTCAAGATTTTTTTACTGTGTCAATTTCAGTGCACATGGAGGAATCTAGGACTTTGAAAATAGTCAATTTGCAGGAAATTCCAGAATGTAGATTTGAAATGATCTAATTGGGTCAATCTTAAGAGATTGAAAGAAATTTTATGAAAGTAATTTCAAAGATTATTATAAATTTTATTTTATCCCTGACAAAGTTTCTGAAACTGCATCTTGTATGTATATTCAAGGAATCTCATTTTTTATGGGTTCAGTGTCTACCAGGTACATTAATTGGAAATCATCCTACAATGCATATCCTTACAGAGTTGCAAATTAAATTTATGCTGATTTTTTTTTTCAGGTTGCAGACAATGCACCACTATATGGAGTCTGTGTTTATGTGCAAGAAATTGTTCAAAGGCCACCTGGTATCCTTGCTATGAACTCAGCAACACCTGACAACTTTTCATCTGTTAGCCGGTTCTTGGTTTCTGCACCACGTTGTTATTGCATTCTCACCAAGTTACCCTTTTTTGAACTACACTTTGAAGTATTGAACAGGTACGTCGGTACTGATTTCTAAGCATGGAAGCTGATATTTTCTTGTAAGAGATGTAAATACTGAAGTTTCTGCCATGTCTTTAGAGTGCATGCTTGAAATTTTCTGAAAAGTCACGTCTTTTATATGTATATTAGTGGTTTCCCCTGCCCGATAACTTTTATTTTCTGTCTGAATTCAATTTACCTTTCAGTTCAATAGATGTGGAGTTGAAGCCTAGTCTGTATGAATCTTTATTTCTCATTGTGTGAGCTGAGAAATGTGGCTAATTGCTTAAATCAAAACAAAGAAAAAATGTGGCTTAATGCTAGCATATACTTAAAACATGTTTGTCCTTATCAAGTTTCTGGTAAAGAAAGTTGCCTTTGTCTGAGCATGAAGCAACTGCAAGAATGATATTATTTAACTTACATTGTTTTTAATACAAAGTTCTTTTCCTTAATATGCTTTGATCATTGCTCAATATTAAGGTCGAAAATACATTCAGTCTCTATTTTACCGAGAAATTATGATATTACATCTATTCTCACTTTCTTGAGTATTTTGTATGATCACTAACGTTTTGACTTTTCGTATACTTGAGCATTGATATTGGCTTTTATATATAACTTGTGTTTTCTGCTAGGCTTTTGTTTCATTGAATTAAAAACATTATTGAGCTTGAATGATAAAATGTCTTTGAAATAGCATTTCATTCTACACATTTTTTTCCCAAAAGCTATTATTCAAAAATATTTTGGACTTTGGAAGCTGAAAGTCTGATTTAAATGCCATTCAACCTTTTGCATCTTCTGGTCAGGCTTCTTGTCAAAAACATTTCTATTTCTAATATTATTAAAACATTTGACAGCATTATTGCCCAGGAGCGTCTGGAGAGGATAACACAATTTGTCAATGAGATGACATTGACAGATTATGTGCCTCCTATGGTGAAAGTGCGTGAAAGAGCAAATGGGAAGACTTCCTCTCCGACAGATTCTGATCCAGATGATTGGATGGCTAGTGCAATTCCTGTTGATAGTGTGTTTGGGGCTACTGCAGCAGCAGCAGGTCTCATTTCTGAAAGCAAAGTGAGCTCATTTTCATCAAGAGCATCCGAACCTCCATCTCCTGAAAGTGCTGTTACCAGTGAAGCTTCAGATTTTAACCAAGGGAGGGAATGGGATAGAGATTTTAAACATACTGCAAGTGTTGGTGATGATAATATATCAGAAACATCAGAAGTTTGTGATAGCTTTGACAGAGTGCATGATGGTGTTGGAAATGGCCAACATACACCCGAAATTCGAATATTATCATCAGGTCGTCCAATTGAGCGCACTGCAAGTTCTGAATCCATCTATAGGTAAAGAGCCTCTTTTACATTTGTGCTTTAGTGTCTACTGGCTATCCTGGACTTCTTAGCAACAGCTTGTTTAGTTGTTATTGCTGTTGAGTTTTACATTATTACTTTAGGTGTATTTCTGAGTATTGAGCATAATTAAAAAATTGATGATTTGTAAATTTGTCCCTCCGATTTGTGAGTTCACATAAATACAAGGATACATGGGGATGCATCCCTGGGCCTTGTCCAGCCTTCCCCTGCCCGTCAAGTTTTGGGGATGTGTGATGCCTCAGAAACATTCCTGGACTGTCCCTGATCTCCTCTGCTGAACCGGGAATGTCCTGGAAATGGCATCCAAATGCCTGGAAATGGCCAGGACAGCTGGCAACATAAAAAATATAATGGCTGGCAACATTAAAAAAAAACCATAAAAGTCAAAAAACATGAAAATAAAAAAATGTGGTCGGGGGACCTCCCTTTGAAAACTCTGAATCCTAAAGAAAACAGTCACATAAGAAAACATAAAATATTAAAAAGTCATTTGAGATACAGAAATTATAAAAGCATTTTGTTTTATCATTTGCATTATTGGTCAATTTCAAGCTGTAGGAGCATTAGGGACATTTTAAAACTTGAAATAGGAAAAGGAATTCATCTGAAATAGGATAGCTGATTGAGTTTTAGCTTTTTACGGCTGTAGATATCTTACAACAGTTTTCTATCATCTCTACATCTTTGGGGAGTTTGTTGACATAGCCTCTTATCAAATCTCTCTCGCATGTCAAAGGAAAATGACAAACTGTATTCTCTGGTAGATTGTTGGATGTATATCACCGTTTATTATGGTGTCCTGTTTGCAGTTCACATCTTATTTAGAATATCCATATATTGGACGTGACACATATATTAGACTATAAGAAGCATCCTTTAGTGCCAAGTATAAATGATAGATTAGGATAAAAGATCAGTCATTATAGCTCTTCATCTTTTGCAGCTCTTCCAATAAAACATTTTATTATTGCTGGTCTTGATATAGAATATAAACAATTTTAATGGCATGTCTTTATATTTGATAGAAGTTCTAAGATACCTGGAAATTTTAGACTCTCAAGTATATTGTGTATATCGATTCTCAGCTCAAATATTATGTATATGATTATGTAATGAATATGGTGAATTGGAATTTCCTATAGTTTAAAAATTTTCTCTATTTTTAGACCTCGTTTCGCTTGCCGTCCCTAAAATGCATCCCTGTGTTTTCTGCTGTCCCCGTCCTGGAAACACTGTCGAACATAGCATAAATATTTAGTATCATATGCACCTGCAGTACAATTTTAAAAAAATAATGATGCCTGTCAAATAGTACAGTCTGCACCTGTTGATAATGATGTCTATCATATTGTTTCCATATCTTGACCATCTTTTAAGATTTCCTAAAAAGGTTTTGAGATTATTGCTTTCATTGCAAGGGTGATGGAAAAGGTTTTCCATTGCTTACATCTGTAGCCTTCTCAACAAAGGCTTTTACATCATGCTTACACTGCAATTGCAATGGAAAAAATATTTTTTGATACTTAAGACAAGAACCTTATCATTACTTAAAAGTTCGTAACTAAATATTTTTTCATCATTTTGGACTAATTTGAACGGCGTCCATCTTTCATGACATGGTAACCTTGTAGAAGTCAATATCTGATCTGTGTTTAGAATCCTTTATCAATTAGTAAACACAGATTTTCAAAGTAGCATGTTTTTTACATGGTTAGTACTAATTTTGTTTCTTTGGTTTAGCAGTGAATTTATAAATGTTAGTTCTATATATAAAATTGTTTAGCATGTAGAACAATTTAGCAAACCTAACTGATTTCTGCAACATGTAAGCACTGGTTACTGCAGTGATCAGCATAATTAAAAATCTGACCAGCATTGGTCAAGGCTAACTTTTTCCATAAACTAGGTTTGAAGTTTAGCAGCTTGTTTGAATTGAACCTATTGCAGCACTGACTAGAAATTGTAATGTATTTCTAATCATCTTGTGACATCCCAATAGGGAATGCCACTGATCTGGAGTTTGTGGACATGAGGAAGAAAGACAGAAGGAAGGAAAAAAAATATTGTCGTCCATGGATGACCAAAGCAGGTGAAGGTGACAAGAACACTAGCAACTAAAATAAAATATCAAAAATTAAAACTGGGAAGTAAGAAAGCCTAAAATGAAAAAGAGGCGCAAAACTAGATGTGTAACCCTTAGGGCTTAGATATGTCAGTATATATAAAAGCCATGGATTTTTAAATCCTGTAAAAAGAAGGCATCCCGTGAGAAAGAACCGCTAATGGAGCCAATAATGGCGTTGATGGAGAACAAGTATCTAGTTTGCTTGAAGTATAGGACAAGAAGTGCCAGTATTCTTGTCCAGCACTTTAAAATAGCCAATGCCAAGTTTGATGATATCTTCAGGAGAAATAAATTATTAATGTTCTCTAACACACTGCGTAACTCTTCTATGCTTCTAACCATATTATCATTTTGGTGGTCTGTCAACCAGTGTATATTGAATGATATAATTTTCATGGGAAGTTATATATATCTTAATTCTTCTGTAGAAGATCATTAATATTTAATAGGCTCAACTTTCTTTTCCCTTTTAATACACACAATCTCTATCCATGTGCTTATACCTTCCAGCAACATTTATATATTTTAGGGAAAAATGTCTATTTTATGTATAATACTTGTCGACATTTGATTTAGAGGAATTGCTGTCCCTATTCTCTTCATTGAAATTAGTGTCAAATCATAATTTTTTTTTCGTGATATTCAATGAATGCAAACTTATAATTCCATAACGCTGTAACTTTTCTTATGGTTGAAAATGTTTAATTGCAGTTCAATACGTAGTATTGATTCAGATGATGAAGATGTTGATGAAGCTTCTATTGGGCAAGAAAATGGTTATGGGACTGATGGAATTATGGAATGGGCCAAGGTATGATGTGCACTCTTGCACTAGTAGAATATTTAGATTTTAGGATTCTTGTTGGCTTGCCCTGAGAATGTAGCCTTGCCTTTTTTGTAGGAGAGATTAGAAATTAGAAATCTTTTTAAATGCATTTGGTGTTGGCACATTGCACCATTATGTAATCATTTTTTGAGGACTCACCTGTGTTACTCATTAAAGATGGCCCATGAAGATTGGGTTGATAAGACATGCAGCTGATTCCCCAAAACTAATATTACATAGTTAGAATTCTATTTACAAAATCCATTACTGAAGTTCCATTCTTGGTTTGTTACATGGTAGAACCACAACAACGAGCTGTTGCAGATTATTTGTGGTTACCATTCTCTTCCTTTGCCGTCAAAAGGAACAGATATTGCATTTCAACCACTTGACCATTTACCAGAATTGAAGTATCACAGACCTGGAGACTCGGCCCTGAAACTGATGGGCGGGAGAATATCACAAGTCCGGTCCCACATAACAAGTTTGGAGGTAGCTGAGGTAAGTGTTTATCCATGTGAAAATAGACATGTATTTCTTAAAATATCAATGAATAGAATATCTTGATCTTTACTAGGAGTTGATAATGATCTAGTTATCTAATTTTCAATCACTCACCATCAATTTTGAAACATGCAGTCTTCAACCCGTCATTATGTTATTTAATCTGGATGCTATTGTTGGGAATTGAAGGTACACACTCTCACTGTTGTTATTTTATTGTGTTTCAGGTAAATGCAGCATTTTCTGCTGGGGAGGAAGCACTTGCATTGTCTTCATGGACAGTTGCCACATTGTGCAGAGTGCTCTCGCTTGAAAGTGTAATCACATTTCTCATAATGCTTAATCATGTTTTTTGAGATAAGTTTATTTGCAAAAATGGCATTTCCTTACGTGTTAAAGATAATTTGCTCTACATTATTGTTGTCAAATTTCTGATCTACACATAGCTTGTTTGTCAGTTATTATATTGCATTCAACATTTGACATAATCATCTTTGATAGTTTCCCCCTTGCATATTCTAATATTGTGAACACACTTTTATCTTCAGTTGTCTATCAAACTTAATCACATGGTCATCATTGCTTTTTTATTTTAGTCTTTTGGCCTCTTATCCATCGATTGTGCATTAGAGACATAATTCATTGCCATTTACAATTATTATTGCCCTCTCATTCAGACATATAAGTCGTGATAATTGTGGATTTGTGAATAGTTTTTACCCAGATAGTGCTATTACAGGTGCTGACTTTACTTGCTGGAACATTGCTAGAGAAGCAGGTGGTCGTCGTATGTCCAAACCTGGTAATTTCCCTCTTATGATCACCACTGAATAGAAATATGCTTCTTTTAGGCATAAACAAAGAATATTGTTATACTCTCGGTTATCTTATCTGCTATCTTGAGAAGGGTTTGCACCCACTTGTATTGCATATGAGGCTGGCAAGTTACATGAAATTGAAATAACTTACTAGGAGATAACTTTCTTTTCAAACCCAGTTTAGTTTTGTTTTCTTTTTTGTGAGCAGATGTTTGTAATTAATTCTAAGATAAAATCATCTATTTGTATCCCACATATAACTGATTGATTTGATAAAATGGAATTTGATTTATGCAGGGCATTCTATCTGCAGTTGTCCTTTCACTCATTCCCTTGATTCGCCCATTTGAGTGGCAGAGCTTATTGCTTCCTGTAAGTTTTATGTCTTCTCAGATCAATTTGTTATTGCTTTCATGCATTCAAGGCTTATTAATATTTTCCAGAATCAGTTTGTTTCTATGCTCCCCCAAGTTTTGGGACGGGTGGGGACGGGGGGACGAGTTTCGGGGACGGCATTTTTTTTGGCCATTTTTTAGGGGACGGCAGGGGACGGCTACTAAAAAATAAGATTTTTTTTAAAATATAGGGAAATTTCAAATATTTACATGATAACATTGATAAGGCATTCATTATAGACATTATAGAACCTTAATAAATGAATACATAACAATAACATTACACTTGAACTTAGTTTTCATCTTGTCACATGAGAATTGGCAAACAAAGAAACAAAATTTAATTGTTTTCAATGACAATCTGCATATATATTATATCAAAATTACATCAAAATGCCCAAAGGCAGCAAGTTTCAACAACAAAATGACAAAAACATAGAGATCTCCTAAAACTGTTGTTAACCTCTTCAAACTGCCGTTGCTCCTCTTTCTCCTTTCAAACTGCTGTTGTTCACCAATGCAAAATGTGAAAATGAGTTATGTTTTTTTTTCTTTTTGGTTGAAATGATCTCTATTTTAGGTTTAGGATATGTTTAAAGGGATGTGGGGGTCCTTGTGGCCCCCCCATCCTTTTTTTTATTTAAAAAAATCTGTTGCAAAAGTATTCGGGCACACAGGGGATGGCTAGCCGTCCCCGAGATGGTCAGGGGACGTCCTGGCCGTCCCGGGGACAACTATCTGGGGCAAGGGACGCGTCCCCGGGGAGCATAGGTTTGTTTCCTTGGCATCTTAGCTTTTTGTTTTATGCTGGATCTGCCCTTTAACTAGAAGATAACGACGACTCCTCAGGACTACCCTTATCCTCAACTATGATCTCCTCCAATGCAATGCCTCCTACTTCTGTTTCTGCTGGGCCCTCCTTTGCTTGTCTCTTAAATGTGGCAATCTCATCTTCTGTAAACAAAGGGTTCTCATCAGCAGTAGTCCAATCTCTATATGGATCATTGCCTTACAAGTCAATTGCCTCACGACTAATTGGGCACTCCACCTTTTTTGAGAAAAGATGAAGGTTGTATTGCATGAATGCGAGGTCATTGAGGCTTTTTTGAGTTGACCTGTTCTTTTTTTGTGAGCATGAAATCAAATAAACTCCAATTGTGTTCACATCCAAAAATGCTACTAGATTAAGACAAAATTTGAAGGGATAGCCTTTGAAGATTTGGTTTTTTTGCACCCCAATCATCTCAACAAGTAGCTAGAAAAAAAAAAAAACATTCACAAGCTTGTAAGAAAGCAAATAATTGTACACATCAAAGATTTGAAGTGAAGTGATAGTTGAGATTTTATGTTATCTAGTGCTTGGATGGTTCTCCCTTGAATAGCTAGTGGCGAAGCGAAGAGCCTCTTGTCATCATGCTTGTATCTTTGCGGCTCTTCCATAATTAGGTCTCTAACCTCAACCTTTGGCGACATCTTCTAAATGTATGTTGAGAGGTCCTCCGTAACCTCTCTATCAACAGCCTTGAAGTTCTCAAAGAAGAAAAAAATGAGATTCAGGTAGTGTGTTGCTACATGAATGGGTTGGTAGAGTTGATTGTTCCACATCCTATCCATAATGTCTTAAATGGGTTGGAGCTTTCTTATATATTCCCTATAATACTTTTGGATGGCTTTCTTGACCTTGTCTAGATAGACCATTGTGTTTTTCTCTCCATCCACCAAGGGCAAAACCTTGACTAAAGGCTTCGACACTCACAAACAAATTAAAGTTGCAAGCAAAAACAAAAATTAAAAATTTGAACAATATTTAGTAAATGCAATTTAGAAAATGTGAACTTGAAGGATACACTCTAAAATTTAAATATAAGTTTGAAGTTACCTTGGTCCTTGACAATCTCATCATCGGTCTTTGTGAAGACATCATTAAAAAAATGTCTTTGCACCCTCTCTCCATCTACCTTCTTTGTATAAGTAGATTCCATCCATGCTCTGTTCACAGACATTTGCTTTAGAGGTGTTATTAAACTGTTAATGTTTTGTATGGTGATGATGTTAGTTGCAAACATTGTGGTACTTGCTTTCACAAGGTACTTCCCTTTTGTGTGTTCTCTCATCAAGCTGAGCACCAAAGGGTGATTTTAGATATATTTGATCATGTTCTTGTCGTCTTCCACCGTTGACTTCACCCAATCAAGTTTGCCTAGGTCTTCCAAGAGAAGATCAAAGCAATGGGGTAGTGCATGGGGTCCAAAAAAGTCACGGGTGCTTTACCTTGAAGAGTCTTTTTGTGGCCACATGCATTGCTGCATTTTCTGTCACCACTTGAACCACATTCTCTATGCCAAGTTCTAATACAACCACCTCCAACCGTAGACTCACATTCTTCGCATTCTTGACTATGTGAGGCATTGATGGACTTCAAGAACACCATCTGACCATTTGAAGTAACTAGAAAGTTGATAAGTGTGCAGTTCCTTCCATCTGCCCACCCATCTAATAGTATACTGCATCCGTACTTGTGGCAAGACTTCTTCTGCTCATCCACAACTTCCACAACTGATTGGGTATTTGCTATTGCATTTTTGGAGCAACAACTCACTTAAGACATGTTGATTAGGCGCCTTTTACCCTTGCAATGGTCAAGGTTGTGACCAAATTGTCCCAATATTAGCTTCTTGCTACATTGAACTGAAGGTTGTTGTAATACCAATAATTTGTACAAGCCATGTTTACCTCCTCATGCTTGACCTTGTTCTAACTTGTACCTTCAGGTGAAGGATGCTAATTTGGTGTGTCCCATGGCACAAGAAAGCTCTGCATATGGTTGGAGCTCAATGAAGTGGATGAGTCTCGAATTCGTGGACCACGATAGGAGCCGACAATATCTGTCCCTATATATTCCCTTGATTCTCATGCCATATTGGGATTTATTACTGATAGTTTGATGCAATGGCTGCTTGCGTCCTCACTTTCTCTAAGCTTTTTTGCTTGATCAAAGCTAGGGCTGCATTTATCTCCCTTTCAACCTTTGGCTGAATGCTCGGGCACAATTAGACATCATGGTCACGGATTTGTGCAAGGTGGTATTTGAGGCGATTGATGCCTCCACTCATCCAGCTCACAATTGTTACAAATGACAGATCTTGTGTTTGGTCCTGGTATGGCATGCTTCCAAGTGGTGGCCCTTCAACCATGGCTTCCACTTCCTAATGCCATTTGGATACAATTGTAATTTGTAAACCATGGTACTGGAAAAACATGAAAACCAAATTTAAATGTTGCAAATCCTAGCATTAAAAAAAAATTGCAGATGGCTTTAAATAAAAACAAAAACAAAATTTTGAATGTAGGATGCTAGAAATTCTAAATTAATTCAAATGGATGTGAAACAAATCTGGAAATGAAATCCCTACATTAATTAAGAAATGCATAAGAAATCTAATTCTAATGCTGAAAAAAAGAAAAAAAATACCTTCAAAATTTAACTTGTATAATGCTCAAAAAGTGTTGAGTTATTTGTAGCTTCGATCAGATAACGTATTACCAAATAGCATGATCGAATGATATACATAGTTTGCATTCTAAATGGCGATTAGTAATTGTTGTCATCGGTGAAACCGACTTCATTAGAAACGGTGACTGGCGTGACTCCTTGAGGAGTCACGTCTATCACAGATGTGACTCCTACAGTCACTAACATATATATATCAATGCCTTTGCCCATCAATACTATGAATTGACACAAAAATCGGAAGTGTATGAGAACTAGAAATTGCATCTGGAAAAACAAAAGACAGTAATAAATTAACTCTGCAATACAAATATCCAACCTTAAGAAAATATCCAAATCAGAGATTATAAGTTCGATTTGAATTTACATGGTATCAGAGCCAAGTTAAGCAAAATCTGGGCAGAAAATCGAACTTGAGAAATTCAGATTTAATACATCCCATTTCTCAAATGGTAGCAGCAATCCGATTCGAAGACAGATTGGAAGGAGGAAATAACTTCTCATCATGGAAATTCAGAATTATGATGATACTAAAAGAAAATAAAGTTGATACATTTGTGAGAGAACAAAACGGAACCAGAGAATGATCCTGATAAAACGACATGGATTGAAGGAAATGACAAAGCCATGAAAATCATAGTTGATGGAGTTAGAGATCATATCATGCCGATTCTGACAAAACATGAGACTACATATCATATGTTTAAGTCACTTGAAAGCACTTATGAAATTAATAACTCCAGCAGAACCTTTAGCCCTAAAGAGAGAAATAAATCATATAAGTATGAACAAAGGAGAATCTATCAATGCATACTTTATGAGAAATTCTGCACTAAGGGATCAACTATCAACACTTGGGTACCAAATTGAAAGCAAGGAACTAACACTTATTGCCCTAGATGGTCTCCCAAATTCCTGGGAGACATTTGTTCAAGGCATTAGTGCAAGGTCCAAATTTCCAAAATTTGACCGCCTAAGATCAGACTGTCTTCAAGAGGAATCTAGACAGACAAAGAAAGGGTCAAAACAGAAAAATATAGATGAAGATTTTCATGTTCTAAATACAAACTCTCACAAGAAAGAGAAGAAGAAACACTTCAAGAAGAGGAAAAATCATCACGGGAAAGGTTCATTCAAGAAAGACATTTCTCGCATCCAATGTTTCAGATGCGACCAATATGGACACTATGCAGTTAGATGTCCTGACAGAACCAAACAACAAGCATCTTATGCCAAAATAAAGGAGCATGAATCTGAGAAATATGTATTCTACTCTGCACTTTCAAACCAAGTAACAAAGAGGATCCTACACCTGAGTTTCAGAGGGAGTATACTGAGGAAGATGTAAACCATGAACAAATCACATCACTAGAAAATCCCAAGAAAATACCACTCTAGGCCACCAAAACAATGGAAGAAGCTAAAAATTATGCCGCTCCATCAGGGACTTTTAGGGAAAGCACAAGACCTAAGAGATTCTCTAGTTATGTAGCGTTAATGAGTGAATTCATTAAATCAGAACCTTCTAGTGCTATAGAAGCTCTTAAGCACCAAGCATGGAAGGATGCCATGACAGAGGAGTATCAATCCATCCTGAAGAATGATGTGTGGGATATAGTACCTAGACCAAAAGGGAAATCTGTTGTTTATTCAAAATGGCTATTTAAAATCAAACATGCTACAGATGGCAGTATAGGGAAATACAAAGCAAGATTTGTAGCTAGAGGATTTTCACAAAAGGAAGGAATTGATTACGACGAAACCTTCGCTCCTGTTGCTCGATATACATCAGTCAGGGCAGTTCTAGCTATTGCAGCGGCCAAAGGGTGGAAAGTCCATCAAATGGACGTAAAAATTGCTTTCTTAAATGGAACCATTGAAGAAGAGGTTTACGTAGAGCAACCCGAAGGATTTGAGATTCACAATGCAGGATCTCATGTATGTAAATTAAAGAAAGCTCTATATGGACTTAAACAGGCCCCCAGAGCTTGGTACGAAAGAATTGACAGTTACCTCTTGAGATTAGGCTTCTCAAAGAATGATGCATATCCAAATCTCTACTTCAAACAAAGCAAAGGTGATATGTTAATATTGATATTATATGTTGATGATCAATTGATTACAGGAGAAGATCACCTTATTGATCAGTGTAAGAAAGATCTAGCTTCAGAATTTGACATGAAGGATTTAGGTCTATTACACTACTTCCTTGGACTAGAAGTATGGCAGAAATTAGACTGTATTATTCTAAACCAAGGGAAGTACACGATATATTAAAAAGGTTTGGTATGATGGAATGTAGACCTATGTCTACCCCCATGGAAACAAATCTTCATAAATTGAAGGAAGTAATAGTAGATTCTCCGTTGGCAGATACCACTCTTTACAGACAGATAATTGGATCCTTGATGTATTTGGTCAATACTAGACCTGATATTTGCTATGCTGTAAATGCCTTAAGTCAGTTTATGTGTGAGCCCAAGGAGATACATCTTGTGGCTGTGAAGCATATAATGAGATACCTTCAAGGTACTCTAAATTATGGCTTAAAATATGAAAAGGTTGACTTAGATCTACATGGATTCACAGATTCAGATTGGGCTGGAAGAGTAACTGACCGGAAGAGCACCTCCGGATGTTGTTTCAGTTTAGGGTCAGCAATGATATCGTGGATCAGCAGAAAACAGTCTTTAGTTGCTCAGAGTTCTACAGAAGCCGAATATATTGCAGCTTCTATGGCTGCTAGAGAGGCAGTATGGCTTAGAAAACTGCTTGTGGGATTATTTGGTAAACCTCTGAAACCAACTATCATCCACTGCGACAATCAAAGCTGTATTAAGCTATCCGTGAATCCAGTATTCCATGATAGATCTAAACATATTGAGATTCCTCATCACTATGTGCGTGATATGGTGGAAAGGAATGTGATTCAGTTGGAGTATATCAGTACAGGAGATCAAACTGCAGATATTCTTACCAAACCATTCCTCAAGGTAAAAGTTGAATACTTCAGGAAAAATCTTGGTATGATTGAAATGTAAAATTCTAATTGATTTGTACTAATATATTAAAGATGTTTAATGTGTAAACATCTTGTGTCATATGTGTGACTCTATGACATTATGGGCCTACCCATTCTGTGTTTATTTCTAAAAGGTGACAATCTTTTGGATAATCTACACTTGTACCTAACATTATAAGGTGACGATCTTATAATGTTCATTAGACTGATATCATGTGACTTGATATTGGTATGAATCATGGAGTTATCATGATTAAGTTATGGTAGACATTATGTGACTTAATGTCAGTGCACATACCATAACTGGGATATATAAGGAGAATGTAATGTTCTCGAGTATAGTATATCCTTTAGTATCACGAGGTAGGTGATGCTATGTATCACGAGATAGGTGATACTATATATATCATGAGTTATGTGATATTAAATTACTTTGAGTAATTCATTACAGATTAGATAATGGATATTCACAGAGATTATTGTGATATTGTTATCTTCCCGAGCTAAGAGGGAGTGTTGAGTTATTTGTAGCTTCGATCAGATAACGTATTACCAAATAGCATGATCGAATGATATACATCATTTGCATTCTAAACGGCGATTAGTAATTGTTGTCATCGGTGAAACCGACTTCATTAGAAACGGTGACTGTAGGAGTCACACCTGTGATAGGCATGACTCCTTGAGGAGTCACGTCTATCACAGATGTGACTCCTACAGTCACTAACATATATATATCAATGTCTTTGCCCAGCAATACTATGAATCGACACAAAAATCGGAAGTGTATGAGAAGTAGAAATTGCATCTGGAAGAACAAAAGACAGTAATAAATTAACTCTGCAATACAAATATCCAACCTTCAGAAAATATCCAAATCAGAGATTATAAGTTCGATTTGAATTTACAAAAAGCCCCTTCCACTTTGCAGGCCCAAACACAAATCTTTGTCGTGCCTCTGTTCACTGTGAAATTCTGCTTCTCTGTTAGTAGCTCCTCTGCCAAAGACACTGTGCCTTTCCAATGGCAGCACTCTTGTACAACCACACACAAAGCTCTTCACAATGTTGCTGATGCAAACCTATGCCAAGCACAAAGATTGTATGGTTTTTAAAGAATTTGCAAACAGAAACAACATGCCCTCAATACTGATTTTTGTTGGTTTGTAGTGTTGCCCAAAAATAATCCTGTGCCCAAATACACACTCAAATGCTGCAAACAGAACAAACTTTAATTCAAATGGATGTGAAACAAAATTTGAAACAAATCTGGAAATGGAATCCCTACATTAACTAAGAAATGCATAAGAAATCCAATTCTAATGCTGAAAAAAGGAAAAAAAAATACCTTCAAAATTTAACTTGTGTAATGCTCAAAAAGCCCCTTCCACTTTCCAGGCCCAAACACAAATCTTTGTCGTGCCTCTGTTCACTGTGAAATTCTGCTTCTCTGTTAGTAGCTCCTCTGCCAAAGACACTGTACCTTTCCAATGGCAGCACTCTTCTACAACCACACACAAAGCTCTTCACAATGTTGCTGATGCAAACCTATGCCAAGCACAAAGATTGTATGGTTTTTAAAGAATTTGCAAACAGAACACAACATGCCCTCAATACTGTTTTTTGTTGGTTTGTAGTGTTGCCCAAAAATAATCCTGTGCCCAAATACACACTCAAATGCTGCAAACAGAACAAACTAAAATTTGGATGGTTGCAAATCCAGCAAACTTTGCTCACACTGATACTACGTACCCTGCCAAAATTTCATGTCAAAACTTCAAATTGCAGAAATTTCTCTTTAAAAATTCCTCAATCATGGGCTGAAAGGAGATTGAATACATTTATGACTGACAAAGAAGTGGCATTTGCAGTTAAATAGACCTTGGATGTGCATTTTTTCAGTGTTTACAGCAAATCTTTTAGTGTCTGTGTTTGGATACACCTGCTACATGGGCCAAGCCTGTGTAGCATGTGAATCCATGTGCGATTTACTTGGTTGGTCAATCTGCTCACAATTACTTGTGTGTAAAGCGGGTGTTCGGGGAGTTTTGAAACCCTGGTATGAATGCCCAGAAACGACCAAGATCGGTCAATGTGATAAAAATACATCTAAATAAATAGCAATGAAGTTTTCCTTAGAGCATCTCGACTGAGCATAAGAAAGTAAAGGCAATCCACCATTACTAAACTGTAAGATGTCATTTTACTAGTGGTAATACGTACTTGGCAGTTCAAATTCAACTGTCTAGCCAAGTTTCGGAACTGAACTTTTGAAAATTATGAGCTTCATTTGAATGCAATGTAAGTTCTAAAGTTTTATGTGTGAACTTGGTTATATTATCTAAAAAGATAGATTGATTAACTAATATTTAATGTTAAAGTAGTGCACAGCAAATCCATGTGCTTTTGAAACTTTTTTGCAAGGGCATTCAACCATGTGCCATAAGGGAGTTATGATCTGCTTGTATCAGTATTCTATGCATGGAATCTGGGTTGCTCAACTGAATGCTTTGGTTTGTTCGGAGTCGGTCGGACTATACTTGCATAGTTTTATATCTTAAGTTCCCATGTTTATAGTCTTTCTAAGAAATTATTCGACTCTCTTTATGACTGTTCATGTAAGTTGTAATGCACCACCATCCAATGTTTTTGACATTTAGCATGTAAAATTTACTCCATTTTATGTCCACTGTATATGCTCATGTAAGTTGTCCCACATCACCATCTAGTGATGTAGCATGTAGAACATGTTTCATCTTTTGTCCATTGTATATGTTCTGATTTGTTTGTTTAATTTATCTTTATTTTTTAATTGAAAATTATTCTTGACAACTTCAGGTTTTACCAAAAAGGATGCTCGACTTCTTGGATGCTCCTGTTCCATTTATTGTAAGTTCCAAAGTTTTTTCACAGTTGTGCAGTAGTTTCTGTGTTTGCTTTTAAGTAACACATTATTTGAAAATCATAAGAACCTTCGTAATGAAAACTCCTAGATGGCTAGTCCATTTTGCTGAAATAAGTAGGAGGGTACCATATGTGATAATGGGTGAGATTAAATGATAATAGAAGAAATATCACTAGATAATCTTTCATTGTGCCATAATCTTAGACATGCTACTGTGCTTCAGACTTTTATATGAAAGCCATTATTAATCTGGTATCTCTGTACCAAGAGCGTACCAAGAGCAAGTATTTACATGTTTGCCTGCTAGAAACTTACTTGGCGTATGCCTAGAAGAAATGTTATTTGATTATTTTATATGGAAAATTTCCAAAATCTGGAAAGGTTAAAACAAGTATCACTAGATAATCTTTCATTGTGCCATAATCTTAGACATGCTACTGTGCTTCAGACTTTTATATGAAAGCCATTATTAATCTGGTATCTCTGTACCAAGAGCGTACCAAGAGCAAGCATTTACATGTTTGCCTGCTAGAAACTTACTTGGCGTATGCCTAGAAGAAATGTTATTTGATTATTTTATATGGAAAATTTCCAAAATCTGGAAAGGTTAAAACAAGTTGACAACCTGACTTCTATTTTGGTTGTAGCAATTATTCATATTAAATTTCAGTTAAAATCTTTGGTACAGTTTTAATTATAAAATCTTTGTAATTATTTTCTTTGTCAATTTTACTATGTCTATTTTGTTTGGGGTTTTGATTGGCGATTTTTTATAAGGTTGGCGTTCAACACAAGACAAATGAAGTGAAGCCTAAAGTTTCAAATCTTATACGCGTGAATGTCTACAAAGATCAGGTATGCAATTTTTACACGGTAACTTGTCAATTTGTCAACTATGGACATGCTGATAGACTATGGTTATCAAGATGGGATTCAAGAACTGCAGAGAATGGTGTGCACCAAGCTTATTAAAATTCAATAAACATATCAAACTTTCATTGTTTATGAGCTGCTTTTTCCCCTGAAAAAATGCTTTTAGCCTTATTATATGCTGCAAGCTAGTTATCAACAAGTTATTGTTGTATTGCTCAATTATCATGTGATTGACATACTTTTATGAAAATTGTAACTTGTAGACTTTTTGGTCAATTTCCATTTGAATATATTTTCCTACACGGTCTTATAAGTTTTGAATTTTAATGTCTATAAATTTAGTGGTTGTTTGGGAAATATCTATATTAAAACCAAATGATGTAGCTTGTGATAACATAATAAAGATGTACACTATTAAAACATAAAATTTGAAGGTTACTCTTCAATCCAAGAACCCATGCTCTTTTTCCAAATATTTTTCCAACTCCAAATTTCCGAGAAATACATATCATAAATAAATAAATATATAGTATGACTTACAATAGAATAGTTGTTGGATTTATTACATCTTTAGTTTAGTATATAGATTAGGTAAATAATAAATAAATTAACATGCAAATGTTAATTTATAAATAATGTTAGTTTTATGGTAGTAAATAAATAAATCAATAGTTAGTTTGTTGGGAGTTATTCCCGTAAGTAGGTTAGTTGGTTTGATATGGGAAATGTAAGGCTATATAAGCCAATGTGAAGCATTGTAAAAATCAATCAAAGTCCATATATTATTTTACGTTTTTGATAGTGATGTTCAATAATGGTGTAATCTACATTTATTTATTTTGCTTACCATTTCAATATGGTATAAGAGCAACTTGAAAAGGAGCCATGAGAAACATAACAATGGAAGTAGATCCAAATTGTTACTATCTTGAAAATTGGAGTTGCCACGGCTGGAAAGAATTCAAGTTCAAGTTTACCATGCTATTTGTTAGGCCATCTTTGTTACACTTGACGGGGCCTTCAAAGACTTGCATGCTTGTGCTATCGGAGAGATTAATGAGACATAAAATGGATAAAATGTAACAGGTTCAATTGGAGGTTGGAGGCACCGGAGGCAGGGGAGTTTTTGTCATCTCGAGCTAGCTTCTCGCTTAGAGATGATACCTTGCATGAGAAGCATCAGTATTAATTTGTGTCCCTTCATGGAGCAAGGGGGGCTTGGTAGGGTGGGATTTGCATTTGCAGTGGTTCAGTTCCTTTTGTACACTAGAGGAGGGATTTGATTTTCATCGCATTGGAGGAGGGATATTGACACACTTGGAGGAGATGTGGACTTTTAGAGGAGAGTTGTTCTCTCATATGCAACACTAGAGGAGGGATTTTGACACTTGAAGGAGAGTTGTTCTCTCATTGTGCATGGAGGATGGGAACATTTATGTTCTTTCATGTGGGACAGAGGATTTACAGGTTTGACAGTTAGGAGATCTGTTGATGAGTTCTGTTTGGTGTTTCCTGGGTGAGCGAGGAGAATTGTTGGATAATTGAGTAAGTCTCGATCCATCAAAGTTTCTAGAAGGGCTGCTGTGTTTAGTCCTTGCAGCGTTTCATCCTTTGTTTGGATTGATGTAATACGGGGGGGGGGGAGAATGTTGGATTTATTACATCTTTAGTTTAGTATATAGATTAGGTAGATAATAAATAAATTAACATGCAAATGTTAATTTATAAATAATGTTAGTTTTATGTTAGTAAATAAATAAATCAATAGTTAGTTTGTTGGGAGTTATTCCCATAAGTAGGTTGGTTCAATACAGGAAATGTAAGGCTATATAAGCCAATGTGGAGCATTGTAAAAATAATCAAAGTCAATATATTATTTTATGTTTTTGATATTGATGTTCAATAATGGTGTAATCTGCATTTATTTATTTTGCTCACCATTTCAATAATAGTGATAGGCTAATGTATGTCTTTAGAAACGTTTGGAAATAGTATTAGAAACTTGTCAAAACTTTTGAAAACTGAATTCCAATGGTGCCCCTGTGGAACATAATGTTGCCAAACACTCAACACTTAAAACAAGCACTCGGCACAAAAGCATGCAAGACAGCCTTATGGTGCAGTTCCTTATGTCAATGTTTCATGGCATTCTATCAACATATTTCTTCCATGGATGGCCATGGGTACCTTTTTAAGGTTTGCCTCCCTATTAGTTAGAATAAACAAGTAAAAATCTTGAATTGAAATAAAGCCCTTCTTATATTAGATTTTGTCTATGGAATCAATCCTTGCCAACAGCTTCTGATACTATGTATACCCTGGGAATGCTTTTAGATTCCTCTAAAACTTATATATAATTTACATTTCTGGTAGTGTGGTAATTGATGTTGTGTTGGTGCAAGATAATAGGGTTATCTGTATTAGCTATGGTAGCCGTATGAATACTAATCATTGAGATAGATCTTGGTCATCGGCAAGAATTCTTGTTGATCTCATACTAAACTGATTTCTCTCTGTTTCTGACAGGTTCTATAATGACAAGAACTGACATCTCTCCAGCTTTGCGAGAATTCATCTAGCTCTTAGCAGTGAACTTCTATATGCCATGTTTCCTAAACCATTCGCAGAATTAATTGCAAATAGATTTCAAGCCGTTGAGACAAACATAGGCAATTGAACAAAATTAGGAATGAGTTGTAGCATGCTTGTGTGCTTTGCCAAGGGAAATGCTGTGTACAAATCAATTTTATTGTACATATAATTTGCTAATTTTACAGTTTAAAGCCTCAAAGAATAGCAATTAACTATCAACTTGTTACTCATATAGCTCAGATGGTGTTTGAAATAGCTTGTGGGTAGCATGCATAGAGCCAAGATATTAGAGTTTATTGAGAGCAATGAGCAATTGTATCATTGATCAAAGGTGGAATGAATATATGAGAATATTGGTCAAGAAACACAACCAACCAAGCAGACAAGACTTCCTATGAAGGTATTAACAATAATAAGGATTATTTTTAATGTTAATAATTATTACAATGATGTAATATAAAACATTTATTTATTCTAACAATCCCCCCTCAATACATCATTTTCTCAAGAGTACAAGTTAAGAAGTGTTGAAAAGCTTCGAACTTAATTCTTGCAAGTAACATGGTAAAGATATCAGCACATTGCTCGAGTTGAACAATATTGGAGCTGAATATTATGTTGTTGAACATGTGCTTGAATGTAGTGGCACTGAACCTCAATGTGTTTTGTGTGCTCATGAAACTCTGGATTTCGAACAAATTTCAACACACCTTGATTGTTGTAGAATGGAATTGTAGGTTGTCTGAAGTATGCCCGTTCCTATTAAAATGCAACATAACTATATTGCTTCGCAAACAACTCCACCTATGGTGTGATATTTTGCTTCTATGGAAGAGTGAGCAATAGTGGTTTGCTTTTTACTCTCCTAAGATATTGGACTAGAACCCAAAAAGAATAAACGCCAAGGTGAATTTCTCGTCATCCAAGGATCTTGCATAGCCTGCATTTGTGTATTTGGGTGTCAAAATTATCACTTTGCTTAGATTCTAGGCCATGTTCCACTATACCATGAACCTTTGTGGCTTTCTAGTGATGCACCTTAGGTTCTTGCATGAACTTTGAAAGATAGCTGATATCTGCCCTGGTGTAGGTTAGGTAAATGAGACTCCCAATCACTTGATGATGAAGCGTTGCATTTACCTGTGGTGATGGATCATTCCATGGAAGTTGCAAGCCTATCTCCATGGGTGTTGACATTGGTTTGCAATCTTCCATTCAGAATTTCTTGAGCAATGTCTTGGCATTTATCATTTGAGCTACAAATATATGATTTTATCTTTTGCCATGCTTACAAAAGACAATAATGCAGTATCTTGAGATTTGTCATGTTGAATGACCGTTTGAGATCATTCTTCATTGCTTTCAATAATCTTTTGAGAATTCTCAATGGTGACCTATCAAGATCATAATCTCCCCTCTTGTTCTTTGACATAGAGATTGGGATCATATGGGTTATTGGTGAATTCATCATTGAGGAGATGCTTATCAATCTTGATGTAATAGGCTCTAGTAGCTTGTTTCAAATCATAGAGAGATGTCACATGTTTGCACACTTTTTGCTCCTAACCAAGTGTAGTATATCCCTCTAGTTGAGTCATATAGACTTCTCCCTTGAAATCTCCATTCAAGAAAGCACTTCTAAGATCCATCTAATGAACCTTTCACCCAAATTGAGTTGCCATTGCCAGAACCATCCTGACGGTTTTGATCTTTGCAATTGGGGCAAAAGTTTTGTTATAGTCAATGTCCTCCCTTCGTGCATAGCCCTTAGCCACAATTCGGGCCTTGTACTTGTCAATGCTATTGGTTGTCTTGTATTTTATCTTGAACACCCATTTTCATCCAACAACTTTCTTCCCTAATGGAAGATCAACAAGTTCTCAAGTGTTGTTTTTCATCAATGTTTGATATTTTGCATCCATGACATCTTTTTGAGAATGTGGCTCATATTCTGCATCCATGGCATCTTTCTGAGAATGTGACTCAAGAGCCTACTTCACTGTTTCTGGTTTTGTGTTCTACATTGCTATGCACATGAGAGCCAAATTTTCTTCCTCACAAGTTTGGCTACTAGTCTTTGGTCTTTAATTAGACTTATGAGAAATTGCAACTGACATTGTGTCCTTAATGGTGGTGTAATACCACGTGGGTATTTGTGCACAATAGATAAGGACGAGGGTGGAGGTTGTTCTGATAGAAACAAATCTTCACCACCTTCTTCACGTTCGGCATCCTCAATTTCTTCTTCACCCTCAAATATCTTTGGTTCTTATTTGAAAGCAGTAGATGGTGAGGTAGGTTTGCTGCAAACGCTCTTCTCATCAAAGACTATCTCTGCTTACATGCAACTTCTTTGTAGCTAGATCTAGGAGTTGATAGGCTTTTGGCTCTGAACCATGTCCAATATAGTACATTTCAAGAAATTTTCATGAAATTTTTTTCTTTGCACTTTGGGGATGTGCATGAATGTTGTACACCCAAACACCTTTAGATGTGAGATGGAGAGATTTTTACCGGTCTGTAATGTCCCTTTTTGGAACCATTCCAACAATCTTGGAAACCTCCAAGATTCTTAGAGAATTCCATCATCTTTGGAGAGCACCAACTTTCTTTGGACTAAGTTATGTATTATAGACCGGTGGTTGCGTAGTTATGTATTGCAGACCGTTAGTTGCAAAGTTATGTATTGCAGACTGTAAGTTGGGAAGTTATATTCTGTAGTACATATTATAAGTAAATAATTATTTTAAGTTGTCATAAGTAACTTTATTTTATATTTCTATTTGACAGCTTATTTAATTATTTATTAAAAGGTACTTTAAGTTGTGCAATTCAGTGGCGCTAGGCTCAAGGGGACATAAGGGGACTTCTGCACACAATAAAATGTTTTATTTTATTATATTGAGAAGAATATGGAGGAATAAGGGAAATTAATATTTTATTCCCACAAAATTTTATAAAAGGAGGAGTTGAGTTCAGAAAGAGGGTTAGATTGGATATTGCATTTTGCTATTTGCTCTGAGTGAGAACCTGAGTTTCTTCATATTTTTTGAGGACGAAATCTCTCTTGGAATACTAGTTTTGTGGGCGAAAACCCTCCTAGTTGGATAGAGAGTGATTTCACCCTAAAATCACCATTGTGCTGCAAGTGGAGTTTTTACAAGTTTGGTTGAAAATGGAAGTTCTGTTGTTTTCTGATGTTGCCTGTGTGGTTGATTAGATTTAGTTTGCTATGATTGTATGTTCAGTTGAGAGTTTTTTCTGGTGTTAATCTTTGGAGGTTATGTTGAAAGCCGTATTATATGTGGGAGGCCGTATTTCTTTTACCAATGCTTTCAAGCTGAAATCAAAATTAATTATGCCGTACCTATATTTTCCTTATGCTAGCATTGAAATTTTGCTAAGGCAGATATCTTATATTTGTTAGATGCTCCATTGAGGAGGTGGCCTTTAGAAAAGGACAAGAAAGATTAGTGGTTTGAAAAGCCCATATTCTTCATTGGTTGAACGTACCTTTTGCTGCCGTACATGTGAAGTGAGAAAGGAAGTGTTGGAAGAGATTGTGTGAAGCGCTTCCTCTTATCTTGTCTTTACTGTGTTTGGTGGGGGCCGCCACTATTTTGAAGTGAGGCGCTCCTCTTGGGTGCCATAGTTTATGGCCTAGAGGTAGTACTTTCTCCAATGAAGTCTGAAGTAGCATTTGAGTGTTTATCAACAGTCCCTATTCATCTTTTGGGACCATACAATAGTTTGGAATGACTGATAGCTATTGTTATTTTGACAGCATTAATATCAGTTTGGGAAGTAAGAATTTGTTTCAGATCTCATTTTGATTTTACAGTGTAACAGCAGACTTCAGTGGTCTGATTGCTCTAAGTTATGGTTTCCAACATCTCATGATAGTCTTCATCAATTTTCAGAGGCATACTTCAGTGGGTTTGCTTGCTCAACCATTGTAAGCATGTTTCCTTTATGATTTCCTGAGTTTTCTGATCTAATCTTGTAATTGCAGCAGTCTTATATTCTGATCATAATTAAAATCAATGTGTTTCAGGCAGTTACTATGTTATCTTGTTTATTGTAACGCATTTCATGCAACCTCAGATGGTGGCTCATCATCGTATGCATTTCATATTGTAAAACTGGATGGTTTGTCACCAGTTCGTATAGCATTTCATTTTAGCTCGTTTGACATCGAACAAGCTTGCCTGTTATCGACCATTTTGGTCTGATCAAGCTTAGACATTATGCCAGTGGCTTTGCATATATGCACACTTGTCCGCCAAAGAGGTGTAGATTTGGGATGGCTCTGTTGCTTGCGTGCTTTCTTTCTTGTACTTGCATATATGCACGCTTGTCCGCTAAAGAAGTGTAGATTTAGGTTGGCTCTGCTGCCTGCATGTTCTGGTCAGATTTGTTGCCTTCATGTTGTTTGCATATCTTGATAGCTGTGTGGTCCAAAGCACCGTATGCTCTCACCTTGCCCACATTGGGATCTTGGTGATTAGAACGTGTTTGGATATTGCATTTGCATTTCTCATTTGCAAAATAAAAAAAAATGGGTGTGGTTATTACACGGTCAATGCTTCTTTAGGGGTGGTGTCATCAAGCACCTTCGTGGCTGCTTTGTTCAACAAATACACTATTGTATGAACTACTTCTACCTAGAATACAAGAATCAAATCTTCATCCTTAAACATGCTTTGCACCATTTACATGATGGTATGAATACACCTCTCTGCAACACCATTTTGTTGAGGCATATATGCAATGGTTAGTTGTCATTTGAATCCATGTTCTTTCAAATATGTTGAGAAGTCATTGTTGGTGAATTCCCCCCTTGATTTGAGTGGATTGCCTTTAGAGGATGACTAGATGACCGTTAAACAAGGGCTTGAAACTCTTTAAACTTCTCAAATGCTTGGGCTTTGCTTGTTAAGTAGTATACCCACATCTTCTTGGTGTGATCATCCATAGAGTTGAAAATACCTGGCATGATTATGACTTGGTTACATTTGTTTGCATAGGATGGTATGCAACAAATCCACAGGACCGGGGGTTCATTTCTCTATTGTAGGAAAGGGAGCCCAATGTTGTTTCCCAACAAGATAGTTGGAGCGAAGATCTTTTATTTTCTTCATGGGGGGAAGTCCTCACACCATGTCTCATTTACTCAAGGCAAGAAGATAGTCAAAACTGAGATGACCAAATTGTTTGTCCTAGAGTGTGGTGGATGAATGTGCCTTTACTATTGGGGTTGTGTTTTCATGTGAAATATCAATCAATTGAAACATCCTATACATTAATATAATTTTCTCAAATGAGACATAGTTTCTCACCATCATATCTATCAAATTCAACTTTCAAGTTGTGCTCTAATAATTGACTTATAGACAAGAGGTTCTTAATGAGCCTAGAACATAAAGAACCTTTGTAAGTCGACTTGTGTGGGTTTTGAGTGGTAATGAAATGTCACAAGTTCCCTTTACTTAATAGGCTATATCATCTCCAAGTGAAACTTGCCCCGTATAAGTTGATGTGGTCAGGTTGACAAACTACTTGTTGTGACCACTTTACAACATCAACCCCAATTACTAATTGGGTCCCCCTTTTTTGACTTGCCTGGATCCTTGGGGCTTATCCCATACTTTTATCCGGCGATGTCTTCACAGTTCGGATAGTGTTAGGAGCTTAGACTGGCCCACCGGGAAGAAAGAGAAGTAAAACACATAGGTTTCCTCCGGCAGTGCCCGAACCCTAATTGACTGTTCCAGACTATCCTTAGGCGAGAGTTTCGTTTTTTTTTTTTTTCCATCCTTAGGGGAGGGTTTTGTCTTTTCACACTTGGGTAATGAACCCACTCCGCTCCCGGCATGAAACCCAATTCCAGTCCTAGTCCAAGACCCCATGTATGGCTTAGAAATTCATTCCTGGACTCCGGTCCAGGAGTCCAACCCGGAGGTCCAAACCGGAGTCCTGTCCGGAAGTACCTCTCCCAGAGTCTCGTTCAAGGAATTCTGGCCTGGAATCCCGTTTCAAAGTTTATCTAGATTCTTCTTCCAACCAAGATTGCGGAGTTTGACAGAGACTGTCACTCCTTGGCGTGATCATCCTTCAGTCATGGAACTTAGTCCCGGCCTGACAACTCTAGTCCGGAAGGTCAAAACCAGGGGATGTCTCTCTAAATCTCAGTCCGACACTCAACCTCATTTCATAGCTCGGAAGACTCGCAGATCGAAGACTTAAGGCAATTTCAGGAGACAATCAGCATTTACTGAATATCCCTCCGGTAGGCTGGAATTGCGACAGGACACTTTTGTCCTGGTTGCAAAATCCCTTACCTACTGGATTTTGCGCTCAAGGACACTTTTTGTCCTGGTCGCAAAATCCCTTACCTACTGGATTTTGCGCTCAAGGACACTTTTTGTCCTGGTCGCAAAATCCAGTACCTACTGGATTTTGCGCTCAAGGACAATCTTTGCCATTTTTCAGCGTCTTTAGGGTAAAGGTATATTAAAAAATATATTTAAGTATAAGTTGAGAGATTGAATTTCTTATACTTTAAATATTTTTCAATATACCTTTCAGGATGTTTGAGATAGGTCTCGAATCCGCCGGATTTAACATGCAGGATCTAGAATTTGGAAGATCCACCAGTTTTCAGACTGTCATTTTTCCAGGATTTCAGGATTTCAGGCTACCAGACTTGGCCAATTCCAAACAGGATGAAACAAACGAACTTTGTCTCTCGCCACCGAATTTCTGGAGGATGGAACAAATGAACTTCGTGTCTTGCCATCGAAAAGAGACTCTCGGAAGACATTCCACCACAATGAAATCCTGCTGCAGGAACTGATAATGACTTCAGGGCAAAGGAATTCCAGACACCAGAGGAAAATGAAAGTACTCAAGAAATTCCTTGTCGCACATTCCAGGACCTTCTGGAATATGCGCCTAGGACAACTTTTTGTCCTGAGCGCATAATCCAGTAGGTACTGGATTATGCGCCCAGGACAATATTTGTCCTGGGCGCATAATCCAGTACCTACTGGATTTTGTGCCCAAGGACTGGGATGTCCAGTTTCTCCCTCCTGCTCTGACCAGTCACTCCTGGCTTGGATTTTTTTTTTTCTCTAACCCCCTTTGTGGATACCTGACTCCTAGAATTCACAGTCAGGATGGAACAAATGAACGTCCATCTTTCCGTCATAGAGATAACAGATTCCCGGAGGATGGAAGGAACGAGGATGGAAGAAACAAACCTTGTGTCTCGCCATCAGATTCCCGGAGGATGGAAGGAACGAAGGATGGAACAAACGAAGGATGGAAGAAACGAAAGATGGAGAAACGAACCTTGTGTCTCGCCATCAGATTCCCGGAGGATGGAAGAAACGAAGGATGGAACGAACGAACCTCTCATCCCGCCTTGGAAGTAACAAATTCCGCGAGGATGGAAGGAACGAGGATGGAAGAAATAAACTCCGTTTTTTGATCCTGTATCAACATCTGAACCTCCATGGAGTAGCTAGGAGAATGAACCTACTGCAAAACCAGAATCCCACTTCGAAACTCAGGAAAATGCAAATCCTTGACTTAGATTCCCTGAAACTGAACTCTAAAGGCAAGTGGCGCAAATTCCAGCACTTGTAGGATTTTGCGCTCCAGGACAAATTTTGTCCTGGGCGCAAATTCCTTAACCTTCTGGATTCTGCGCTCCAGGACAAATTTTGTCCTGGGCGCAAAATCCTTGACCTTCTGGATTCTGAGCCCTTGGAGATTCCTGATCCAGTCTAGAATGGGAGACCTGCGGGGTGAAATTCCGGAACCCAGTTTGCCAGCTCTTGCATGGAAGAATTCCTCGCCTGTTATACCTCGAAGTCCGGAATCCCTAAACATGATGGAAGGTACTTCTGGTTTTAAAATGATGGAGTCTTTGATCCTAGTGTAAGAAAATCCATCCCTGCCAAAATAGAGTGATGAAGCCCTTAGCAAATATCCAAAAGATTGAACATAGAAGTCCAAGGACACATCCCGCCATGTTCCTCCGCAGAAAGCAAAGTGCAACCTTCCATCTGAGTAAGATTCCATAGGATAATGTTCCAAGACTTAGCTGGATTTTAGTGGAAGTTCAAAGATTATGCTGGGGAAGAAAAATCCTAGACCTTAGGAATTCCCCGACATGCCAAATTCCCCGACATTCCGAATTCCCCGACATGCCAAATTCCCCGACATGCCGAATTCCCCGACATCCCAAATTCCCCGACATGCCAAATTCCCCGACATTCACAAATCCCCGACCACCGACAAAACAGAAAAAGACAAAAAACCAAGTCGGCTAGGGTAAAGTTTGGCGGTTAAGGAATTTCTTCTCCTTTAGCCTAGGTCGGCCAAGTGGCAAAGAAGGACAACTTACCTATAAAGGGGGCACCCAAGGCATTCCTAAAGCATTCCAATTCAAATTCAAATATGAAATATTCATTTTAGGAGCAGAAATTCATCCTCCAGGACAAGTGGAATTCCAGGATGAGCAGGAATCCCTGACCACCTGGAAATTGCTCCCTGACCTGGAAATTCCTCCTGTCCATGCCTGGTAACCCTGGAATGAAGGAAAAGTCAGTTGAATATGAAGAATGCTGGAGAATGAGGGAAATCCTTTGTTTGTTCAGGAATTTATAAGTGAAATTGATCAAAACTTGCAAAATCATTCATGTTTCATTTCATATTGCATTGCATTTATGGATTTTGTGCATCATGACTATTCGAGGTTTCCCATGTTTTGCAGGAATCCAAGACGAGGATAAGTCCCATGAGGAGGATGAACAAAGATGATCCGGGGCAAGCAGGATGGATGCAGAGAGTTCAAGTGCCGGAAATGATGACCATTTCAAGGATCCAGGAGTTCCGACAATAAGAAGACTACACATGCATACCGAGGGAAGGGAAGGCAACATCAAAGATTCTAGTTCGGCGATGGGGAGACTTCGCACAAAGGGATAAGGAAGATCAAGATGTCCTTCCAAAGATTTCAAATGACAGAGAATGCCTGCATCAAGGATGGCGGAATGGGAGAAATCACTCCAAGTCCAGTATTAGGGATTCCAGTTCCGGACAGGAGGATCAATCCTTGGAGAGCCAAGAACAAAAGTACAGTTCGCCATCCATCAGGAAGAACGGGAATCCACACCAAGGATAGGGAATTCCAACCCAGGAATCCAGGATAGGGAATTCTATTCCACGACAGGGAATTCCAACTCAGGAAGGAATTCCATTCCAGGACCCTAAGGAAAGTGCGCCCCTGCTCAAGGAAGGATTCCTCCACATGAAAATCCCGTTCACCCTGGAATCTGCGCTCAGGATAAAGGACTCCAGGACATCATGGAATTTGCGACCAAGGAAGTTCCGGACAGACAGGACAGTCCTATCCAGAAGTCCTAGACAGATGGCGACCAGGACAGCTGGAAAGTTTCCTTACACATTCTGACGACCTAGACAGGTGGCAGTCTCCTGCATGCATATTTTGATGACCCCATCTGTTTTTTCCAGGATTTGTAACCTAGGGCACATGTTTCAAGGAAATCTGATTTCCTTTTGCCCTAAGATATTTTTGAGAGCCTATATAAAGGCTGAGGGATGCTTCATTTTATCTCTCTCTCCTTTTCTGATATTTACCATTCTAAAGCTCCTAGAGCTCCTTAGTAGTTAGTTTTCATTTCTGCATAGTTTCTTATGAGCTGGAACTCCAAAATCAGTTGGATTGTTGTGATATAAACTTCTGAAGTAATTATATATGCATTGAAGAATGGTGTTCATATATTCCTTTGGATTTTCGGCATGGTCTTATTGATTTCTTGGAGCAAATCTGAAAATATTAAAGTTCTTTCTTGTATTTTCATATTTTTATTAGTTAGAAAGATGGAGATTATTACTGTTGTATGATTGAATCTGTTTGTTCATACCATTGGTGATCTGTGGCTTGCAAATCATCGTGCATGGTTAGTCTGAACTTAATTCGAACCTAACTTCGACTGTTCCGTATGACCAAATCCATGTCTTACTGAAGCAGTTTGAAAATCCTTATTCCCCCTTAGAAGATAGCACTGCCCTTGCCTAGCTGTTGTCTCATGACGAAGCAGAGGACTGGTTCCAGTTTCTATCTCCAGCAGCAGTCTTCTTCCATCAATTAGTTAAACTCCTGAACCCTTATCTTATCTTTTTCACTTTCTTTTAGATCTTCATTAGGATTAGTTTTCCAGAGCTTCATCGTCTAAATCATCTGCCTCTGTAGGAATGGAACTTTAGAATTCCAGTTGTCAATCTGTGAAAGAATTCCATTCACCCGCAAATCCCAGTCCGAATCCCAGAAATGAATTCCATGACTCTGAAAGAGCAATCTTATGTAAGTCCCCTTCGTGATTACCAGCAAATCACATCATTCTACTGAGTCTATCCCTATGCACGTCAAGACCTGACATAAAAGGAACCTTGGAGCAGTCTCATTCGATCACATAGTTCAGCGTCTGAGAAGCTTTATTCAAGAGAGGATAGGTTACCCAGTATTTTATTCTAATGTTGTTGTAGTCACAAAAACCTCATCAACACTACTCTTGTCATATGTTTGGAAGCATTATAATCAACATACCAGACTTCATGTTTTAAAGAGGATGTGGATCTTTTGTAGCATATAGGTAGTCCTTTTTGTTAGAATCTTTTGTGAAAGTAACATTTCCTTGTTGCTTGTGAATCATTTTCCATTGGGGATTCTTCTGTTTGCTCCCTTGGGATTTTTGGTGTGGCTTTTGTTGGCTTGATTCTCCATTTGCAAAGGATTTGTACTTGAACTCTTGGAGAGTATGCCCCTTCTTGCCACAAACGAGGCACTTCTTCTATTGTGTAGGCTAATTATCTTGTTTTAATTTGGATGGACCACACCAACATTTAGGTTTTTTTTCCATGTTGTGATGCGAGAGCTTGATTTTTGTGGTCTCATCTTGAATTGCTTCGTCTTGTTGAAACAAATTCACCAACTCTTCAGATGTGGATTTATTTCTAATCACATTTAGATAGGTGACAAACACTCTAAAGGAAGGTGGTAGTGCTTTCAAAACAATTGGTACAAGAGTCATGAAATTCTGCTACTTTTCACAAGAATCCCTCCAATTTTTCACTCCTTTGCATTCTCAAACAATGCAATTGTCTCTATAGATGAAGGATCTAATTTTGATTCTTTGCTTCATAGATAGTTTTCAGTCTACCCCATGCATCATTTGTGCTTTGGGCTGTTTTGATATCAGGTTGGACCTCATTGGCGACTCCAAATGGGATGGTCAACTTGGCCTTATCAATTTTTTTCTACTCATTTGCATTTTTTGTAGGCTTTTGACTAGTGTCTTTTACAATATCCCATAGGTCTTCAAACTCCAACTGAGTTTGGGCTGTTGTCTTCTAGGCAAAATAGTTATCACTCACTCAACAATTGCTAGTTTGGGAGCATTTGCAGCCCTTTGTACTGACAAAGAGGTTCTTTATTCTCCCCAATGATTTATAGGGTCGATGCTATAGATGCTGTTGTTGCAGCTTTATTAGGAGTTAGATTTAGTAATTTGACACAACAACTTCACCTGTAAATGTGAATCAAAGACACCGTTTAAATTGGACGCTTGTTTGTTACGAGACGTAACAAATAAATGACTTTTATTGTTTCTGAATTTAATTTTTTTCTCCTAAAAATAAAAAATTCTTGTGCATTTTGACTTTAAATATATTAATATGCACTTTTTTTAATATATTCTTTTGCAACTATAAAAAAATATTTTGCAAATGTTTGATATGCTATTTCGTTTAAGCCTAAAATTGGAAAAACAAATGGGCTTCCCTATTAATCCTTATATCTCCTTTGACTTAACCAAAAGTGGAAAAAAAAGAAAAAGAATGCACCTTTTTCCTATGTTCCACTAGGTTTTTGGGACGGGGGATGCATTTCCGGGACGGGGATTTTTGGGAGGCCATCTTTTAGGGGACGGCAAGGGACAACTATTAAAAAATAGGGAAAATTTAAAAATATAGGAAAATTCAAATATTCATATGATAACATTGATAAGGCATTCACCATATACGTTATAGAATCTTAATATAAAACATTAGAGTTTAATTGAGATTTCCCATGAGAGTTGACAAAACAAACAAAATGCCCAAAAGCTGCAAGTTTCAACTACAAAATGGCAAAAACATATAAAATATGCCGCTGCCCCTAATCAACACCTGCTAATGTTGCATCAAAATTAGAGTCTAAGTTTAGGTCACTGCCACTATGAGGGACTGCCTCATCCAATGGAACTCCAACCGATCATCCCTTTTGTGTCTGCTAATCACCTTGTGTGGCATCTTCGGGATTAACATCCCAACCTGTGGTAGGTGTTTGACGATACTCGAGACTCTGCCGATCTTGAAGTCACAAGGCACTATGCACATTCTCCAATCATTGAGAGGTAAGCCGATTCCTCGTGATTGACTATATGAAGTTGTAAGTGGGGTTGAACCAAGCCCAAATTAAAAGCCTTTGAGACCACACAAACCTTCAAGGCGTATGCCATTTTTCATGATTTTATTGCTTTTAAGTTCTAAGTTAATGATGTTTTGTGCTGATCTGGAGTTTTAAACCCTTCATAGCACTGGTCATGCCTTTGTCCAAGTGCTGGGAACTGCTTTTATTTTAGGTGCTGTCTGCAGTTAGGGCAGCGTCTGAAAATAACAGCCTACAAATGTGAAGAGTGGCATGGATGTAAGCAGACTTAATAAATTCAGAATTTGCAATATTCAACTCTCTTTTGCAACGTTCCTCAATTTTTTGGCAGCATACCCTCGGGCTGTGGCGTTGGGATAATGCAATGAATGCTGGGATGAAGACTTCACAGGGAAAGAACAGATTGGCGCTCTGATACCACATTAGAGTTTATTGAGAGCAATGAACAATTGTATCATTAATCAAAGGTGGAATAAATACAATCTAATGTTGGTTAATAAACACAACTGACCAACGCTTAAAACTTCCTATGAAGGTTATTAACAGTAATAAGGATTATTATTATTGTTAATAATTATTACAATGATGTAATATAAAATATTTATTTATTCAAACACAGGAGGCACATAGTTGGGTCAAGAATCCACTTGAAGTACCTCGAAAGTCAATTATGTATAATGTCCATTGTCATGAACATGATTGGAAAGTCAACGAAGTAAACCGACCTAGTAAACTCCCGCTCTTTATCAAATGAAGGCTACTGGGCTTGTAACAAATCTTGGTTTATTATTGTCTATTGTACTGTCAAATTTATATTGGTTGCAGGTACCCTTTTGGAAGCAGTAGTCTCTTTTACTGTTTGGATTCTTGGAATTTCATTTAATTCCTATGCATTGATTGATATTCATTTCTCATAGCTGTTTGCCTTTCAACTTTGTCCTTCGCTTCAGATTGTGAGACATACCATGTCTGTTTCTGCTTTCTAGTTTTGACTCTCACATTCACGTGTTGGTTGGAGTACTGATATTGAAGTTCATGTGTTTGAATGGTCCACCTCGGAGATCTGCGTGTTGTGAGGTGTGTTTTTATTACAAGTATAATATTTGTGTCTTTTGCCTTTGATGTGTGAAATGGGTTGCTTTCATCAAACTAGACATCTCCATAGATGATAGATCTTTCTCCTGTTTCATTTCAAAGGCAATAGGCCATTTAGGTGTCACTACAGGCTACTTGAATACACTTAGTGCTCTTGGCCTCTAGTTTGTGCCTTTATTCTTTAGGCACATTAGCAAATGTGATATATTATCCAATAGTATTACATGGAGAAGAGAAGATTGAGACCAGTCCAGGCCACTGCGAGAGTTGGTACTTCTTTACATGCGGTGGGACGTATTCAGTAAGTACACTCTTTTTAAAAACAAAAGCTTGCCCATAGGCCTATGTTAATATTTAGATATGTTGTGTTTCTAACTGTATAGGAAGTAAATAACTCATGCTTGATGTCATTATCCTTATGGCTGTCTAGCTCTAAGGAACTTGCAGTCAATTCCAATTTTGCTTTGGTTTTGAGTTTGTATTGCTACTATCTTGGCTGCTGCTTTGAACTGTGGCAAAATCTTGCTTTAGCTGTATGAAAGAACACCTGAAACTTATATGCAAATTCATTGATGGAGGTGATCTATTTGGGATATGTCTCCATGCACTGATTTTAGTTTGGGCTTGGAATTTGTTTTTGGAGAAAGGATTATGATTCTGCTTTCAAAGTGCACAAACTTCACAAAATCATTTGGCTTTGGGTAATCTGGAAAGTACCTCACTCGTATGTGAGCCTCAAAGATTGTCAAACTTTGATAATTTGTGTGGCTGCATCTTTGATGCCATAGTTTGGAAAGGCCATTCGCTTGTCACTTGTGACAAGTCCTTGTTTGTGCTTGAATTTATACGCCATTTTTACAAACATCTAAAGCAACATTGGGAAACCTGTTTTTACTGTCTTTAATTAGACATTTATTCTTATAGAATTCAACAGGTAAATTCCCGCAAATTTAACTAAAAGAACGAAGATTTTCGAATACTCTGGGTACACACAGGATAGTATGTACCTTTTTAAATATGGTATCAGGAAACTGCGTAAGAATGTCACCTCTTGAAACACATAATTTTTGTTGTTGTCAAGTTTAGTGGTGTTAATGAAGATGTGCTTGAAAATGAGTTTATATACCATTTTTCACATACTATTGTGAAGAGAGGAAAAAATAACCATTGCACTTATCATTGGAACTATTTGTAGCTATAATGTGCTGTGTTTGTGCTTGTACCACTACGAAATGGATTATGAAATTTCCTCCCAGAAAAATATTGTGCCCGGATGTCTGGGATGCTATATTGGTTAGATTTTAACAAGTCAAGGTATAACTCAATTTTTTAAACTCAATAAGATTATAAATGTGTTTTTATTCAAAAGGCCATAAACCATTTTTGTCATGGTCAACAGTTGACCCCCAAAATCTTGACGACTGTCACATGACTGCTGCCTAACCTTATTAACTGCTTTTTGCATTACTAATGAATATATCTGTATCAAATTAAATTCATTTTATACTTTTTATTAAACACTTAATATAGGTTTGATGAAAAAAAGGGCAAACATTGGTGAACTTTATGGCGAGTCTTGATTGCTGCACGACTTTAACCCAGATCCTTTGTGTGAGACAGTAGTATCTTCTCACTTTTGAAGAAACATTAAAAAAATGGATTTCTATAATTACCAAGCAGATCTTCAAGTCCTAAGATATCTTCAGAGAGTATAAACGTGTTTTTTCAAAAAGGCCATTAACTGTTTTTGTCATGGTCATCAGTTGACCCCTAAAATCTTGACATGGCTGTCACATGACAGCTGCGTAACCTTAGTAACAGCTTTGTGCATTACTAATGAATATATCCATGTCAAATCAAATTTATTTTTATACTTTTTATTAAACACTTAACATAAGCGTGATGATAAAAGGGCTAACATTGGTGAACTTTATGGAGAGTCTTGGTTACTGCAAGGCTTGAACCCAGATCCTTGATGCGAGACCATAGTATCTTCTCAATTGCAAAGTAATATGAAAAATTGGATTGCTATGATTACCAAGCAGAATGTCGCAGATCTTCAAGTGCTAAGATATCTTCAGATTTGAGCTGAACAATAGCCAGCAATGATCTGGTGGCAAATCTGTTACTTTGAGATGTGTTTCACACTGTTCTGATGGGCTTATACCATGCTATAATTGTAATGGCAGGTACATCTTTGTAGATACTGTAGCAAGGTCATCAACTTATATATGTGCCATTTAATCATTAACATGTCTTTCTTGACATTTATATGAGGCCTACAGGCATGAAATTCATCTGGTTATGTTGTTTGCACAATTCCTGCAGATGAAATCCTGTCTTGATCAATCAACACCATGGTAAGGGCATTTAAACTGCAATTGCCATTGATAAGGATCCTCTACCTGGAAATTTTGTTAACACTAACACACTTTTCCAGATGTACGCTGAAATTGAGCTACATATTGGTTGAATTGTTTGCAGTCATACCCAAGTGATTTTGGAGTTTTTAATACACAAATAACTGTATTTTAAAGCAATATTACGTTCCTTTCAGAATACATGTTCTTGGACTAAATAGGTTGTGATTGTCTCAGTATATTTTAAAAATGTCTGCCAAAAAATATTCATGTTAAATGTTCAGGAACTCAAACTACTGTGTTTAGCTGCTAAATCTACAAATAGTTTGAGAGCAAAAACAGTCTTAGCTGTTGAACTCTAAAAGAAATTCATGGATCCTTTGTAAATACATGCAGTGGTGCTGTGTCTTGGTTGCACTAAACACTGAAATTGGTGTGGCTTTCGAGATGGAAACACCTTCAGAAATATCTTAGGATCATGCAACGACTTCTCAAAGAGGGGTATTAGATTTTGTATAGTTAATCAACATGAATGGTTTGTTAGACATGAATGAAAGTTCTTGAAACATGCACAAATCGATGTAAATGGTATTAATAATTTGACATTCCAGTGTCATAACAACCATGAACATAAGTCGGATGTTTTTTCTTTGTCAGAGTCTCTCAAATTTAAATGGCTTTGAAAAATTGCTGCTGTGGTTAAAACACAAGACATGGATAAGGCACTATAAGCACTCAAGTCTTTTTCTAGCACTTATCTAAATAGTACTTCGTAGATTTCTGTCTTTAACTGGATTGAGTCTTACTGTTCTTCGAATAAGCTGTAAGATATTGGATTATTTTATCTTCAGCTATTAGAGTTTTAACGCCAAGTAAGATTTGCTGTTTCTTAGTTAGGCTTGATAATGTCATTCCATGTGGAAAGTTCCTTTTCTGATCTTTATTTGTATTAACTCGTTTCTTCTTTGTCTTACCTTGTGATTTCAAGTAGAGAGTGCAGTTTTGATCCCTTACATGTTTTAACTTAGTTTGTCTTTGTTTTACTGTGTTGTCTCATCTCTAGGTAAAGACATGCTCAATGCCATTATTGCCTCGCCAGAAAGAGTTAGCGTCAGCATTAGAACCTATTCATGCAAAACTGGCAATGGAGAATGAATCGGCGGGGAGACACCCTGTATACAAGTGCAATGAAGTGCAGGTGATGTTAAAAGCTAAAAGCTTTTTGATCAGACCTAATGTGGTCTATTCCTCTTGAAAGTGAATGTGGACAAGTTGACAACTATAATATGCTAATTTACTAAGTAGAAAAGCAAAATACTGAATCCACAGTGACAGAAGCTAAAATTAGTTAGAAAGTTGGCTGGCTAATTTGCTTTTGCAAAATGTCTGAAAAAAATGTGTCTTTTGTATGTGACATATTTATGAAATAACTTGTATTTCTGTTTTCATCTTTTTATTTAAATCATGGTGGTTTATCTTCGTGCCACTGCATGACAGGAAAGTTTCAGGTTATTGTTTGAATCGATTTGTAAAATGCATACGGTCAAGGAATAAAGAGGGTTAGATAAAACAATTTGATGTCCACATTGCTGTCAGCTTGCAAAGAAAAACAATGAGAATATGAAACGAAGACCGCCTGAAAATTTAATAAATGCCGTGTAAAAAAGTCCCAGCAAGATTTACCCATAAGTCTATATTTCCACTTGTGGGATTTCTGAATTTCCTTCGCACCTGAAGTGTCTATTGAAGTCTTTAGCCAGAAGGGATTTTCAATGAGAGCTTCATCTGTTGTTTCACAGTATTGTAATTAACTTGAAGTTGAAAGTACATAAATATGTATATATTTGTTCTGCTGGGGGAAAGGGCCTATACCCTGATGACAATATACTCCATTTATGCCATGTTCTACTTCTAAAAATTACAATGTCTTGTCTAGATGTTATTAATTAGCAATCAGTAATTAGTCATTTTGCTTGTCAGTATAACTTATTTCTAGTCTTTTGTCCAATTCTTTGAAATGTAGTTATTGATTCTTAGACTGTTCTTGTTTTACTGAATTGTTAATAATATATTTATTGCAGGCAAAGGCGGCTGAAGATTTTCTCGCAATTCTTAGAACCTATTTAGAGTCATTTTGCTCAGACTTACGTTCTCATACAATTACAAATGTGCAATCAAATAATGATAGGGTAAGCCATAAGTTTTGTGACTGCATTTCACATTCTTAAGCTTTAGATATGTCTCTTCCTTATACAATTTGTTTCAGTCCCCCTTTTTTAAAATACTTTAGTTAATTGGTCTTTCTGGCTAATTTGTAATGAAATTCGAGTTTCAATTTTTAAGGTCAGGTTTTGTTTGTTGCTCACATTTTTCAGGTTTCACTTCTTCTGAAGGATAGTTTCATAGATTCTTTCCCTAGCAGAGATCAACCGTTTATAAAGGTACATCAAATCCTTTTTATTTATATGCAGTTTTTCTCTGTATTATGTTTTAAACTCCTTTTTATGCTTCCCCTTTTTTGCTGGATAAAACCACGGATTCTAGTTTATGGTCTCATCATCCTCCATTTGATTAAGGAAGAGTATGTCATAAGAAAAACAACATATCTGCATTGTATGTTAGGTGCTGTCACATAGCTTATAGGTAACTAGAGGTGCTGGCAGGTATTCGTATGCTTATATCCAGTTGATTTGGCTTTTATATGAATGGGATGGAGTTAATTAGACACTTGATTTAATATGCCAGTTGTACTATTTTATTTTACAGCTAGTGTTTGCAATGTTTATGGGAACTGTGGAGAAACTATTCAGGGGATGGAGCTGCCTTAAAATGCACCTCACAGGCATCAGATCAATGGTTTAAAAGTGTACTAGAGGATAAAAATCAACCTTGAAAGTCACTTTGAAGTTTGAACTATCCATCTAATCCATTAAGGTTCAAATGAAGGCAGTTCCCTCTCGTGGATGGTTATGCTCTGTAACTCATATTTGCATTGGCATTACTTATATGGAACTCACATAATTTCATACTTTTTTGGTATGGGTCCTCTAACCAATAGACCAAACTGGGGACATTACATAGTGTGCCACACAATCTTTTGCCATCAAATGCCATTTTTCTCCCTGGTAGCTCACTTGTGGACATGCAGGCAGTAGTGTAGGGGGGACATGCACCGACTTTCTATCTTGTACATATAACAGAAGCATTTCTAATTTTTTTCCTTTTCTGATGCTACAGCTTCTAGTTGAGACACAGCTTTTCTCAGGGTTGACAGATGCTGCACTTTCAAGCTATGAAAGTGACTGAAGACACAGATTTTGATACAACTATGTACATTAGTTTTCAATGCTATTCCCTTGCGAGGCAGAAGGACAACTAGGCAGTTCAATGCCCGACAATGTATTGAATACATTCTACTAATTGATCTTGTATACTTGGTTTAGAAATTGGTCTCTTTAATACTTGTAACTGGCTTTCCCAGAAAGCAGGGTTCCGTCAGTGAAGTATTTGCATGGCTGATGAAATGCTTTTGTTCATAACAAGATGTACATTCATCTGAGAACGGTATATTGAAATTCTACAATCAGCTAGGCAAGCGCTAAAATATTTTTTTGTAATAGTTCTGTTCTAGCAAATAAAATGTTCTTGTCCAGATGGCCCAAGTTTTGGCTGTCTAAACTCAGAAGGCAGATGCCTTATTTTGTCTCAAATTGGTCTCTCTTTGTAATACTAACAAGCATATTTATTAATTAGGAGGAAGTGTCTCTGATGCAATCCGATAACTATTAAGGCATTGATGCATTTGAGATTCTAACTATTGTACTGAGTCAACTGCACATGTACATGGAAACAGACCTGGCACAGGTTCCCAGTTAAGTGTTTATGTGCGGCAACGAGTTAATGTTGTGTGTTATTTAGGACCGCAATGGAAAATGATATGGAAAGAATTATCAGTCACTTACATTTGCATATGTTTGAAAATTAAAAATACTAGGTGGGGTACCATTATTGGCTACTTATTAAAAGTGATTGACTGGGCAGCTTGCCTGCCTTTTTCCATTTTCAAAAAATTGCAAACATGTATGGGTTTAACTGGCCCTAGCTCATGAAGCCACAAGCAGAGGGCCTCGTTCCCGTACAGTGAAACACATTGTTTACTAAGAACCCATTTGAAATATATCATCCACCAAGGACCAACTTAAGCAAAACAACAATGTCCACTATGGGGCTCAAACTTGGTACTTATCGCCAAACAGCCAATAGACATACCATTATACTATGCACCTATGTGCCGAACATGTATGATTGTTATGGAAAACTGGTTAAGATAATTATTAGAAATAGCAAAAAAAGTTTGTCATTGAGAAGTGAACAAAGACCAAATAGCGTACAAGACAAACACTTGCTATCATTATCCAAATAAGTAGCAGAGCAAAATAACAAGCGAGCTCACAAGATGGTCCAGCCACCATGCTTTCCAACTATTAAACATTTAGCATGACCTTGGTGAAGGCTACAAGCTGTCCTTGACTGTTACGAACTCCATAAGAACACATAAAATATCACGATCCATATTCCTGGAGGAGTTCAGAAGATAGATCCGAATGTTGAAATTGAGATGGAAGAGAACAGTTTTTTAAGACAAAGTAACTTAAATATTTGGATTGTTTAAATATTCTCCATAAACTTGCACAGAGTAGACAAGTCAAAGCTATTTCAAAAAGAAATTTCTTGTTCTTTAAACATTCGACTACAAGGATACTGATTACATAGCAGCTAAAGGTTATCTGAAAGACTATATACACAGTAAGCAATCCCTATTGAAAATAGAGAAATATTGTGTAATTTATATTTGTAAATTTGATAAACATATGATTAACTAATTTTCTTTAAATAGTAAATAAAGAATTGTGACGAAGTCCATTTGTATTGACATGGAAACAAATAAAGGAAGACTTAACTAGTAGTTCGTTGTAAAGAATATTTGTATTTAAATCAAGTATGAATGGAACGTTGAAAAAGTATTTTGTTTTTAAATTTTTTAAATGATTTATTAAAAAGGCAAGTTTCTCAAATGCATGTATATTGCCACTTAAAAATATACATGGGTATTTTTTAAGCCTTCATTATTAATAATGGTGACCTAGGGAAGTCTAGGTTTTTAAATAACTAAAATGATTCAGTTACAATGTTTTACTTACCATATATGATATCTAACTACAAGAAGTCGAATGTTTTTCTCTAGATCAATACATCCTATATTTAATTCATTTGTAACATGAAAAGATGTTCTGTTTTGTAACTCAAGTTTTAGAGCTTATAAAAGTGGAAGGAAAATATCAATATGTAAATTTTTTGATTTAATAATATGATTTGTTCTGAGAATCATTTTGATAGATGAAAGAGTTGTGCACTTGATGTGTGCATCAATATTGTTCTATATAATCAACAGGGTAGTTGTTATGATTAGGGTTTGTGGACGGGCATTGCATAATTTAACATATTCCATGGAAATGGATGTTTTACTCCAATTCTACTATCTAAGTTTTGAAAGGATGTATAATTGAGACTTGCTTTTTTCAATGACAGGAGTTTCATCAGCCTTTGGATGATACTACCATGACTCGTTTATTCATTTCAAAGAAGATTATAACTCTATTCCTTGAGAAAAGTTTGTGACCAATTTTAATTGTTTTTATTCAACTTTAAAATAGATCCCATGAAATATTAAACGGAGCTTCTAATGCAGTTCTTGCCTCTGTTCTCCTTTGTAAGTATTTTAACAAATATCATTTTGTACTTAATTCATTGCAACTTGTAGTTGGAACAAAACGGAGTCGTGTTTAATATACTCACCACTCTTTAATTGAGAGGTGGGAAATTGATTTTTCTTCTTCTAAAAGACAATAAACATTTATTTCATCTTGTTGTGTTGGTTTTAGATTTAATGTTTGATTTATAATGTTTTACTCTTTAAGGTCCATTTAATTTTAATTTTGTATAAATGCAAATAAATAGTTGTAAAACAATACACCCATTTCTTCTTATATAGTTATTTTACATTACAATAATTTCTTATATAGTTATTTTACATTACAATAAAATAAAAAAATATGGGTCTAATAATTTTTTCCAATTTAATGAAAAGAAATGCGAGTAGTTCCCATTAAATTTAAATAAGGAGAACAATGCAAGTAAACATATTTACAAAAAAAATAGTAGAGCACCGATATAAAAAGAGAGAGATGAGAAATAAAGACAAAACACAACCTAGGAAAATCTTTGTAAAGCGAAAACCTAACCTGCAAAGCACATTCATATATATTTTTCTCCAAAGAGGTTCCAATATAATAATGGGTTGCAATGCTTCACAAAATATTAACAATATGAACCTAGAGGAATCTTGACGACATAACCCTCCATAAAATCGACCATATAATTCATCCCAAGTCCTCAATATATAGGCCAAGGGAAAATAGGAAACCATCCATGTTTTACCAAAATCACAGGCTCAATACCATGAGCTAGTACTTGGTCCAACTAGACCAAGTTGGACCCATGCACCCTCCTCCAAGTGTAACTCCTTTGAGAATAGTAACTCTTGAGTTAATTGTTTGATGCCGAAAACCAATAACAGTCCAAGTAATTCCCAAGCGCTCCAAGATGAGGCCATAATTACTCATATACACCTCTTTCAAACTACTATATTTAACCAGCCAATGATGTTAGTCATAGTCCATTGTCTGAAAGTCAAGAGTACCATTATCTCTGGTATGCTCTTGCAAATATTGATGTCTTTGTATTCTCTTTGCATTCAGGAATATCAGAAGCCGTAACCATTCGGCCGCTAGCCTCCGTCGCTGTTCTTTTAGATCTTCTCCTTCATACTCGTATTTTCTTCTAGATCTTCTTCTTCATACTCGTATTCGTACTCTGAAACTGGTATCAGAGCCTCTTCTGATTCTTAGGGGAGAAATCTGCGGTTTATCTAATTTCTAGTCAAAGACCTGAGAAATTATCTGAGAAGCGAAGAACTTTAAGTTCTGTAGGGTTGCACTTCGGTGTTAGGATTTGAGTCTATACCCGTATTGAGATTTGTCTGTTAAGGGTTTCCTTACTCTCCTGTCAAACCCCTGTAAGTTCTCTCAGGTTCATCCCATTTCTCATCTTTAAACGAAATGGCAGAATTTCAAGGATTTTCTCATCCTGCTACAGGAATTGAAAGAGTCAATGAAGCATTTGTAGAAGGAACATTCGAGCTTCCTGCAATCAATCCTACTGAAGGAGATCTTTCTGTTGAAGATATTCCTGAAATAGATGCGTCTGAAGATGTGATCGAAGGAACAGTAAGTAATTATAAACCCCCTCTTCTTACTGCTGATGGTGTTTATAAAAAGAGTGCTTTAAAGCCTAATCTATTGAACAATCTCATATTCAAGACTACTTTCAAGTCTTTTGTCATTCCTTGCATGAGGACTGTAGAATTAACTCTTGAATATAATCCTTCTCTCACATTCCAGACTAAAATGTTATTTGTCTTACCTCCTGAGGAGATAGAATATATAAGAAGTCGTAAGGACGTGAACTTTGTTCACTTTGGAGCTATCCGAGTCCTTATTGGCTCCTGTGTGCTGATACTATTCGCCCTGTTTGTTATCTTGCTTTGTGTGACCGTCGACAAGTTGAATATCGTCATGCCTGTCAGTTGTCTAGTTTGTCTCGGTTGATGAAAAATTCTGTCTGTTTTACTTATTATCCTAATTTGACAGTTGCTGCTAGAGATAAGGGTTGTTAAGAAGTTCAAAAAGGATCTTTAAATTGTTAGGGTGTTTTTAGTTCTCTTTTTGGATTGAACATGTTTGGTCAATTTAAATATGCTTCTGTACAAGTTCAGGTCTTGTATTCCATGATGAATACAAATAATCCTGATATTTTAGAAAACCTGCCTTATGCTAAGACCCTCCATGGAGAAGTCCAACTCCAGAAAGGGCATATTGACAGTGTAGATGTCCCGGCAGGATGGAAATTAGACTGGATGCAGCATGTTGCAGCCAGATTACTAGAAGCTACCAAACTTGTACATGAAATCCAAAATAACCAGGTCAAGGTTATTCCAAGGTCTCTCTCTGCTCGAAATCCAAACCCATTTCTTGAAAATTTTGGTACCCCTAGATCTTCTTTTAGCTCTTCTTCCTGAGAAACTTCTACTTCTAAAAAGAAAGCTTAACTATATGTTGAGGTTGAAGATGAAGCCTTAAATACTGGTCCTGATCCTGTTGCAAAGGACCACAGAGGTCGTCAAAAAGCAAAAGGAAAAGCTATCAATATTGATCATCCTTTTTGTAATATGGCCCATACTCTCCCTAGAACAGACACTCTAGAGTGGTTTAAAGAACAAGAAAATTCTTTCTATCAAAATGGTAGATGGCCTCCTCTAAAAGGATGTTTTAAGTCTCCTGAAGGGACTGTGAGTTTATTCCAGTATGCCTTCCAACCAAAAACCTCTGAAGAAAAAGAGCCTTCCTTAGAATATAAACAAAGAAACTATATAGGAAGATTCTGTTCTCATCTTCAGCAAAATCTTGATGATTGTTGTCAAGATGTGTTATATTTATGAGAATCTATAGCTACTTTACATCATGATCTAAAAAAATGTGGTAATATCATTGTGGAAACTAATTCTCGTATTAAAGAAGTAGGAAACAATGTCCAACAGCTGTCTGTGAAGAGTGATCATGTACATTCTGTTCTTAGTAAAGTTGATATTTCTACCGAACAATTGGTTAACCTTGTACAACCCTTAGGGAACCAATTAGATTCTGTGCAAAATACTGTTGTCTCTAGATGTGATAGAATAGATGATTCTTTACATGATTTATCTTCTGCTCTAGACTGGTTGGTAAATGAAGAGAAAAAACCAGTATCTCATGCTTTAGTTGTACCACAACCAATTACTCCAAAAGAAAAGAGGATTCAAAAAGGTTCTTCTGTGCATATGATTCAAACTACATGTCCTGTTACTCCTTGGTATCTGGATATTGATCATATAGAGGATCCATATAATCTCATTACCAAATGGATCAACACTTTCATTATCATTAGTAGCCTTTCTGGTACTACACAAGCCAACATAGTCAGAATGGCTGTTTCTTATTTTTGGGAAATTCTTACTAATTGGTGGAATGGTATTCCTGATGTTGAAAAGGACACTCGTGTGTACAATAATATTATTATTGTCCTAGATGCCCAAGGTCAACCCCAGCAACAACAACGTCCTGCTCTAAATTGTCTGTTAGATTGGCTTGTTGAGGAATTCTGTCCTGAATCCATCTGTAGGCAAGAAAGATTGATAAAAGATATCTTGTCTATGAAGTGTTGTGATCTTAAGGATTTCAAAAGGTATTCTGATGAATTCCGTAAATTATTATACCAACTCAAGGATAAGAAAAAAGTTGAGTTTGCTAAAACCAAATATCTAGAAGGTCTACCTTATAATTTGGCTGATAAAGTCCTCAACTACCTTGAGATTAGAGAAATCCCTTTTGATCAATGTCCTATTTCTGATTTGATCCAATATGCCAAAGAGCAAATTCTCCAGTTTATTGATCAATGCAAATATCAACAAAAGTTCACCCGCCATGACGCTCAACGAGTCGCCCCATTCTTTATCACTACTTATGGCTGTAATCCATTTACTCATTCCCAGTGCAAGAAACACAAGAAGTATAAAAAGCATCAGCTTTCTTTCCAAAAGCGTACTTTTCCCCGCAAGCATTCTTATGCTCCTAAGCACCGCTTTATGCGTCGCCGCTCTCAGCCTCGTCCTGTTGCTCATGGAATCATTTGTTATATTTGTAATAAACCTGGTCATAAGGCTTCTGACTGTACCTGTAAAAACAAAGCTGTTGAAGCCGTGTATGCTGATCCTGCCGCAGCCGCGTGGTGGGATGTGATCGAAGAAGATGAAGATTTACATCTGCAAGATGATATCTTTGAGCCCCTCTTTGAAGAGTATGAATACGAAGATGAAGAGGAAGATGCTTTAGAAGACCTTGCTAATACCCTTCTTGATGCTGAACAACAACTTGACTTTTATGAAGATGCCAAGCCTTCAGTTCTGATGAATCATACCTGGAGAAATAGCCGTGGTCGTGGAGGACGCAGAGGTCGAAGTCCTCCTGCTTGGCACTCTGAAGAAGAACCTCAAACTTTTGCTTCACAATACCCGCCGTTATCACAGTATCCCCCTACATTCCAACCTCCTGTACAAAGTCAACAAAGTTCACAGATGCCGCCTCAGGTAACTGTTTTCTCTTCCGATTTCCCTATTATTACTTCAGCAAGAAGAGATTGGAAATATAGTAGGCAACCAAGAGAAGATACTATCACTCAAGCATTAGCTGATTTCTCTTTCTAGTCTAATTGTCCATGTACAACTTCTCAATGTATATCAACCCAACCTATTTTCTCTCCATTCATAAAAGAAGATTTTCCTTCTACTTCTGGTCCTGTTTATCCTTTTCCTGATCATTCACCCTTTCAAGCACAAATCCAAACTTTATATGAGCAAGAGGATCCTGAGGAAAAGAACCCAGAAGTAAACAAACCTGTAATAGATCCTAGTAAAGTCAAACTTGTGATGTCTGTATTACCAGAACCTTCTGCACAACTAGATCCAACCTATTTAGTACATCTGTTAATTGGTAAGTTTTCTCAATATATCAATATTACTATCAATGGTTGACAATATGATGCTCAGGTAGATACTGGTGCCTCTTTATCTTTCTGTAAACCTCAGATAGTCAATACTTGGGAACAATTAACACAAAGAACATCTTATACTGCTTGAGATGTCCAAGGTAATGAGTTTGTTTGTGATAAGTATTGAGCCTCTTCTTATTGAATCCAAGCAGTTCAAATGTGATTTCTTTGCTATGAATCACATGCCTGTTGATATCCTGTTAGGAGGAAATTTCATTGATAGATATACTCCTTATGGATGTACTAAGAAAAGTATTATGTTCACCCTAAATGGAGAAAAGATTAGCACTCCTCGACTAATCTATGCTGCAGAAAAGTACCCTGCTATTCATCAAATATAGACCGTGGAACTATTACCTGAACTCAAAGTTGCTTTGCTGAAGGATATTTGTTCAGATGATCCGCAGACATTCTGGAGAAAGAAATGCCAGAGATGGAGATTCGCATACAGGAAGGAGCAAAGATAAAGTGTGGAAAACGGATACCCATTCCTGCTCATGACTATGATGATATGGCTCTAGCAATTGAAGAACTCAAAAAAGGGAAGTACATTACACATTCTCAATCTAAATACAATTGCTATGCATTTATGGTCAATAAAGAAGCTGAAAGAAGAAGGAAAAAGAAAAGAATGGTTATCAACTATCAACCATTAAACACTATTACTCTTCCTTTTCCTTACCCAATTCCTGATAAATCTTCTCTTAGAAAAGGTAGCGAATTCTAAAATCTTTTCTCAATTTGATTGTAAATCAGGATTTTATCAGATACGGGTTAAAAAAGGAGATTAGTTTAAGACTGCTTTCAGCTGTCCATTCGGCCATTTTGAATGGACTGTCATGCCTTTCGGGTTAATGAATGCTCCTGCATATTTTCAAGAGCGGATGGATAAGGTCTTCACTGGATGCCAAGACTGGTTGTGTGTCTATATTGATGACATACTTATTTTTAGTCAAACTTTTGAGGAGCATCGCTCCCATTTAAATGCTTTTTATGGACTTGCTCTTAAATTTGGGATTGTTCTGTCCCTGAGAAAAATTCAATGGTGTCAAGACTCTTGTAAGTTTTTAGGGATGATTGTTAAAGGTGGACGTTTAGAAGTCCAACCACACATTAAAGCCAAGATTCTTGAATTTCAGTCTCCTTTATCTACGAAGGAACTGCAAGGATTTTTGGGTATTTTAAATTATGTAAATAATTTCTATCCTAATGCAGGTTTTGATCGGGAACCCCTACAGCAACTTCTCTCAAAGAGAAAACCACAATGGACTCAAGCCCATACAAATGCAGTACAACTCATTCAGCAAAAGGTACAACATTTGCTTGTTTTACATGTACCAACTACTGATCAATTTGTGCTATACACAGATGCCTCTGATTATGCTTGGGGAGGACATCTCTATTTCATCAAGGATGGAGTTGAATTACTAGCTGAGTATGCTAGTGGCACTTTCGCAGCTGATGTGAAAAAATGGATCTCTTCTGATAAAGAGATTTACAGTGTAGTTAAGAATCTGAAGAAATTTGCTCTGAAGTTAATGCATCTGAAACATTTTGTTATCAGAACAGACTGCACAAGATTCTTAACATTCAAAGAAAAGGATCATGGGTGCAAAGATGGCCGTGGCAAATACCTCCGATGGCAAGAGTATTTTAACCAGTTCAATTATGAAGCACAACATATTGCAGGTAAACATAATGTAGTTGCAGATTATTTCAGCAGACCCTCACTGCCTGGTGTTTTTATGCAGAATCCTGGAGCATCTTCAAGTTCTTACATTCCAGGTTTCTTGAAGGAAAGACATTATGATGCACCTTTTAGGCATATGAACTTGATTTTCCAAAGAAATATTTTAACTAAAGGGTTAAATAATCATTATGCTAAAAATGCCATTGTTGCAGCTGACACATTAGAACATACTGGCTGTATTTCTACACCTGATATGTTTGCTGAAGGATATGGTCAGTTTTTGAGCCTTCACCTGAATTCTGAACATATGTACCACCTCTTGCTTAATCTTGTCCGTAAACCTTTCTTCACTTGGTGCATTACCTGCTTAGCACCCATTACAAAACAAGTGGAGGATTTCTTTCATTTTGCTGGACCACCTGCCGCCAATCCTGATGAACCTATCAGTCAAGACCTTGTCATTCGCATCATTATCAACATGCGATTAAAGTGGGAATCTTACTTTACACCCACGATGAATCATGATCATGATCTCCAAGATTGGGTTATCCATCAAAGATTCTATTTACATGCCAAATGGAAGCCAATTGGATGGCATGAAGTTTATCGTCACGGGTTTGATAAAACAATACATCATTCACCCGTCAGCAGTACAAGTTCACAAGGGAGCTGTAGCTCATAAAGGAGATTCTCCGACAAACTTTTGCAAGGACTGTCACTGTCTGCCATTCGACACGATATACCTCCTTTACCGGTTTACCCGGTATAGTCGGTTCGATTCTCTTTTACCTGTTTTCTAGGTCATTAGATTGCTATAAATAGACCCATGCGGAAGCATAATGGGCATCGAGTCTTAGAGTCTTTAGTGTCTTGAAATTATAGAGTCTATAGTTTGAAAGTCAAGAGTACCATTATCTCTGGTTTGCTCTTGCAAATATTGATGTCTTTGTATTCTCTTTGCATTCAGGAATATCAGAAGCCATAACCATTCAGCCGCCAGCCTCCGTCGCTGTTCTTCTAGATCTTCTCCTTCATACTCGTATTTTCTTCTAGATCTTCTCCTTCATACTCGTATTCGTACCTTGTAACCCCCTATTTAATGACTTCTTACAGTCATCATAAGATCAATGACACAACAAAGTGTGCTAAGGAATTGTAATGTCTCATTTTTTTTTTTATCCACAACATTGAGTTTATCTACAGTTAGATAAGATTAAGTTTTTGGTTAGGATTTAGTTTGTGTTTTAAATAAGGTAGCTACATCTTCTTGTCTTCCAATTGAGAAATAGCTAGGACTTTAGTTAGGATACTTGAATAACAGAGTAAGAAGTTGAGTTGCTCTCACACTTGTTAATTAACTGCCCAGTTAGCTTATCAGTTGACTACCTTGATTTGAGGGATTGATTTATTAGTTAACTCTTAGCAAATTATGGGGAGTTGATTATTTGTTAAAAATCACCAATTGTTGAACTGATTGCCATTAACTTGGGCTCTTTTGACTTGAAGATTATAAAGTAGTGTTGGGAAAGAAGAAATGATATTATTTTTGAATATTGCAAACAAACCATTTTCTAGGCTAGACGTCATGTTTTACCAGCTGTGCTTTGGGGACAAAACCCTTCAGGCATGGATATTAATCATTGTGAGGATGAAAACCCTCAGGGTCCATTATGAGTTCTAAAGTGTCAATAGAATCTTTAGTGGTGTGTGGTTGGAATGCTAGAATATCTAGTAAGTTGTATCAGTTTGTTAGATTTCCATATGAAAGTATGTTTTTAGTAGAACTTAAAAAAATATAATTATTGTTGTAGTATTTTTTGTGTTTGTTATTTGAGCATTTTCATAAGGGACATTTTAGTGGTATCAGAACAAAAATCTTGCCATCTTGTGGAAATGGATAGGAGTGGAAGATCCATAACTGATGAAGAAAGATCAGAGTTCGTACAAGATAACATAATTAGCATCCAGATGAGACAAGATCACATGACTGAGTTGTTCATAGCACACCATGAAAGAGTAGTAGCAAGTCAGTAGAGGATGAACAAGACCGTTGTAGATTCAAATGAATACACCTGCTGCCATTCCATTACAGAACTAGGATGATATCAAAACATCGTAGAGAGAGAAGAGATTGTATGTAAATTACCATCTAGCAAGTTCCATTCCAAACCATCAAAACTCATGTTTTTATAGAGAGAAGAGTAGAAATAGAATCTTCTTCTACAAAGGAGAAAAATAACTATTTGGAGAGTACTAAGGAAAGACTGATGATTTCAAGGTAGCAATACCATTTGGCAAGTGTTTAGACTTAGTAGGAAAGGGTGTGCAAAGGAGGAATCAGAGAAATAATCAAGGTGATAATAGTGAGGAATTACAACATAAAATAAATAAATTAAATACACCCCCATTTGATGGCACAAGCAAGATCTCTACTAGGGCTTGGCTCTAGAAACTACAAACATATTTTACATTTGGTCTCATGATGGAAGAGGATGTGATTTAATTTTCTACCTTAGACTTTGAAGGCTTAGCATATGATTGGTGACATCATGACCTCATTACACAAGGACATGATCTTATGCAGACATTTGAAGATTTCAGCTAGAGATTGTTGGATAAATTTCAACAAAAGGTTGAGAAAGAGTTTTCAGAGAGCTAGCCAGAATAAAGCAACAAACTTCATTGGATGCATATGTAGTAGAGTTCCAAAAAGTGACAATCATGGTACCAAATATTGTAGAAAAGAGATCATTTTACTCTTTGTTGAGGACTTAATTGAGCCTCTTAGGGGTTTAGTTAAGGCCTTTACACCACCATCGTTGTAGGAAGCTATCAATAAGGCCTTGACACTTGAGCCATCTATGTTGAGGAATAAGTTTACACCACAGTTAATATTGCTCACTACTGGATTCTAGAAGGGAAACTTTCAAAAAGTGGATTAAGCTCATAACCACAAAAGACTACACATCAACCTTTCACGAGGATGAATGAAAACATTAGAAATGAACTTGAAAGAAGTTGTGTTTCAATTTCAAAGAGCCATGGGAACCCAATCTTAGATTCCCTAGCAAGGGCCAAGTCTACTACATAGAAGTAGTGTTTGATGAGGAGAATGAGCTTGAAGAGCTAGAGTCACAACCAACCATAGAAGAGCAACTGTAGAAGATAGTGATAGTTCAAAGGACAATAGAAACACTTTGGTTGCTCTATTGGGAGCACCACAACATCACCCATTCAAAATTTATAGGTGTTATTTGGGCTGCATATTAATGTGTTGATAGAGAATGGGGCCACCCATAATTTCATTGATGAGAGCTTGGTGACCAAGAGGGGGTTGAAGGCAAACAATTTCGTGGGTTTCAATGTTATTGTTGTAGATGGATTCACCATTCCATGCACAAAGATCATGTGATGACTAAATCTAACCCTAGGTAAATATGAGGTATGTGATGACCTTTATGTTATGGGGTTAGGAGAAACAAATATGGTTTTAGGAGTGTAGTGGCTTTGTTCACTTGGTGAGTTCTCCTAGAACTATCAATCCATGGAGTTAAAGTTTAAATTAGAAGGAAAAGATGTTACTCTTAGAGGTATGCTTGACGGGTCACCATAGGTGATAACAACAAAAAATATGGAAAGAACATTATGAAAGGGACAAGTTGCTTGGGGAACAACTTTTCTTGGTGATGAAGGGCATGCACACTGCTTCATAAGCAATATTGTTATTATATTGATATTAAAATTCTTTTGAATAAGTATAGTATGATGTTTAGTAACATGCCTCCAGGATTGCCACCAAATAGAGGTTTTCAACATATTATAGAGTTGGAACCAAACTCAAAGCTTGTCATGATCACTCCTTATTGCTGCTACCTATAGACATATAAGGAGATAGAGAAGGCTAGTAAGGAATTGATAAAAATGGGCCACATTAGAACCAACTCCAACCCTTTTGCTTTTTTAGTTGTACTTATGAAGAAGGATGCCACCATGAGAATGTGTATAGACTATAGAGCCCTAAACAAAAAGATAATAAAAAATAGATATCCCATTCCCAAGATTGATGAGTTAAATGCTGCAGTCTACTTCTTGAAGATTAATTTGAGGAGGATGCACACAAGACAACATTCAGATGCCATTATGGGCACTTTGAGTTTCTAATCATGCCATTGGGCTTGACTAATGCACTGACCACTTTCTAATCCATAATGAACTAGGTATTTAGTGGTCAATTGAGGAAGTTTTTTTTAGTATTATTTGATGATATTATGATATACGACAAAACATGGGAGGATCATATAAAGCACCTGGATACAATTCTTGGAATTCTAGAGCAATAGGTTGTATTTGCAAAAGAATCTAAGTGTTAGTTTGGGGTCACATATATTTTGTACCTGGACTATCATTAGTGCTCAAGGTGTGCATGTGGATCAACATAAGATTTAGGTCATGTTGGATTGGCCACCCCCTACCACACTAACACAATTGAAAGGTTTCTTTGGCCTAGAAAACTACTATAGGATGTTCATTAAGGGGGTTCACAACTAGGAGCACCCCTAACAGACATGACAACGAAAGGAGACTTTGCATAGAGTGATGGAGCACACGAAGATTTTGATAAGCTTAAGGAGGTAATTAGTTAATGCCCTATACTTTCCATTCCCAATTTCTTACAATCCTTTGTTGTATAGCGTGATGCTTCAAGAGAGGGAGTTGGAGTAGTTTTAATGCAAAATGGGCACCCCATAGCATTCAAAAGCTGGAAGTTAAAGGCTTTAAAAAGGGGATTTTCTATTTATCACAAAGAGATGCTTTCCACTATTCATGCTTTGGCATAGTTCAGGTAGTATATAGTTTGTGGTTAAAATAAACCACAACAACTTGAAGTTTTTCTTGGGCCAACGAGACTTGAATGATAGACATAAAAATGGGTAAGTAAGCTCCAAGCCTATAATTTTGATATTGAATATATGAAGGGTAACAAAAATGTAGTTGTTGGTGCTCTTTCTAGAATGCCCAGTCTTTGTTTTTATTTTTCCATTTAGGGTGATTGGAAGGTCTCTATCATGGCATAATATGCTACAACCACATTTTCTACTAACATATTAGATGGGACACATGAAGGATGACATGCATGAAATAGTAGATGGTCTTATTTTGTATAAGGTTAGAGTCTTTCTAGTGCTTGAGCCTATGCTAAAAGATGAAATATTGAAGGCCTTGCATGCCACACCCATGGCAGGACATCTTGGATTCTATAAAACATATAGGCAAATTAGGGAAATGTTCTTTTGGAAGGGCCTTAAGGGTATGTGCATGGAAATGGAGGACCAAAAGAGGGTCAAAAGTGGCCACTTTTTTTGAAAACAGTAAAAACTGATCTTGGATGAGAAATTGAAGATAGCCATGCTCAAAATTAGAAGATGTGATAAGAACAAGATTTGTAGTGTTCCGAATCTAGTTTCTAAACTATTATTTTTTTTATAAAAATGGTGGATATTAAGAGGTTCAAATAGGGGGAGGACACAAAGTGCTCTTGTTTTTGTCAGAAAAATATGCAGTGTCTGGTGTGCTCCCCCTAAAATGTCAACTTTTTTTTTTAAGTATTTGACAAATCATTTCAGTGGAAAATTAGCTAACATCATGTGGTTTATGCCTGATTTTTCTATTAATTTTTTAATGAATATATGATTTTTTATGAATTTTCAAAGTGGACACATCTTGAAAAATAGAAATTTGAGCCTGCCCCCCCCTATTTTTTTGAAAACTAATCAAAAATCATTTTTTTAAATGTATAGAATTGAGTCTAGAATCTAAAAATGTAATTTGTTTCAAATTTCGATAAATGCGTAGAAGATGACACCATAAATACTAGACATAGGTTTTCTGAAAGAAACACGTTAGAAAAAGAAATTCAAGATGGAAATCTTAACGTTATTAGATTTTTGAAAAAAATACATGGTTAGAAAGTTAATAAAAAACTTGAAGTCATCCTGGCATTTTTTTTGTATTGACATTGAAAAATGTGTAAACCTGATGGAGAGCACACACATGATTTGGTTGAATCTTCTAACTTTTGTTGAAAACACGTCAAACATGTCCAAAAGGTACCCCAACCCTTTTGGTTGGATTCCCAAGGCAAACCCAACCCTTAGGGTTGGGATTTCCCAAAGTAGTAAAAAATGCACTCGCATTTTATAGAAGTTAAAATGCTTTGTTTGATAAGTGTAGGAAATACTCCAACTTCATTCACTCTAGAGTATATACATGAAACAAACATAAGTATGAGTGATATTTACATATGGACATTTACTTTCTTATAATTTAAGTTATATTTCATGTATATACTTTCAGGATGTTTGAGAATTTGGATTCTACAATTTTAAAGAATGCACACCAATCCATTCAAAAAATAAAATTTGTTGGATATTCACTTTCTTGTATTGATTTAATTAGCCCCTTAATACAGATGTTTTGTACTTCAAAATCATGTAAGCGGGTATTCAATTTTGAGCACAAAGTCTAGAATTGAAGAACGAAATCATTAATGTGTTCATATGATCCTTGGGGGCACTTAGATAAATCAAAAAGTGTTACTTGAAGGCCCTTATTAACTTTCAATTGCTTTAGGAACACTTTAGTGAGATCATCAAATGAATGAATATATCCTTGATGAAATGAAAAGAACCACTCAAAAGCATAATCCTTAAGAGTGCATGGAAATATTTCTTTGTTAACAACTTATCCTCATAAAGAAAGTCTACACATACCATTGAATATGAACTTGGATGAGGTAATAGCTTGGGATAAAGGCATAGATGATTGAAGGTACTTAAGGACATTTGAGGCATGAGACGTGGAAGTGGCTTGGGTAAGTGGGGTAATAATAGGTCTAGTGGTGGTGGAGGAATGAGGCATGGATGCGTGATACATCATTTGGTTGATGAGGATCTCAAGATGGGTATATCTAAGAGGTAAGCCATATTAGGGAGGGAAGGTGGAAATAGAATAAGTACTAAATGGATGGAAACTAGTGGTGGCAGAGGTGGCAATGGTAGAAGTATGGATGGAAGTAGATGCACTAATCATAGTCGATGAAGCAACTTTAACACTAACAACTTATAAAATTTCCAAACCATAGGGCTTATTAATGAACACATTGTGAATCTAATGCATGAGCATTCATGCAAAGAAGCAAATTTCTACAGGTTTTAACATTTTGTAAACAAGCCTAGGTGTGCATAGTAGATGGTGGATCATGCAATAACATGTATTGTCTAATAGGAGCATTTGGAACACACATAGCAGTAAAGAGATTAAGTACAACTTGGGTCGAACACAATTTTGAGATGTTGATAATCAACATGACATCCACATGGTAAATGCATGAGGTGGCAATTGGTGGGTGGACTTCATGTCAGGATGAATAATGTGCATGTTGAAGTATCATCCAATCCACATTAACTACAAGATTTCTTGGAGGAACAATAGATTTTTGTGTCTTTCATGAATAAATAGTTGAGTTTTGTACATAGGTTGGGCTTTTGGATCCCCAAGGTAGAGAGTCTACATGTATTCATTGTAATTATACCATTGATAACAATAAAGAACATTGTTTCTGCTATCTTTTCTTTGTTCTTCCTCATTGTAAATACTTTTAATTTTATTTAGCCTTTGTGTTGTGTGATAGGACTTCCCTTAATTGGAACCTCCTGTCATGATTGCTATCATACTTCTTGATGCAACACCAAGAATAGGGGCCCAGTGAAGGGATGCCCAACCACAAAATCAACCATGGAAAGAAAATGAATTCTTTATTTTATTTACATGAAAATGTGGTTATAGACTTGTATATTTATATTTAAAAAAATATGTTTAAAGTACACCAAGGGATATCTCTTTTCCATAGTTTATTTGAAAAAGAAATTAGAAAAAATAAAAATAAAAACAAAAAAAGAAATTGGAAAAATAAATAAATAAAAACTTAAAAAAAAATTGGAAAAAATAAAAAATAAAAAACAAAAAAGAAATTGAAAATAAGAAAATCACAAAAACTATCCAACCAAAAAAGAAATTGGAAAAAATAAAAAATAAAAACCCAAAAAGAAATTGAAAAAAATAAAAACTAAAAACTAAAAAAGAAATTGGAAAAAATAAAAAAACTAAAAATCAAAAAAGAAATTGAAAAATAAGAAAATCACAAAAACTATGGAACCAAAAAAGAAATTGGAACTGATATTCAGATGAAAATAAATTTCAGAAAAAATGAGTGCTCTCATCCTCACCCCGATGTGACTGTATAACGCATCTTGGCGTAATTACATAGGCTATGTCCTTTTATACAATGAGCTCCTCAACTATTAGATATAGTGGTACACATGCAAGTCTTTTTTCTATTGTAATTTCCTCTCTTTATGTCTTCCACTACCTACTATACGAACCTTCCCATGAAAATGAGCTTTAAAGTCCTTTTCTTTGCTCCCTCTCGACTTAAATAATCTGCTTGGTACTTCAAAATGCCTCTTCTAATCAGTTGACACCCAAAACACCCCTGCTATCAAATCACCAACTTGTGCCTTGTAATAAGTGTCCCACAATTTTGTACTGTCTTGACATGCCTATCAATCTTGTTGACCCAACTAACATCGTGATCCTAAAGAGGATCTAATTATAATAGTTGCCGGCCCATCTAGTTGGTCTACAGCTTGAGGCCACTCATAGTTTTCTCTTGCTCCTTCATTCTTTACATTATAGCATCATGTGTCGTTGCACCAATGTCATGGGTCCCACAAGCACACTATCTAAAAATACTCTCGTGTGCATAACCATGCACTCATTTAGCTTTGTGCCAATATTCTTCCTGCGTGTGATCTCATCCATTGTTCCTATTGCACAATCTTTGTCCAATGTGCAAGGCTCTATACATTCATGCACCCTCACATGTCTTTTTTTCCTCCTTTGTGCTTATCCCACATGCCCATCTCTGTGTTATGACTTGCCTCTTTATCCATGCGTGCACTTTCTTCCTTAGCGCCAAGCTTCCCTTGCATGCACCTTCTCAGTGCTAAGGCTTTAAGAACCCAAAAACACTTGCCCTAGTTTTTGGTTGCTGTAGGACTTTTGAAAGATCTGGGATGCTCTTGCATCAAAATCCTATCAATTAGTTAAGTAGGATTTTCTGCTTTAACTAAACTAGTAAGCCTAGTTGCAAAATCTTGTTTGTTTAAATGAGCTTCATGGTCTTTAACTGTTCATTATTATCATTATGAGCATTGAAATAAACCTCATTGTGATTAGTTTGGGCTATGTTGGGGTTTTGTTGAGCATTCCTTGGTGGAAGATAAGGATTGTGAGTAACTCAAGCCATAAACAAAAGATGTGACAAAATTATACTTTCAGATTGCAAAATCATAAATATTAGTGATATATCAAATTTGAAAGTTAGACAAGGGTGGGTAAGGTGGGTAAAAGAGATTTCATAATAAAGCTCAAAAAACCCTAATAGGAAAAGATAAAGCAATGTAAAAGTAATGAAGCAAGAGAATATTGAAGAGTTTCAGATCTGGAAATGAGATGTAAATATCCCAAAATGGTAGATTTGAAACACCCTAATAGGAATAAGAAACCTTATAAGCAAATTAGGTTGTGTAGGATCAATTTAGTTCACCAAAATGAAAGGAGAAATAAGGCTTACTTAGAGTTAATTTAGGATAATCCAAACAAATGCATACAAATAAAGCACAAATCAACCTAGATTAACAAATGAAAACTAGTGATTGATAATTTAGATAAGTGTATTTTCTATTTTAGGAAAGTAAAGAGGAGGATAAAGTACTTAGCTCTATGATTGAAGAATGTGTGGCAACAATGAAGATTCTGATATTAGGCAAGAATATGATTAGAAAATGAAGTCTCTTTGTTAGATGAATGCTTTAGATTTTATGCTTTGTTAGAGGACAAGTTTGTAAGTACGGGACAAGTTCATGGTTGTGGATTAGTCCTTTGAGTTTAGATTTATTCTTGTGCATAATGAAAATTTTCTCTTCTGCTTAATGATGTGCCGTTGTCTTGTCTTTTCTATGTCTCCGAGGATGACGTTATTCAAAAATACCTTGGAAGAGTTGTCATTTTGTCATAAGGAGAAAATTCTCCTAGGTCAACCCCCAAAAATGTGTACAAAGAGTCAAAGGCAACAGGCAAGGGCCCTAAGATGACATATTCAAATTTGTTATTCCTTTTAGTTCACCAAACCCAAATGTTTTGGTATTGCTTGCTTCTTTTATGCTCTAGATTTAGAGACAATGCTTCGAGGATGATAAATGAATGCAATTATATGCCTTTAAATACTCACATAGCATCAAATTGCACCAAACATGTGTTTAATCAAGACATGAAAATATAGGAGACTAGTTGAACAAATTTGAATTTTGGAGAGGAAAGGGTCAAATATGTAATCTATAGTTCACTCTACAATTGTGGAAATGACCTTAGATAATGAAATGATTAGATCTAAGTGACTAACAACTATATAAAAATAGATACCTAAATAAATATATTAAATATAAAGATACAATAAAAATATATATATATATATATATATATATATATATATAAGTATATAAGTTGAAAGTTGAATACATTATAAAAAAAATATCTATATATATATATAGATAGATAAACACTGAAAGAGTGAACCCAACTCCATTCAAGATTGCTCCATTTGTCTTCCTCCAAATGGGCACAAGACAAAGTCAGAAATGTCATCCATTTATTATCTCGTGCCTCACTACAATTTCTTATATCTTTTTGCACGTCATAATTGTTATTTTGGGAGCTTCTTGGAAACTTCTTTGAGGGGCATGAAAACCTAGATTTTATATATAATTTAATATAATATCTTACATGGTCGCTTATTTTATTTTATTTTGTTGACTTGAAATATATGGACAGCAATATCCTTACTTTTTAAAGTTATAACTCTGATTTTTTAATTTTAAATTGGTTTTTTTCAAGTGGATGCAATGCTCTCATTATTTAAAAAAAACATATATCATGCATTTTTAACATCATCCTTGCTTTGATAACTACAACCACACTTCGTCGTTTGTTATTTGTTTTTAAACAAAGGACAAAGGGGCACTCTTTATCAAATATTAAAGATATTTAATATTTGACATTTCTTTAATGAACACAATAATGTTTTAAAGAATGAGATAACCACTTCAGAGAAGACCTCTTTCATTTCTTTTATACATATACCCTTCTTTAGTAAAGGAAAGGTTAGAAGTATTTCATGGTTTCAATAAATTAATAATATTTTTTTAAAGAAGTGGAATAGTATAAGGAACTTAATAATATTTTTTAAGAAGTATTAATATTTTTATTATGAATATTTATATCTTTTTAGAATTTGATTTAATGTGTTAAGTGGTTAGATCATTTGGTTCTTATGATGGAGACTAAGGTTCAAATTCTCCAAAGGACACCTTAACCACTTAATAGCACTGGTACTTCTGTTAGTTTTATGTACAAGGATTTGGTCCCTTTCAAAGAACCCATAATTATTATATAAGTAGGAGAACAAAACCTTCAAAATATCTAAGGTTCATCAATGCCATAACACAATCAATGCCACAATTAATCTACATATGAGTTGAGTCTAGATTAAACACTGAAACATGTATTGAAATTGACAAAGAGGGAAAGAGGTGCTAGCTCTATATATAATAATGGACTCTTCTATTGTAACACATGTTCCATGATCCAACTCATAATTATGCTATCAAATTTGTAATAGTGGGGCTCTGGTAGCCTAAGAAATGAATTATATGTTGTAAGGGGTTAGAACTAGATGGGCAACCTTGATTTGAAAATTTACATTCCTAAACCTCTACGTAGCCTTGAATTGTGTCTTTCTACCCTTTAGAAATTTGTTCTCTGTAAGCTTGGAAAGGGTGATGCTAAGAAGCACTGGTAGGAACTTTCTATCAAGTGGGGGAATCCATGACTTATCTTGATTGCAGTAAGGCCTTGCGTATTGATGTAATGATGTTTGAACAAGATCAAAGACACCAAATAAATTGCCAATGTATTTGTACTTATGGATGTAGATGCTAATGCAGTCAATACTCCAAATACTTTTTGTAATGATAATACGATGATTAGATGTGTACAATCCTCTAAACAGTCTAGGGATTTATCCTTTTATACAACACCCTAGCATTCAAATTTGAATATTTCGTACTTGGGTCAACATGTAACAATTAATTAAACACTTAAGTTGGCTTGGACCCATGATTAGATAAACTTTGGAAAATGAGGGTCAAGGCTACCCTTGTAGTCTTGATCTAGGATCAGGGCCACATGAGTCGTCTTGACCTAGGACTCAAAATGTGAGAATTAAGGGTCAGGTCCAAACAACTAGAAAACGAGGATATGTTCAATTTAGGTATAAGGTGAATGCAAACTTCAACGGATAAATACATTTTAATTGAGCACTAGACTATTGTATTAGGGACAAGGGTCAAAGTGAGTCCAATTTTTTTCAGCTCCATACTTTCCCCCACTTTGACTTACATGCGAACTACCATTTTTTAATTTTTAAAATATATTATTAGGGGTCTATTAATGGGGCCCCTCCCATACTAGAGAAAAATACATCATATAACCAAAATCCAACAACAAGAACCATACTAAAAGATAACTACCACACACCTATATAGTATAATTGATACGCAACTATATTACCTTAAGATACGACTAAGAACAATATAAAACATAAGATTAATACCACTACCAAAGACCTTACTACCCAACATCCAGATCCTCAAAAAATGACAACACACAAGACTAACATAACCAAAATTGACCACCTACAACACTAGAAAATAATATAAAAACACATAAACTACATATGCTCATGACCATTGTAGCTCCATGGAGGCATCATCTTCCACCTTTTTGAAACTCAATTATAGACACCATTCCTTGAGATTGACATGACCTCAAGCATGGGTGAAGACACCCCAACACTTGACAATGCTCCATGGACCTTCAACCATTTTATAATCTTTGTACACCTCACAACCCTGGTCACTAGACCATTCTCCAACAAAGACATAGTGAAACCACTAGTAAACTCTAGAGTGTCATCATGAAAAGACACCACCATATGCCTCATTGCCATTTTCAAGTCCTAAAAGAACTCTTCGAAAATATTGTTATCCACTTTCTGCAACTACATTATTGAAGCTTCCAACACCACACTAGGGGATTGATCTTGCACTTGCTTGACACATACCTAGGCTCTCTAGAAAACATCTCACCTTCCTTGACTTCCTCAATGCCCTTACCTTGAGTCGATAACTTGATTAAGAACTCCTTAATTTTTGCATTCAACGTTGCCTATTCCAAGTTTTGCTTAAAATATACTAAAATCATCGCTCACATTCTGAAATGACCATTATTGACCAAATCCTCTTCACCTAAAATAGCCTTCACAAGACACAATAGAACTGCTTCATCACAATTAAAATTCTAATTGAGAAGGTGGTATGAGACCATGCCTTTCCTTAAAGGGTCCCATGACAACTCACCCTTTTCCATTGAGAAATGTAAACCCCAAAAGAATAGCAACCAAATCCCTACACCTACCATCCAAGACAATATATAAATTTGAACATATTAGAATAACACTACAATAAGCACCTATACATAACTTGTTACTGCCAAGCATTATTACCTAGCACCTCTCATATCTCCTATCATGTACTGCAACATGCAAGTTGCCTTCATATCTTTCAACTTGTAAAGCAATCTCATTTATTCATATTGACACAAATCACATTAATTAACCTCTTTGGTTGGCCTATCAAATCTATGATAGAGGCTAAATTATCTCAATATTTAATCTCCCTGTACTTTCTAACAAGGTATAATACTCTTGCACAACTCCTTGATTGGCCATAAAATCAACTAGTTTGTTCTACAATCTTTAACAATGAGATATTTGAAAAGAATGAAATTTTGATTGCCACAATAACAGTTCTTCTAAGATTGTTCTCAATTTCTAATTCAAACATTGACATTTTTTAACTACATTAACGATAATTTGATAGTACCCTTCCACTTCTACCTTCCTATATCATACTCTATAAGTTGTTTTTAGACTAGCAAGTAATACTTCCCATTCAACATAGTTATTGGTTTTCACCCCTAGAAAGATATAACCACTAAGCACACAATCACCTTTGTTGTTACATATCACATAACCAACTCTTTCCTGACATGGGTTGCCTTTTGATGCCTCATCAAAATTAATTTTTACCTCCTCTTAAAGGATCTACCATTTCAACTCATCTGCACACTTTTTTTTTTCTGTTCACCCTTGAATAAGAAGAAATACCATTAATCATGCATGTCAAAGTAATTAAGTAGCCAACATGAAAGTAAATGACAAGAACATTTGTAAAGGATATGTGTATGGATGATGTTTCATTTGCACTCTATGTGATGATAGCTCTAGGGTATAATTTAAGAAATGACCTCTAGAAAACTCTATAGAATACCTAGCAAATCCACTACAAAGAAGCATAATATCCTAGGCGACCTTTTTCATATTGGAAATGAAACTTTAGAGTGGATGACAATATTTTTCCCATGTACCAATACTTCGAAACTTTTTCAGGGGTTTTTAAAGAAACAAAAACTTTAATATCTTTCAAGGTCCACAAATGATCTTTAGCCAATTCCTTCACCAAAGGTTATATTTTTCAATTCCGGAGCTTTGAGTAAATTTTTGTTTCCATACGTGCTCAAATGCAAACTTTCTAAAAATGGTAGGTTGCTATTTTTAGCCAGTTGGAAATTTTGAAGGTTCCGAATCATTATTCAAGCAAATGTGTATCCGCAAATTTACCAAAATTGAAAAGAACAAAAAACAAAATCATCATTTTTTTGGTGATGCAAGATTGCCCCTTACACCATTGGATGCTCCTGCATCAGACACCCATGGTAATTTGAGAAGTGACCTTGTCACATCTCAAGTGTTCAAGGAAAACCTAAATGGTCAACCTTCACCTTCAACTTATTATATGCCCCCATTGAGAACCTTTCTTTCCTTAGGTGAGCCATGACTTCATCACCAACTTGAATTCCTTAAAATTTCACTTCTGATCTGCCTTAGCCTTGTACTAAAAATTTATTTTATTAATGTGTTGTCGTAGCTCTTCATGTAAGCTCTTTAGGTGTTCTACAAAGTCTTTAGCCTCGATACTACTCTTCTCTCCTTTATCTATCTTTCTCAGCTCAGAAGCACTTCTCAGACTACTCCCATATACAATTTGGAATGGGGATTTACCCGTACTCCTATTGATAGAATTGTTATATGCAAACTCTGCCAGTGGTAATATCAAATCCCATCCCTTGGGCTTATCTCATATTAAGCATCTCAGAAGGTTTCCCAAACTTTGATTCACTACCTCTATCTGTCCACCAGTCAATGGATAATGTGCAAATCTAAACTTCAAATTAGTCTTCAACTTATTCCACAAGGTCCTCCAAAATACCCAACAAACTTGGTACCCTGATTTGAAACTAGCAGAAAATGTCTCTGATTGGACACAGGCACTTGCTCTTTTGTCCTCCAGTTTAGCATTGTCAGAAATCTCTGAGTAGGTTACATTCTGAAGCATATTTTGGTTCCAATCCCTCAGAAAAAGTACCACATTAGACATGAGCGCCCGCTCCTTTGTCCCCAAAGTTTCCTCCTCCTAGAATTTGAAATCTGGTATGTATCTAATCTGCATTTAATACCTTCCTGTGCAAGCATTTGTCATGTTTCGTTCTTTTGTTTATGATTTTGCATAATTAGGGTTTCTATGCCTAATTGGACTAGGGTTTACTAAATTAATAAAAAAATTCTAAATTTACTTATCATTCTAAGTGACACCAAACTTGTAGCTGAGTCCTCTTGCAAAAGATGTGAGTCAACTCAGTTTAATGTCCTTGAATGTATGTAGTGAAAAGAAGATCTAATTAAACTATCAACCTCATTCATTCCTCCTTTTCCTACATAAGATTTTGGTGAATCCATGTTTTTTCTGAACTTGTATCTTTTTGAGTGTTTTAAATCATTTTTTCATTCATCTATATCATTTTCATCTTCATACATTTGAAAATCTTGCATAAATTTGAAAATTTTGAAAAAAAAGGCATTTTTAGCTTCCATTTAAGGCATAGTTTGCACTATTTTTCTTTCATATCATTGAAAACATTTAATTTTCTAATATTTACATCAGATATTAGATAAATTACAGTAATTCATCATTTCAAGATCTTTTTCCTTTCATTTTCATATCTCATTTGCTAGGGTTTTGCTTGAACCTTTGCATTTTCCATATAACCGAGTCTTTGCAAAAGCTAGGGTTTGTAGTTAAAATCTTGTTGACATATTTTACTACTCCTTTGAAAACTCTTTCAAATCTAATTTTGGACTGTAGTTTTGTTGCATTGTAATTTTCTGCATTTACATTTGCATGTTTAGTACATTTACATTGAAAAAGTGAAAAAATCAAGCATTTTAGGTCATAAACAAGCATAGTTTTGCATTTGCTTCCTTACATATGTTCTAAACATATTTCAATTCAGATCTTTGACTCATTCTACAACATACATTGATTTTTCATTTGAAAATTTTGCATGATTTCATAGTAGTGTGTGAAAATTTGCATATTTTTAATTACATAATGTGTATTTCAACACTAAATGTTTGTACACCTCATTCACAACTTCCTTGATCAAAAATTTTAAAATCACTTACTTTTCCTTGTTGTGTCGTACTTTTTCCTCTATCCACTTTATTTTTTGTGAAATCCATGTGTCTTTTAGAACCCGTTTTTATCAAACAAGTGCTTTGGTGTGAAACAGTCTCACTTATCTTGCCTTGTTGTGTAGCATTATCTTAATCTTATTTACTGGGTTGGTCATGAAATTTTTGTGTTTTACCATCTAAAAACCTGATTTCCTCAATCTATTCATCATGGATGCATCTTTTTATTCATCTTTGGAAGCTTTGTTTGCATACATCATAGACATTGATAATTTTTTCAAATTTACTCATGAATATCCTCAAGTCTTAAAACAAATTGCATATATATATGATGTTCATATTTCTATGTGTTCCACATATGAACTCCTTTGTTATATATCTAATTTTGATAGTTTCACAAATCTCATGGGAACATATCTTCTGATATTAGATGATCTCACTAAATTCATAGATAATAATAAATATGTTGCATCATTTAGTAGTGATGACTTCAATATGTTAGATGAAGCCCTGGATGACTTTATCTCTATTGGACATTCCACTACGACTCCTATTGCTAATACATGTGATGATAACTTAGTTTTACCTTATGATCTCTCTACCAAAGTTGTTCCCACTTATGAGGACACTTTGGCACAAGAGGACGAATTTATTGACATGTCTCTTAACATCACACCACCATCTCTTCATTCCAATGCTCTCTTTGGCCAAGATGAAGCATTAGTGAATGAAGAACCCTTACCCTCCATTCATTCCAATGCTCTCTCTAGCCAAAATGAAGTATTAGTGAATGAAGAACCCCCTCTAATGAAGAACATTCCATGGATATATAATGAGCATTCATCTAACAATATTAAAAATTCTATCCCCACCATAGTGTATGAAGTCTTTATGGATCATCCTATCAATCTTCCTCCTTTGGTTGAAGGTTCAAGTACCTTGGATATCACTAAGGAAGTGAAGATCCTTGATCCCCCTCCTTTGGTTGAATGTTCAAGTACCTTGGATATCCTTAAGTGAAGACCTTTGATCTCCCCCCTTTGGTTGAATGTGCACGTCACTTGGATATCACTAAGGATGTAAAAACATTGAATACCTCTCCCTTGGTTGCATGTTCATTGAACAACACTAAAGATACAATCATAAACAATTCTCCTCACAACACTTTACCTTCCCATAGTTCTTATGCTCTCCCTTCAATGGATGAAGTAACAGTGGATGAGGAAACGTCTTACACATTAAACCCCTTATGGATGGATGTCAAGATCACTCAAAACAGTTCACTTATTCCACCTACTAAGGGGATAGTGAATAAGTGTACTAATGTTAAGACAATATCAGCAAGATCAAGACTAAATATGAGATATCCTGAGATGATAGACATGGATTGTCTGCCAAGAAATATCCCACGGATCCAAGTAAATATTTCTCCTTCCTTAAGTCACACTCACTGTAGCACCTATTCTAGTTTCTCTCAAGGGTGGCCTCCTAGATATTATGTTGTTAGCATTGTGTTGTGACCATTCTTCTAATTGTTTCATCATTCTTCTATCTTGCTTCTCCTCTATTTTATTGTTCTGTGTCGTACCTTAGGGGCATAGCGTTGCAGTTGATGTCTTGGGGGCATCCTCCTACATGGTCTTCCTAAGGCACTTGTTCTACTCTTTCTCTCTTTTATTGTTTACCTTCTTCATGTGTTTCTACCTAGTCAACGGATGACAAAAAATAAACAACTAACTGATACAGATCATGTGTCCCTTCAGCAAGCAAGAAAAAATGGACCTAGTCCATATATGAAGATGGGGTTGGTATATATATTCAATGCTTGACTAGTAGAATCACTCTGTGTGATGCATTATGCTGTCTTATCTTTTCTAACAAACCATTGCAATACATATGCTTCATGCACTTTGTCTTGTCTTGTATCTCACCTTGTTGTTACACTTGGTTTTTGAGGTGCCTGCAATATAAGCCCAATGGCTATAATTGGATTTGAACTCATATGTGTAGCCTCGGTTTCTTGGATGTGATTTATTACATGATCTCTTGTGTTCATCTTAGCATATCTTATCAATGTGTTTGTGAGAACATTTAGCGATCATGGCACATGTCACCTTTGGGGGCATGGGCTTTGCGAGAGCTCTTATTCCCTTGCGTGTTTTCACCCTACCTTAATGTGCTTGATATCGGTAAGTGACATCAACCACCTTAAGGTGGGGGCATATATAATATTTTTTGTTTGCTTATTTTGGTACTAACGAAGCATGCTTGTAAGCCCTCTTCGTGAGGTACAATGTTCTATCTCTGGTGCGAGTGCACATCCTCATATCAATTACAATAAAAAATCCCTCTCTGCGAGGTGGGATAATGTATCTCTTGAGCTAGTGCGTATCCTTTTATACAAAATCCCTCATCGCAAGGAGGGATGGTGTATCTCTTGAGCTAGTGCACATCATTTTATATAAAGTCCTCATCAGGAGGTAGGATTGGATCTTGAGCTATCCTCCCTTAAGCTTGTTTTTGGTGCTTATTGTGGCATAATCCCAACCGTCAGGTGTGTCTATAGTGTGTTTTAAATGGTGGGAATTAGCAATAAGCTCTTTCCATCGCCCATGTTTTCCATGTTTAAGACATGTGGTATGTCTATGGCATGGTATATGGTACTCGTGTATTCCACGTGTTTTCCCCTGTGTATGGTTTCAAGGGTGTAGCAATGAGCTCCTCCCACACTCAGGTCTTGTTTGGCATGTTTTCCCCCATGTGTGGTTTCAAGGGTGTAGAGATGAGATCCTCCCACACTCGGGTCTTGTTTGGCGTGTTTTCCCCTATGTGTGGTTTCAAGGGTGTAGTGATGAACTCCTCCTACACTTAGTTCTATATAGTGTGTTTCCCCTCTGGTGTAGTTTCAAGGGTGCAACAATGAGCTCCTCCTACATTTTGGGGTTTTGTGTTGCAATTTTATTTCCATCTATATATACAAAAATGTTATGAAAATTCTATATCAATGTATTCATTGTGTTTTGCGTGTCTTCAATACTGTCTTCTTCATGTATTGTGTGCTTCTTACTATCTTCATTGTGTTTTGCATGTGCGATGTGTTTTCTAGCGCTTACCTAAGATTGGGGAATAGTCCCTCAATCTTTGTGTATGCCTTAGCTTCATGTGCTTGGAGTGTTTGATGTGTTTTAGACCATACTTTAATGCATGTATGGGTCGTAAGATCATACATACATTAAAGTGGGGGTTAAATGTTATGTCATAAAATGTCTCCCTAGGACCTTTACCTTCTAGTTTAGATCCCAGCTCCCCTCATTTTACTTATGCATGACTTAAATTCATCTCAGAAAAAATTCCTCCTAAACCCATGTCAAATGGGGCTTAGGGGCCCAATCCAAATGCTAATCTTTGCTAAAAATAGGCCCCTGGACTTGGGCGCCCGTGCCCTAGTCCAACCCTATTTTTTCAGGACCCAAAATTCATATGTCAGCTTATGACCGTTAAAAAAGTTTCTTTCACTAGTACATAAACAACAATATATTACTAAAAAAACTACTAAAAATTGCTTATAAATGACCAACCATGGTCACATGACCATTAGTAGTTTATTGCCAGTCATTTATAACGCAACCAAATTGATGACTAAACCATTTTTAGTCATTTATTGGTTGTTTTGATTGATCGATTTGGAGTATATTTAGTCGTTGATTTAGTCATTGATGTTGGATATTCCATCATTTACCTATATGGTTTGTTTTATTTGTTATTATTTGTTTTAGTTTGTTATAGGTTGTTAGTCTATTTAGATACAATTGGTTATTTTGTTAGTAATTTGTTGAACCTGTGAATGCATGGTTCACCTTTCATTTCATGTATAAATTCTCCAGTCATAATACAATTCAGTATGGAGTCTATTCAATTATAATCTCTGATATGGTATCAGAGCATTATAGATCCTGTGCCTATTATTTAGTGATAATATTTTCTTAATTATCAGAGTAGGATCGGGATCTTTTCGGTGTCTATTATTTTGTGCTGAGGAGAGAATATTGGCGATGAGTTTGATAAGGCAGAAATATCTGTGAATGATACTGGCGAGATCTCACATCATTTGCAACACTATTTTCTACATTCAATTCTCACAAGGAGATCGAGCTTGAGTGCGCAGGGAAGGAAATGCCTTTGGGATGTGAGGTTGAGGTTGTCTGTATCGAAAGCATTCATTTCAGAATGAATTTTGAGTAGAGTCAGAGTTTTATGCCTCGGCCATCGATTGCCTGTGCAATCTATCTCGATCCTTTCCACTACGCCTATACCCACTATCTGAATGTTCAAATGTTGTTCAGAGCAAGATCACAGATGTAAAAGAAAGTGAAATAATGAGGGTTTAGAGGAGTGGATAGAGCTATTATTTTTCTAAATTACGACAACTGATCAGCTCAGAGAATTTTGGTGACTTTGCAACTGTCTTATGCTCGTACTCCTTTATTAATTCGCCCAGTTGGATGCTGATTGCTTGCGCACCAGAATTCTGTGGGTCGTTCTATGGGTTGAAGGTCGACTTGTACTCAAAAAGGACGACATTGTTAATGCCTAGATTATTGCTGATTATATGATATGTCTAAGAGATCGACTCGTAGGAAGTTGTGTATTTCACCTGTGTTTTGCATGCATGCAATCTGCAATGACATTTTGATCTATGGTAAGGCATTAGAGCAAGAGCTAAGTGTTCCATAATGGTCCAGATGACTTTTTGATGCATGAAAGAAAATATTGTACGGGATGTTGAGCTTATACTTTTGTTCAAGGTCGAGGGTGAGGAGCTTAAGAAGAAAGTTGAGGCCTATTCTAACCTATTCTATTTATGGTTTGTGTCACCATAAATGTAATATTATATTGGGTAGAAACTAAGTTGTTTTTTTTCATTAAGTATAGGTTAGGTTTCTAATGTTATTTCTACCATAAAGTCATATTTCAGTAACTTAGACTAGGCAAGCTTTAGAATGAGCTATTGTAAGGTTCCTCTTGAAACCATTTTATAGGGGGTGTTTTTATTCAACTCAGCTATTTTTATAGTGCATTAATTTTGCTCCTATATTATCCTCTCTTCTGCGGCAAAATGTTGATCTGAGTGATGAAAAATAGGATAAAATAATATATATTTCTTGTTGACACAATGGCGACCATTTCTTTGAAATTCCTTCTTTCAGATTCCCAATTGCTCTGTGAGAATAATTATTCAGCATGGAAGACCAAACTCAAAAATCAACTCGAGTTTGAAGAATTTTGGAATGTGGTTGATGGAACCATGAAACGACATGCAAGTGATGTTGATGAGCAAAAGAAATTTGATCAAGCCATTAGGAAGGCCAAACTAATCATTCTTTTTAGTGTGTCTGATGAAGTTCAACCCTTTATCTGAGACTCGTCCACAACCAAAGATGCATGGGACAAGCTTAGGACATTGTATGAGGCAAATAATCAGAATCAAATCCTGTATTTGTAGAGTCAGCTACATAGCCTGAAGATGAAGAATGGAGAACAATTGGAATCCTTTCTCAAAAGGATTGCTGAGTTGAGAGCTTCACTATAATATTTAGGCAAAAAAGTTGAGGACGCTACCCTAGTGCCTATTGTTCTACGAGCACTACCTTCTAGATACAAAGTGTTCGTGACAACTTTGAATGTCACTGAACAAACTCCCAGTTTTGAGAAGATGGCAAATCTACTTTAGAAAGAAGAGTCTCTAAGCCGGGATCATGGTGAGGAGGATAATGCGATGACCACATGTCATAAAGGCACGAAGCCTATGAAGCAGTCTGGTGGACCACCCAAATCTCGTAATTCATCTAGATCTCATAAGAAGTGTCCAATATGTGAAAGGATTGGACATGACGTGAAAAATTGTTGGTACAATTCCTTGAACAAAGGATCATCCAACAAATCACATCAAAAGAAGCCATTTCAAAGTGGCAATACTCAATAGCAGCAGAAGACCAAACAAAAACAACATGGCAACATTGTTGAAAAAGAAGACTCTCCAGAAGTCGAAGAGGAGTATGTATTTTCAGCCCACACTTTAGAAGATAGTTCACAATCCAATTCCATATGGTATGTGGACTCAAGTGCTACAAAGCACATGACTAAACAGAAGGAGTGGTTTCTCACATTGAAACCCCATCATGGTAAAGTATCACTTGGAGATGATACCACTTATGACATTCAAGGAATTGGTGATATCTCTTTGCAGTTTGGCATACATCGTTGCAGGCTCATTGAAGTTTTGTATGTACCAGGACTAACTAAAATCTCCTATCTGTTAATCATTTTCTTGATCACAAATTGAGGATTGAATTTGATAAAAGTGATGATAAAAAGGTATGTCTCATCCGAGATAAGTCTAAAAATGCAAAGATTGTTGCAAGTGCCACTGAAATTGGTAAAATGTTTAGGCTTGATAAAATTGCCAATAATCAAGCCTTAGTGAGTAAGCGTAATGATCTTTCTATGTTATGGCATCACCAATTTGGTCACTTAAGCACTAGCTATTTCCTTACTCTTAGCAAGAAAGTCATGGTCAAAGGGCTTCCCTCACTTGAGAAGTCGAGTGCTATTTGTTCTAGTTGTATTGCTGGAAAACAACATAGAGCACCCTACTACCCTAGTGAGCATCGTGCAAGCCAACCTTTGCAGCTGGTGCATAATGATCTATGCGGGCCCATGGCACCTAGTCACAATGGTTTCAGGTATTTTTAGTTTTTTGTTGATGATTACACAATAAAAATGTGGGTATATTGTTTGTAGACTAAAGATGAAGCCTTTTCGTACTTCAAAGAGTTTTGCACTCTTGTGGAGAAAGACATGAACCATCATATTCATGTCCTTCACTCAGATCGAGGGGGGAATACACCAGCATTGAATTCTCCACCTACTTGAAGGAAAATGGAATTCAGTGTTAACTGACTTCAACTTACACACCTCAACAAAATGGAGTTGCTAAACAAAGAAATTGCATCATCATGGAGATGGTTCGTAGCATGTTGAAGGATTCTCAATTAGGACATGCTTATTGGGCTGAAGTTGTGCACACAACAGTTTATCTTTTGAATTGTGCACCAACCAAAGCACTTGATGGCATCACACCAGAAGAAGCATGGACAAGGGTAAAGCCTTCTATCTCTCATCTTCATGTATTTGGATGCACTACCTATATGCGCATTCCTAAACAGAAAAGAAAGAAGCTAGATGAAAAATCAATTCAATGTATTCTTCTTGGATATAGTAATGAATCTAAGGCATATCACCTTATGGATCCTAATACAAAGAAGATATATATTAGTAGAGATGTAATTTTTGATGATTAGATTGAGTCAAGTTCTCCTCCTACATCATCACCTATTGCAGATAGTGCTCATATATTTAACATGGATGGGAAAAATTATGGGAACATTGACAGTCAATCAACACCCACAAATGTCACAAAACCTTTACCTAAGTGGTATACTAGTACCATTCATGATGCAAAGCTAGATGAAGTCCTAGAGACTTCCACTTTAGGACCAAGGACTCGTAGCATGGCTCCCAATGAGGTAAATCTAGCATTAATGAGTTCAGTTGTTGATAATTTTGAACCATCTAATGTTTAGGAAGCACTAGAATCAAAGCCTTGGAAGGAGGCTATGGATGCAAAGTATCAATCCCTGATGAAAAACAACACTTGGGAGCATGTTGATCTACCACCTGGTAAGAAAGCAATTGGATGTAAATGGATATTCAAAACTAAGAATAAAGCAGATGGTAGTATAGATAAACATAAGGCTAGACTTGTAGCCAAGGGTTATGCCCAGAAAGAAGGGATAGACTATGAGGAAACATTTGCTCCCACAACAAAAATTAAAACCATCAAAATGATTTTTGCTTTAGCTGCACAATTTGGATGGAAATTGTATCAAATGGGTGTAAAAAGTGCATTTCTCAATGGAGACCTTAAGGAGGAGGTCTATATGACCCAACCAGAGGGATACATTGCACCTGGCAAATAAGAAAAGGTACATGCAAACTTGTAAAGTCCCTATATGGTCTCAAACAAGATCTAAGAGCTTGGTATATTAAAATTGATGAACATTTGCTAAAACATGGTTTTACTAGGCATCCATATGATCCAAATCTCTACCTCAAGGATCAAGGGGGGGATATTGTGATTATTAATGTATATGTTGATGACCTAGTTATCACAGGTAGCTCATAAGCAATGGTTGAGACAACCAAAAATGATCTCAAGAAGGCATTTGATATGACAGATCTCGGGCTATTGTACTATTGTTTAGGCTTAGAGGTATGGCAAACAAATCACCATATCTTCATATCACAAAGAAAATATGCCAAAACATTGCTCAAGAAATTTAGAACGATGGATTCCAAACCCATGTCTACACCTATGGAATCAGGTTTGCAGTTATTTGTTTCTGATTCATCTCCTCAAGTGAATGCAACTCTCTATCGGCAAATGATTGGAGGTTTGATTTACTTGACTTATACTAGACTAGATATTAGTTTTGCTATTAATTATCTATAAAGATTTATGCAAGAACCAAAAAAAGTCATTGGAAAGCAAAAAAATGCATACTAAGGTACATATAGGGTACAGTGAATCATGGTTTGGAATACAAAAAGAATGATCAATTATTCTTGATAGGGTGTACAGATGCATATTATGTAGGTTCAGTTGATGATAGGAAATCCACATCTAGATTTGTTTTCTTCTTGGGTTTAGGTCCTATTTCTTGGGGAAGTAAGAAACAAGCCACAATTGCTCGTTCCTCAATAGAAGCGGAATATCGTGCAACAAGTGCAATAGTTTGTGAAGCAGTATGGCTACGTTACATATTAAAAGGATTGGGAGTACTGCAAAACCAGCCTACAATCCTCTATTGTGATAATTAGAGTGTTCTCAAGCTTGTTCGTAATCCAGTGTTTCATGAATGAACCAAGCATATTGAAGTCGATTGTCACTTCATATGAGAACATGTCTAGCAAAACAATATTCAACTTCAATTTTGCTCTACTCAGGAACAATGTGCTGATATCTTCACCAAGCTTTTGGCACATGTGAAGTTTGATACTTTTCAGGATTCTCTTATCAGTACTTTAAAACAATGATGTAATAAGGGGGGAATGTTGGATATTCCATCATTTACCCGTATGGTTTGTTTTATTTGTTATTATTTGTTTTAGTGTGTTATAGGTTGTTAGTCTATTTAGATACAATTGGTTATTTTTTTAGTAATTTGTTGAACCCGTGAATGCACAGTTCACCTTTCATTTCATGTATAAATTCTCTAGTCATAATACAATTCAGTATGGAGTCTATTCAATTATAATATCTGATAATTGATTGCTGTAATCTGGTCACTTATTTAATCATTTATTTTTCACTGATATATTTAGTCATTAATTTAGTCATTGATTGTTGTTAACTGGTCACTTATTTAGTCATTTTTATTCACTGATTTCTGTCCATTGGTAGTGTATTTAGTCATTAATTTTAATCATCATTTTGATCAATTTGGTAGTATATTTAGTCATTTTTATTCACTGATTTAACACTGGTCATATATTTAGTCAGTTGGTAGTATATTTAGTCATTTTGAAGCTTGCATTTAGTCATTAGTATATTTAGTAGTATATTTTGAAGCTTGCACAATGAAACAACTTTGAGAAGGTAAAAACAACTTGTTTTATTGATAAAAAATGCTTACAAACAACATACAGATCTGAAAATAAGTTATAGTGCTATCTCTTTGCTAAAAACCTTCATGGTTACAATACATAGCTCAAAGAATGAGCAAGAAACTAATTTTCTGAGTATCACTGAGCATAGAAGCACAAAGACATTCATATAGGTCTTCTTCACAAATCCATGATTGTCCCATGAAGCTCACTGTCCTAGTTCAAGATCATAGTGTCATCTCTGTAGAGATCCTGTCTCATGCACCCAATTTGCTCTAGTTCATAAGCTGCCACTGTGAATTGTTACCTGTAGTAATAAAATGTCCTTATCTCTGATGATTATGCCTCTGATGACTATCATCTTTGGTAAGATACCTTAATTGTCATGGACTGTTATTCAACATTGCCTTATGACTAGTCTATGCATTGTCCTAATCAAACTTGTAGCTTCTTGAAATGTATTGTCCAATCACTTGTCAATCTACTCTCATGCATTTTTTATAAAATAACAATGCCTCATGACTGCCACTACCTAGCTCATTATTTTGGCATGCTTTCACTTGTACTCTGCCTCTCATCAGTGTAGAACACTGCCCCTTTATTGAATGCCTTGACTACCTTTGACATCACTATATCTTTTCCAAATTCCTTGAAAACAACTCATCACTACCACTGTTACCTAGGTATGCACTCTATGTCATCTGCCAGACTGTTACTAGTGTGGAAATGCATGCTTGGAGCTCTTTAGTGCAAGCACATGCCCCTTTGATCTCTTAAATTTTTTGCAACATGGGCAATCTTCCTGGAGCAAGCTCTAATGTGTAGAATCCAAGAAGGAGAGTGTTGATCATATCCCATATATGAAGCTCTCTCCTTCAATACAACCAACAATAACCCTAGAATCTTTCCTCCTTTATATGCAATGTGCCATCTGATATGAGCAACAGGGTGCTACCTTTTCCACCTTGAATGAAGTTGTGCCTCAATACAACCAACAAAATTACTATTAGTCTCAATTCAAAAAGAATAAAAGTGCATTGTATATTGCAAGTTTACAAAAGTAAGTCCAAACACAACCGAAAGATAAATCAATTAAAAAATTGTAGCCTTGTCAACAAATGCCTTAAATAGAGTGTTCAACATAGGCCTGAAATATGCATATTAAACCCTTGATTTCAAAACCTTGTTCAAAGTTTAAGAAATTAAGTTGATACGCTCAAATTATAGAATGAAATTGACATTATAGAATGAAGGCTATCAACACTAACCAGACTGGAACAACATTATCAATAGAAATTTCATGGAAACCAAGCCGAAGAATGCCATCAGACTTAGACAACAAAAATGTCAACCATGGTTCATGTGTTGTCTTGGTAAAGACCTACAACATGAAAGAATTCATTTACACATAAATTCCAAATTAAGTTGATGATAAAATATCTTTGATATCCAACTAGGAAGCCTTAACATCCAAAAATTACTAACCTGATGTTTCACAACAGGTTTCCCAACTGTGACATCATCTTTACTTAAGAAACCAGATATTGATTCATTGGCATATTGGATATTATAGGATTCTCCTTCACAAACAACAAATGATATATATTAATTATTTAGCAACTTCCTTAATATCCCCATGTAAGCAGACTAAACTAAGTGAGGTTGAGGGTTTGAAGTAGAGTACCATCTTCTTGGTATGTGCTTGATTTGGATGACTTGTATCTTGAATGAAAATAGCAAGCTAGCTGCATTGTAAAATCATTGTTACAAAAATAACCACAAAATCCTCTTTAATTAAAATAATCCTTCTAGATATTTCAAGACAAGATATTTTAGTTAATTTCTAAGAAAGCTAATTTCACTATCCAAACAACCATCAATCTATTTACTATATATAATTTCCCAGAATTCAAAATTTGAATGTAGGATGAGTATTCTAGCAACACTGCTTTTTTAGTTGGATCCTAAAAAATGCTGCAACTTATGTTCTTCTCTAAAACATCTGTGAAGAAGCAGGCAGGTGTGGTGAGGTTCAAATAGTAAGGAGATTGATGAAAGATAGAGGAATTGAAAAGATACCTGCATGTAGTTGGATTGAAGGACATAAAATGGTACATGCTTTTTTGTGTAGGAGACAGATCACATCCACAAACATGGGAGAGCTATGCAAAATTGGAGAAATTGGCTTAATAAATGAAGGCAGTAGGGTATTTCCAGATTCAAGACTTTTACTTAATGTTGTGGAATAGAAGAAAAAAAAATCATTTATCTACTACCATAGTGAAAAGTTAGCAATTGCATTTGGTTTGTTAAACATGGCCCCTGGTACAACCATTAGAGTTGTTAAGAACCTTTGGGTATGTTCTAATTTTCACATTGCATCTAAATTCATCTTCAAGATTGTTGCAAGAGAAATTGTTTCGAGAGATGTGAACCATTTCCATCATTTTAAATAGGGACAATGTTCTTGTGGAGAATATTGGTGATGCTAAATGAAACAATCTAAAAAATAGGCTTGCACAATAATAATGTGCACTACATCATATATCCATTAATAATGAAGGGACATCCATCAAAGCATAACAGCAGGGGATTTTTTGTCATATGTTGTAGTTACAAGCGCCCTGCTAGACATACATGAAAATGTGGAAGCATAGACAAGGGAATCAAACCATTTCAAAAAATGCCTCAAAGAAATGTGATATCATGGAATGTCGTGATTAAAGGATATGTGTAAAATGGGTTTTTTTCTAAAAAGTCCTTAGAAAATTTTAAGAAAATGCAACCAGTGGGTGTAAATCCCAACTCCTCAACCTTTGAAAGTGTCCTTCTTGCCTGTGTGTGAATTGGAGCTTTGGATGAGGATATGAACATCCATCAAAAGCATATTTGGAAGTAGATTTTTATTAAATATTGTAGTTGCAAGTTCCACTTCGGATCACCAAAGCCTTGACAAAAATTTCTGCACAAAATTCAATAATGAAGAATTTATGCACAAATCCCCTTTTGAATGATGCACAAAGCCTCCACCACAACACTGCACAGTTTGTTGTTGGGCCTTGTGGTGATGCGAGAATTTCTCGCATCACTGCAAGGCCCAACAATAGTGTAGTGTTGTAGTGGAGACTTTGTGCATCATTCAAAATAGAATTTGTGCATAAATTCTTCATTATTGAATTTTGTACAAATGTTTTTGTGAAGGCTTTGGTGATCTGAAGTGGAACTTGTAACATTTTTACTTGAATAAATAGGTGGATAAGGTACACCCTCCACTCCACTAGCTCTACTACCTCCAACTACACCTATGACAAGTGATTGAAGGAATAAATTACAAAAAATATCATCCTATCTATTTATGATGTTTTTCTAAGCATTAGAAAATTAAACATACAAACTACAAAGCACACAAGTACATCTCTTAGTTGTATAGACCAGGACAATTCAACCACCATTATACCACTCAATGAATACTAACCACCTTCTAAGTCATGATCCAGATGACTCCTTTGGTTCCTTGTAGCTGGTCCTACATATGAAAGCTCTAGGTCCTAACAAAAAAACACAAAATCAAGGAGTTCAAACCAAGAATAAATAATATAGGGAAAATAACCTACAATAAATTAAAATAAAAAGACTACCAGATCTGAATATGGGTTCTTGATAGATCAACTCACATCCATTTGAAGTTGTCACCCAACAGAGTCTCAACTATGTTTCTTGGAAACAAGAAAAATGTATTTCTTATGGAAAGATGGCTTATCCATTTGAGAAGGTTTAGGTATTCATGAAATGAAACAGGGTTAGTTAAGAAGCATGTGGAGTCAATTCATCTTCTACAGTGATTCTCCTACAATGTTATATAGGTGATACACATTTATACATACATTTTATAAAAGAACATTCAGGGACTGATACCTCACATAGTTCCAGCTGCAGACATAAAAAACTATCACTAAGACTTAGATTCAGCTACATATATACAACCCCCAACCCAATAATCAAATCCATAATATTTTGATTTGATTTTCCCAAAATCAAGCTTTTAGTCTGGGCCCTGGGCTACAAACTCTACAAAAGCACTCAACCCAAAAGAAACAGCCTAAATTTTCAAAAAATGCTTCATTGCTTCAACAAGCATGCACTACTTTTGTTGGATACTGATTCAACCAAAAGACAAAGACCAAAAGCAACTAAGGCCTTATATTTAACTCCAATCTTTCAATAATTATATAAGTTACAGATCAACCCATAATGTTTCGTTTAGGATTTAAAATTTTACCTTTGAATAGCATGGAAAACTTAAGTATGTATGGTTTCATAATAGGTGAAATACAAATAAAAGTTCACCATCATCAAAGAGATTATTTACTTGGAGCAGCAACTGGATAAGGAATTGGTGGTTGTGAAGGTGATGTCCACTGGCCATTAAGAGGTCCTAAAGTAGGACTAGGTCCTATTAGTGGAGGACCTTGCATAAACCTTGAGAAATTCTGCATGATCATTAGGAACTCTACCAAGTCATTAAAGGTATGCACAAGCTTTTTAAGGGTTTGTGAAGTTTTCTAAGGGTTTATGAGACATTTGTAAGGTCTATATAGATAAACTTCTAGAAACCATATGGAACCCATACCAGGTCTGTACATGGCCTAGCCAAGACAAGAATATAAAGGTTTGTAGTCATTCATTAGGACCATTCAAAATTCTCATAGTCCCACTTGGTTTCATGCAAATTTCCTTCAATAAATCCATCTTAGGGATCCATATTTCTTTTAAAATTTTTCCAGGAGTCATTCATAAGCACCCCATACCAAGTCCATGTGAAAGATATTTGCATTTTTGACCATTGATGTGTTTTTGTCTATCACCGCAGCCCCACATGTCACTCAAAAGGTCTTGGCAGGTGTGCGGGAACCAAGGATAACAAGGGAGAAGTTATAGTTATCCCGCAGCATGAAGAGATTGCACTTGTGGCATCACAGTATGCAGAGATCGATTATCTCAGACCCGTAGCAATCTCAAAATGAAGTGGCAGGCTGGTGGTATAAATTTAAGTGGCATATGATACTTCACTGCGGTCCCGCGGTAGTCAAGAGAATAACCGAAAGTAATGCGGTAAGAAGGAGAAGAGGAAAATAGTACACCGTGCCCTCGTGGTGACCTCAAGTGAGGCTTGTGGTATGGTGATGAGAAGGAACAAAGGAAAATAGTACACCATGCCTCTGCAATGGCCTCAAGTGAGGCTTGTAGTATGGCAGTAAGGAGCAGAGGAAAACAGTACACCGTGCCCCCACGATGGCCTCAAGTGAGGCTTGCGGTATGGTGGTAAGGAGCAGAGGAAAACAATACACCACACCCCCATGGCGGCCTCAAGTGAGGTTTGTGGTAAGAAGGAGCAAAGGAAAATAGTACACCGTGCCCCTGCAACGGCCTCAAGTGAGGCTTGCGGTATGGTGGTAAGAAGGAGCAGAGAAAAAAAAGTCATGGTGATATAGTTAAATTTTTGAGACAATATTTCTCATTGGCCCGATCAAATCAAAGAGCACTTTTTTTGCCTTTTCTCCACTATTCTTTTATGAGCTGAGTAATTTCAAATTTGATTGTTGTCATTTGCAATGCATTTCTATTGCATTTCAATCTAAAATGTTTGATCTGTTGTTGGATTGTTGTCACCTTTACAGACATAAAAATGTGTCTGTTCTTATATTTTAAACTTATGACAAGTCAAAGTGGGTTGTGCTCATTTAGTAGCTGGTTGAAATTTAATTTGAATGTATTGCTTCTAGATGTTCCCCTTGACTCCTTATCATTTTTGTTTATCATCTTTCTTTTTGGCTAGCAACAAACATGTGATGCATCTGTTGTGATGTCCTATGGATGGTGGCTTTTTCCAAATTATTTTTGAACTATTTTGAGTTCTAGGTGTACACCTTGTGAAGACTTATGGCATATTTCTATGCTTAATTTTTTTTCCAAGGTTACAATGAGCTAATAAATGTAATTATTCCAAAGGTAGTGGAAATAATTTTGGAACAATTATCTAAGTTCTCTCTTAATGTTCAGATTTGTGTAATTTTTTATTTTGCAAATTTTTAATAGCCATGTTTGACGAGTCTTGGAAATTGGTTTTAATTTACAAGGTAAAGCTTCCATTTGGAGCTAGGAAGATTGTGCCAAGTAGTTGCAGAGCCATGATTGGTTAGGTTACTGGTGGTGGAAGGACAAAAAAGCCAATGCTCAAAGCTAGTAATGCATATCACAAATATGGGTCAAAAGAAACTGTTGGCCCAAAGTTTGTGGTGTGGCATTGAATCCTGTTGAGCATCCTCACGGTGGTGGTAATCATCAACACATTGGGCATGCTAGTACTGTGTGTCATACAGAGAAGGCTTAGCATGTACATGTACTTAATCATAATTAAACAATTATAGAGCTCTGATTATTTAAAAATGTCATCTTTTAGTTTCTTTTTTCTTTAGGTTGCTTTGTCTCAACAATTTATCGAGACCAAGTTGTAAACCATGTTTCTTATTATTGTTTCTTATCATTAGTGGCTTACTCTTGATTCAAAATTTTGGGAAAGACTTCAAACTAGGTTGTAATCCTTGTTTCCTTGTATTGTTTGAGGCTTATTTTAGGCTGCCATATTAATTAACTTTGTTATTTTTTATTCTTTCTTGAGTGCTTGTTATTTGCTTTCAGATCATAGAAATGACAAAAAGATTGATGATTTCTTAGTATTATAAACTATAAACTTTCTATTAAAAAAAAAGTAATAATTTGGAGGAGTCATTTGATGTATCAAAGAATTTGACATTTGAAAACATTTGGAATGTTCTCAATTGTACAAAAAAATGAGAAGATAATGTGCCAATTTGTCATCACTTTTACTGAGTACGTTTCTTACTTTGTTGTTTTTTTTAACTATTTGGATTTATACGAGATGCATTGAGGCTTCCATGGTATTGTGTTAGAGATCTTATGACATGATTGTTACCAAAATTTCACTTACAACTCAATTTGGTAGAGTTGAAACAACTGATTACATCAAAGGTGAAAGGTACTCTAACAAATTTCTTCCAAGGCTTAATCATTGCATATGAATCCTTTTAAATGGAATTCAATTTTTTATTATTCAATATTTTACAACATAAGGAAATTACATAAATTGCATGATATTGTTGTCTTTCATTCATTTTGTAATGAAAAATGTATACAATATTGTTTCATACATTGAGATTAAAAGAATGCTTAAATATCCCACACAAGTCGTGGCAATGACTAAACTAAACTAATGCAACATGGAAAGCAAGCTATACATTTGAATATAAAATAAAGGAAAACACATAAGAAAAGAGATCATATCCTTCATTGCTTTGATGGCTGATTTTGGTTATTGGTCCTTTTATCTTCAACTCCTCTTGTTCCCAATCTTTAGATGTACTTGTAGATGATTGAAAATTTGGTTAGAGCTTGGGACATGAAATCTCTTCATATGTTTTATCAATAGACATATAACCTACATCTATGATGCATTAAATTAGTTAGGCCATCATCAGATGTATGCAAGAAAGCCAAAATCGGATCATCAAAATGAAAGTCAGATCATCAAGAAGAGCATTGAACTCCATTATTTTATTTAACTTGTTTGCTCATTGTGCAGGTATAGGTGAAATATATCAAGATCAATCATTGTAATAGTATGTGGAGGAAATGTGGCTCCCACAAGGGTTGAGCCCAGCACACTACTCCCTTATGTTTGTTGACAGGGAGCTAGTACAGTCATTCATGACTATGCTAAAGAAGGATAGGACAATCATCAATGACTATACCAGCTGAGGATGCACTAGGGAATGCAGTACAAAGAGTAAGATAGTCATTAATAACTGTAGGACAACTCCTAAGTGCAAAGTGCAGCCACATTTGTATGAGGATAACTCATTGATAAAAAGTACAGTCACTATATTGTATGAAGTTAAGACAAGTGTCGGCTACAGGCATGTAAGAGACAACAACATGCCAAGTTATTCTTCAAGGATCAGAAAGTGTATGATACAAAAGAGGGATAGCCATATCAACAAAAGAATACAGTATGAGAAAGATTGGTGAAGAAACTTTGAACACAATCTACCATCAAATTCATGCAGTGATAGTCTGATATGTAATGGAGATAGATGTCACCTGACAAAATTCATTAAGGTGATGGTCTTATTCTACAATAATATACTTCATGGATGGAGACATACAAATGACTGTTAACTAGAACATTACAGTCAAGCTACTAGGAAGTAGCCAGTAGTCATCATGCATGACAGTCATAAATACACTGGAGTAGTCAACAATTGCGAGAAACATGAAACTGAGGAGCATCAGACATCTCTATAGTAGTAAGAAAGAAAAGGTAATGACAGTTGAAAAAGGGGAAAGGAACAGTCAAGGAGAAGTGACAGTCTGGACAGTGTAAGAATGACCATCATGATGCAAAGTAGTGGATACAACCCATGCACTTAGTCATGAGAGCACAGTTAAATATCAGAGTAATGGAAATGCATGAGGATAGTGAGGTAAGGTTTCATGGTTAGTCTCAAGGGACACCAAATGGTGCTGGAGTATGCATTGACAGAAGGGATGGCGATCAGTGAAGAGCCATTAGAGTTCCAGTTGTGATATACTGATGAAAGTCAAGAACAACAAATAATGTCATGAATACACAGATCAATATCACTGTCAAGCATAACTAAAGAGTGAATACATGTCATTGTTAAGCATGCAAGAGAAACAATGTACAGTTATAATCTATTATCATTGTCAAGAGGCAAAAGACATAGTGGCCTGGTCATTCTTTATCAAAATAGAGAACAAACAAAGTGACAATGATATACAATGGTTGCTCTTTGTCTAAACAGTGAAAGAGTGAATGCTTCTTCACTGCCAAATGTCATAAGTACATTGATCACTGTAAAGCATAAGAAAGAACAGTGGATGTCAAATGCAAAGTATAGTGACCAAGGCTGATAAGAGGAAGATAGTAACTTCTAGTTCACTGTCTATGATAAACAGAGAAATAGTGAAAATCCTTTGATCACTGTTGGACAAGAAGAGGTAGTGAATTAGGATATGCAGTTAGTGGTGTTAAATCACCATTATTTCATGTTCTTTTAGATATTCCCATACCTATAGAGGGTAATGACAGAGGTGACAAGAAAAGTGTATAGTGGATATGCTTTACACACTTGTTAATGATACAGTGAGAGACTCCAGAGGTCATAGTCAAGGGAGTTATCGGCAGTAAAAGAAGTAGCTACCTGTCAAACACAATGACTAAAGGTTTCCCATCAACAATAAACAAGCAAAGAATAATGGATGGATATTTTGTTGGTAAGGGGAACTCAAAACAGTAAATTTTATGGCTAGAAGGCAGGAATTATGGATACAAAGGTTTAGACAAATGAGAAAGTCAGCTTGCAAGGTGAATAGAGCAAAGGATGACAGTCTTTAAGGGCCATTATCATAGTAATATCCAAATCACTGGCCCTAACTTGTGATACATATTTTTAGTTAAGCAATGGGGTGTGATGATTTAGTGGGTGCATTTTAAGGTTTAAAGGATGCTATGATGGTGACAATACAGTTTGCTTAAAACTATTGCATGATTTTGTTTGAGCTCAATATGTCAATGGAAGAAACAAGATTACCATGGACTGGTAAAAGATATAGTGATTTAGTACAGAAATACTAGAGAGCAATAGAGTTTATAGATTCTTCACAAGCAACAAAACTAACCTCGCACTGAATGTATGAAGCAAAATCAGACTTTCTTAGAGGAAGCAAAGAATACCATTCAAGGAGTAAAATTAGAGAGAGGTGGATGATTTTTATCATTCTTCATAGTAACCCTAGCTAGAGTTTGTGAAAACAAACAAAGCCTCATGTTTTTTTATAGAATGATAAGAAAAGATACACAAAATGAAGCATGATAGGAGCTATAACATGATTCAATAGGTATATATAAATTTGTGATGGAGCGCCAGAGCCCCAAGACGTGAGCAATTTTGTAAAATGAGGTATCTTTGTTCTTTGAGAATATACAAATCAAAAGCTGGAGAGATTACAAAAGAATAAAGCATAGTGAAAACAAATAGAGATATAATGCAAATAAAGAAAGAAGCCTTCACCCAGCTATAGAAAGCCCTCGAAGTTCCACATGGCGATGCTTGTGAAGCAGAAGATGAAGCAAATTTAACTATTTTTGTCATATGTGAAAGAAGCCACAACAAGAATATGGGTAAAACTTACCAGTAGAGTGGAAAGAAACTATAATGAAGCCATCTAGATGACTTCAACGAGCTCTTCAAACCGTTGTAATGGCAGCATAGGTCAAAAGTGGCGAGGAGATGAGAAGGAAAATGAATGATTTAGGTTTTCTTTTGGGTCATAATACCCTAATCCGATTGCATTGTGTTTTGACTTTTGAGTTTACTTTATAGAGAAATCTTTACCAACCAAAAGGGGCCGTGGTCAAAAACTTGATCTCATGATGCCTAGTAAGAAGACATGAAGGTCAAAGGGAGCCATAAGGTGTTTGTGTTATTTGTTTTTACTGACCAAGGGTGAAGTGGTGAAAGTGGAAATATGTAAATTCCCCTTGAGTTTTGCATGAGATTGAAATGAAATAAATAATGTAAACAGATAATAAAGTAATAGTTTGTAAATTACTTTATTATTTGTCACAAAAATGCAAAAAGTTGAGCAAATCCATGACACCTAGCAAAGTAATTCATCATTGATTACTTTATTATTTGTTCAAATTGTTAACTTCATGTCAAATCATGCAAAATTGGAGGAGAGGAGTTGAACTAGAGAGTTTGGTCCTGATTTTCAGTTATCTCATGTGGTTTCGAGGTCAACTTTGGTTAAACTAATTGTGACAGTGAGTTTGAGCCTATTTTTGCTCAAATTACTTCAATTACGACCCCCTTTTTTGAGACTTTTCATCTTTGCTCATGGGAGAGAGTTTAGGAGATACTTTGAGATTGAGTTGACTTCAGTTCACTCAACTTGGCTCCTTGGAGTTATCTTTTGTATATAGGAGGAAAAACTTATATTTTTCTCAGTTCTTTCCTTTTGATCTCTTGTGCATTGCAGAGAGAAAGAGTGTTTTCTAACTCATTTTACAGATTTATATGGTGTAGCAGGTTACAAGTTATCATTTTTTTCATTTATGCAAAGATTCCTTCAAGTTTTTAGTAAAAATTATGTGTTTATCTTACCAGATTCAGTTATCTTGCTTTGTTTTAGTGATTGATAAAGGATTAACTATGTTTCTCTAGAAATCTTTAAATACCTTGTCTTGTTATAACATATGCATGTATACAAAACTTAGTCTCAATCACAGGTTATAGTTTATGTAGACATATGCTTTTCTGTGAAATATTTATGTGAGGAAGTCTATCAATCTATTTTGTATGAACCAGTTTATTGAAACTAGTTGTGAATCAATTTGCATATCACACTATCATTTAGGTGCATCACCACCCATTTCAATTCAGTTTTAGTACATCCATTAGAGAGCCTTCTATCCCTTTTCTTGAAAAATCATTAATTTACTAGAAAATCAGAAGGGAACCAGCCCATAATCTGGAGGTTTACCTTCGTCATAGGGTACCCACAACCTGAAGGTATTCCAATGTTACACATGATTGATGATCTTTCTTGTTGGAAAGAGACACTGATAGACATGATATATGTTGTCATTGATGGCAACTAAGATCATCCGCATAACACAATTTGTTTATATCGAAAGTCAGATTCATAATTTGCCTAAGACCGGTCAGTTAGGAACAGAGTAGCAACAAGGTCCAACATTTTGGTCTCGATCTCTCCAGTGGGAAGTTATGATTAGTTGCGGATCTAGGGGAGTCATATGCATTATCAAGATAGTCTAACTCCAGATTTTGTCCTCCGGTGATGAAGGACTCAAAAGATATTAGCCTCTGAGTACCAAGTTCTATTTTGTCAAAGCAGACAGAAGAAGAACATGCCGACCTTGCAGAAGATTTTGATCCCAGATGTATAGAATTCATTTGTTGGACAAATGATAATGATCAGTGACAGTGGATGACATGAGTAATGATTTTTAAGAGCAAGTTTTGGTCCGCACCTTAAGTTATACATAGATCTAGCTGACATATTAGAGCATTCATAAAAGTTCTAAGTGTTGTTGAAGCTGACTGATAGAATGATTGTAGATTATATTGCAGATATATATAGCCGATGAAATTGGATGATTCAGGGTGTGTGTGTGTCCGCGAATAAGGCAAATGTGAGAAGAGCAAAAATCCAAAATGCAAATGAAGGCAGAACAGTAAGAAGAGTAGAGTAAAGATGAAATGTGTAAGATCAATTTTTGCACTTAACCAGAACTAAAATTCTTGCATAAGTAGATGTTATTAATCAGTTCGAATCTCTGTCATTCTCGTGTAATGTTTCCATAGGCAGTGAGCCTCCATTTAAGTAGTGAGCTCTAGGCAGTGAGCCTGAATGCACGTGCATTCCCATTTGTAAAAATACTTTTAACAGGGTATTAATATTTGTGGGTTAACCCCCACCGTGGTTTTTCCCTTAACCGGGTTTCCACTTCAAAATCTTAGTGTCAAATGTGTTATCTATGTTTTCTGTTCATATGTTGTGGATTGATGTTGAAATGTTTATATCATTAATTAATTATAACTGGAAAAGGAAGATTGAGAAAGAAAATATGGTAAAAGTGTGACAACTGATTCATCCCCCCCTCTCAGTTGTCCAGTCCTAAACTAGCATTTCCATCTTTGCATCATGGGTGCAATCCTAGTTGATAACAATGATAATGAAAGTATGTGATGAAGTAGAAAGATAAAGACATGAGGATCCAATGACCATATGATTATGAATGAAAGGAAGTAGAAAGATAAAGACTTGAGAACCCAAAGAATTGTTATCTTGCATAGTAAATTGATAGATTTTAGAGTTGAAATTTGAGAGGTCATATTTCTGAATTGTTAAGCTTGATAATTTTGAGGGTAAATTAATTGGATAATAGAGCTGAAATCTAAGGGGTAATTTTGCTGAATTGTATGTGAGGTTTTGGAGTTAAATTTGAAGGGAAATCTTGCTATCAATTGCCCTTTATTTTCTGTTTAGTTTTTTAGATGTGTTGAATGCAAGTAAACATGTGGAAATGAGTGCTTTCAAGTGATAGGAAGCATGAGTATCATTTGCATGGTGCACAGAAGCATATAATTTTATAGTGTTGATATTGATGATTAAAATTGGTTCTGTTGTCTAGCTACTAACAACTACATAGGGTGTAAGGCAATCATTATGATGCACTATGCAACTTGTGACTAGCATTAATCTAGAGGTATAGATCTTTACAAGCAACTGAACTGTCTTCACTGCTCTACAAACCAGAGAGAGGTTGTAGAAGTGGGATCCAAAAAGGAACCTTTGAAAAAGAGATGATCTAGGTCTAAAAATGGTTGCCAGAAGACATAAAAACAACCCAGATTTGCCAAAAATATCATGACCCTTGTTTGAGAAAACTCTCTATCCTTGGCAAACTTGAAGAAGAAAGAAATCCTTAAAAGGAAGAATTTAACTATGTATCCAACCTCATTGATTCCATATCCATCCATAGAGTTTTATGTCATCTAGTCTTCTTCCCATGAATTTGCCCATGAGAGGAAAATCATCATGCTAAAAGGACATTTTAGTTAGATGATCATTAGGGAGAGAAACATCCAAAAGAGTGACTTCCATATCATAGAAAAAAAACTAGAAACCCTAGATTGATCTGCAAGATCATCACTTTGGCATTTTAAGCCAAGCTGAACCACCTAAGATGACCCCAATTAAGAAAAATCAAACCCCATTTTAACAATGGAGCATATTGAATACTCTTCAGAACACACCAACACTAGTATTAATAACCAATACTTCAACACAATGATGACTATTCAGGGGACTAAACTACGATAGGGTTGGCAGAAACTGAAATGGGTATTAAGCCAGATCGTAACAAATTTGCAGTAAACAAATACACAAGAAATCATTAAATTTAGCCAAAACTGCATTGGGCAAATGGGAAAAAATGTGAGGACAAATAAAAGGAGAAAATGGGGGTTACCTGGAGGGGCTGATCAACACGCGAGGGGCTAATCGACTATTAAGTGCATTTTGTGATTGCATAGGTTGTATTCTTTGCATCAGATCCATCATTGCCTCCATTAGAACCCTTGACCTTTGATTCCAATTAGAAAACCTTTTTCAGAGCATAACTCTACCTCACCATATTTCAAAAACTCTTCTCTATCACACGATGATATAGGGGTTTCTTTTGTTTGAATTATTTTTCATGAAAAAAATTCCCTCTCTTTCCAATTGGAAATATATTTTTTAATTACCCACTTTAACTTATTGTCTAATTTTTATTTGTGTGACTAATTATTTAGTTGTGTTTTTTACCCGATGATCAAATTAGTCATTAATTACTCATTTATTTAGTCATTTATAGATGTGTTGCAAAAAAATAGTAGAATTTAGTCATTTTTAGTTGTCGTGACTAAAAGTTTTAGTCATGTAGTCATTTATTTGCCAAAATTCTACTAGTGTTTGTTGGCCTTGTCAATTTGAATTACAAATGTTTAGTGGGAATGCATATATAAACATGTTTAGGACTTCATTTTAAACTAGAAGATGATTTTGAGATTAAGGCAAAATTATGATCATTGAGAAAAGAGAATTCAAGGCATTCATTGTGTTGCAAAGTAGAATTGTGTTGTTGTTGTTGCAGATTTGGCTTCATCTTCTCATGGTGTGAAAGATCTCCATCTCCTTGAAAGATACACCTCAGAGGTGATATCTATTTGTGATTCAATTTATCTACTGTATCATTGCTTTTGCCTCTGTCCACCAAGGACACACACTCTCTATCTAACAATGGTGTTGGAAGGCTTGAATGCCATTCCAAGGCTTGACTAAGGCAAGCTCTTAAACACCACAACCCCCGACCCCTCTCTTGTGATTGCAGGTTACAGGTGTCATATCTTGTAGAGAGGAGTTGTAGGAGGTCAGTGCAGAGCACAAAGATTCTAGATATGAAGAAAATAGCAGAAAATATCTCTAATTAGACATAGGCGCTCGCTCTTTTGTCCTTTAGTTTAGCATTGTTAGAAATCTCTGAGCAGGTTACAGTCTGAAGCATATTTTGGTTCCAAGCCCTCAAAAAAAGTGCCACATTGGACACGAGCACCTGCTCTTTTGTCCCTGAAGTTTTTGCCTTCCAGAATTTGAAATATGGTATGTATCTAATTTGCATTCAGTGCCTTCCTGTGCGAGCATTTTTCGTGTTTCATCCGTTTGTTTACAATTTTGCATAATTAGGGTTTCTAGGCCTAATCAGACTAGGATTTAATAAAGTAATCAACAAATTCCAAATTTCCTTATCATTCCAAGTGACACCAAACCTGTAGCTAAGTCCTCTTACAAAAGTTTTGATTTAACTTGGTTTAATGTCCTTGAATGTATGTAGTGAAAGGAGGATCTAATTAAACTATTAACCTCATTCATTCCCCCTTTTCCTACATAACAAAAAGATATATAATACAAGGATTTTCCTAGTGATGCCACATTAGTAGAATCAAATACATCACTAATAATCAACTCTAAAATCCCTATGGATCTAGTAGAGATTAAATAAAACTTTACATGATTTTACTTTCCATAGATACAATGTTCAAAAATGTCAAAATCAAGAGAGTAATCAGTTAACCCCTCAACCAACCCCTTAGACTTCAAGATACTAAGACCTTTTTCACCTATGTAGCCCCTTCTTTTATTCCACAACATGGTCATCTTAGTGGGAAGATTTAGGTTCTTATACATAGGAACTTTATAATTATTAGAATCAATGATGCTCACTTCAAGGTTAAAAAATTCTAAAATAAGCTCCCTTGGCCAACACCATGGTTCTACACACCATCTTGCATCCATCCTTGTTGAAGACCACATACACACCAAAATCATTTAATTGAATTATATAATGGGGGTTCCTTGCCAAACTTGAAATGTGCAAAACATTAGAAAGGGATTTCATCCTTCAATCCCCAAGCATGAACATGACTTTTCCATGATCAATTATCTAGAGAGATGAATTATCTCCCAAAAAAACCTTTCCAGTAAAATTCCTTATAATTCAAAAACCACTCCTTGTGGGAATTCATGTGGTAGGAAGCTCCATAGTATATTACCCATGCATCCTCATGTTAATGTGTGGCAATGCCAAAAAACACACCACCAATGTCTTAATTTGAGGCCCTTGAGTCATAATCTTCATCAAACTCCTTTATGGACTTCTTCTCCTTACCATTCTTCTTAATGTGTCTTGTCTTGCCATATCTCCAACATTTCATCTTGGATCTACTAGGGGGCTTAGATATCCCCTTAGGTGAATCACTTTTTCTTCTTCTCATTTCCTTTTACATCAAATGACATTTGATAGTTAGTCAATCCTTGCTAGACTCAAGTTTTCTAGCTCATCTCCTCTGAGAATAAAGAACCTAACACCTTATAAAACTTCAACTTTGAGACATTACTATTGATCACCATCATAAGGTTGTGCCACAAATCATAAAAAGAACACAAGAGAGTTATACACTAGTCTTCCTCTTCCATCTTCATGTCCACGGATGCTAACAAACTCGCTAAGATTTTAAATGTGTTTAGGTGCTTAATAATAACAAAATCACCATCATTCATTCTCAATGAATAAAGATTCTACCATAGAAAAATATTCTTGACAAGGGACTTATCTTGGTACAGAGTCACTAAATTTCTTTAGAGATCCTTTGGTGGTTTTTTCTCCTAAAAAAATTAGGAGCATTCAATTTGAAAGATAAATTCTAACAAGGCTTCTTTCCTTCTAGTCAATCACAACCCAATCTTATATGGATAGACCAAAGAAGTTTTTACTAGATACCATTGCATGAATGTATCTATCACTAAGTAGGTCCTCCATCTTGATATTTCATAGCTCAAAGTTACTCCCATTGAATTTATTAATCTCCATTCTAGTGCTTGACATATCTATTTCTTGAAAGACAAGATCAATATTTCTTAGTTGTTACTCAAGAAACGATTGATATGAAATCAACCTTACTCCTCCCACATATCTTACAAGATGGCCAAAATTTGATACCAACTGAAAGGAAATAATATACTAAAATACAACAATTTCTTACTTAATCCAATGAGGAAAGTTATGCTAGTTAACCATATCTAAACTATTTGATTAGAGTGTTAATACTTAGAAAGAATTTTAGAATAAAGAAGAAGAGATGAACACAAGATATACCATGATAAAACCCATGGAGGAGAAAACACAACAAGAAGAGAATATTATTGTATTATCAACAACATAATAGTTTCAATACACTTCAGAGAGTGACTCCTCTTAGGAGATCTTCAGTCTCCAAATTTTATGAAACAATCTAGTAGCATAACCATACACATGAAATCTTCTACATGCTTGAAGAATCCAACAAGTTATCTCTAACTCCAACTTGCAATGTTCCAAAATCATCTCTATCATGGGCTATCATGACACCTCATTCATAGCTATCTCCATGGGATAACATAAATCCCAAAGCCCCTTTTATCCTATTTCAAAATTAGATAAGGTTTTTTTATGCACATCTCAACAACCTCCCAAAAATAGGAGATTCTCTCTATGTGCATCCTCAACAATTGTCCAATATGAGGGGGTGTACAAAGTTAATATCAACCAATTTAACCACCCTAATGTCACTCCACACAATATGCCTAGTATACTAATGTTTTCCTATCCACGTGAGATTCCCTTAGGAGTAATTTTTACATAGTTACAAATTACCAACTTGGTAAAACAACTAAACGAGTTCTCCCCCATGCATAAGTAACCCACTAGAATAACATTATTATGCTATAAGAAATATAACACAAGTACCAAATCCTCTAACAAATTTTTTATACTAATTGTAGGAAAGCATATATTAATCTAAAATAAGAATACTTGCAAGATAAAGCAAAATCAAAGCAAACCCTTTTGGGAGAAACCCAACCTCCAAAGCATACCCAATGTATTATCAACAACAAATCCATTACAATACAATATCAAAGTATTAGTGCTCTATTAGGAGAAAGAGAAGATTTTAAACCTAGAAGATTATCTATCACCTTCAACACATGCTCTCCAACATATGAACTATCTACTAGAATTACAACCATACATGTGTAGCCATACTACAATGTCACAACCAAGAGAAACAAGAGATCAACACTCTTCAACCATGGAGGATATCTAACATCATAACTTTGTCTTCTTGTCGCTTCACTTATCCCATCCCAAACATTCTATATATAAAAAAGGATCAACAAGAAAACTAAATTTTCTAATCAATGCACCCAAGGGACATTTCTAAGGTGGGTTCCCAAGTTTGAATCTAGATCCAAGAGTCATTACAACCTGCAAGACAAAACTTATATGAACCTTAATTTAATTCGTTTTCTCAAGATGACACATCTTCATGTGATCCCCCACATACATGAAATGCATTTTCTCAATGTTACATACAAAATATTAAATAGGAAATATTTCTCTACCCAAAGTGTGATGTCTCACTACTTTACAAATTATTAAATATTTTATGCAATGTGTACAACACCTTCCCAACATATATCCCAAAGAAAGTTTTCCACACTCATGAGAACCATTATGATTTTTTGGTGATAACATTTGGCCTCACAAATAAACCATCCACATTCTAGAGTCTGATGAACCAAATTTTATAGCCATTCATTTAGAAATTCATACTAAACCTTTTTAATGACAATCTCATCTACAACAAGAAATGGGAAGAACATAACACTCACTTGGACTAGACCTTGCAAATACTATCAACAAATCAATTATAAATACAAAGTGTTTCAAGAATTTTTTGGTAAAATAGATGTGAAATACCTTGGATATATTGTGTCAATTAAGGTGTTAAGGTTGATACTAATAAAATTGAGGACATGAAAATTAGCCAAAAACACAAACTCTTAAAAGTATTTAGAAAGTTCTAGGTCTCACAAGTAGCACCACAAATTCATTCAAGACTATGGTAAATACTTTGATGAGAATGTTAAGAAAAAATGCATTCATGTGGTTTGAAGATACAAAGTGTGTCTTTGCCCTTCTCAAAGGTATTATGTGCACCACACAAGTATGTTCCATACCAAATTTCTCAAAACCATTTATCATTTAAAGTGACACCTCAAGGGTTGGGATTGGGGTATTATTGATGCAAGAAGGTATACCTTTCTCATTTGCTAGCAAGACACTTATGGGTAGAAATTTGGTCAAATCTACTAATGAGAAGGAAATGCTAGCTATTCTTCATACTATGAATTATTGGTCATTTCTTTTAGGGAAATATTTCTACATTCAAATAGACCATCATAGCCTTAAGTATCTCATGGAACAACAAATATCTTTGCTAGAGCAACAAAAATGGGTCACAAAATTATTAGGCTAGTATTATGAAATTATTTACAAACATGAGAAAGAGAATGTTATGGTAGATACCCTGTCTTAAAAATTTGAAGACTAGGGGATATTATGCAATTTACCCTTACTAACTCTAGATGAATTATAGGAGGTCCAATAAGAATGGCAACAAGATGCACATGTCCAACAACTTAATCATTAGCTAGCAATTGATCCCACAACTAATCTCATATACATTTGGGATGGCTAATGCTTGCATTACAAGGGCAACATATGCCTTTTTATAATTTTTTCTCTTCAAGACAAATTGTTATATAAATTACATGCATCCCCTATTGCAAGGTATTCATGATTCTATAAGACATATACAAGAACAAGATAAACCTTCTTTTGGGTTATGAAAAATAATCAATTTTTTAACGAAATGTGATACATGGTAATGCCACAAAGGAGAAATCATTAGAAATGTGGGCACTCTACAACTATTGTCAATTTCAACTGTAGTATGGACATACATTTCCATGGATTTTATTAAGTGGATTCCTAAGTTAGGTGACAAATCAATCATTTTTTGTGGTGGTTGATCATCTCTCTAATTATGCCCTTTTTTCATTGGCCCATTCTTATAAAACCTCTACTATTACCCAAGTCTTATTTGACCAAATATTTCCCCTCTATGGTATGCCCATTTCGATTATTTGTGACCATAACCCCATCTTCACTAGAAAAAATTGGAAGGAATTGTTCAAGTTGTAAGGAACACAACCAAAAATGAGCTTAGCATATCACCCACAAATTGATTGTCAAAGAAATATAGTAAATAAATGTTTGGATAGTTATTCATATTGCTTTGCTTTAGAATAGAAGACTCATTAGGATAAATGGCTACCCCTTGCAAAATGATATTATAGCACCTCTTATTATTCTTCCACCAAGATGATGCCATATGAAGTTGTTTATGGATAACTTCATCATCTCCCACATCCTACCTTTGAGACATTTCTAAGGTACATGTTAATTCAACTCTCAGCCACCAAGAATATCTTCTCTCAACTCTCAAGGACAACTTGGCCCTAGCTTAGAACTACATTAAATAGTGAGCAAATCAACATTGTTCTAAGCAAACATTTATCAAAAGCAACTTGGTCTTTTTACACCTTCATTTATATAATTAGATATCCCTAAAGCTCATAGGTAGACATACATTACTGCTAAAATTCTATGGACCTTTCCAAATGTTACAACAAGTTGGCAAAATCAACTACAAGTTGGATATCCCTCCATCCTCCAAGATACATCTTGTTTTCCATATACCATTCATGTTTAGCCTCCACCTAACAAATTGGATAATGAATGTTCCATCATCCTCAAACTTGAAGCTATTTTGGACCACCATTTGTGCCAAGTCTATAATTGTACCATTATCAATATTTTGGTCTAGTGACAAGGGGTTTAACTAGAAGACACAACTATGGAACCTCTCCACTAGCTTCAACAACAATTTCCATAGTTCAAGCCTTGAGGACAAGGCTTTCAGAAGGGGGAGGGCATGTTAGGATGCTTATGTCCTAACCTTCAATTATTATAATCATAGTTTAGTTATTTAGTTAATATTATATTATATGGATTGATCCCACATGAATCATATGAAATTGTAATAATGTAATGAGTTCATATAAAATACAGATTTATCCCATGTGAATTGTACCTCATAAGTCACTTTTTATGATTCTTATATATTTATGTTGTAATGAAGAAAAAATCAACCTAAAAGCATATTAGTACAGATTTGTTCTTAAAAAGATTTACTCTCTTAAATAATCTCACAATAGTTATTCTAGATTCGTAATATAAATATATTTACAATAATTTTCTAAACATTTAATTATTTTTTACCTAACATAATTTCCATTTAATAATATTTTACAACTAAATTCCTACCAATTATCATTATCATTAACAATATAACTCCTTATAAGCATGCTTGAGCGTTAGATGATCTATTCCCACCCTTGTGCCTAAAACATTTGTTTTCAATTTGTTTGCTAACTTAATTCGATTCGAGGAGATATCTCTTTTAGTTGAATTTATTAGATCAAAGCTTATATTTTTCCTTCAATCTTTCATGTTGTGAATATTCTAATACTTTTGACAAAGATTTTTTAATTCCATAGAGTAACAAAGAACATTAAACTATTTATAAAAACCAAAATAGAAATAGGATTGAGTCTTTGATGGTAGTGTATCTTTGAAGCTTGTGTTTTTTTGTTTGATATGGTATTTTATCATTTAGTGATCTTTTCATGTAAAGTTGTCCTACATTTAAAATATCCCCTTCTAGAAGATTCAATGGCAACACATAAATATCCCTTTGACATCCTTGTAGATTAGTCTTACATACGAATTTTATTTGTGTTTTTCAATTATTTTATTAAATACCTACGTCGCATTTAATTGTGGGGGTATTGGGAAAGAAAAGGTAGGGTATTAAATGCTTAACTCATAGAGAGAGAGAGATAAAAAGGTGAAATTGCAATATATATATTTCTCCTTAAGCTAAATTCCACTATACATTAATTTGTTTAGTTAAACCTATCAAGTGAAAAGTAGGAAAAATGTTAAATATATGAATAAATGATTTTTTATTTGTTGTGAAAGGTGTGTTGTATACCTTGTATAATAATAATATTGTATTTTTTTTGCTACGTAAACTACTGTTAGTTTCCTTTGTATATATAACAACAGAAGAAATTTAACTAGTTTTCAATACAAATCTCTGCTAAACACAAAGAATTCAAAAAATGAGGTCTATACAAAATCATGGCGACTTCAAACCATAACAATCTAATAATGCTTGCCTTGATGTGAACATGTTGATGCGATAACATATCAACGAGTATATATGTTACCCATAAAATTGCATGCATGTCCTTGACATGGATGGTTTTGCATAATTAACCAAAATATATGGTTTTGTAGATCTAAAAATAGATTCTATTTTAGATTGTAAATCCTATGGTGATTTTTTTGGATGCAATATAGTTGTAGGTTTGCATGCATGGTTCAAGGAGTTTTTTTGTAGCTTTCTTAGTGTGGAGGTGTTAGCCACTCAATATTTCTACAATAGTTGCTTGACGAGTTCCTAAACATTGATTACTATATTATGGGTTTGCAGAAAATTGGATCTAGGCTTAATCTTGTGTTGGAGTCATGAAGAGTCTCCATGATTATCTCTTATTAGTTCTAATTTGCTTATTACTAATGCAATGTTGAGTTTTCTTGTTTTTGGGTATGTATTGTGGTGTATTCATGTTGTGTTTCTTTGATATCTACAAGTTGTGTAGTTTTTTGGACTATTTATACCCAGAGGTTGCATAGATAAATTGGATTTGGGTTGTCTATATGCATAGGTCATTGTAGTGCTAGTTTGTAGATTTTGGTATTGGTGGTCATTTGGCCATCATGATGCATTGGTGTTGTATAGCAGAGAGATAGTGAGATGGATGGATGAAGTACAATTTGTGATTCATGGTGGAGTGCTTTGGGATGATCATGACATTCCTATAAGAGTACTCTGAGTCACTTGAAATTGTATCTTCTTGGAGCCTATAGCAATTATTTTCTTTTGGAGATCGTGGTTTTACTTTGCCCTTTGGGAGCTCCTGATGTTGCAGCTGAGTTCCTTGATTATGTAGGGGCCATGGATGGTCTTTAGTTAGGAGATGTTCATCATGATGTCATGGGTATCTCTAGATCACTTGTAGTGGGAGCTTTGATAGTGATGTGATATTGTGCCATGGAGGACTCTGGACTTTTCTATTTTGTAGACTTGGCATGATATGAGTGCTCTTGGGAACATACCTATCTATTAGAGATAGATGATCTTCTATGATGAAGATGTGAATCACTATGGCATGTGTAATTCTTGATTTTGTAGTTGGAACTTTGGTAGGGATTATAGGTAGTCTTCTAGTATTGAGTACAATGGTCATTTTATCTTGGGAGCTTCTAGATATTGCATTGATGTAGTTGGAGTTTAGTTGGCATGAGAGGGTATTTTGGGTGCTCATGGATACTAGATATACTTGGGTGAGGCTACAGATCTCTTGTTTATAGGGATCATGTGTTAATATGGTTAGTCTTTGATGAGGTTTTAGCAAGAAGACTGAGGAGCGTACACCTAGAGTTGGATGTGAGTTCAACATGGACTTGATGAGGATATTGTTCATGGAGAGAGTCATGGTGGATTGATGCATCTCAAAAGGAGTAATTTCATTCTCCACTCTCAATTTTCTCAATGGAGAATCATTTGATAAGTATTGACCACCTTTTTTTGGATGCATTTTTATTTTATGCTTTGTCTTTTCATGGGGATTAGTGTTAAGTATGGATGTTGGTTCTGGAGGGCTAGTTTGAGGAATACATGGAACGATTTATTTTTCCTTTGTCTCCTTATGTATATGAGTTTGTTATGGGTAAAATTTTGAGGAGTGCAAGGGATGGTTTTGGGCATATTCCCTTTTTGAGGGAATGGATGTTTGTTGGTTTGATCTTCTTTTGGCTTGAGAGGCTTACATTTCTATTATTTTATTGATATATGGTATGTTGACCTTGGGGTTGAATTGTTGGATGTTGAGGAGGCTTTCTATTTGGGGTTTTGGGAAGGAGATCTTACTTGTCATAGCTAAAGCACTTAGAGGTGTTGGTAGGACATGCTACATGGTTTTGATTTGTAGGTTTTCTCTCTATGGTCAATTGTTTGTTCCTAGAGGTTCATGTTCACATGACATTGGAGTTGAGGTTTGTGTGGAGCTCATGTGAGTACTATGGAGTTTCTTTAATCTCTATATTTTATGGTGTGGATAACATGGGAGAGCTATGGAGATCAGTGGTGAGATAATTTTGCAGTAGTCTAGTTTGCAAGTTTGTAGATCATTGTGTATGTTCTTTGGTAACATTAGCCACAACCTTCTATGTGAGTGCTATTGGTGGAGTTTTGGATGCTTTGATTGATTTTATATTTGACATTACCCATGATTGTGGTTTGATGTTTATGGCATAAGGTCTACCTATGATGATGAGTATACCTTTCTTCTGAGGTATGGTTAGTTGGATGTGTTAACAACTAGTCGTGGTTGTTATTTCAATTGTTGGTGAGTTCTTGGTAGCTACTCGGGCCTATTTGTTACTATTAGATTTGGTTTTTGTGTTTGAATATCAAGTTGAGGTAGGATCCATTCTTATATGTGATAGTCAATGTGTCATTGCCTTTGGATAGGATCTTATCTTTCGTGCATTGGCATGATGGAGGATGAGAGAGTTCTTGTTTGAGATGGTAGTCACCTTGCTTGTCATTGTAGGTATCTTGATGGAGCGGATGGAGAACTCGGATATTTTGATGGTACATGTTGGCTATAGGGATTGTTCCCTTGATGATTGATTTTACTTTTGACCCCTTACGCACTGTATACAACAAGTGGGAGAATGTTGGGAAAGATGTTTTATACATCTTGCATAATAATAATGCTAATATATTGAAATAAATATTTAATTGTGGTGCATCTTAGAGAAGTAGATACCACATGGGTTAGACATTCTTGGGGCCACTTGTATGTTGTATCTGACATTGGGATAAATATTTAATGTGGGTGTCACATTGGGAAAATATTTATTATTGGGAAAACTTAGTACCAAATATTTAATTTTGGTGTCATGGTTTAGTGAGCTCATGGTTTTGAGGCACAAGGTTTATGTAATACCACTTAGTGGTTTTGTACAATATTGTCTTTATAAAAGCAAGAACATGAGTAGTTTTTGAGGTTGTCTTGTTGGCTAAGATTGGATTAAGCATCTCTTGTAGGTTGCATATGTGGAAGAATGGATTGGGATGTGTGGCTACATGGTTCTCATTTACTTATTCACGTGAAGTAATGAAACTAGGGTACTTGATGCTTTAGAAGCTTTGCATGGAGAATCTGCAAATTTATTGTAATCTTGTTCATGGAGATAATACATTGAGTTTTGTGGGTGATTTTGGAGGCTGGGTTTTTCCTTGAGAGAGTTTTTCCAAGGCACATATGATGTTATCTTGTGGAATGTTATTCTTTTGCATTATGGATTATGAATACTTGTTTTAGATTTTTTACTCTCATGAGGGTTATGTGGAAATGGTTTCTTTTTCTATAATTTCCTTTCATTAATTAGAATAAGGTATATATTAATAATAATATACAACAAGAATAACATTTTGAAAATAAAATAACCTCATCTAAAGAGTATAAAGGTTTGAAGTAAGAAACAACTTAAATCTATTTGATTATCAATATAAAGACTATGAAAATGAAATTTTAAATTAATGTATTTTATGTTAAAGGGTTTTAGATGTATTAGACTACATTGTAGACTTAAAAAACTTTGTTGTCCTTTCTTATCACAAGGAAAACAACCAAATCAAGGATTTGATTGATTTTCAATCATTATTTCTATTACAATTTAATTCTCAAACATCACTATATTTTTGAAGTGTCCTTAAAAACTAGGAATGAATCCTCACTTTGTTAAATGAGCTTGATCTTCAAAGCATTTAAAACTAAGAAATTCATACAATATTGTAGAGGGAAAAATAGCTCTATATAAACTTATCTAGGGTAATTAAATAAATACAATAAATAAATAAACAAGTTATTTAGATAATTAGAGTTGGGATAAATAATATAATTGAAATAAGTGTGATAATCAAATAGAAGAATAGGTGTACTTACCTTTAGGAACAATGATGGATAAATAATATTGATGTTATTCTAGAATGATTCACCTCTATCATAAAATTATCTTCCTTGGTTTGATGAATATCTCAAATTCTAAATTGACACAAAAAAATGACTCTATATCAATGTTGTGCCCTACATGATCAATCCTGACTACTGTGAAGTTGATCCAATGCACACAATTGATATGGGATGTGTAGGATTAATTTGACTGAATGTGTGCATAAGAATTTGTTCCCCTTTTCTTACTAGATATATAAAAAAGTAAAGGTGGTGTCTAGAGACACTATTATGGAGCTTGCAAACTCAATAGGTGAATGGGTTCTCCTAGGTCAAACCCCTTGGTGGAACAAATTAATTTGATGAGAAAGATTGAAGACATCATCTTTAGACTTGGAAATGACCTATAAGATGATGTATATTTGATTCCTTTATTGCTCTTTATAATTGAAGTGTGATCTAATGATTTTTCTTATTAATTTTTCTTGTATTCTTAGCATTCCTTGCATGTGTAGTGAATTTCCTTAAATAACATAACATAACAACATGTCTCATGAAATACACATATGAAGTTACTCACAATGGCTAGTAAAAGGGGGTGGTAAATTTGAATTTGAATTTAATGCATTAGATTTCAAGGGTCATTTTTGCACTTCTCAAGATTAACCTAAATCAATCTTGCATCCCTTGGAAATGATCTAAAGGGATTAGGTGTTGAATTTGAGGTAGGAAACGAATTTATGGAAATTAGTGAAAAATGGGGGTGAAAGAAGGATGTATAGGGATCAAGTTGTGTACCAAGTCTTACAAGAGTATGCCACTCCTTGGTATGTTATTGCATCAACATGTTCACATCAAGGCAAGCACAAAACTAAATGGAAAATAGCATGGATATGCTAATTTTAGGTGAAAGTTCAAAGTTATGTCACACTTTTTATAAAGGAAATGATTGACGCTAATAAAATTTGTTGCAGGTTTTCCCAAAAAATCACTATGCTCTTCTCTTACATCTTCGGATGATCTGGAGAATCAGAAAAGTTTAATGGAAACATTTTAACCTCTAGATTTTGCATGTGTTTTGTGAGATGTAGGTGATTGCAGCGTTTCTGGTTATACTGGTAGCATTTATGGCTATTCCAATGCATCCAGGAGGCTCGAGAAAGTCAGATTTGGCTTTTGTTTTACTGAAATTAGAGATCATTTGACATAGTTGTGGAACGGGGGTTTTAAGCTCATATCTAAAAGACAACTTCTGTTCGGAGCATTTTCAAGCCAAAAGGACCTTGTCATTGCATCCAAGAGGCCTCGTAGATAAATTTTGACATATTACATGTCATTTGTTTGTTGTTGGAGGCATTTTTTGCATTAGATCCACATCTTAGGCACGTAAAAAAAATCTTTCTGGGTTTTGTTTACCGCATCGAAAAACTATCTGGGTATCTATTATTTTTTGCATGTAGCAAACAAATCATGTACAAACTTAATCAAAAAGTTTTAGCACACCCCCTCTCCATTGAAAGTTGGTATTTTATAAAGGAAATTATCAAATATCAATTTTTTTGGTATTTTCTATGTTTTGGTAATCTACATTTTTGGAGGCCTTTAGAATGGAAATGGCCCATGAAACTTTCCCTATTTTCTTAGGACAAGTGTTTTAGACTTCCTTCCAAGCAACCCAAACTAGGTCTCTTGGAGATCTTTCCAATGCATCTAATTAGTCAATTTTTTTCCAATAGGATATGAGTTACTGTCCCACCATGTTGGGGTACTAAAATTAAATAATTTCTTCTGTATGATTATAATTTTGTAGCTAATTTATCCTTATCTAGTTATCCATTGCCATTTCCATGGAGGACATGGGTATGGTGACTCTTTGGGATAGAGAAGATAATTTTTGTACTCTAGAAGTACTTCTACTAGCCAAAAATGTGCCATGATGTCATCATGTACATTTGATTTTGAACAACCTATGCCATGGTGAAATGTGCAAATTAAAAACAAGGATTGTATACACATCTCATAATTCCCAACAAGCCCTACTACTCTATCTCCATTTATTCCATATTAGGCCTTGCTACAAATAAACACAGTCATTTCTATGTGTAAGTGGTGGTTGGTAGGTTTTAAAAGATGGTTATCACAATAACTTGCAAGAAGGGGAGTTTTGTAGAAGACACTGGCAAGATTTTCCTTCAAAATGTTTGTGTACATTTTAGTCTACCCTAGAGTATAATTCTTGACATGGATAGAAGGTTCCTTATAAAAATTTGGTCAGCACTATGGTCTATAATGGACATCAAATTGATGAGGTTTGCTACATTTCACCCCCAGATAAATGGACAGATTGAGTTGGTAAATCGAATGATTATTCTCATTCTATGGATGTATCAATCAAAGCATCCATGTACATGAGATGAGAGTCTACCCTATGTCCAACATAGCTACAACCATGAACTATATAACTCCACAGGGCATAGTCCATTTGAAGTTTGTCTTGGGTACCAACCATTAACACCCCTTAATGTAGTCTTTCCTATCATATTGAATGAGACATCACTGCATGTAAGGAAGGAGGTAGATAAGACATTAAAGTTTTTTGAGAATATTTTCCACATCTACTAGTAGGTTTATGAGATACTAGAGCATACTAACCAAAAGTATTAGAAAGGGAATGATTAAAATCATGCATTTCACCAATTTTAGGTTGGTGACAAGTTTGGCTTCATCTCTAGAAAGAGTGACTTCAAGGGCCAAATAAGAAACCTCAAATCCTTTGATATGGACCCTACACCACACTCAAATAGATAAGTGAGAATTAGTTTGAGCTTAATTTACCACCTTTTCTTGGATTGCATCCAATTTTTAATGTAGTGTTGTTGCATCCATATTTTCCACCATTGTTGGACACCTTAGATGCTATGAAACATCTTCATAATACATAAATAAATCTAGACACTACTACTCCATTAAACATAGATCAAGGCACTGATGTTTTTGTTAATAAATTAAGGAATTAGAAAATTCCTCTCTACTAGGTGGTAAAAGAAAAACAATATCCTCATTAGGGAAAGTTGTTCACCAGGGACTAATTGACAAAAAGTTCTATCATTTGTTGCAAAATATTGGTGTGATGGGCCTCATTGCTTCTCAAGGGTAGATGAATAATCTAACAATTATCCAAGAGCATTTGGATGGCAATTACATAATCAAATCTAGGAAATATCACAAATAAAAATTTATAGTATTTTTTTGTTTCTATAATCTATGGAGAAAAATTAGCCATTGAGACTTTCCTTAACTACCTAGGAGAGATGTTGTATGCTACCCTCCAAGAAACCAAAACTACGTATCTTAGAGATCTTTCGAGTGCATCTAATTAGTCAATTTTTTACCCAATGGGATATGAGTTATGACACCAATAGCAAATTAAATAATTTCTTAGTATATTTTTAATTTTGTAGGTAATTTATCCTCATCTAGCTATTCATTTCAACTTTCAAGGATGACATGGGTGTTGGTGTAATTAAATATTTAATTACACTTTATTAAGTTTACTTAGGGTTATTTTTAGTCTTAGGTTAATATTAGTCTTCTTGATCCACCTCATTGGGATTCCTATCTTGTAGACATATCATCTCTGTTTGTGGAGTTTCTGTTTAATATGGAAAAGAGGAGTGGCAGGGTTGCTATTTTTTTATGGGGGTTTTAGTTTGAATCCTCCTTTCCACAAAACATTCCAAGGGCTTTTCAACTGAGTGCTTCTCCCATCGAGAGGAGAGTCATCTATCAGATTGGGTTGCCACTTGGTTTTCTGTTGGGAAATTCAGAAGTTATCACACAATGTTGCCAATTAATTCTTTTATGCTCTTTAAACCCTAATTTAAGCAAAACAATAATTAAATTTATGAATTATGATAAATGCCACAGGAATCAGACAGGGCAGAGAACCTTAACTCATTATTTTTTGCAGTCTAGAAAATGGAAAAGTCAGGGACAACGGTGATGGCGCCCTAGTCCAATGTGCTACTTCCTCTATGAATTCCTAATCTCCTTCTGACACTGATATTTGCTATGTCTTCAATTTTTGGTGATTGAAATGTGGATGACAAGGTTGATGGCGCCCTAGTCTAGGAATCCCACACAGTGTCTGCTTCTTTTCGGATCTTGAATCTTCAATGTCTGCCTACCTTCCCTACAACTCCACTTTTTCCAGATCTAATACCTTGTAACCTGCAATCACAAGGAGTGTGGGAGGGGGTTGTGGCATTTAGAGGCTTGCCTCAGTCAAGCCCCAGAGAGATTCAAGTCTTTTGAACACCATTGTCAGAGAGTGCATATCCTTGTGGGATAGAGGCAAAAATCCAAATGATAATGATGATAAAGCACAATAAATGTCACCTTGATGATGAAGCTCTCATGGAAGGAAGAGATTCTTCAATGCCATGAAGAGGATATGGAATCCAACCTGTAAAAATAAACACAATAATAATGATATACTCTGCAACACAATGAATGCCTTGATCACTTTAACATAAGCTCATGAATCACAATGTCCATCTAATTTGCAAATGATAACCTAAACATGCTTATATATGCAACTATTAAGATTCCCACCAAGAATTCCATATTTGAAACTTATGATGTCGGCCTAGAAACCAAATAATTGTCAAAAACCTGACATTTGAAATTGGGGCAGACCCAAAATAGGGTTGGACTAGGGTGCTAGCACCCTTGTCCACCCCCTGTCTTTGTTCCAGGATCATCAACATAGCACCCCTATGTCCTATTTGTCACAAGACCCAGGGGTTTTCTCATCAGGAGTCTAAATTATCATGCAAGATGCTCTAAATGCAATCTAAGGACTCGGGAGCTAAACCTTCAAGGAAAAAGCCCCCAAGGGTGCATTTTTCTAACATAACATTTAGCCCCCACTTTAATGTATGTATTAAATGCAAGGCCAATACATGCATTAAAGTAAGGTCAACAAACATAGCAAACACGCCAAGCATAGAGAAGACACGCCAAACACATTGAAGACAATAACAAGCACGCAAAACACAGAGAAAACAATTACAGTCATGCAAAACATGGAGAATACAATATTGAAGACATGCAGAGCATAGAGAATACAATGAATGCAATGATTATTTTCTTTTTGATTTTCCCATATGAAATGCAAGATGTAGGTACAAGGAAAGTACACAAACAAATCCCAAAAAGTGTAGAGGAGCTGTTCACCACCGATCTTGCACTTTTTGAGAACAGACACGCAAAACAAAATCCCAAGGTGTAGAGGAGTTGTTTACCACCGGTCTTGCACCTTGAAAATAAACACACTAAACAAATCTCAAAGTGTAGAGGAGCTCATCGCCACCGGTCTTCCACTTCAAGAACAAGCACGCCATACACACACACACTGAAGACATGGAGAAAACATGGTAGACAAGCGATGGAGTGAAACTATTGCTAGGTTCATCACCATCTCAAGCACATTATAGGCGCACACCGATGATTGTGCTTCACCACAACAATCGCTGAAAACACGCTTAAGGGTTGAGTTAGTCACAGAACCACTCCCCGCCTCATGATGAGGACTTTCAAATATGACATGATAGTGCACTCTCTCTGAGAAATACACCATCCCTTCCTCACGATGAGGGCTTAAGATAAAAGGATATGCTTGATATCCCACCTCCGTAGAGGGCTTAAATGATTTTGATTTATTTTCAGATTGTTCAAACACGCTTTACTATGATCTAAAGCAGACATCTTACCTTATATATGCCCCCACCTTAAGGTGGTTGATATCACGTACTGATATCAAGCACGTTAAGGTAGGAAGAAAATACACAAGGGAACACGAGCTCTCACAAACCACATGCTCCCCAGAGGTGACATGTACTTTACGATCGTTGACTGTTCCCACAAACACATCCCTACAAGAAAAGTGTTAGTGTCCAAATAATCATGATAAACAATAGTGCATATGATCAACTACATGAAATAGCCAAGCAAGGCGATATACAAAGTATGTAGAGCAACAGTATTGTTAAAGTGTTGCTATCAAGATAAGATAACATTGAAATCAAAATCAAGATAGAGAAATCACAGAGTGATTCCACTAGCCAAGCGTCGGATAATTTGTTACAACCCCATCGTCATGTATGGACTAGGTCCATTTTTTTATTACTCATGAAAGGGACGCTAGGTCCGCATCAGTATAATATGTTTTTCATCATCCACTAGCTAGATGGAAACACTAGAGGAAGGTAAACAATAAATTAGGGAGGAGAACAAATGCCTTAGGGACAATCACGTAGGAGGGTGCCCCCAATTCACCAACCGCAACGCTATGTCCATAAGACAAAACACACAACAATGAAATCAGAGGAGAGGCAATGTAGAAGAATAATGATACAAATAGAAGAAGGTCATGATAGAGGTAGTATCTTAGTATCCTTGACCTTACAAGAGAATCAAGGGTCATCCTAGGAGGCCTAATAACACATAGCACATCACGGGGAAACACATCATGAGAGATAAAGGGTTAGAGATACTTACCTGTAGAGGCAACCGGGCTAGCGGTCATCACAGATCTTGATATTTATCTTAATGGTTAAGGCTTTATCACTTCATCTCTCTTCCATATGTTCATGAGTTTGTGAGGGTAGCCTTGTAAGAAAGGTACCCCTTAATGATGGTTGAGAGGGGATGTTGCCATTTTCTTTGTTAGTCCATATGGAGGGTGTTGGAATACCTTGGGTTTGAGGGATAGTTTATTATTCAATATCATGTAGGATTTCATTGTTTTCTAAGGTATGTGGGGGTTCTAGAAATGATGCATGATCCATTTCTATGTTTAAGATGTAATTGAGAAGTTCTTGAACATCAAATGGTAAATTTTTAGTAGGTTGAAGCAAATGGTCACAAAGAGAGTGTGCATCATCCAAACTATCATCCTGGTTAGGGAGAGCGAGAAGTGATGGTAGAGTAGAATGGATAAATGTATCAATGATATCTTTTTATTTTGCCAAAATATCCTCACTAAGTGGGGTTATGTTGGGACAAGTCTCTTTGTTTGATGGATCACCCGTTGCTATATCATTCTCATAGGTCTCAAAAAGGATTTGCATTATGTCGTCATGAAACAAGGGGAGAGAGGGAACAATGTTCTCACCACTACTTTCCCCATGATTTTTTTCAGCCATAAAATTATTAAGATTCTCCACAATCAAAGGAAAAACATCCACAGTCACAAGAAAGCTGTCAAAATAGGCTATTGTTTGAAGGATATCATAGGTAGTGTTGTTGTTCACATTAATGCCATAGATGTATGTTATTTGATGCAAGAATTAAGGATATTTATCAGTGAATTTGTAAAAATTATTATAATTCATAATTTACTCAAATAAGTTTTCCAAAGATGAGCCTTTAGGAGAGTCCATGAATTCAAAATTATGTGCAAAAATGACCTTAAATGTTTGATTTTTCAACTTTTCTCAATGCAAACAAGTGAAAGAAGAGGTGTTGTGAATATTTTAAAGAGGTAAAGTGAATTATATGCATAATAAAATATCACTAATGAAATAATAGCTTTCACAACATGCTTTTGAAGCAACTCTAGAGAGTCGATAAGCCAAAACCTAGTGAAAATAGGCCAAAATAGTTGATTTTCACCAAATCTTCATGCAAACAAATGAAAGAAGAGGTGTTGTAAAGATTTTCAAGAGGTACATAAAATTATATGCCTAATAACAGTCTGATAATTCAAGAATACTTTTCACAACAAGATTTTGAAGCAACTTTAGAAAGTCGATAAGCCAAAACCTAGTGAAAATAGGCCAAAATATGTGATTTTTCACCAAATCTTCATGCAAAAGAGTAGGGAAATGGGTGTTGTAAGTAAAATGATGATGGAAAGAAACTTATAACAGTAATAGCAGCTACCTAATTCCAAAAAATCCATTACAACATGCCTATAGTGCTGCTCTAGATCAAACCATAGTGCAAAAATAGTGAAAATATGCAAATTTTCATAAAATTTCAATGCAAAGGCCCAAAAGAAAAGGTGTTGTAAGGAAATTGAGAAGGGGAAGTAGATAATAACACTAATAACATCCAATTAGTATAGAAAAATTCCTTACAACACGCTTGGAGTGCAAGTCTAGCAATACAATAAGGCCAAATCTAGTGAAAAATGCAAGTTTTTCAAGCCCTAGAAAATAAATTTCACAAGGAGACCACTATGATGCAACACTACATTTATAAATTAGGACTAATGAGTGTTTTAACAAGGTATTAAAATCTGAAACAATATTTTGACTACAACCCTAGCTCATGCAAAACTAGGTTTTCATGAAGAATGCAAAATTTCAAGCAATTTCTAACAAATCAAGCATGCAAAAGCAATGCAAATGAATTGTTGTAGACACCTAAAAATATCTCGACCACCAAACTGACTCCTGACATCCCTAAACTTACCAATTCCCTTTCCAACCAATTAATTAAATTTTTATTTAATTAATCACCCCTTTCATTTTCTAAATCCACACCATTTTATCCCCAAAATTGAATTAATTTTATTAATTCAATAGTCCAAACCTTAGCCAATTGATTTAATAAATATGCAAAATTTATTAAATCAATTCCCCCATTTTCCCTAAATCTAATTAATTAGTTAAAACCATGTTAACTAATTAATCCAGCCTACTAATTAGCCTATCCCTACCCTAGATAATTAAATAGCTATTATTTAATTGCCTACTCTAGCCTATATCATCCTAGCCTTAGGATTAATTAATTAAATCACTAATTAATTAATCTTATCCCCCCTCTAATCCCTCTACTAATTTATTCCAACCACATTAATTAGGATAATCACCCTAATTAAGTCAAACCCTCATTAACACTTCTCTCCACATTCCCCAAATTTAAAATTCAAATAAATCACACATCACATTTACTCCTCTTACACATGTCATAACTCTCTTCCCCAAATGAATTTTTAATTCATTTTACCCTTCCCCATGTGAATTTTTAATTCACAAATAATCCATCTCACCCAACCTCATTTATTCACCCCTTTCCCAAAAATGAATAAAAGATTTACTTTTATTCCTAGCCCTCCATCTTCCAAGATCAAATCTAGGCCCTCCACATCACTTTCATCCTCCACCATTGATCTCTCCATTTAATCTCCACCCTTAGATCAAAATCCTCTCAAAAAGTCTATAAATACAACCTCTCACAAGTTATTTTCATCATCCAATTCCATGCAAAGTTACCATGCCAAAATCATCTTTGAGTAAATAGTGAGTTGCACAATTTGAGAGCACTTCACATTTGAATCCATAGTCTAGGGATAATCTTGGTCTTGGGAGCTTCTTTTGGGTGCAAAGGCTCCTCCTTCCCTTGATGGGATTAGGTTGTGTTTTGTAAGGTATAATCTTGTGTTTACTTGCATTTGATTTAGCTTTTTGCCTTATTGCATTATCTAATCTACATTGGCATGCCTGGTGGGACCCACAAGGTCCAATCTAATCCTTGTTTGTGAGTTGTTGTGTTAGTATTCGGCCTTTTGCAGGATCAACGCTATTCAACCGTCGCAGTGGCGCCATCACTGCCGTATTTCAGCGCTATTTCTCTTTTAGCGCTATTTCTGCGTGATTTTATTTTATATGCTAACCATACTTACGTGTGTTTATTGCTTTTCCTATTGTTTTCTGTGTTTTTTGTTCTCTGTTTTGTAGGAAAACAAGGAATTACAGGGGGAGGTTATGGCAAATTTTTGAAAGAAACGACCCAACAGCATCAGTTCCGTGTTTTGACGCCATCCTTCAGATTAGCGCCATCGGTGTCTTCCACAGATTCAGAAAAATCGCGCAGTGGCGCCTTCACTACAACGGATCATCGCTATCGTCTGCATCAGCGCCTAAATTAGGTTTTATTAGCGCTATCATTTGTATCAACGCCATTAATTTCATTAGCGCTATAGTAGATTTTAATTAGCGCCATAAATTAGTTTAGCACCATTTTACATAAGTCGGGTTGTTCTGCCCGCAGTGGCGCCTGTATATGTTTGTTTTAGCGCTATTTTGCCTTTCTGTTTGTTGCAGGTACTGCGGATACTAACGAAATCTTTTTGCAGGATGGTTTGTTAATTAGTTAGCAAACATTTCAATTTGGAAGCTAAAATGAACCCTTGTTTGCTTTGTCATGTCTTGAACAAACATTTCAATTTGGTGTTTTAAAAATTAACCCAAACAACTCCTTGATTGAAGTGTGTGATCATAACATTTATTTTTGGTGCTCTAAAATATACTTGTTTTGTGTGCCAACAAACAAACAATCAAAACACTTCAATTTGGGCTATAAAAAGAACAACAAATTGCATACTTCATTGGATAAAAAGAACAACAAACTTGCATTTCCACGCATCTAATCAAGACAATCTAAATACTTGTGTGAAGTGTCTTCGTGATTGTGTCAAGTAGAGTGAGAAAGTGTATGCTCTTCCCTCGCACCTTTTCGTGATCTTGGGAATCAAAAACTTCTCACAACACTTTGCATTAATCGCCCCCCATCTAAATCCAAAGATCTAAAATTGAACCATGTTGAGTGTGATATAATCATAGGGAACACATATGCTCTCCCCTCGCATCTTTGTATGAACTTGGGGATCAAAAGTGTTTCCATGATTGTATCGCTTTTGTAATCTTTAGAGGGCCTGCCACCCCAATTCGAAAGGTGGGAACGACCCAAGCGGCATCAAGCTAAAGCCAAGCTCTTCCAAGCTGCTATATAAAATAAGGCGTTTGGGATGAAAGTCTCAAGCGACAGGTGTTGTTTTGTTATACCGACAGCCAACCTCCCCATAAACCCTCCAAGGCGCAACCCTTGGAGGCTGGGAGACTCCATAACGGAGAGTAGTGCTGCTGCATGTATAACCACCTGAACGGATGCCCTTACTAAGAGCCATTGTTGTAGAAAGCCAAAATCCTTCTATTTGTTGACGCAGAGGGCAAAACCCTTGAAGCGGCCTCGATTCATGCAGTTCTTAGCCGAGGTAGTAGGGACAATCTAAAGGTTTTTGGAGAGGGTCAAGCCTTACAAGAAACCCAGATCTTGGTATGCGTGAGAAGTGTGTGCAATTGTAAGGAGGAGTCGGTGCTACCAAGATCCTGGAGCTACCCGCTTTGAATAGGCGCAGCTAAGGGATTCAACAAATATTGTCACAATCTCGCCTTAGGCTGTAAAAGTGTGCTTGTTCTAAACAAAATCATGTCATTTCACAAACAAAAATTATTGCTTGTTTTGCGTTCAAATGTGTGTTAAAGTGCTTTGATTTTTTCACAAACAACTTGTCAAGAGACAAAACAAAATCAGAAATCTATCCAACCTATTTTAGCGCCATATCTGTCTTATTGTAGCGCCTTTTCACCTGTGGATTGGCACTATTTTGAGATTGACATGCCTGAGACAGAACAAATTAGTTACTCACATCCCAAACAGACAAATCCAAAATTCTGCCATCAGAAAGTCCAAATTTTTGCCATCAGAAATCTGTCAAACCTGTTTTAGCGCCATATCTGTCTTATTGTAGCGCCTTTTCACCTGTGGATTGGCGCTATTTTGAGTTTGACGTGCCTAAGACAGAACAAATCAGTTACTCACATCCCAAACAGACAAATCCAAAAATTCTGCCATCAGAAAGTCTAAATTTTTGCCATCAGAAATCTGTCAAACCTATTTTAGCGCCATATCTGTCTTATTGTAGCGCCTTTTCACCAGTGGATTGGTGCTATTTTGAGATTGACGTGCCTGAGACAGAACAAATCAGTTAGTCACATCCCAAACAGACAAATCCAAAATTCTACCGTCAGAAATCCAAAAGTGTGCCATCAGAAACCTGTCAAACTCTGTTTCAGCGCCATATCTGTCTTATTGTAGCGCCTTTTCACCCGTGGATTGGCGTTATTTTGAGATTGACTTGCCTGAAGCAAAGACCCATTTTGTTGTGATCTACACCTTCTGTTCTACCATAATCTGTATCCATCTCACAGAAATCCACCAACAGTCCAGCCATTTTCTTCAAAAAAATTTCCCAAAATTGCACCTTCTTGACCTTAGAGAATTAATCACCACCATTGTTGGACCCCATTATCAGCACAAATACATATCTATCCATCCCCATTCAGTCCTTTTGCATATCTCCTTGGACCAATATAAAATCATTTCAAAAATCCACATCCAAATCAAAACCCAATCAACAATCAAATCTTGTCCCCCTTTTGAGCCAAAGTTAGATCTAGATCTTATCATTAACATCACATTTTCCTTGAAAAGTCATTAGTCTACATTTCAAGAAAAACAAATCACCTCTCTTTGTGTAAGGTCATTAGTCTACCCCAAACAAAGAAAATCATCATCCTTTGTGTGCCAAATCAAAATCTAGATCTTATCCAAAAGCTCAATTCGAGAAACATCAACAACATCATCCTCACCATCCTAAATCAATCAAAAAATTAAAAACATAAAATCTCTTTCTTATCATCCACCTTTGGTCCAAAATTTGTGCAAAAACATCAATATCACCCATTCATATCACCCTTAGGATAAAACCTTTGGAAAGACATATCGATCTTCATCATACCCTCCTACTCCATCTCACTACCACATCCATCTTTGGGTCCAACAAAATCAATTCGATTCTCTAAGGTCTCCATCTCATCCCACGTCTAGAAAATCAAATCCATACACGTATGCCCATCACAAGATCACAATACAAAAAGAATCAAGAAATGGCAGAACAATGGTACTTTGGCATGCCTAACACCAACAATAGCAACATACCCATTTATCAAACATACAATCCACCTACATATTCCTTCATCCCCCCATTTGGCGCCAACGACCCTTTTCACTTCTTACCATAAGCACCAACACCACCCCCACCACCACCACAAAATGTCCCCACCATATCCCAAGATGACCAAGATGTCTTGAGCTTCACGCAAGATGCCGATAATATGGACCTACTGGATAAAGTCCTAAGATCGGACCCAAAAAGATATCTTGACCATCTTCTCAAGCTTGGTGCTCAACTTCCCCCCATTACGACATCATCACAACCATCCACTTCTACAATTGTCCCCAACACATCAAATATCCAAACATCTACATCACATACCCAACCCACCATCTCTCAAACGTCAACACCTAACATATCTACCACATCCACAACCTCAACCGCTACCACATCTACTACTTCCACATCCACTGCTAACATCTCCCAACCTGTCATCACCTCCACTACCACGACTACCGTCAACCCTTCTGCTTCAAACACAACGGGCATACAAGGCAACATCACACAAGCAAGTACCTCCACAAGTGTGCCCCCACCAAACCCTCACACCCTTGCATACCTACGACAACTATTCTCACAACAAACTCACAACGCATCTAACCAATCCAACATACACGTACCCAACGTCAATCCCATAAGTCAACATAATCCCAATCCCCAAATACCCCCACATATTCTCCAACAACTCTACGCGCACCAACAATCCCACAACACATCTAACCCATCCAACGTCCACATACCCAACGTCAATCTCACAGGTCAACACAATCCCAATCCCCAAATACCACCACATGTTCTCCAACAACTCTACGCACACCAACAATAGCAGGCACTAATCAATCCAAACCCCAATCCGCAACACCAACATCTTAATCAAACCAATCTCCAACATCAAATCCCACCCCACCTCCAATATCTCACCAATCAACAACCCTACACATTCCAACCGCAACAACCACATGATCTCAACACCGTCCTACAAGGCTTAATTCAAAAGGTGGATGACCTACAAACTGGGGGCAAACGTAAATACTATTCTTTTGAGGATATTTGCCCCTACCCATTTGACCGCACATTGTATATGCCCCCTTTCCCTAAAAACTTTGAAACACCAAAATTTGACAAATACAAGGGAAAGGGAGACCCTAGGGACCACCTTAGAGAATTCTACATTGCTTGCCTCGAAGTCTCTAACAACGACACATATCTTATGAGACTCTTTCCACGAAGCCTTGGCGGCCAAGCCGCTGAATGGTTTGCCCATCTTCCACCTGGAATTCGAACATTTCCCAAGCTTGCGGAGAAGTTTGTCAACCACTTCTCCTGCAACTTTGAACATGAGATGTCTATGACCGACCTTTGTAACACCAAACAAAAGAACGGCGAAGCTTTCGCTTCTTTCCTACAAAGGTGGAGGGGCCTAGCAAGCAAGCTCCCATGGCTTATTCTTAAAAAACAACTTGTCACCATGTTTGTGGCCAATCTCAATCAGGAATTAGGTTTTCACTTATAGATTCTGTGCGCATCTACCTTTGAAGAGGTTATCGACAAAGGCACCACTGTGGAGCGAGCCCTCATTGCCAAGGGTTCCATCAAACTTTACAATCCCAAGTCCAACAACAACCACAAACCCAATCATAACACCCCCAATACCAACAACAATACCAACACGCAATCTAATGATAAATCACGTTATTGGGGGAAGAACAAGAATAATCTAAACGACGGCGTCACTGATGTAAAGGCCGTCCAACACATCCAAAACCACACACGGGCACACACGTATGTAGCAAACACCAATAACCAAAGAGGACCAAATAAACCCCTCAAACCTTGCCAAAATTTCACGCCGTTAGCAGAACCTATTGAGGACATCCTTGATAGATGCCTCAAGCAAGGAGAAATCACACTCCCGCCTGTCAGACCATGCCAAGACAATGACCTCAAGGCAGCATGGTATAATGAAAATGATTATTGTGAATACCACCGCGTGGCAGGTCATAAAACATCAGACTGCATGCAATTAAAACATTGTATCCAAGACCTAATAGATCAAAATCTTGTCAACCTTGAGCACAGTACACAGCCATCACCAAACGCCAATCTTGGAGCTTACAAGGATCCCTTGCCCAACCATAACAAAGCTTCATCATCCAATCAAGCGTACAATGTCACTCCACCACCCACACACTACGACTCCATTGTCGGCCGCATCGAACCCTCATCCCACTCTGTCAACACAATCACCATTCGGGCACAAGCACCCGATTGCGCTGTCACAACCCGTCGAGGCCGTGTCTCAATCTGCACTGCCCCTCCCACTGAACCAACGCCCCCATCCACATCTGATCCCCTTCCCCCTCATCCAAATGCCCATCCATCACCCACCACTCGATACAACCTCCTAGACCATCTAGGAAAGACACCCGCGCAAATCTCCATCCTTGAGCTGCTTCGCACATCACCCCGCCACAAGGACATTCTCGACAAGGCCCTTTTGGAAACACAAGTCCCCGCAAACTTGGATGTCAATCAATTTCAAGCCATGGTCGGCCACATTGCTACACCACACCATGTCACGTTTTCTGAAAAAGATCTCCCTGCTTCCGAACACCTACATAATGATGCACTACATATCGAGGTCCGCATTCACAAACACACCATTAAAAGGGTTCTAATAGATGGTGGTTCTGGCCTAAATATATGCACTCTAAAATTGCTAAAACACTTGGGGTACTCAGATGTGGTTGTGGATGCTAGCGAGTGCATAACAATCAAAGGATATGATGACACCGAGAGGCTATCCGAGGGTACCATAAAGCTCCCTATTCAAGTGGGACAGAAAATCCTTGAAACCAAATGTCAGGTTCTTGATCTTGACCTTCCCTATAACATTCTTCTCGACCGCCCATGGATCCATGCCATGCAAGCCGTCCCCTCCACTTTCCATCAATGTCTCAAATTCCCCCATAACGGCACCGAAGTCACTATTTATGCCGATCCCCGTCCCTTCCAATACTGTAGTTTTCTGGAAGGACACAACCAAACCTTCTGTCCATATAATAAAGCTACTACCCAAATCACCCCAACCGCTTCCACCTTATACATGGACCCCGCCAACATCGCCACCACTTCATCCCAAACACCTTCACCACCTGAGGTCAAGATCAAGCTCAGTGACCAAGGCTGTGGGGAATACAACCTTCACGGCACCTTTTGCGTGGGCTTATTACCTACCCCTAAGACATTTGGCACTCTGAATACAGAGGCAGCTGACACAGTCATCATCAAATGCAAACCCTCGCCCGTCTTTGAGAAAAAAAACACCTTCTAGATCAGGACATACTTGAAGATATTTCGTCATGGATTTACAAGGATGAGGAAACAGAACAAGACATCCCTACCATCCCAGCAAACAGTTACGGCAAAGGTTTTGAGATAGTCAAAAGCATGGGTTACAAAGGACAAGGCGGCATTGGCCTTGATGAACAAGGCATTGTGGAACCACTGCAAGCAACAAGGAACCCCTATACTCAAGGGTTAGGGTATGGTCAACCACAACGCATCCTTAATACCGGTGAATGTATCTTAGCCGAGTTTGCTCCAGTTTCTCTAGATGTCAACAATATTAACGAAACGGACCTACAAGACTCCTTTAGCGACTTTGCCGATTTCTTTGCCTCCTCCATTTGCACCATCTACTCCGTCACTACTCTCGCCTCGTCATCTAATGACCTACCATTAGTATACCCTGACCTCATCGACTGGGACCAACGAGGACCTCCTATTTTTGATATCGCACCTAATGACGAAGCCATTGCTGAAATGATGGGAGTAAGAGACAACTTCCCCTTGGGAGATCACAGGGCTGGATACATCATGGAACTCAATCCAGTTGCCTATTTTGGGGAGACAACCCCCGCTTCTAGTCGCAAAAATACAGAAACAAAAAATGGATCTGATGGTGAAAACCGTTCCACAGTAGTATCAGATCCTAAAAAAGTAAAAATAAAGGACATATCTCCTGGTGAAAACCTCCGTGAGGTGCCAAGGGATGGAAGCATGGGCCTCCCCGAAATAGATAAAGTATATCCTGACAGATCACCCATCTTGGTTGAACCAGCACAGGAAATGAATCTAGGGACAGAGGAAGAGCCGAAAATCACTTATCGAGCAGAATCCCTTGGCCTGTTCGAATAGGAAGACTTCTTGGCATTCTTCACACGCAGAAATCGCAACTTTGCATGGACCTACGCAGACATGCCAGGGCTAGATCCTGCCTTAGTCATTCATCATCTTGCAGTGCGTCCTGATGCCAAACCAGTCAAACAGAAGCTCCGAAAGATGAATCCTCAGGTGGCCCTTCTTGTCAAAGCAGAGCTTAAAAAGTTACTAGATGTGGGGTTCATACATCCAATTGATTATCCTGAATGGGTCTCAAATTTAGTACTTGTTGCTAAACCAGATGGCAGAATCCGCTGTTGCACTGACTTCAGAGACCTCAACAAGGCATGCCCGAAAGATGACTTCCCGCTTCCCAACATTGACATGATCATGGATCTTACCACAGGGCATGAGATGCTATCCCTCATGGATGGCTTTTCAGGATACAATCAAATCAAAATTGCCGAAGAAGATCAGCACAAAACATCTTTTATATGCCCATGGGGGACATACTGTTGGGTAGTAATGCCATTCGGCCTAAAGAATGTAGGAGCTACTTATCAATGAGCAATGACTATCATCTTCCACGACCTCTTTCACCACATCATGGAGGACTACGTTGATGACTTACTTGGCAAATCAAAAACCAGAGAAGAACACTTGACGTGCTAGCCAAAATCTTTGACAGGCTAGAGCAATATAATGTTCGTCTAAATCTAAAAAAGTGTGTCTTTGGCGTCACTTCAGGCAAATTGTTGGGATACATAGTCTCCAGATGAGGAATCGAGGTGGACCCAGCAAAAGTCAAAGCTATTACTGAAATGCCACCTCCTAAAACCTCGAAACAACTGAGAAGCCTGCAGGGTAAACTACAGTCTATTCGCCGCTTCATTGCTCAACTTGCTAACAAATGCCAACCATTCCAGCATCTCCTCAGGAAAGATACAGCTTTCACCTGGACTACTCAGTGTCAGGAGGCCTTTGACCAACTAAAAGCATATCTGGCTAATCCCCCTATTCTATCTCCACCAAGACAAGGAGAGCCCCTCCTCTTGTATATTTCTGCGACTGACACAGCAATTGGGGCTTTGTTAGCACAACATGATGAGCAGGGGAAGGAACGAACCATCTACTACATCAGTCGCACCTTGATTTCCTATGAGCTTAACTACACACAGATTGAACGAGCATGTCTTGCCTTGGTTTTCACATCACAAAAGTTAAGACATTATATGTTCAATCACAAGACTAAGCTCATTGCTAAGATTGACCCACTCAAGTATTTCCTAAACAGGGCAGCTCTCACTGGAAGAATGGCAAATTGGGTCATGATTCTCACCGAATTTGACATAGAATACACAGAGAGGAAGGCAATCAAAGGGCAAGTCATAGCAGATCAGCTGGCTGAAGCACCTATTTAGGCAGAACATCCTACAATAGCAGAATTTCCAGACGAGGCCATCTTGACAATCACACCAGCTGCAGATACATGGAAAATGTACTTTGATAGATCCTACACTCACAGAGGCTCGGGGGCAGGCATCCTGTTTGTTACCCCTCAAGGTGACATGATCCCTAAATCATTCAAAATCACATTTCCATGCACTAATAATGTAGCAGAATATGAGGCCCTCATCACAGGTCTCCGAATGGCCATCCAATGGAAAATAGACAAACTAACTGTGTATGGCGACTCTCAACTAGTCATCAGGCAAGTCAATAATGAATATAAAACCAAAGACAATAAGCTTCTTCCTTATAAGAAGATGGTTGATGACTTTAAAGATTATTTCGGTGACATCCACTTTGAGCAAATCCCAAGGTTAAACAACAAAGCGGCAGATGCCATGGCTACCATCGGATCTCTGGTTGACATGAAGCAAGGTAGCAAGAAATGCGAATTCCTGATCGAAGAGCTCCCCATCCTAGCATATGACGTTCCCCAATTTGAATTAGTGTGTGAAATCGTTGGTCCTTTATCCCCCTGGTATCAGGAAACTTACCTCTACCTTCATGATAACATCCTCCCCAACAACCTATCCCCATCACAGAAAAAATCCTTCATCCGTCGAACCTCCCGTTTCATCCTTGTAGGAGACACCCTCTACAAAAGGAGTCTTGATGGTACGCTTCTACGATGTTTAGACTCTAGGGAAGCTGAGGCAGCTTTGGAAGAGGTACACACAGGTATTTGCGGGGCACATTCAAGTGGACCAACTCTTTCTAAGAAGATCCTGAGAACTAGCTATTATTGGCCCACCATGGACAAGGATGCACATCAGTTTATCAGAAAATGCCTCCCATGTCAACAGCATGGTGATCTCATCCACGCCCCAGCACAGGAGTTGCAACCAATCACAACACCATGGCCTTTCTCACAGTGGGGACTCGACCTCGTAGGGAAAATCCATCCTCCATCTTCCAACAGCCATAAATTCATAATAACTGCTACCGAATACTTCACAAAGTGGGTGGAAGCAATACCACTCACCTTCACCACAGGCATCCAAATCTCTAAGTTCATTCTCCACTACATCATCTGCCACTACAGTATCCCCCATTCCATTGTCACTGATAATGGGAAGCCATTCAAGAACCAAGAAGTTTGCACTTTGTGCGAAAAGTTCAACATCAAACACCACTTCTCCACACCATATTACCCCCAAGGAAACGGTTAAGCAGAGGCTTCTAACAAAACCATCCTCTGCATCTTAAAGAAGACAGTCAATGAAGCTGGCCGCGACTGGCACCTCCAACTTAACCCCGCCCTATGGGCTTACTGCCCCAGCATCCGCACTCCTACTGGAGCCACTCCATACTCACTAGTATTCGGATCAGAAGCCATTTTACCTATAGAGGTCGAGCTCCCATCCCTCCGAGTATCATTGCAAAATATTATCTTTGATGAAGACTATCATGTCGCAAGGCTGCATCAACTTGAACTATTGGATGAGAAACCCCTGAATGCATTAAATCACTTACAGGCATACCAAAACCGCCTCAGAAGAAGCTACAACAAAAAGATCAAGACCAAAAAGTTTGAGGTAGGTGACCTGGTCCTAATGGAAAATCAAAAGAACCTGTAGGAGCATCCGAAGCAAGGAAAATTCAAACCTAATTGGCTAGGACCTTATGTCGTCACCACCGACTATGGGTCAGGAGCTTATCAGCTTGCAACACCCGAGGGGCAGCCTCTAGATGAGCCAATGAACATCTTGCATCTCAAGCGATTCTATGCATAACCCATCTGGTACCACAAGTCAAAAAAATAAAAAAAAAATATACAAAAAATTAATCAAACACCAAAAAAATCAAAAAAAAAAAAATCAAGAAAAATCAGAGTGCAATAAAAACTTCCAATGGTGAAAATCACCTTGGTGACGCCTTGGATAAGTACCATGGTGAAAACCTGTTTCAGGCGCCATGCGTAGTGGCCGGTTCTACCATCTAATAAGTTCTCTTTCCATCATAACACTTCGTACCCGCACATCCTATGGCTTGAAATTCTGAAACATCAAGTTTGTTCGCCCATTCTGCACTACCTCACCCACCCACAACCCCATCCATGGAACAAGGATCCTTGTAAGCTCTCCTTTGTACAGATCATAAAATTAGAAAATCCAAAAACATCATAAAAAATAGAAAATCCAAAAATAATCCCCCCTGCATCAATCTCGCATCCCATCACGATCATCTAAACACACATCAACCCTCATCACATCCCATCCCAAACCATTCCCACATCATCAAGTCTTGCCAGAACTACATATTCATTTCACCAGCTTCTTAAAAGTACCTTGATCCCGTGGACATAGGGTATGTAGGCAGTCTGGAATACGAAGGATGTTTCCAATACTCAGGTATCTAAGATGCACCCATCCCACCCATTGGGATAGTTCCCACTCACTGAGCTTTCTCGATCTATGAAACGATATGCATGCTACACATACCATTGAAACATGGTCCCTCACGCAAAAATCATCAAGCAATAAACCAATTGTAATCTTCCATTTGGCCCGAATGTTCTTATGCCCATCTTCCACAAACTCTCCAATCAAAACAGATCTGCGTCCTAGGAAATGTCTTTCCTACAATGGACAAAAATCTATCATTCTATCATCACGTCTCTTGGCAAGAGCACACAAAGGCTATTTGTATCTTTGATTGGTCTTTTTGCTTATTGATTTTTATCTTTTTGTCTCGCTCCAAGTAATCTCCAAAGCTACCTTGATCTCATTATATCATGGTACGTAGCGGATAGCCCTTGGAGTAGACATAGTCATTGTTTTGGTATGCTGTGCTTGTGGGTTGCTTTCATTACTCCAAGACTAGTATTCATATCTTGAAGTCCAGGTCGGTTCTAGCATGATGTGTCCTATTTGCATATACAGGTATCAACACCTTATATGCATTATTCACACTCACTGCTATGAGTCCCCTTCCTTCACTAGGCAAGATTATACTACCTTGGGCATGCATGAAATCAACCTATTGTTTGTGGGTCTAGTCCATGCAATTGTCGGATATACATCATCACCTAGGTCATTTCATACCTTCGTGAACTGTATCCTACATTGCTACATTAGACTAGGAAATGCTCTCAATTAATTTTGTGCAACTACTGATACTAGCTCAACATCATCATCCTAATCACTCATTCACCTATCCCATATCGGCCTAGATTTGATCGACACTTTCCAACCCCCCCCACCAATCTAACTCCCGCACTAACCCCATCATCCCAACCTATCTCCACTTAACACATCTTGAACCAAACCAAACCCCCCCCTCAATGACATGGTATCTTATGACCTAACCATCCTCCAATCCCCCCACCGCCATCCCCTAGACGCTCTCACCCCTATCATCCCCAACACCTAACACGTTCTCCCACAGTCTCACCATTCAGGGTCAACACAAGGAACATCATGTGTATCAGGACTAGGCTACCTCACCTATCACCTAGTTTGCATAGCACCTAGCACCTAAGCTGCATTTGCATTTCAATCCATTTGCATCTTATTTTAGCTTACTTTTAATCCATTTGCATCACATATTAGGTTCATTTTAAATCCATTTTAGGTTAATTTTAATCCATTTGCATCACATATTAGGTTCATTTTAAATCCATTTTAGGTTAATTTCAATCCATTTGCATCTCATTTTAGCTTAATTTTAATCCATTTGCATCACATATTAGGTTCATTTTAAATCCATTTTAGGTTAATTTCAATCCATTTGCATCTCATTTTAGGTTAATTTTAATCCATTTGCATCACATATTAGGTTCATTTTAAATCCATTTTAGGTTAATTTCAATCCATTTGCATCTCATTTTAGGTTAATTTTAATCCATTTGCATCACATATTAGGTTCATTTTAAATCCATTTTAGGTTAATTTTAATCCATTTTGCATCACATATTAGGTTAATTTCAATCCATTTGCATCTCATTTTAGGTTCACTTTAATCCATTTAAGTTTGCATAAAACACAAGTAGATTCATTTTAGCTGCATATCATTACACATCATATCATAGGTGCATATTAAAAATAGCATCATCACATTGCATTCCATACATATCAACATCTCATAAACAATTAGTTGCATTACAACATCATTAGCATCACCATTGAAACAACTAGTGGCATATACATAATCTCATACATTTTCATACATAATAAATGATCATTAGTCTGCATATTCAGTTACATCATATAGTCCATAAAATCACAACACCATGCATATATCACAAAAACATAATTGCATCCACCAAATCACACACATCATTTGAAACAACATCATACATCCACAACATATAAAATATAACATCTGCATCCATCATACAAGCATCATCACAATAGAACATCATAAACCATCAGAAGTATCGCATCATATATAATCACCGCAAAAAAATGTACATCGCTCACATCATCAAAAAATAAAGTGTCCTGATACAATGCCTCTAAGGGCTATCATGGTATAACTATCACATCGAGGATCCTCTCTCTGAGGGGGTAGGAGATGATGACCCTGGTCGAGCCTGTGATCCTGGCGGCAGTTGTGGCTGTGGTGCTACTGGTACCTAAGGATCCTGCTGGGGCACATATGTGGGAGGGGGCATCATCTGCTGAACTGACTAAATAGATCTCGATCGATGTGATCTCGATGCCCCTGATCTACTGACCTGGCTGTAACTCGGTGCTCGCTGCGCTGTGGGTACGGCTGCATAGTATAACCCCCGATAATACTCCATTCGTGCTCTAGCCTCTGCTAGCTCTCCCCGTACCTGAGCTACATATCCCTGTGCCTGGCTCAATTGCCCTTGCATCTGATGCGCATGTGTTTGAGCCTGAGCCAGCTGAGTCTGCATCCCTGCCAAAATCAGGGCAAGGCCCCCACCCACAGCCTGTGCACTGCTCAACGCAGTCTCTGCCTGATGTGCTCTCACGAGTGCTGCATCCCACTCTAGCCTCAAATCCTCCATGTCCTCTCGAGCCTGAGCCAGCTGAGCCTCTAACACTGCCACCTGCCCATCCACTCCCTGCAGCTGTCCCAACTCGGCCTCTCGGGGCCCCAACGCCTCCTCTAAACTGGCCACCTGAGCACGTAGTGTCTCTACCTCCTCCATCTCCTCCCGTGACCGTCGCTGAGGCGTCAGCCTCTCAACCTCTGCCTCCATCCCTGCCGCTGAACTCCCTGCCCCGGCATCATGACTACCGACTCGCAGCTGCTCCACCCGTGATGGGGATAGATCACCCTGCTCTGTCCTCGGCTATCCATCACATCGTCGCGGTGCTCTACCCTGCCGTCCGCCCCTAGCTTGGGCCTGTTGTGCTGGAACCTGCTGTGCAGGAACCTGCTGTGCAGGAACCTGCTGTGCAAGAACCTGCTATGCTGGAACCTGCTATGCTGGAGCCCCCTGCCCCACTGGTCCTTGTCCCGCTGCCACTGCTGCCACCTCATCCACAAGCTGACCATCTCTAGCGATCACCCTCTCCGACCCATCATCCATCACCTCCACGATGTAGTCCTCCACAATGACCTCATCATCTCCCTCTCCCTCATCCTCTGATATCTCCCCCGTCGGATCTGTCAGTCGAGTGGGCCGATGCATCTGGCACCATGCCTCATAAGTAGGCGTAGTACCTGCATCCATCATTGTGCTCCTCCAATCCCACTGAACTGGCCGAAGTGCTGCCCAATCATTCAGCACAACCTGTGGCTGTAGTGGTGCGGGCCAGTGAGCTGTATCTCGCGGCGTCCACGCATATATTGCCATCTACTGATGCATATCCTGTACTAGTCCAAACTGACGCATAACCTGCGAGGGTAGGTACATCTCTATGGTATGGTCTCCACGACCCATAAGAAATCTCTACTGAAATGTGTATGGGAGATGGGTCACATCATCAGGCCACTCCTCACAATCAATATATGGACGATAGACCACGCTAATCACGTCATCTAGTATCCTCCGCCAGTGGCGGACCTGTCCAGTATAGGTATACACTGCATCCCGATACAAGAACACAAACGCCTCAAACGGCCGCCGATAATAATCGTAGGTCGGCTGAGTCACAGGGATGTGCTCCTAAAGCCATATGTGTAATAGCGTAACCCCAGCAGATAAGGCCCTGTCATGAAGATAAGCGACCGTGTGCATCTCATGTAGCAGTTGTGCTAGCATCACCGGCCCCCATGCGTAGACAATACCATGACTCACCATCCCCTCTATCATCCCACCCTACCCATAGGAAAACCTCTGCCTCGCCTATCTGGCAGCACCACACCTCCAATCAATGCACATAGAAATAAGGTAAAGGGATCTGCACCCGTCGCCAGTGTCCTGTCATAGTCCATCTCCCTACCATCTGCCGAAAACACCACGTGCTCTGCTCTGAACACTCTGGTCAATGCAGCTTGCCCCCTCCTCGTGTCATACCTCACGCGTCGACCAAAGATCGGCAGCTTGAGGATGCGATAAACATCCTCAAGTGTGATGGTCATCTCGCCTGTCGGCAGCAGAAAGCTGGTAGTCTCGCTACGGTATCGCTCCACTGCGGCCGTCATCAGAGCTCTATGAGCTCGCAGCATTGGCATCGTTGCCACCGTCCAAAGCCCCAGCCTCACTAGTCGAGGCTACCACTCCTCATCGAAGAGTGCCACCACGGATCGCACTCATCGCTCCCGCGACTGCAGTATAAACCGCTCTGTATCCTGTAGCCACCACTTCTTCGTTAGATACTAACTTATTTTCCCCCCCACACCTTTTTCTTCTGAATGTCTCACAGGGCCAAATCATGTGGCCCCACACAGACAGTCCCTAAGTGCTATTTTAAAAATAGCGCTACTTTCCCCTACCTATCATGCCAATACAGACAATGGCGCCACTGCGCTCCCTGTATTGCGCCAATGTAGACATTGGCGCTACTGCGCGCCCTATATCGCGCCAATCCAGACGATGGCGCAACACTCCATTTTCGTGTCAATTCAACTTTTAGCGCTAAAACTCACTATAGCACTATTCCCCAGTATGGTGCTATTTCAGACGATAGCGACGATATAACCAAGATATGGCGCCAAAAGGCCATATGTTTTTCTTTCTAGCTTTTGGCGCCAATCCAGACGATGGCGCCAATATTTCTACCAAATGGCGACAAAATCGCCTTACCCTACCCTGGCGGATAACGCTAATCCGCAGGATTGCGCTAATCCGCCTTGTCTATGGCGCCACGCACTCCTAACCCATATCCCAAAACCCAAAAACATGTACGTAAAATAAAAAATCACAAAGTTCGGGTTAGGCCCTACCTGGGGTCCAGCCTTGGGTGACTGCCCGACCTCTCGGAATCGCTCTGAGATGTGATGAAGTCGCGGGAACTGTGGGTTGCGTTCAGCCATCTCTCCTTTGTCTTTTCTTCTAGAAGGTCAAAGTGTGCCAATGTAGCACTCTTTGGGCCCACTTTTCCTAATATAGTGGGCCATGTCATCCCTCCATCCCTTCCTTTTCCCTCCAGGGTGCAGACCTCAGCCTTTTTCCTCCGTTTTTCCTCCCACCATCTTCTTTTTCCATCACCTCTCCCACTGTCACTTCTGTCACATCCTTTCGAGAGCTTACCTGCAAAATTTTTATATTCCCGCTAACCTCTCAAGGGGGCATCCCCTATCCATCTCATTCCTTCCCGGCAGCTGGGGCATATTTTTTCTTCGACCTGACGCCACTTCCCTCCTAGGTCCTGACGCCACGTCAAAGAGGGGCAAATTTAGACACCTAAAAATATCTTGACCACCAAACTGACTCTCGACATCCCTGAACTTACCAATTCCCTTTCCAACCAATTAATTAAATTTTTATTTAATTAATCACCCCTTTCATTTTCTAAATCCACACCATTGTATCCCCAAAATTGAATTAATTTTATTAATTCAATAGTCCAAACCTTAGCCAATTTATTTAATAAATATACAAAATTTATTAAATCAATTCCCCCATTTTCCCTAAATCTAATTAATTAGTTAAAACCATGTTAACTAATTAATCTAGCCTACTAATTAGCCTATCCCTACCCTAGATAATTAAATAGCTATTATTTAATTGCCTACTCTAGCCTTAGGATTAATTAATTAAATCACTAATTAATTAATCTTATCCCCCCTCTAATCCCTCTACTAATTTATTCCAGCCACATTAATTAGGATAATCACCCTAATTAAGTAAGTCAAACCCTCATTAACACTTCTCTCCACATTCCCCAAATTTAAAATTCAAATAAATCACACATCACATTTACTCCTCTTACACATGTCATAACTCTCTTCCCCAAATAAATTTTTAATTCATTTTACCCTTCCCCATGTGAATTTTTAATTCACAAATAATCCATCTCACCCAACCTCATTTATTCACCCCTTTCCCAAAAATGAATAAAAGATTTACTTTTATTCCTAGCCCTCCATCTTCCAAGATCAAATCTAGGCCCTCCACATCACTTTCATCCTCCACCATTGATCTCTCCATTTAATCTCCACCCTTGGATCAAAATCCTCTCAAAAAGTCTATAAATACAACCTCTCACAAGTCATTTTCATCATCCAATTCCATGCAAAGTTACCATGCCAAAATCATCTTTGAGTAAATAGTGAGTTGCACAATTTGAGAGCACTTCACATTTGAATCCATAGTCTAGGAATAATCTTGGTCTTGGGAGCTTCTTTTGGGTGCAAAGGCTCCTCCTTCCCTTGATGGGATTAGGTTGTGTTTTGTAAGGTATAATCTTGTGTTTACTTGCATTTGATTTAGCTTTTTGCCTTATTGCATTATCTAATCTACAATTGTAAATGATGAATTTATGAATTTTAGATCAGATATAATGCAAATAACAAAAATTAGTTGAAATTAGATGCCAATTAATTCAAATTTTACAAAAATGCAAGCCTAATATGCCAATTTTTGTAAATTTTCCAAATTTTTCAAATTTTTTGTAATTTTTCAAATGCAATATTGAAAATAATGAATTGAATGATAATGAATTTATGATCTTATGTAAAAATAAGAGAATTAATTAAATACAATTGAATGAATGCAAACTATGTCAACAATCAAACCCTAGAATGCAATTTTTCCAAATATATCATTTTTTTTGTAAATTTTGAATGTAATGAAATGAATGAATGTAAATCTACGAAACAAACACTCAACAAGGTGCCAAAAAGTTCAAAACACGGGTTCACCAAAATGTTTAATATGAAAAAGGGGGGTTTTATGTTGATGTTTTCTGGTTGTTTTAATTTGAATCCTCCTTTCCACAAAACATTCCAAGGGCTTTTCAACCGAGTGCTTCTCCCATCGAGAGGAGAGTCATCTATCAGATTGGGTTGCCACTTGGTTTTTTGCTGGGAAATTCATAAGTTATCACACAATGTTGCCAATTAATTCTTTTATGCTCTTGAAACCCTAATTTAATCAAAATAACAATTAAATCTATGAATTATGACAAATGCCACAGGAATCAGACAAAGGGTAGAGAACCTTAACTCACTATTTTTCGCAGTCCAGAAAATGGAAAAGTCAGGGACAATAGTGATGGTGCCCTAGTTCAATGTGATGCTTCCTCTACGAACTCCCAATCTCCTTCTGACATTGATCTCTTCTATGTCTTTAGTTTTTGGTGATTGAAATGCAGAGGACAAGGTTGATGGCACCCTAGTTCAAGAATCCCGCACAATGTCTGCTTCTTTTCAGATCCTGAATCTTCAATGTCTGCCTACCTTCCCTGCAACTCCACTTTCTCCAGATCCGATACTTGTAACCTACAATCACAAGGTGTGTGGGAGGGGGTTGTGGTGTTTAGAGGCTTGCCTCAATTAAGCCTCGGAGAGACATTCAAGTCTTCTGAACACCGTTGTTAGAGAGAGAGCGCATATCCTTGTAGGATAAAGGCAAAAAACCAAATGATAATGATGATAAAGCACAATAAATGTCACCTTGATGATGAATCTCTCATGGAAGGAAGAGGTTCTTTAATGCCATGAAGAGGAGATAAAATCCAACCTACAAAAATAAACACAATAACAATGATATGCTCTGCAACACAATGAATGCCTTGAACACTTTAACATAAGCTCATGAATCACAATGTCCATCTAGTTTGTAAATGTTAACCTAAATATGCTTATATATGTAACTATTAAGATTCCTGCCAAGAATTTCATATTTGAACCTTATGATGTCGGCCTGGAAACCAAATAACGGTCAAAAACCTGACATTTGAAATTAGGGCAGACCCAAAATAGGGCTGGACTAGGGTGCTAGTGCCCTTGTCCACCCCCTATCTTTGTTCTAGGATCATCAACATAGCATCCCCTAGGTCCTATTTGTCACAAGACCCAAAGGTTTTCTCATCAGGAATCTGAATTATCATGCAAGATGCTCTAAATGCAATCTAAGGACTCGGGAGCTAAACCTTAAAGGAAAAAAACCCCAAGGGTGCATTTTTCTGACATAATAATCTCACATTTCTGATTTGGAGGACATATTTGAGGGTTTATCTCTCTTGTTTGATGCTATCTCAGGTGGCTTTGCATCACCACCTTCATCTTCTATGTTTCTAGATGTAGTTCATATCATATCCTCTCCTGGTTCTTCTTCTATGATTAGGCAGACAATTTCTATTTTGGAGAAGACATATTTTCCCAGTATGAGGTCACTTGAGTTGTATTCAGAGGCACACATTTTGATATGGATTCCCTATTCATCCAAGATGTGGGAATGGATTCTACATTCACAAGTGGATCTGTTTCTTCCGAAAGGGAGAAATGTTGTTTGCAGGCAGTGGATTGGTTTTGTCTTCAAGATCTACTCATTGGGTCTGGAGCTTCTTCTTGGAGGGGATTCATATTCTCTTTTTGCCCTTTCTTATGGGGTGGTATTCATGATTGTACTTTTGTGATGGATTCAATTCTTGGGGGGTCTTAGTGTTAGTCCTTCTTCCATCACATGTTCATGTACTTGTTATATTTTCTCTCTTTTGGAGATGGTTTTGTCCCACGGGGTTTTTCTCCTTTTATCTACCTTATGTCTACCTTATGAGAGATTCTTGTTGTTCATGGGTACCTAACATGGCCTTGTAGCTAGGACCCATTCTTGCATTAGTTGCATGTTTTTCATTTCTCCCTAAGTTGCACTTATGGGGGGTGTTGGCGTAATTAAATATTTAATTACACTTTATTAAGTTTATTTAGGGCTAATTTTAGTCTTAGGTTATTCTTAAGTCATTTTAGGGTTTTCTCTAACTTGCAAATATAAAAGCAAGTTCACACATGTAATTCATTAATCCACTTCATTAATTCAACCTTATTGTGTAAATTATTCCTCTTTGTTTTTTCTCTTATGGAAGGTAAATATTAGGTTTTGCAGGTGATCTTGGTGTTGTGAGTTAATCATCAACTTCAATAATGGGTAGGGTAACTCTTTAGGATAGAGAAGATAGTTATTGTACTCAAGAATTAATTCTACTAACCATAATTGTGTCATGATGCCATCTTATATATTTGATCTTGCAAATCTTGTGCCATTTCAGAAAATACAAATTGAAAATAAGGATTATACACACATTTCCTAGTTCTAGACAATCCCTAGAACTCTAGTTTAATGGATTTCATGTCATTCCTTCCTATGACCAAATATTGTCATGATTGTGTGTACATGATGGTTGAGAGGTTTTCAACTATGGCTATCATGGTAGCTTTCAAGAAGAGGGTTTCTACAAAAAACACTACCAAGATTTTCTTTCATAATGTTTGGGTACATTTCAGTTTACCCTAGAGTATAATTTCTAATAGGAATAGTATATTTCTCAATAATTTATAGACAACACTATGGGGCATGATGGAAACCAAGTTGATAGTTTGTTGCATTTTAACCCCAGACAAATGGGTAAACTAAGGTGGTGAATTGAATGATCATTCACATTCTACAGATGTATCATTCAAAGCATCCCCACACATGGGATGTGAGTCTACCCTATTTCCAAATTAGCTACCATTAGATGCACTACATAGATCCATAGGGCATAGTCCATTTGAAGTTTTCCTTGGGTACCAACCATAGACACCCATTGATGTAACCTTTCTTGTCATGTTGAATAAGACATCATCACATGACCAAAAGAGTTGGATAAGGTATCCAAGTTTTTTGAGAAGATCCACCACATCTAACAAAAGGTTCATGATACTATAGAGTGTACTAACTAGAAGTACAAGCAAGGCATGATTAGCATAATACATCTCATCAGTTTTGGGTTGGTAACAAAGTTTGGCTTTATCTCTAGAAAGAGAAAGTTCAAGGGCCACATAGGACACTTCAACCCCTTTGATATGGACCTTACATCATCCTCAAACAAATCAATACGAGTACTTTTGAGCTTAATGTGCCACTTTTTCTTGGATTGCATCCAATTTTCAATGTAGTGTTGTGTCCATATTTTGGACATAATTGTTGGACACCTTACATGTTGAACATGTTCACAATATAAAACTCCATCTAGACACTACTATTCCATTGAAAATAGATCAATTCACTAATGCTTTTTTAAGACATTTAGAAATCAATAAATTTATCTCTACTAAGTGATATATGTAGGTCAGTTTCCTCACAAGGAAATTGGTTCACCAAGGACCAAATTGAAAAAAATCCATAATTTGTTGCAAAACATTGTTGCAATTGGGCCTCTTACTTCTCAATGGGGTGGCTAATATGACATACATCGAGGGGTATTTGGATGGCAAATGCATGAAGGAATTTAGGAAATAATAAAAATCAATTTTTTTAGCATTTTATATGTTTTTGTAACCTACATTTTTGGAGGCCTTTGAAGTGAAATTGGTCCTTGAGACTTTCCTTGATTGCTAAGGAGTGATGTCATAGGCTACCCTCTAAAAAACCCAAACTAGGTCTGTTGGATATCTTTCTAATGCATCTAGTTAGTCCATTTTTTGTGTAACAAACTATAATTTTTGATGCCATCAAGTTGGGGTACCAAAATTAAATAATTTCTTAGTATGTTTTAAATTTTGTAGCTAATTTTTCCTTATTCGGATTTCCATTTCAACTTCTAACGAGGGCACACGTATGGCAACTCTTTGGGACAAAGAAGACAATTGATGTATGCCAAAATTACTTCTACTAGCCAAAATTGCATCATGATGTTATACCATATATTTGATCTTGAATAGCCCATGCCATTACGAAACCAACAAATCAAAAACAAGAATTGTACACATCTCTCCTAGTTCTTCACAAGCCCTGACACTCTATCTACATGGATTTCATGTTAGACCTTCCTATAACCAAACATGGTCATGAATATGTGTATTTGGTGTTTGAAAGTTTTTCAAATATAACCATCAAGGTAGCTTGCAAGAAGTGGTTTTTTGAAAAAGACATTGCCAAGATTTTATTTTAAAATGTTTGGTTGCATTTTTGCTATGGGATTTTTCACCATTCATATGATTGCTCATAGAAAGTCCCTTATAAATAAAAGGAAAAAGGAAAGAAAAGGAGTAAAATGTAAATAAAGGAGATGAAAAATAAAATAACCCTTGAATTTAAAAGGTTAAAAGGTGAGATAAGCCTTTAAACATTATAAAAGCCCTTTTATCAAGGGAGAATTTGGTAGAAGTCCTTTAAACTTAAAAAACATGAAAAACCTTTATTTAAATGGTGTGTATAGATGTAATTACATAATTATTAAGGGGTGTGATGGTTGATTTCCACCATTTAGGTTATTATATAAACCCATGAAATGAATGTAAGAGGATATGTGCATTTCTGGATCACTCAAGGAAGAAAGTGGTTTGGTGGGTTATGGGCATAGTAGAAGGGGTGTGCAGTGTGCATCCAACTCAGGGTAAAGTGTACACCTAAGATTGTCTTGGACAGGGCTATGATGCATGGGCACCTATTTTATGTGATTATACATATTCCTCGTAGAGTATGCCATAGCTATGAGGGCCAAGACCACTAAGATCTTCCTAGGGTGAGGGCAAGGTAGTTTGATTCAAATAAGTGTTCAATTATTGTTAATAATATATATATATATATATATATATATATATATATATATATATATATATGAATCTAGACTATTATTTGTTTCATTTCTTTTGATCAAGTTATAATAATTATTTGTTTAAATTACATTTGATTATGGTAAAACAAAATTATAAAATGTTTAAATTAATCATATTAAATCCCTTGAAAATATTTAAATAACTCTAGGAAAAATAGCATTACAATTTTAGTCTACCTTGGAGTATAATTTTTGATAAGGATGGTACATTTCTCAATGAATTCTAGTTAGTACTATGGGGTACAATGCACAACAAGTTGACAAAGTCCATTACATTTTACCCCTAAACTAAAAATTTGGTTTCCTCTCTACAAAGTGGTATAGGTAGTACAATTTCCTCATCACGGCAAGTGGTTCACCTCAAACCAAATTGATAAAAAAGTTTCCTCATTTTTTATTAAATATCAATGCAATGGGACCTATTGCTCCTCAAGGGGGAAAAACTAATCCAATAAAGATTCAAGGGCATTTAGGTGGCTGCTATAAAATATCAAAAACAAAATTTTTAATATTTTCTTTGTTTTTGTAATCTAAATTTTTGGAGACCTTCAAAACAGAATTAACCCTTGAGACTTTACCTAGTTTCTTAGGAAGGGGGTCATGGCATGCCCTCCAAACAACCCAAAATAGGACTCTTGTAAATCTTTCTAATTCATCCAATTAGTCCAATTTTTGCACAACGGGATAGGAGTTATGATGCCACCAAGTTGGGGTACCAAAATTAAATAATTTCTTAGTATGTTTGTAATTTTGTAGGTAATTTGTCCTCATCTAACTATCCATTCCAACTTCCAAGGAGGACATAGGTATGGTGAATCTTTGGGACAAAAAAGACTCTTGTACTTTATAAGTACTTTTATTGGCCAAAACTATATCATGAAATCATCTTGTACAGTCAAATTCAGGTTTGAGGTACTAAATAGCCCCGTATGGGCTAAAAAATGGGCAGAATCGACAGAGCTGGTTAGTGCATAGAGCACTCTGTGAGCTTTCTGGCACTTCAAATGGTTCATCAATCGGACACCCAAATCAAAAGTTATGGCTCTCGGAAGTTGACCTATTTTTGGAGGGAGAGGTAAATTTCAAATTTTGGTTGTTGGCCACCAAAAAGGGCTATTTATAACCATTTTTGGGAAACCTTGGAGTAGTATAGATAAGGGGGGAAAGTGTAGAGTCAATAAAGGGCTAGAAAACATAAACCCTAGCATATTTGGGGTTACAGAAGGCAGAAGATTCCAGAGCCTGGTGATAGTTAGTTGTAATGTGTTGCAGCCTATGGAGGATTGATCCTGTGATTGTATTTGAACTTCTGTAATGTAATGATTTGTCCAAATCAATAAAAGAACTTTCTACTTTTTTGTGGAATTTCTGTTGTACTTTGTTTTGTGATTTATCCCCCATCATCAAGTGGTATCAGAGCAAGGGTTCCTGAGTGTGTAGATAGATCGCTGACCGTGAGACAGTTGGCACTAGGACCTAAGGTTGTGGGTTTGTTGCGGAGATCAAGATGCCTCCATGAAGAAACCATGTTGGAAGAAATGCTTTGACGGAAGAGGCTTTTAGAGCCCTGCAAAGGCAGATCGATGCATTGTAAGAGGAGTTGTGAAGAGGGTTTGAGCTGAGAACAAGAGAAGAAAGTGAGGATGAAGTTGAAGAAGAGTTATCTAAGGAAGAACAAGAAGTTGTAGGAGATCCTACAGAAGTTAGGTTGTTGAGGGCCATTTCAAAGATCGAAAAGAGGCCCAGGATTTAAGTTTCTACCTATTTTGGAGATTTGAATCCAAAATAGCTTATTGATTGGATCAATGATATGGAAGAATATTTCGAGTATGAAGATGTGGAGGATCTAGATTGAGTCAAGTTTGCAAAAAATAAAGTTGAAGGGCCATACCAGTACACTCTACTTAAATATCATCCACTTCAATGGTCAAACAATCAATAGTAATTTTACACCTCATTCACAATAAAAAATGTTAAATATTTGTCCTATTTTTATTGGCCAAAATTAACCTTTGATTGTTGAAGTGGATGATATTTAAGAACATCCATGTTAGTATTTGGTGGAAGGAGGTCCAGTTAGAGAGAAATAGAAGAGGAAAAGGAAAGATTACCGGATGGGATCAGATGGTGGACAAACTAAAGAAGTAGTTCATTCCTGTGGACTATGAGATGGAGTTGTTGAAGAAGCTGCAAGGATTAAATCAAGGTAACAAGTATGTTAAGGAGTATATAGAAGATTTTTATAAGATTACTATCAGGATAGGCCATGCAGAGGCCAACAAGGAGAAGGTAGCCCATTACATTAATGGGTTGAGGCCAAGTATTCAAGAGGAGCTAAGTCTGGTCAGAATGACCACCATAGAAGATGCATACCAGTTTTCCCTGAAGGTGGAAGAGAAGTTGAATAAAATATTTGATAGCAAGAAAAGGGGAAGAGGTCAAGGTAGAAGGACTGGTGGAAGACCCTATGGAGGCCAAAATGAAGAACCAAGGAAAAGTGAAGAAGATGGCACTAGTCAAAATCAGAGAGGAGATAATACCTACCACCCTCGTGACTAGAATAATGGTGAGCAAAGAGAAAGAGGAAGAGGTAGACCTGGGAAAGGACTTGGAAGAGGAGGTTTCAGAGGAACTTGTTTCCAATGTGGAGAAGAAGGGCATCGAGCATACGAGTGTCCACAACATCAAGGAAGGACAAATAGAAGACTTGAAGGTAATGCACAAGTTGCCTATGTAGATGAATATACACAATCTAAGCATTCTAAAGATACTGAAAGGGGAGAAACTCTATTTGTCAGAAGAACCTTGTTGAATGAGGAGAAAGAACCAGATCAGAGGAAGAGTTTATTCCGCACTAGGTGCAAATGTGAAGGTAAGTGTTGTGATATTATTATTAACAGTGGAAGCATTGACAATCTTGTTTCAAAGATGGTTAACAAGTTGAAGTTGACAAGAAGAAAGCATCCACATCCATATCAAATAGCATGGTTGCAGAAGGACAATAGAACTTTGGTTAATGAACAGTGTTTAGTCAAGTTCAAGATTGGAGATTACCAATATGAGGTGCTATGCGATATCATACCGATGGATGCATGTCATATGCTATTGGGGAGGTCATGGAAGTATGATAGGTGTATTGTTCATGATGGCCATGCAAACAACTATTCCCTAACCAAGGATAGAGTTCGTCATAAGTTGAAGCCCTCGAAGGAGGTAGAATAAAAGGTATTTAGCACTGCCAAAATTTTCTTGGTAGATGGTAGAAAATTTTTGGAGGGTATGAAGCATGAGTGTCATTGCTTTGCATTGATTCCTAAGATTAGTCAAGAGAAATGTGAAGATGTACCAGCAAAAGTCTCAAATCTATTGGAAGAATTTCATGACATTGTCTCTGATAATGTACCAGAAGGTTTACCACTGGTGAGGAAGATAAGTCATCAAATAGATTTGATACTAGGAGCCAGTTTGTTAAATAAGGAAGCCCACAGAATGACCCCTGCAGAGAATGGAGAACTAAATAGACAGGTTTAGGAGTTGTTGAGAAAGGGACATATAAGGGAGAGCCTAAGTCCATGTGTGGTACCTGTAATACTAGCACCAAATAAAGATGGAGATTGGAGGATGTGTATAGACTCCCGAGCCATCAACAAGATGATGATCAAGTATAGATTTCCATTGCCTAGAATGGATGACATAATGTATTGTTTGAGTGGAGCCAAGTACTTCACGAAGATTGATCTGAAGAGTGGGTATCACTAGATCTGAATCAAAGAAGGACACAAATGGAAGACAACCTTTGAGACAAAGGAAGGTTTGTATGAGTGGTTAGTCATGCCATTTGGGCTAACCAATGCACCAAGCACATTCATGCAACTCATGAACGAGGTATTGAAAGAGTTTTTGGGAAGTTACGTTATTATTTATTTGGATGACATTTTGATTTTTAGTAAGACTTGGGATGAGCATTTGATGCATATCATAAGAGTTTTAGAGAAGCTGAGGGAGGAGACGTGATGCATAGGTAGGAGGACAAACAACTCAACTCAACAAATCACTCAAAACAATGTTCACATGACTCATACTTCATGGCACCTGTTTAAACATACTTCACAAAATGAAACATTGACATGAAACAAACTATCCTCAATAACATTAACAAATCAATGAACTAATCCAATTTATTTTGTAAGGTTAAAGAGAACATTAATACAGACTTTTCCTCTAATTTTCATGAAAATCCAATGGTAGGAGAGAAAGTTATGATTCTTTTCCCAAAACTACAAACCCTAGGCAGTGTTCAGACCTGCCCTCACCAAAATTGCAATATCTCTCACAAAACTCAATGAAATTATACCAAACCAAAAGAATTGTAAACTAGAAACACATATATTTCCATCCATCTATTATATGTATCAATGTGAGGCTGTACCAGGCCATACTATGCCTATTTTCAGACTGCATTTTCAGAAAATTAATCTCTACAAACCTACCCTCAATAAAAATGCCATAACTTATTCAAATCTTAATGAAATTTGATGCAAAAAAAAGAAATGGAAAGTAGATTCAATACTATTTCTAGTAATACCACAATAAGGTAATATAAAGGCCATATAAATACGTACCAAGCTTTGAAATAGCAATTTAACATTCAGAAATGTAGAAACAAGGGTATCTTTTATTGATATCACATCAAAATGTAACAACCCACATTCTCCAACCTTCTCCAACCATCTCCCCTCATGGGATTCGCATTTACAAGACATATTTAAGTTATTACAACCATTTTATAACTTCTGAACCATTCAACTACCCATTTACCCTTCATCTTCCATTTTATGCACTTTTTTTTTGCAATTTTACAAAATGACAACTTTGACAAATATTGCAATTTAACAAAATGACAACTTTGACAATTATTGCAATTTTTAACAAATGACCACCTAAACCCCAAAATGGACTCATACATATTCAAAATGGTCCATTAGACCTTATTACAACATCAAGACACCCAACCAAAGCAAATTTTACAAAAATGGCCTCATGGAGGCATGTAGTCAAACATATGCTCCTGCACCAAGAAGTTGTTGATTAATCTGAAGAAATCTAGTTTTGCAAAGGAGTTGGTATACCTGGGATTTGTTGTCTTAGATGAAGGTCTTAAGATGGACCCAGAAAAAGTAAGAGCTATCATTGAATGGCCTATGCCAAGGAGTGCTACAAAGGTACGATCTTTTCATGGTTCAGTAAGTTTTTATAGAAAATTTATCAAGAATTAAAGTAAACTTAGGGAGAAATGAAAAGCATAAGTGCAACTTATTAAAGTGTAATTAAATATTTAATTACACCAAAACCCCCCCATAAGTGTAACTTAGGGAGAAATGAAAAGCATACAACTAATACAAGAATGGGTCCTAGCTACAAGGCCATGTTAGGTACCCATGAACAACAAGAATCTCTCATAAAGTAGAGAAAAGGAGAAAAGCCTAGTGGGAGAAAACTCCTCTCCAAAAGAGAGAAAAATACAAGTACATGAACATGTGATGGAAGAAGGACTAACACTAAGACCCCCCAAGAGCTGAATCCATCACAGAAGTACAAAAATGAATGCCCCCCATAAGAGAGGAAAAAGAGAGAAGGTTTGGTGACCCCCCCAAAAATGAGAAGGATGAAACCCCATGCAAGGAAATGCTCCCTCCCAAAATAGAGATGAGAAGAGAGACCCTGCAACTGCTCCTCAAGATGACTCCTATAGTGCTGGAAGATGCTCGAAATAAAATAAAGATGAAGACCCATGAACGTCGAACAACATTGCTGCCCTTGGGAAGAAATAGAACTGCAAATGTGTATATAATGTCTTCCCATCCCGAATAGGAATATACAGGAAGAAGGATAAATGTCTCTGAACTCTACACATGATCTAAAGACAACAATGATGCTCCTAAAAACTGCTCAAATGCCTCCAATCCACTGCAAAACTATGACTAAATAGGAGGATGAAGAACATTCTCTAAAGAAGATGACGGTGATGCAACTCCATTGAAGCTATCATCAAATAGAAGACAAATGTCCCTAATGTGGTCATCCAAATTTGTAAGGTGGGACTCTACAAACAATAATGATATATTTGGTAGATATGTGTCCCAATAAGCTATCTCTAGAAGACTGATAATGTCCTATTGCAAAGAATCTAATGTAGCAACAGGTAATATAGATGTGATCTTGATAAGAGGAGAAGAAGAAGCAAGAAAAGTTTGTGTCATCTGAACTAGCAAGACCTGTCAAATATGCAACCTCCTCAACTATATCATCATCAAAAGGTATGCAATCTGCATCATCAAAGGGCATGTGGCAATCCATAGCAAGATCATATGGGAATAGAGAGATATGTAGGTCTCCATAGATCTCCCAAATGCTAGTCCAAAGAGTGCATGGGCACTCAATATGTGAGATAGAACACATAGTGTCATAATCAACACTAAAACCAATCAATCCTACAATATGATCAACATAATTTCCCCATTCAAATTTCCTCCTAGGTGTATCTGGTTCATGTATGAGTCCATAAAGATAAGGAAAAAGATTAAGCCACATGAGATGTGTCAAGATGCCCTTTTGCCAAAACTTATAATTATCCTTACCTAATGTTACCACAGAAGGGTGAATAGAAAAACCCATGATATCTCCTCAAATAAATCAGATTAGAGATCAACAATCTGAATATGTATTAATGATGATAAATGAAGCCCAACAAAACAAACAGAACTTCTCCAGGTGCCAAAATGTTCAAAATATCAAATAGAAGCCATAAAACTGACAAACTGAATAAATAATACCTGATGTTGAATCTAGAAAAATTTCATAGATGGTTGTGTAGAGCTCCTCAATACCTTTCCAATGCTATAGGAATTGCAAAAATTGGAGATTGTCGCAAAAAGATATGAGCTCGGAGGCCAAAAATTGTATCTAGACTTAAAACAACAATAAATTGTATTAGTCTACAAAATATGGAAAACAAAACCTACACCAATGGATTGTGCTCGGAACCAGCTTTCTGACGCTTATTTATTTTCTAAAATCTGACTCTGTATGCTCAAGATATGCCTGATTTACTGAAACTGCTCCTTTAGGGCAAAGAGGCCAAAAAAAACACTATTGAAGCCCTTGGACGCCCATGTGACCAAGGGCTGAGTCTCTGGGGGCTGGCGGCTAGGGTATTGGTTACTCATATGACCAGGAGCTGAGTCTCTAGGGGCTAGTGCCTGGAAGCTAGGGGCTGGTCCCTCATGTGACCAAAGGTTAAACCCTAGGGGCTAGCCCTCAAAAATAAATAAAAAATTCCCTTTTTATTAAGAAATTAATAAAAAACTCAATGGTACCTATGCACATAAATTGAGGTGGTACGGAAATCGAGGCAACATAGAAATCAAGATGGCACACAAATCAAGGTAGCTCCAAAATCAAAATCAGCTCAGATGAGAATGGCACGAAAATTAAGGTGGCATAGAAATTGAAGCGTCGTATGGCCGTACGGATTCTGTATAGGCCATATGGATTTCACATAACCAAAATTTTTAAAACCCTAAAAAACATTCAAAAATTTTCTATCAGCAAAATATAGAGTGCCTTATATGAAAATAGGGGTTTTTGGGCCTTCTGAGCACAATGGTGAGGTCTATTTTGCTAAAAAAATACATCCTACAAAAGATCTTGCTTGAATTTTTTTCTCCAAATCTGAGAAGGGGCTTGCAGATCTGCTCTGATACCATGTTGGAGTTGATAATTAATTCATAACACCAAGATCACCTAGAAAACCTAAGATTTGCATTCCACAAGAGAAAAAAGCAAAGAGGAATAATTTGCACAATATTGGATGAATTAATGAAAATGGATTCTAGAATTACATGAGACAATTTGCTTTTATATTTGCAAGTTAAATGAAAAACCTAATATGACTTAATAATAACCTAAGACTAAAAATAAGCCCTAAGTAAACTTATTAAAATGTCATTAAATATTTAATTACACCAACAAGGAGCAGCCAAGAGCTTTGATACATTGAAGTAGAAAGTCACAGAGCAACCTATTTTGGCACTTCTAGATTTCAATAAGGTATTTCAGGTAGATTATGATGCTAGTGGCAGTCCTATAGGAGTTGTTTTGAGTTAAGAAGGTAAGCCCATTGCCTATTTTAGTGAGAAGCTTAATGATGCCAAGAAAAAGTATTTTGTTTATGATCAAAAGTTTTATGCTATAGTTCAGGCTTTGAAGAAATGGAGACATTATTTGTTGTCAAAAGAGTTTGTTTTATATACTGATGATCAGGATTTGTAGTATCTTAATAGTCAAGGAAAGTTAAATCAAAGGAACTTAAAATGGTTGAGTTTTTGCAGAGTTATACTTTTGTTTTGAAGCATAGGAATGGGAAGTCCAACAGAGTTGTCGATGCCTTGAGCAAAAGGCAAAATTTGTTGACAGAAATGAAGACAGAGGTTGTTGGGTTCGATGAGCTCAAAAGTTTGTATCCTGAAGATCCAGATTTTGTAGAGGCTTGGAAAGCTTGTTTGGAACCTGTTACTTTGGACATGAAAAAATGGTTGGATTTCATAATCCAAGATGGCATGTTGTTTAGAGGAAGTCAGTTGTGCATTCTGAGTAGTTTCATGAGAGAGAACCTGATTAAGGAGCAACATAGTGGAGGATTAGCTAGACACTTTGGTCGAGATAAGACCATTGCTATTGTTGGTGAGCATTATTATTGGCCATAGTTGCAGTAGGATGTGAGAAAATTTGTGCAGAGTTGCAGAGTGTGTCAGATGGCAAAAGGAACAAGTCAAAATATAGGGTTGTATCAGCCATTACCTATGCCAGTGAGGCCATGGGATGATATTAGTATGGATTTTTCTCTTGGTTTACCAAGGACATAGAGAGGATATGATTCCATTTTTGTGGTGGTGGATAGATTCTCAAAGATGACACATTTCATTCCTTGTAAGAAGACTAATGATTTTGTTCATATTGCAAAGTTATTTTTCAGGGAGGTGGTGAGACTACATGGTCTACCTAAGAGCATAGTTTCAGATTGAGATACCGAGTTTGTTGGTTATTTCTAGAGGACATTGTGGAAGAAGTTGAAGACAGATTTGAAGTTTAGTTCTGCACACCATCCACAGACTGATGGACAAACGGAAGTGGTGAATAGAAGTTTGGGTAACCTACTACGATGCTTAGTAGGAGTTAAGCCCAAGGGATGGGATTTGATTTTACCACAGGTAGAATTTGCTTACAACAATTCTGTCAATAGGAGTACAGGTAAATCACCATTCAAGATTGTATATGGGAGCAATCCAAGAAATGCTTCAGAATCAAGGAAGATGGACAAGGGAGAAAAGACAAGTGCTGAGGCTGAAGACTTTGTAGAACACCTGAAAAATTTGCATGAAGATCAGGTGAGAAAGCACATTAATAAGATGAATATTCAATAAAAGGCTAAGGCAGATCAAAAGAGGAGATATAAGGAATTTTAGGTAGGAGATGAAGTCATGGTTCACTTGAGAAAGGAGAGGTTTCCAGTTGGAACTTATAATAAGTTGAAAATGAAGAAATTTGGACCATATAGGATTCTGAAAAGGCATGATTTAGCAAATGCGTATGAGGTAGAGCTACCGAGTGGAATCAACATTTCCTCTATGTTGAACATTGCTAATTTAACAAAATATCATGAAGGTGGCACAAAGGATGGACCAATAGAAGAACAATGGAATATCCTGACACCTACTTTAGAGAAGGAGGAGATAGAAGAAATCTTGGATAGTCGTGTGGGAAGAAGTACTCAGAATAGGCAATATGAAGAATATCTGATGAAGTGGAAAGAAAGGCCTATTGAAGATTCTTCCTGGTTATCTAAGGCAAAAGTGGACCGTTTGGGGTTTTCCTCAAACACCTAAGCTGTGACAAGGTCACTTCTCGAACTTACCCTGGGTGTCTGATGCAGGAGCATCCAATGGTGTAAGGGCAATCTTGCATCACCCAAAAAAAAGATGTTTTAAAATAGTTGATGTTGTTTTCATTTTTTTTCAAAATTAGTATTTTTGGTTCCATAATCACTTGAATAATGATGTAGATCCTTCAATTTTTGCAAACTGCTAAAAATAACAAACAGTTATTTTTAGAAAGTTTGCATTTGGGTATGGATTGAAGTAAAAATTTACAGGAAGCTTCGTAAATGAAAAATAAGACCTTTGGCGAAGGAATCACGCAAAGATAATTTGTGAGTTGAAAGATATTAAAGTTTTAGTTTCTTGAAGAACACCTGAAAATTATTCAAATTTAGGTTTGAGGCACTAAATAGCCATGTATGGGCCTGAAAATGGGTAGAACTAACAGATCTGGTTCTTCGTACGTAGAGCACTCCGTGAGCTTTCTGGACCTTCAAATGATTCATCAATTAGACACCTGGATCAAAAGTTATGGCTCTCAGAAGTTGACCTATTTTTGGAGGGAGAGGCAAATTTCAAAATTTGGTTGTTTGCCACCAAAAAGGGCTATTTATGACGATTTTGGGAAACCTTGGAGTAGTAAGGATAAGGGGGGAAAGTGTAGAGTCAATAAAGGGTGGGGAAACAAAAACCCTAGTTGATTTGGGGTTACAGAAGGCAGAAGATTCGAGAGCCTGGTGATAGGTAGTTGTAATGTGTTGCAGCCTATGGAGGATTGATCCTCTGATTATATTTGAGCTTTTAAAATTTAATGAGTTGTCCAAATCAATAAAATAACATTCTATTTTCTGTGTGCAATTTCTGTTGTTATTTGTTTTGTGATTTGGCTCCCTTCATCATCAATGCATGCCCAGAAGGAGGTGGATAAGGCATCCAAGTTTGTCAAGAGGATCTTCCACATTTAATAGTAGGTTCATGAGAAACTACAACATACCAACCATAAGTAAAAGTAAATGCACGATTAGCATCATACACCTCACCAATTTTAGGTTGGTGACAAAGTTTGGATTCATCTCCAAAATGAGTGGCTTTAATGGGCACACAAGAAATGTTTACCCCTTGGATATGGACCTTACACCATCCTTAAACAAATTGATGAGAATGCTTTTTAGCTAAATTTTCTACCTTTTTTTGGATTACATCTAGTTTTCAATGTAGAGTTATTGTATCCATATTTTCCACCATTGTTGGACACCTCAAATGTTGCTAAACATCTTCATGGTGTTGAACTGAATCCAAACACTACTACTCCATTGAATGTAGATCAATTCACTAATTTTTTTGTTAATACATTGAAGAACCAACAAATTCCTCTCTAACAAGTGGTACAAGTAGGATTGTTTCCTCATCAGAGAAAGTAGTTCACTAGGGACCAAATTAATTAAAATTTCCCTCATTTGTTGTAAAATATTAGCATAATGGAGCCAATTAATTTGCAAGGTGGGACAAGTGATCTGACGAACATCTAAGGGCATTTAGGTGGTAGCTACATTGCAAAATCTAGGAAATAAGAAAAATTAAAATTTTTGGTATTTTCTATGTTTTGTAATCTATAGTTTTAGAGGCCTTTAGAGTGGAATTGGCCCTTGAGACTTTCCCTAGTTGTTTAGGAGGGGTGTCAAAGGCTTCCCTCTAATTAACCCAAACTAAATCTTTTTGAGATCTTTCCAATGCATCTAATTAGTCCATTTTTTCTAACAGGCTAGGAGTTATGACCCCACCAATTTTGGGTACCAAAATTAAATAATTTCTTAGTACATTTTTAATTTTATATCTAATTTTTCTTCTTTTGGATATTCATTTCAAATTTCAAGGAGGGCATGAGTATGTTTACTCTTTGGGACAAAGAAGATAGTTGATATACTCTAGAAGTACTTCTACTAGCGAAAATAGTGTCATTATGCCATCCTATATATTCAATCTTGCACTGTAAGGCCTATTATTTTCTAACAATTATCTTTGTGCTAATCGACATGCTTTAGTTAATGTTATTTATGAGTTATATTGTGATGGAGTTCTCTTAGTAATTATACTTTAGTATTATGATCTTGTTTTAGTGCAGACTTTAGTAATATGGGTTGATTAATTGATTTAAACTAATTATTTTATGAGTTGAATTCAATGGTTGTTTTAAGTGGGTTAAAGAGTTCTTTTATCATTATTTTTTGTAAAATTAGTCCCCTGGGTTAATCACCTATGGGTTAGGTACTTGTTTATTCATAAAATTTATGTTTTGGAGTTGTTTTAATGCTTTTTTGGTTCATAAGGAAGAGAGTGACGAGTTGGCAAGTGAAGAGTCATCATCTTCTAGAAGACAAGATTCTTTTAGCTTTCATTATATGGGAATTCCTGGAGGATTTTGGGGGGGACCGGAAGGTTGGAAATAAGAGTTTTTCATAATTAATCAAACTGAGGATGGAGGAATGGGTGCTGCATTTTGTGAAGGAGGAAGATTAATGGTCAAGTACATTATGGGTTATGGTTACACCTTGGGTATTATTCAATGTCATATCTTCCTCAATGGTGAAGGATGGTTTTGTTGGTTGCCTTCATGCCCATATCAAAGCTCATGGCCTAGTGAGTTTATCAAGTTTGGTAAGGAAATAACATAACACCATAAACCCTTCTCTTATTGTTTGTTTTCTCTTCTCTCTATATCTCTTCCTTGAACTTGTTATGACGTCATGGATTTGCCTTGATAAAATCATGATGAAATTAAAAGATACATGTTGACATTTTGATCTTTAATTTGAAATTATGATCAACTACCAAACACATTACAATTGATCTTTTGAGCACATCACATCAACACTTTATGGTTTGATCTATTTTAGTTTCATTTTTAATGGTGCAATTTAATCATGATCTATGGTGGTAACCAATGTTTACAGATTCAATTCACAAATTTGGCTCATTAATTTTTAAAGTTTTATGAGAAATTTCATGCCATAACCATTTTCATTAAAAGTAAGTGAAATAAATGCTAGAGAAAGGGTGCATGGCATCGTTTTAGGTCATCAATCTTTGTGAGTTCTAGATTTTACAATTTAATCATTTGCTTATTTTATTGAATTTTATGGTTTAAACAAAAATATCGTCTATAGCAAAAATTTATTTATTGTATTTAACTCATTGTATATCTAATAAAAATTTTGTACATTCATTTTAATTATTTAGATTCAAATAATTTAGAAGTATTTTTAATAAAATTATCTTATCTCCTTTCCTGATAGTTAGCATTTCTGTATGTTTTGTGTTAGTATGTGTGTGTTGTGCTCAAGTTAAAATTTGGGCATGATATGCACAGCTTGTGTTGTTGTGAAATGTGCATATCAAAAATAAGGATTGTATACACCTCTCCCAGTCATTGACAAGACTTGGCACTTTGTCTTTATGTATTTAATGTTAGGCCTTCCTACAACCAAACATGGTCATGACTGTGTGTACATGGCAATTGATAAGATTTCAAATATGTTCATTATGGTAGCTTGCAAGAAAGGGGTTTTTATAGAGGACATTGCCCATATTTTATTTTAGAATGTTGGGGTACATTTGTCCTACTCTAGAGTATAAATTTTGACATGGATAGTAGGTTTCTTAGTAAATTCTATTCAGTACGATGGACTATGATGGATATCAAGTTGATTAAGTTCGCTACATTTCACCCCCAAACAAATGGACATACTAAAGTGGTGAATCAAATGACCATTCACATTCTATGAATGTATCATTCAAATAATTCCTACATGTGGAATGAGAATCTACCTGATGTTCAACATAACTACAATGGTACATTGCATAGCTCTAGAGGGCATAGTTCATTTCAAGTTTGCTTGGGTACCAATCATTGAAAATTATTGATGTAGTGTTAGCTTCCATGCTAAATAAGACATCATTGTATGCCTAGAAGGAGTTGGATAAGGCATAAAACTTTGTTTAGAAGATCTACCACATCAAGTGGTAGGTTCATGAGATACTACAACATACCAACTAGAAGTACAGGAAAGGCATGGTCAACATTGTACACCTCACTAGTTTCAAGTTGGTGATAAAGTTTGGCTTCATCTCTAAAAAGAGTGGCTTCAAGGGTCACAAAAGAAACTTCAACCCATTTGAAATGAACCCTAAACCATACTTAAATAGATCAATGATAATTCTTTTGAGTTTAGTTTGCCACCTTTTCTTAGATTGCATCCAATTTCTAATGTGGAGTTTTTATGTCCATATTTTCCATCATTATTGTACACATTAGATGTTGTTGAACATATTCATAATGGATCTAACTAGATCTAGACACTACTACTCCATTAAACACAAATCAAGTCATTAATGTTTTTGTTAAGACATTAAATAATTAGCAAATTCATCTCTATTAGGTGGTATAGGTAGGACAATTTTCTCATCAAGACAAGTGGTTCATAAAGCGCCAAATTAACAAAAAAATTCCATCATTTGTAGTAGAATATTGTGTTGTAAAATAAGGAAAACTACTACAAATGAAATCTTGGTAACAGAGTATTCAAATCTGAAATACCAATTATGTGATTATTTTGATTAACCATAAATTAGATGTGTGGAAGAATAAATTAGAAAACCATAAGATTTGAACACATGACATTGGATGTATGTGGAGAAACCCTTTCAGGAAAAAAACCCCACCATTAAAGAGAGTACAAGTAATATTTAAAGTAAGAGTGCATAATCAAAAAACTTATCCCTTCAATCTAATAGAATTCTATTAGCACCTACGTACTTTTAAATAACCCATGAACCCTTTATCTAAATATATAGAGAAGAGTTGAGAGGAAACCGCAAGTGGATTCCTAAAACCATGACCACCTAAAACTATTGTATGGAAAAAACTGAATGCCCCATGTGACAAATCAATGCATCCATGAATAGAAAATGTAACTCCCAAGGATCTTTGACCATTCCATTTCATGGGCACACTCCCCCAACAATGAATCTCCAATATGAGACCATTAAAAATGTGGGACCTACTTGATATTGAAGTAAATGCTCCACTCTCTCCCCTAGTGCCTAGGAATGGGAAAGTGGTATTAAAGAGCTCTAATCAATTTGTAATTGGCATTGTCATAATCCACCTTCCTCCTTTAATGTTATTATAACTAATATTTCAAGCCAATCGAGAGAATAATAAAAAAATAATAATCTCTCAACTACATGGGTGTCCAAGTACATGTTCCAATGATGATGCAGGAGCATCCTAGGTTGCAGAGAAATCTTGCATCAACCAAAAATATTTACGTTCTTTTGTTTTTTCTCATTTTCAGTTTAGATCAGTCATTTGTAGTTTCATCATTTTGTACCGCATTTTGCTGCATATTCATATAAGAGCTCACGGAGCAGGACTTAGCATTTACATAGTTTCATCTACATCATATTCATATTTCAATTGATTTGGATTTGTTTCCTAGAAGTTATCACTATTAACACATCATCAACTTTCACATAACAGAGCATCCAGACAGTCAGTTGAAGGAGAAGGTTTGCAGAGCACTTTCGTGTGTTAGAAATGAAAGCACAACTACTTAATGGAAATCTGATTCAAGATGAATTTCAGCAATCTTTAAGTGTGCATTAACAATGGAGATTGTAACAAAACATAAAACCCACTACAGAAAAGATGTCAAACATGAAGAACTGAACACAATGACACAATGTTTACGTGGAGAAAACTCTTGCGGGTTAAAAACTCCACCAAGAAAGAGGCACAAGTTTGTATTAATTTGTAAAAGATCTGTACAATACATCAACTACACAACTCTCTCCACAAGTCTTCAATTCGACAGCATTCCGGCAGCACCTTGGAACCTAAAATCTATATTGCAGCAACAAATACATGGAAAATACTTATAGAAATGTTTTCAACTCCATTCTAGATGTTCACCTTCTCTCTCCTAAGATTCTCCAACCTGTAAACATTAACTACCATCTTACAAGCATCTTACACTTGTCCAAAAATAGCCATGCAAAGGTTGGGTGCCCAAGACTAAATCTAGCCTCTTACAACATCTTATGACGTGTCATAACTTTCATAGATTCCACAAAAGAGTATCTTTCCAAGATAGGAACCTTGGGCTAAATATAGCAAATATACAACTAACATATCCGTCATATGCGTCATAGAATCTCAGAATCTTATGACAACTTGCAGCTATCATAGATTCACTTACCAAACATTATGACAGTTGTCATACATGCCAAAAATAGTAGATTCTTCAAGGGAGCATGCCTACCCTCATTTACTTTGAGTTTTTACATTTGCCAACAGTAAAAGTCACTCCATAATTACCTTCAATTACTCCAAAATTACCCCTGCCAGTGAAACTAGTACATCTCCTCATGGATAATTATAAATTACATTAATAAATGGAATAAATACAATATTGGGATTTACAAGGTTAATGGCACCTTATCCCAACATTCTCCCACTTGACATTATACATTGTAAATCAACCCATAGGATATCAAATGAAAATAATCAGGCACTACAAACAAGGTCCATGGCCTCTCTGCATCATACGAACTTCTCTATGCTCACAGGCTTGGTCAATGAATCTGCAACATTCTCCTAAGTGTCTATCTTCTTCAGCTCAATCTCTCCATTTGCAACCAACTCTTGAACAAAGTGATACTTAACATCAACATGCTTAGTCCGAGCATGATACATGGGATTCTTGGCCAAACAAATAGCACTCTGACTATCACAACCAATTTGAATGATCCTGCAATCAAAACCAATACCTGTACATACTCTCCTCAACCAAACTGCCTCCTTAGAGACATGAGTAGTATCCATATACTCTCCTTTGATGGTGGACAAAGCAACTGTGGGCTGCCTCTTACTCATCCAACTCATTGCACCTCCAAATAGAGTAAACACATAGCTAGTAGTGGACTTTCGACTATCCAAGTCACCTGCTCAATTTGCATCAACAAAACCCTGAATGTCTAAAGATTTATCAGCACTATCAGTACCAAAATAAACCAAACAATGGTAAGGAGTACCTACAAGATATTTAAACACCCTCTTCACATAGTTCCAATGTTGTCTACCAGGGTTAGACATAAATCTTCTTAAAACTCCCACTGTTTGAGCAATATTGGGTCTAGTGCAAACCATTGCATACATCAAACTCCCTACAACACTAGCATATGGCACATGTCATCATCTTTAGTCTTTGGTCACATATCTAATGAAAGATTAGTACCAATGGGTAAAGGAACTCTAACTAGGTTACAGTCCTACAAACTAAACCTCTGCAAAATAGTATTCACATACTTACTTTATGACAACTAAAGCTTTCTATTAACTCTGTCCCTCCTAATCTCCATTCCCAAAATATTCCTTGTAGCACCAATATAATTCATCTCAAATGCACCTAAAAGTTGGTCTTTAAGCTCACCAATCATACCCTTAATATTGTTGAAAACCAACATATCATCAACATACAAAGCAATAACCAATATAGAATCATCAACATAATAAATGTAAACACAGTGATCCTCCTTGCTTCTAACAAAACCCAATTTCAAAACAAATGAGTCAGACTTTTGGTACCACATTCTGGGGGACTATTTCAGACCATAAAGAGACCTCTTTAACTTGCAAACTGAATGTTCTTTTCCTTTTACATCAAAACCTGTAGGTTGTTGCATATAAATTTTTTCTTCAAGATCTCCATGCAAGAACGTAGTCTTAACATCCATTTGCTCAATCGCCCAATCATAAGTTGTAGCAATGGATAAGAGAAATCTAATAGAAGCCAATTTAGCAATAGGAGAGAATATCTCACCAAAATCAACTCCCTCTCTCTGGGAGTAGCCCTTAGCTACTAGTCTAGCCTTGTACTTTTCCAATGACCTGTCTGCTCCAAACTTCTTCTTGAAGACCCACTTACAACCTACAGCCTTTCTTCCTTTGGGCAAACGAACAAGATCCTAGGCATTACAAGAGTCTAAATCCATCATCTCCTGCATGGCCAACTGCCAAGACTCACTATCATCTGCAGAAATAGCTTCCCTGTAGGATCTAGGTTCATCGTTAGTACTCAATAAATCATATACGCAACATAAATCTAGTGGGCTATACCTGTCAAATGGATTCCATTGTCTTGTGGATCTCCTCAAGGGTGGAGTAAGAGACTCTACTTATTCTTCTGCATGCTCATCTGCATGAACTTCTTCTGTCACAATAGATTCATCTTCATCAGAACTACTCGAATCTTCTTTTTCTTCTTCACCCCCCAATCCATCATTCTGTTCTTCCTGAGGTGCATCTTGCTGCCCTAAATCAAAGTGCACCTTCTTTACCTTTTCTTCTTTTTCTTTTGGTTTCTTAGGTTCATAAATAGTGCTAAGTTCCCTAAAAATAACATCTCTAGAAAAGATAATCTTGTAGGTTAGTGGATTCCAAAGCTTATAACCTTTCACATTGTCACCATATCTAATGAATGTACACTTTTCAACCTTTGGATCCAACTTAGATCATTTTTCCTTAGGCACATGAACAAAAGCCTCATAGCCAAAAACCCTTAAATGTGAAACAGAAGGTTTCTTACTTATCCACACTTAATAAGGTGTCGATTCAAGAGCCTTACAAGGAGATCTGTTAATCAAGTAGAAAACAGTACACATAGCCTTTGCTCAAAAGCATTTATCCAATTGTGTATCACTAAGCATACTTCTGGCTCATTTCATAATTGTTCAGTTCATCCTTTCTACAACACCATTCTGTTGTTGTGTATACAGAGTTGTCTTTTGTCTGATTATATCTGCATGCTTGCAAAACTCATCAAATTCCTTAGAGCAATATTCACCTCCATTCTCAGATATTAATATTTTTATCTTCAATCCCGGTTGGTTTTCAACTAAGACTTTAAAATCCTTAAACTTAGTGACAACTTCAGATTTGTGCTTCATAAAATAAATCCATGTAAATCTGGATACAACATCAATGAAGGTAACAAAATAATGAGGTTTTCCAATAGATTCATTATTCATAGGTCCAAACACAGCTGTATGAATAATTTCTAACTTCTCTTTTGCTCTATTGCCTCTTGAAGTAAATGATTTTCTATTTTGTTTACCAAACACACAATGCTCACAGAAATCAAAGTGCTCATCAAAATAAGAGAAACCATCCAATAATTCTTTATTCTTAATAGTTTTTAATACATTATTTCTTGTGTGGCCCAATCTGTGGTGCCACAACATACAAGTGTTTTCAAAAGCCTTAGAAACATAAGAGGAATTACAAACTATAGTGGCTTCAAGCTTAAACAAGTTCCTAAATCTCTTCCCTTTCGCTACCACCAAGTTCCCTCTCACCAATCTACAACCATGTTTGTCAAATGTCATATGCATTTCCAAATCATTCAACTTCAAAACTGAAATCATATTTCTAGCTAATCTAGGAACATGCAAAACACCAGGGAGGGTTTTAATCCTCCCATCACCGAAACATAACAATACCTTTCTTTTCCCGACAATCAGATATGAAGAGTTGTCACCAAGGTAGATATTACCTCCATCATATTCTTCATATGTGGAGAAACATTCCTTATGTAGAGTCATATGAAATGAGTGTCCTGAGTCAACCAACCAGTGATCATTAGAAACAACATTACATGCATAAAGTAAAACATCTTCACCTGCATTTGAGGACTTATCTGAAGCCTCTCCCACTATTTCTTGGGGTTTTTGCACTCCTTCTTCACATGTCCCCTTTTACCGTAGTTCCAACACTTAACTCTATTCTTCTTCACAGGAGTCTTAGAATGGCCCTTAGACTTGTCCTTAGTCCCTTTCTGATCTCCCTTTAGTCCTCTTTCCTTAGACCTTCCCCTGACACTGAGAGCATCCCCTGAACTATCTAAAGTCTTCTTCCTCAATTCTTGTGCCAGTAAAATTGCAACAAGAGCATCTAACTTCGGATCTGTGAGGTTAGTAGTGATAGCAAGGATAACGTTCTCCCAAGACTTAGGTAAAGAACAAAGAAGCAAGATACATTATCTTCCTCATCTACTTCAACATCTACTAATGCAAGCTAGCTCATCAACAAATTAAAAGAATTTAAATGCTCTGCATCTGACTCGCCCTCTTTCATTTTCAAGGAAAATAATTTTATTTTTAAGTAAAGTTTATTTACCATACTCTTGGCTTGATAGATCTCACCCAACCATTTCCACAACTTGTGTACAGTCTCTTCCTTTGCGACATTCAACATGACAGAATCTGACAGACACAAATGAATGGTTCCCCATGCCTTCTTATTCAGTTTTGCCTAGTCATCTGGAGAGACATCATTAGGTTTCTTCTCTTTTTGAATATTCAACCATTGGTTTATTTCTTCCAATAAATCTTCTATTTTCAACTTCCATAACTCATACCCTATTCCATTGAACTTCTCAATGTCCATTCAAGAGGTTGATGCAACAATGGATGCAGCCATAATAATAACACAAGATCTGCAAAGCAAACACAACCAAATTTCCCATTGTAGCTACAGCTTCCACACTACCACCCAAGAGTCAAAGCTGGCTAGACTTTGATACCAAATGTTAGAAATGAAAGCACAACTACTTAATGGAAATCTGATTCAAGATAAATTTCAACAATCTTTAAGTGTGCATTAACAATGGAGATTTTAACAAAACATAAAACACACTACAGAAAAGATGTCAAACATGAAGAATTCAACACAATTACATAGTGTTTACATGGAGAAAACCCTTGGGGGTTAAAAAATCCACTAGGAAAGAGGCACAAGTTTGTATTAATTTGTAAAAGATCTGTACAATACATCAACTTACAACTCTCTCCACAAGTCTTCAATCTGACAACATTCTGGCAGCACCTGAGAACCTAAAATTTGTATTGCACCAACAAATACATGGAAAATACTTATAGAAATGTTTTCCACTCCATTCTAGGAGTTCACGTTCTCTCTCCTAAGATTCTCCAACATGTAAACATTAACTACCATCTTACACTTGTCCAAAAATAGCCATGCAAATGTTGGGTGCCCAACACTAAATCTTACCTCTTACAACATCTTATGACATGTCATAACTGTCATAGATTCCACAAAAGAGTATCTTTCCAAGATAGGAACCTTGGGCTAAATATAGCAAATATACAACTAACATATCCATCATAGAATCTCATAATCTTATGACAACTTGCAGCTGTCATAGATTCACTTACCAAACATTATGATAGTTGTCATACATGTTAAAAATAGTATATTCCTCAAGGGAGCACGCCTACCCTCATTTACTTTGAGTTTTTACATTTGCCAATAGTAAAAGTCACTCCGTAATTACCTCCGGTTACTCCAAAATTACCCCTGCCAGTGAAACTAGTACATCTCCTCATGGATAATTATAAATTACATATAATAAATGGAATAAATACAATATTGGGATTTACAAGGTTAATGGCATCTTATCCCAACACAATGACTTACGGAGCCAAATGAAACATCCTACACAACACATAAGGACCAGATAGACCTTCCTTGTGGTCTGCACCAAGTTCCATTCATTTGGGGAGCAATACCATATGTTGAAGGCTGACCTACTTGTTTCTACACGTTACATCCTTCCTTCGAGTTTGTAACTTCTTGTGGCCGAAGTGGAGGATTTTATGAGCTTGAAGATGATATATATATACATCTACTAGATGCATTAGGGAGTCAATAGTTCTATGATATGATTTAGATAAGTTTGAGGAGTTAGATTCTTCTCGGGAAGGCACTTCAATGCCATAACTTGCATATCTGTTGTAGCCTGGAAAGTAGGCCTGTGAGCCCTTTGATTGTAGCCCACATGCTACTGGCATAAGAACATTGTAATTCTTTGATATTCTGAATATATGAATCTTCCATTGCATTCTATGATTGTGTTATTTTCATTGTGTTTACTCTAGCTGCATGGTTTGGACAGTTCATTTTGTGAACCCTCCAGCCATGACTGCACCAAAGGAAATTGGAGATGCAACATTATACATTAGGATTATAATTAAATATCACAATATCCTAACATACTAGTGAAATAGGGTCCATTTAGTCTCAAGAGGGTACAAGTGATCCAACATACATCTAGGGGCATTTGTATGGCAACTACATGGTTGAGTCTAGGAAATATCAAAAATATTTTTTTGGGCATTTTCTATTGTTACTAATTTTTTGTTCACACTAAAAACTAGTTTGACTTAAGCACAGTTGTTCAAAAGGAATAAAATAAAACTTTGGAGTTAAGCATTTATTCAACAGTTGATATCTTGACAGAAGAGAGATAGACTTCAGATGACAGGATAACCCATCAGTCTAATCAAGACTAATGAGTCATCATGACAAGAGAATCAGATGGTCAAGGTATCAGTCATTCAAGAAATACAGTTGTTTTAATAGTGTGTTATCTTTCAGGAGTTACAAGTTAGATTGATTATTCAATTAATCAGATTTGAAATAAAGAAAGAAAGATATTTGTATTGAACTGTTATTTCATGTCATGTTTTGAACATACATTCAATATCTGTTACTTTATCCTATGCATTGATTGAAAAAGAATCACACATACATCAAATGCATAAGATAAATTAACTGATCATGTTTAAAAGAAGTGTTCAAATGTGTCCCACACAAGTCATGGGAGTAACTAGACTGAGCAATTGCAGACATGCAAGCTATACATCTGGATGATAAAAGAAATGAAATGAACACATGATAAAAATAAACATCCATCAGTGCCTGAGCAAGAAGGTTGTTTTGTTGATTTCGGTCTTCAGTCTTTATCTTCAGCTCCTATCATCAGTTGAACCTACAAAAATTTTGGGGACAACCCTGTTAGCACTCCGGATGTTTAAAGTTATCATATGCTTTTATCAAGCAGATATATCTACTTACCATATCATGCATTGCATATGAAAGATCAGATCAGATAAGTTCTACAAATCGAAAAAATCATGAAGACGATAAATCAATACCATCAGGTATATTTTTTATTCTAACTTGTTTGTTCACTGTACAGGTATAGGAAAAGTAATGTTGCTGATTGAAGAAAAATAAACATGTGGATTAAATGTGGCTTCCACAAGGGTTTGAGCCCAACATGTTTCCTTTTTATTCTTTTGAAAAGGAGTATCAGAAAAAGATAGGATGCATCATTCCAAGCTACACTATGCATCATTTAATCAACTTGCAAAAAAGCTATGTCACCATGACGTTCATTATAGTTGATTGAAACAAATTAGATTAATTTAGAATGCCTGAATCAAGTTGGCAAAGTGTAGAAAATAGAATTAAAGCCATAGAAGGTATTTATCTCTTTCATATCATTATCAGAATACTTTGTTTCTGTCATGTTTTATGTCACATTTCACAAAATCAGACTTAAGAAATGATAGAGATATGAAGAAGTGATGGATAGTAGACTTGTGATCAAAGCAATCAAGGGCAGAAGAACATATATGCCAATCAGATCTCAATTGCATATTAAATAGAATGAATAGCTACAGGAGCCCCTCACTGTTATGCATATGATGTTCAAAGGAGAGAGTAAATGACATAATCAAACTGATGCATGTCTTTTTATTCATCAATCATATGAGTGTTTACATTGCAATCTGATGATGGAGTAAAAGATTGCAGAGTAATGCTTGCAGGAGATAGACAAGGGTTTCATCTGATGATATAATAAGCAAAATATCATGCTACAAGCATTCATAATAATCCAGTATGGCCAAGGAAAGTGCTACAGTTATGCCTCTGAAAAGACAAAATCACACATGTCCACCATCAATAGCATCTGATAAGCTAATTGACAAAGGCAATAAGATCAAGTAAATGCCAGTTTTTGACAGGTACAGGTATATACTAATGAAGGACAACCTAAAATTTAAAAGTGACAGTCATAGCATATAGATGACAGGAGGTCATGGCATATAGATACAGGAGGATGAATGAAATCTGGAGATGAATAGTTGTTCATGATCAAAACAATCAAGATACAAAGTTTATCATGGAGAGCATATGATAGGCAGCCACCAAGTGACATTTGAAATAGATACATCAAGAAGAGATCATCTAACTGATACAGTTATAAATGAAAGCATATCAAGATAAGATCAAAGGAATGCTACAGTCTCAAAATTGTATAGGTATATTCCATGTTCAAAAAGAAGATAAATGACATACTAAACATGCTACAGAAGGAGAAATGCATCTATAGGAGGTAAAACAATAAAGACTCGTGCTATGCCTCATATATATTACAGTAAGACTACTGAAAGAGATACAGATTATCATTATTCCTGATTGATATGATTATGACAAGCATTTACCTGGTTGAAGAACAAAAGAGGACAGGAATGAAGGATACATGCCATAGAATTTATGAGTGCTCAAGAATGGTGAAAAGGTATAACAAGATACAAATTTAGGGAAGTAGGTCTCAAAAATAGCAGATAACATATGCACAGAAATATAAGAGAAAACAATACATGCTGCTGCCCAAAATGGAGTGCCATATCTATCTTGACAAAATGGAGATGAGAAACCATGCTCACAAAGAAAAGAAAATGCCACAATGTTATAATGAAATTCAAATATGTGTGGACTGTTGGAGTGTCTTGAAACCCTAGCAACTCATTTCATGCATACAATCAAATGAGTTAAATACAGTGAAAGTTTCTCCCATAGCCGTGAACAGAAGGAGGAATTTTTGCCCTCATTTTTTAAAGAAACCCTCATTTTCATCAAAGCCTCAGTTTTATCTCATGAGCTCAGTGAAGGAAGAAGAGTTATAAAAAGGTCTTTTAGATTGGTCATAACATGAAGAGGAAAAATGAGAAATACCCATGTAGATTTATGGTGAAACCCTAGCATAATTTCTACATTTACAAAGAAACAATGATGCCATAATGTGTTTCTGGTATGGCCATGCCTGGAAACAATTTTTATAGTCAAAACCCTTGTTACAGAATGAAACCCTTCTTCATTTTTCACAGAAGACAGTCAAAAGAAGAGATATAGCATGTGTTTACAAGTCGCCATGCACAGGAAATGCTTTAGTATACATTTTTTTGAAGAAACCTTCATTCTGTATGTCAAAAAACCTTCAAATTTCATGATAGGAAGTTAAAGATATTCTATAGCAAGTGTCCATGACCACAACCATACAAAAAAGAAAAAGCATTCAAACTACCCATATGAAGAAAGGTCAAGACTCTTGTCTCCCTTTTATACAATAAAAGAAAGTATCTACAGTTCAGAGAGCCGAAGGCTTACCTTCAAAAGACGGAGGAAGACTATCATGGCCGTGGCCCTCCAAGGAAGGCTCTTATCTTTCCTTTCACTTTTTCTCACAGTTTACAAGAGGTTTTCAAACATAGGAAACAAGGTTATGTCAAGAGAAGGAGCAAGAAATACAGTAATGGCTGCGACCATTAAAAGAGAAGAAAGCTACAAAATGATGAAGGGAATGCTAGTTAAAGACAAGATATATAGCACTTACCACTTCTTGCCGCTCCTTAATGCAAGAAATCATGAAGTTCGATAGAGAAAGGCCGAGGGGGAAGCCATGAAATCCAGTTGAAACCCTAGTGCCATGGAGTTGCAGAGCGACGACTAGTGAGGAGGGTAAAATGAAAGTGAACTAAAGTTTAGGGTTCCATCATATTTTGTTCGAAGCTTCTTTGTTTTTGACTTCTTCAAATACATTATTACTATATCTAAAATGTTGACCAAGGTCAACAACAACCATAATGTAATCCCTAGTGATTATCATAAGGAGTGGCTGATAGGAGGGTATCTTGCATGTCAAAAGGTGGTTGGTAGTAATAAGGGTAAGACTTATGCCTTGTGAATTTCAAACAACCTTTTCTTTCCTTAGAGGTCGATTACCACATAATCAAATGATGCTCAAACCAGCACATGGTTGATATGCCTTGTCATGATTCCTCATAAAAACTAATTGCATGCAATGGCCGAATATGGTCAAAGTTGGTAATATTTATGCCTTGTGAATCATCATTTAAAAGTCAAAGAAAATAGATGTATAAGAGGCAAAATGGGATTACAAGGTGGTAGACAAGGAGTTGACAAGGTGACAGAGATAATTTTTGCATGAAAGAGTTATGAAAGGAGTATAATGTATTTGGCATCATTAATGCATATGGCAGAGTAGCAAGTTAATACATTTTGCATAATATATATGTGAGGCAGTAAGCTATTTTTGCATGGTGATTGGAGTTATAAGGCAGAGAAGAATATTTGTTTTCTTTTGAATCAAACATGGAGTTATAAGTGTAGTATAAAGTGCCTTATTTTTATGCATTTTGATCATGTATATGGAGAGATAAGGGTATTTTTTCCCTAAGGCATATTATCATGCAAGAGGGTATTTTCTCTCACAAGGAGCTATAAGGAGATTGTATTTGTCTCTTAAGTCCTAATTTTTGCTAGAATCATGCAAATTAGGCATATGTATTTGGAGTGATAAGGAGTTATATTTTTCATGCATGATTTTACAAACAAATTAATTGTAAATAAATAATAAAGTAATATTTTTCAAATTACTTTATTATTTTTCACAAATTGTAAAGTCAAATAAGTACAAGTTATAACCAATAATAGAGTAATTATTTTAATTACTTTATTATTTACTCACAATCAATTTTGCTAAGGCAAAATCATGCAAATTGATTAGTTGAGTTAACTAGGCCACCTAGGAGGTTTTTGCATGATTTGGGGAGTATTTTTAGGGTTCTTGGTCAACTTTTTGGTCAAGCATATGGAGAGGCCCAAATTAGAGCTTTTTTTGCTCAATTTGTGGCAGTTTGAACCCCTATTTTTGAGGATTTTTGAGGTTGCTCGTGGATCACTTTGGAGATTATTTTTAGAGGCAGTTAGTTGCAGTCCCATTTTTTGCATGCCTCTTATTGAGAGCAAAGCTATATATTGTAAAGCAAAACTTGTTTTTGCTAGTTCTTGTCTTTTTGCTCTTATACACTTTGAGAGAAGAAGGTTTTGTAGCTTAATTTTTTATAGTTTTATAGAGAGATCAACAGGTTACATGTTCCATTTTTGTCTCTTTTTTGTAATATTTTCCTTTATTCTTTGGAATCAAATAGTTACCCTTCCATTTAATGGTAATTGTTTGAAGTGATTTGATGAATTTTTACTGTGTTTAATTATTAAACCTTTAAAATTATTGTCTCACTTTTTGCTTGCAATATTAAGCAGAGTGTTATTGCAGGTCTTAGGTTGTGTTAATGAAAATAATCCTTTTGTGTTGTGAGAAATCTTTTTCCTTCATAGAAAGCCTATTTTCAAGCCTTAATACTTTTGTGATATTTATGCCAAGATTGGATTGTGTGAGTCAGACTTCTGAGTTGTATTGTGAACCAGATTGCATATTTTTACCCATATTAGGTGCATCACCAAATTTCACAATTTTCATTTCCTTATGGTTTCATTCTTCCCCTTTTCCAAAATAGAAAATTATACATTCCAATAAAATATTTTAAGGGAACCAGACCACAAACTGGAGGTCTAATTTCATTATAGGGCACCCACAACCTGAAATCAGTCCCATGTTACACGAAATTGCAGAGTTTTTACAACCTTGCATACGGGTGCAATTCCTAGTGATAATATCTATATTTCCATAATTTACATTTTGGAGGCCTTTAGATGAGAATTGGCTCTCAATACTTTACTTAGTTTCTTAGGAGGGGTGTCATAGGTTTCCCTCCAATCAACCCAAACTAGGTCTCTTGGAGATCTTTCCAATGCATCCAATTAGTTTAGTTTTCACCTAATCGGCTAAGAGTTATTACCCCACCAAGTTGGGGTACCAGAATCAAATAGTTTCTTAGTACATTTTTTATTTTTTAACTGATATTTCCTCATCTAACTATCCATTTCAATATTCTAAGGACACAGGTATGGTGACTCAATGGTTTTTTATGGGAGCCATGATTTACTTTTTTTAGTAAGTTTTATAGAGTTTCATTTAAAAATGTATAAATAGGCTGAATTCAAAGCCATGTAGTAGAGTAACAAACATGCATCTTTTCCATAGAATTTATCAAATTTGTATGAGCTCTCAACTTTGAATAGAAACTATCTTATTTAGCTTAAAAAATTATTGTTTCATATTTTCTTATTTTTTTAATAGCCAGTTACAATACATTCAGTCCCTCACTACTATATTGTCCTCTAAATTCACAACAAAATTTAGATCATTATGTGTACTACCTATATCAACAAACACTATCACCTTCAACTTATTGATATAACCAACCACTTTGAGTATTTGTGGTGGGGTTATACCATTCAATTCATGTAAGGATATAGTAGGACTTTATTCCATCTCATAAATTATATGCTCAAGTTTTCATTTGCTTCCTTTGTACCTATTTCTCATCTTCCACAAGATCATTCTCAATAATCATTAGTCTTTCCTTTCTATTGGCACACTTATGACCTCTAGACCATTTGCTATCACAATTCCAACATAAACCTTTCTCTCTTTTCTCCACCTCCTATTGAAGAGAGATTAGTAATTTTCCTTGGGTTAAAAGAGTTGAATATATTTTTGTTAATGCGACTAGTCACATTTCTATCTCTCCATCTGATTTTTTGACCTTACATAAATCTTTTGTTAGTAGAGTTCCATTGCTCAATGTGCAATGCTTGGTGCATAGATTTCTTAACTATACAAGGTTCCAATAGATGAAAATTATGCTTAATTTAGTCATTAAATTCATTAATATATATTTACAACCTTTGATAGGGTGTCAAATCTTGAGTGTAGATTCCCAATATCATATGATCAACATTATATCTAGCTACGAATCCTATTTGTTTCACATTTGTCAATTGGGTGAAATAGCTTCCCTTCCAAGGTTGTTCATAATAGGTTGCTACTTTATTAGGAATTTTTTTTTCAAATAATCACCTACCCTTTCTTGTCATCCATCATCCATTGGTACAATTGATAAGTTTTAGATTCTAAATGTGGTGAGGCTATGTCAAATATTGTATTCTTTGGTAAATTGTGAAGCTTACGATATTTCTCCATGAGGCATTCAATGAAGTTACATCCATACCATCAAACTTGTAAATGTATATTTTTGGTAGGTTCAATTTTGAAACCTTGGAGAAGTTGACCTATCCCTTGGTTTGGTTTGTTGGGGTTGTGCCTCCCAATGTAGTTCAATTGGGGTTTCATTTCAAACAATAGTTCATGTTTAAATATTTCCAAACCTCATGTAAAATTGTTGCAAATGGAGAAAATAATTATTCATGATAAAAATTACCAATGTTTCACATTTTGATAGAATTTTTCCCTTGATTGGTAATAAGGAGAGTCATTGGACATATTGGTTGTAGAAAACTTATCTAATCCAAAAGACGACATAAATTATGGTGTAGTTGTTTTCCAAACTCTAGAATTTTATTCTGTAGGGAAAGGAAGTACCCAATGTGAGTGGTAACCATAAAAATTTAAAGCATGAGCTATAACTAAATTTGGTGTTCCTCCTTTAACCAAATGTTGACCACTGAATTACATAATGTATTTTTCTTCCAATATAAAACTATAAAAAATATAACCTATCTTATTTTTCATGAGAGTTCTAAAAATTTAAACAAATCCAAAACATTCAAAAAATTACATCTTATTAAGAAAAATTATGAAAAACATTAAAATCACAATAACTCAATCACAAATGATCACATGAACTTCAAATTTGGAATGAAACTTTCTTGCATAAATTCCCAAATTTTACTTAAAAATCACTTAAAAATTTGTAATAGGTTGTGAGATGGAAAAAAATCTTGGCCCAAATCATTGCTCTACTACAACTTGTTAGGATATTTCTTTAAAATAAAGGAAAAAATAAGCAAATATCAAACCATTTCAAATGGGTGACCTCTAAATTTCATTATATAATGAAATGAATTGAATTATACAACTTATGATGATTTAGGAGAGCCTTACTCTTCCTTATTTATAGAGATAATTAGGTAGGGTCATACCCCTTCATCCTAATTAGGTTAGCTAGAGGAAATAACTAGAACTACTAAATGAAAATATTAAGGTCAAGCATACCACAAGTGCTTAACCTAATTATTACTTAGGAAGATAGAATATTGAGGGCATAACATACAAACTTACTTCTAGTCATGAATCTAGAATAGAGATAAAAAGAAGGTATTCTAAATTGGGAATAATCATCAAAGGTTGATTCAAAATTAGTTCTTGAACAATGGATGGCTAGAGATTATGAGCTAGTGGGAATGTAATGCACAAGTGTGCACAATGCACCTAGGCTCAGTACTATAAATGTTCTCGCACTAGATAAATCAACCTAACTATCATTTATATGGACATCCAGGCACAAGTTCACACCAAAGAAGAAGCAACAAAGTTTAAATAAGGAAAATCTAGTCAAAAGTACAAAATAGTTTAGAAATGGGTATCAGTTTTAAGACGTACTCCTTACAAAAGTTTTTGAATTTGCATAACTAATTCATGGTTTGATGGAAAATACAACCCTAAAGAGTATTGTGTAACCATGAAAAGTGCTTTTTTGGAAGAGCAAGAGCACCTCATGATTGTGCCCTACACTTTTTGGGAAGATCCCAATATAGTGGTGAATGACATATTGGTTGAAGTTTAAAGGCTAGACTAGTTGATGCAAGAGCATATGGGTTCATGAGTGATCTTGAATCACCAAAATTTTTGTTTTTCTAAGTTTTTGTTGTTCTTTTGTTGTTGTGTTGCAGTGGTTTTACCTAGGAGAAAATTTTCATTAATTTTGGCTAAGTTAAGTGCATTTTAGGCCAAGGTTTACACTTTTGATTGATAGCTTTCACAGTTCACGAACTACTTGGTTCACTAACATCAATTTGTACCGATGCCTTTTTGTTGATTGACTACTTCGAGGAATACTTCTTTGTTATCAATGAAGAAAGAAGTTTGGAAACTTGGTTTTCTACCGTCACGCCTTTGTATCGCCCAAAAGAAAGGTTCACGAACCCTTTGGTTTGCCAATGGTTCATACTGCAAAAAAATGTTTTACAAAGGGAGTTCAAAGTTTCTCAAACCACGTGTGTTAGTGTTTTGGGTAAATTCATGTGGTCAAACATGTCATTATTGTATTTCTTCACGTTCCTTTAGTTTTTTGCATGTGCATGTTTATTGGTCTGGCTCAACTTCGTGAGGTTGCAAGATGTGAAAATGTGTCACACTCACATAGTGTCTTAAACACATTATTAGTAGATGAGTCCTTTCCACTTGGTGGTGTCATATTACATCGCAAAAATCCTCTATTTCGTAAGCTTCATAAAGTGCCTTTGGGAAGCATTTGTGAAATGCGATGTCCAAGGTTTTTGGACCTACCGGCATTGACATGTGGTATTATCTAATTGCATTGCATGATTTACATCTTTCACAAGTTTCATAAAGTGTTTGTGGGGAGTGATTGCAATGTACGATATGCGATGAAAGTTAAGTTCATCTTCACTAGGATACATTGTAAGGTGGATGTGACATCTAATGTTTTAGTTGGAGATACTTGACTATTCAGTTTTCTTAACTAGAATGTGCAACCATCCAACTTCCACCAAGGATGTTTAAAAGGGGATATGCATTGTTAATCAGGATTACAAATTTTTTATAGAAAAAAATTTGGCATTCGTTTGTTGGTTCAAAGATTGTAACTTGATTAAGAAATTGTACTCTTGTAAATTGTTTGTACCGTTGCATATATAATAAATTTGTTCCTATTGAATTTGAAAATTGTGATTGTTGTTGATTTGTTTCTCATCCTGATTGTTTGATAAGGAACTCAGGGTTTGTCTTGCACCAAGTGGTATCAAAGCAGGTTTCCTGTTAAGACTGTGGGTGTGTAGAAGAGAGGATTCTGGAAATTTGTTGTGGGTAGAGAAGAGAGAGTGTAGAGTTGCAACTGTAGAGAATCTGAAGAAGACATGGCATAGAGAGGGTGTGGTAGAAGAAGAGTTCCATGGGGTGGTAATGTGGCAATCGTGGGATGTTGAGAGGAATAAAAACATGATTAGATGCTATGGAGATGACACAGTGTAGAGGAGTACATGTTGAAGATGTGAGTGAAGATGAAGAAGTAGAGATCAAAGATGATGATGCAAATGAAGAGGGAGACAAACCAGGAAGGAGATTTTTGAGAGCCATGTCCAAAATAAATAGTAAGCCTCGTTTGGATCCTCTAAATTATAATGGTAGTTTGAATCCAAAAGAATTGATTGAATGGATATCAGACTCAGATGGCTAAGTATTTTGATTTTGAATCAATTGAAGACCCCAAGATGGTGAAATTTGCCTGCATGAAGTTGAAGGGTCATGCCTCCCTATGGTGGGAACGTGTTTAGATAGAAAGACAGAGAAAAGGTAAGGATAAAATTAAATCTTGGGAAAGAATGGTAACTAAATTGAAGGCTAAGTTTTTACTAGTAGATTATCATATTAGTTTGTTCAAGAAATTATAGAATCTGAAGCAAAAGGAGAAAAATGTACAAGAATATATTGAGGAATTTTATAGATTGAATATTCATATTGGCCATGTAGATGATGATGCTAAAAAAATTGCAAGATATATCAATGGTTACATTATTCAATTCAAGATAAAATAAGCATGGTGCGAATCACAAGTGTTGAGGAAGCCTACCAATATTCCTTGAAGGCTGAAGAAAAACTTGCAAGAAAACAAAACAATCCCAGAGGTAAAGGCAAATTTTCACATGGAAGAGGACAGTCTAGTGGTGGAAGAGGATACCAAAGTAAACAAGGAGAGGCTAGTTCATCGCAGACAAATACCTAGGAAAATAAAGGAAGAGGAGATTACTCACAAGGAAGAGGAGATTATTCTAGAGGTAGAGGATCATTTGGAAGTAGAGGAAGAGGATTCAGTGGTACTTGTTTCTAGTGTGGAGAAATTGGACATAGGGCATTTGAATGTCCTCAAATACAATAGAGTAGTGGGAAAAGAAAGGAGGCAAGGGTGAATGTGGAAAAAGCCGATAATGAAAGTGTGGCTTCACCAAAGTGTGGAGAAGAACCTGAGGATGGAGAATCCTTGATGTTGAGGAAGATTTTTTTGAATCTGAAGAAAGATAAACCTAAACCAGTTCAAAGGAGAATTTTGTTTTGAACCAGATGTAAGTCAAATGGTAAATGTTGCAAAGTGATATTGAATAGTGGCAGTATAGATAATATATTATCTAAAGAGATGATAAACAAACTAAAGCTAAAAAGGACAAAGCATCCTAGTCCATACTGAGTTTCTTGGTTGCAAAAGGAACATCAATTGGTGGTAAGTGAACAATGTCTTGTAAGATTTTAAATTGGTAGTTATAAGGATGAAATTATGTGTGATGTAATACCGATGGATGCATGGCATATCTTGTTGGGTAGACCATGGTAGTTTGATAGACAAGTTGTTCATGATGGAAGAACAAATACATATAGGATAAAGAAGGATGGTAAAGAGTATACCTTGAATCCATTGAAGGATAAGGAGGACAAAGTGGACAATAGTCTAAAAGTTTGTTTAATTTCTAGAAAGCAATTCTTGAAAGAGTTGAAGAAAGAGGGAGCATATTATGCATTTATACCCAAGCCTGCAGTAGCCATGACAATAGAGAAACAAGAAGAACTACCCAAAGAAATTCAAAAAATTCTAGAAGAATATGCAAATATAATGATGGAGTTGTCAAATGGACTTCCACCTATGAAAGACATTATCTATTGTATGGATTTGATACCTAGTGTGATTTTTTGTAACAAAGAACCATATAGAATGATGCCTATGGAGAATGAGGTGATAAATAGGCAAGTAAAAGAGTTTTTGGATAAGGGGCTGATCAGGGAAAGTCTTAGTCCATGCACTATACCAGTAGTGTTGACATCGAAGAAGGATGGAGAATGTAATTTGTGTACAGATTCAAGAGCCATAAATAAGATAACCATCTAGTATAGGTTTTCAATACCACGAATGGATGATATAATGGATTGCCTAAGTGAAGCCAAGTATTTCAAGAAAATTGATTTAAAGAGTGGGTGCCATCAAATAAGGATAAGAGAAGGGGATGAGTGGAAGACTATGTTCAAAACCAAAGATGGATTGAATAAATGGTTGGTGATGCCGTATGGACTGATAAATGCACCCAACACTTTCATGAGATTGATGAACTAAGTGTTGAAGTCTTTTCTTGGTAAGTTTGTCATTGTGTATCTTGATGATATTCTGATTTTTAGTAAGACAAAGGAAGAGCATTTGTTGCATGTTAGGGCAATATTACATAGATTGAAAGAGGAGAAATTGTTAGTAAATTTGAAGAAATGTAGTTTTATGAAAGAAAAATTGGTATATTTGGTGTTTGTTATTTCCAGTGATGGTTTGAAAATGGATCTGGAAAAGGTCAAGGTGATTGTGGATTGGCCTTCACCTCAAAGTATGTTTGAAGCTAGAAGTTTTCATGGCTTTGCAAGCTTCTATAGGAAGTTCATCTATAATTTCAATAGGATTTGTGCACCTATTACTGAAATGATGAAGGGTAAAAGGAAAGAATTTGTTTGGATAGCTACAACAGAGATAAGTTTTAAATTGTTGAAGACAAAAGTGACTGAACATCTAGTGTTGGCACCTCTCGATTTTGGAAAAGTTTTTCAAGTTGACTACGATGCAAGTGGGATAGCGATTGGAGGACTCTTAAGTCAAGAAGGAAGACAAATTGCATACTTCAATGAGAAGTTGAATGAAACAAAAAGTTAATATTTTGCATATGATCAAGAATTCTATGCAATTGTATAGACACTCAAGAAGTGGAGACAGTATTTGCTACCAAAGGAGTTTGTATTGTATATTGATCATCATGCTTTGCAGTTCATAAACAACTAGGGTAAGTAGAATCAAAGACACTTCAAATGGGTTGACTTTCTATAGATTTATTGTTTTGTTTGAAACATAGGAGTGGAATGTCTAACCAAGTAGCTAATGCATTGAGTAGATGTTTGTTGTTGGATGAATTGAGAGTGAATGTAGTTGTTTTTTATTCTATACGATAATTATATGAAGAGGATGTTGATTTCAAAGAGGCATGGGCCACTTGTATGAATCCAGTAGAGAAGGACAGAATGCCATGGCTGGAGTATTTCATTCAGGAGGGTTTGATGTTCAAAGGCAAAAGACCGTGCATACCTCAAGGGTCAATGTGGGATAATTTGATGAAATAAAAGCAAAGTGGTGGATTGAGTAGACACTTTGTTGTTGATAAAACATTGGCACTATTGAATGAAGGTTATTTTTGGCCTAGTATGGATACAGATGTAAAGGAATTGGTGCAAGGTTGCAAATTTTACCAACATGCTAAGGGAGTGAGGTAGAATATGGGTTTGTATCAACCATTGTCTATACTGGAGAGACCGTGGGAACACATAAGTATAGATTTTGTTTTAGAATTGCCTCAGACACATTCTATTTTTTTGTTTTTGATAGATTTTTTAAAATGGTTCATTTTATTCCATATCAAAAGAGTAATGATGCTTCCCACATAGCTACATTATTTTTCAAGGAGGTAGTTAGGCTACATGGTTTGCCTAAGAGTATTGTTTCAGATCATGATGTGAAGTTTGTTGGCCATTTTTGGCATACCTTTTGGAATAAATTGGGTACACAATTGGGTTTTAGTTCAGCATACCATCCTCATACTAATGGTCAAACCAAAGTTGTCAATAGAAGTTTGGATAATTTATTGATATGTTTGGCAGGTGATAAACCAAACCATTGGGACTTGATATTGGTTCAGACAAAGTTTGCTTATAATAATTCAGTTAATAGGAGTGTAGGGAAAAGTCCTTTTCATATTGTCTATGGGTATAGCTCAAGAGGTGTTGATAAGTTGAGGGATAATATTGATTTGCATAGGAAGAGTGCAGTAGCTGAAGATTTTGCTAAGTGCATTTATGATTTTGATAAACTTTGGAGAAGAGTGCCACCAGATACAAAGAGCATGTTGATATACACAGGAGAGAGCAGAAGTTTCAGGTTAGTGATTTGGTATTGGCACATCTATGGACAGAGAGGTTCCCATGGGGAACATATAATAAATTGAAATGGAAAAAGATAGGGCTGTATAAGGTGTTGAGATAGTTTTCATCCAATGCTTATGAGATTAAACTTCCAACAAGTATTGATATTTTTCCCATCTTCAATGTTGTAGATTTGTACAAATATTATGAAGGAGAGTCAAGTACATAAGGGAATTCAAATTTAGATTTTGGATTCATCAATTGCCTAAGAATAAATTTGAATACGTAGATAGGGTGATTGATTCCTAAGTGGCCAAAAGAACAAGGGGAAGGGAATACATGGAGTATCTTGTCCACTGGAAGGATAGGCCAGTAGATGAAGCCTCGATGCAAGCTTCAAAATTGGTTGAGTATGGGCTACCCATTCTAGGCTTACCTAAATGTTCATGAGTTTTAGCCTAATGGAACATTTCAGTTACCTAATGTGTTTGATGCAGGAGCATTCGGGTTCATGAGTGATCCTGCATCGCCAAAAAAAATATTTTTCTAATTTTTTGTTGTTCTTTTGTTGTTGTGTTGTAGTGGGTTTACCTGGGAAAAAATTTCCATGAATTTTGGATAAGTTAAGTGCATTTTAGTCCATGTTTTACACTTCTGATTGGCATCTTTCATAGTTCACGAACTTCTTGGTTCATTGACATCAGTTTGCATTGATGTCTTTTCATCAATTAACTAGTTTGAGGAATACTTCTTTGTTATTGGCAAAGAAAGAAGTTTGGAAACTTGGTTTTCTTCCATCAAGCCTCTGTATCACCCAAAATGAAGGTTCATGAACCATTTAGTTCATCGATGGTTCATACTACCAACAAATATTTTTCAAACTGCATGTGTTAGTGTTTTGGGTGAATCCATGTGGTCACACATGTCATTATTTTATTGCTTTGCATTCCTTCATTTTTTCGCATGCACATGTTTATTAGTCCGACATGATGGAACCATATAAAAATTTTCATAGTTTTGGTATTTTTGTACTCAGGCTTATGTCATTAGGTTGGAAAATTTCCAGATTTAGGATTCTTTACAGACCAAAGGAATTAATAAACCCTAAACCCCCATGCCAAAGTTAAATGTAAGGGTCACATTTGTTATATTTCTTCAATGACCGCTTGTCTCCTATTACCAGGTGATTTAGTTGCTTCCTTATGTCCCCTTGAACGTCATTTGACCGGCCCTTCACCATATGATTACCTTTTCTAGCTTGTGCCCAGAAAAGCATTATTTTAAAAAAGGAAGTCGACCCATTGGCCCCCTCTTTCCTAGAAGGTAAAATGTATTTCTAAAAATATATATGGCAAGGTCCAGTCCTACTAACTCTTTTTTTGACAAGTGGCAATAGTGGATTCGTATCCGCCATTCTGCCAGCAATAAGATATTGATAGAGTTGGCATTTGTGGAACTATGGAAAGAGTGACAGTTGGTCAGTAACTATCAAGGAAGGAAGAATGGTGGGCTCCAGACAATATAAAATATTTTTTTTGTATTTTTGTCATTTCGCCATGCTTCACCAAAGAGTCTCTCTGAGGACTGTGAAAAGGTGGAAGTTTGACATGTGGTTGCTGTGTATGCAAGGAAAGAACTAGCTGGAGAGGGGCATGTTTTGATATTTTGGTTTTCATTCTTCCACCATTCCACTGGTCTATTAATCAGTGTGCCTTGCCGAATCGTGGAATGACAGAATCTTGACACATGGCTCTCTGAGGGACAAGACTAGTGCATTAAAAATCAAGGACCTGACGTGGCATAGTCCTATGGGATGTGGCCACTTGATGGAGAGTTGTCCTATTCATGTGCAGATGATCTAACGGTCATCCGCCATTCTGTCAAGATCATATCTCCGACCATATCCTTTGAGTGCAGAATTGTGGATGCTGTCTTAACTATGATGCAAAGAGGATATTTTCTCAAGATCGTGGTTAGGAGAGCTATCCAAGTGGCAAGTCATCATTGGGAAAAGCAAGCAATACTCTCCTACTACGTAAAAGGCTAAATCGACGTTGTTGGGTCAAGCCATCTTAGATCGTGATCAACGACCAAAATTCAAATGTGTGACAAAGGAATGAGTTGGCGCTAGATTTAATGATGCTTCATTGCAAGCATTAATTGTTTAGGTGTGTGCAGAGTCCCCATCACCGCCACTATGAAGGAATTAATTAACAGAAAGATTTGGCTTATGCAGGCTCAACCTTTGGAAATATGTGCTTCTACCAAGAATGACACTTCATCTGTTGTGTGATGAAATTTGACATGATGATAGTGCTAAATTGAGGAAATCAAGACACATGACCTGGCATTTTCAATGTCAGAAGTGATGTTTTCAGTTATGCAGAATTATGAGATCTAATTTTTCTGTTCATTTATGATAATCTTCAAAAGATTTCCATTTATGACAAGAATGCTTCGAAATGACTGGAATTAATTAGACCAAAGATGTGCAGATGTATGCTTACATCTTGGAATTTCTATAAATAGACAAGTGCTGGTATTACCCCTTATACTGTTTAAACGTGCTGACAATATGGCTCTCCCCTACTCCTGTGTGTTTTATTTGCTCCCCTGTTCTATCAGATTCTCTTCCTTGTTCTCATGGCTATTAACTTGTCCTTATAGAATTAGGAGACTTGGAGTTTTTCCCTTTGGAATAGGTGGTGCAAGCAAAATTTGGGAGTGATAGCAATATGTTATAAATCTCTGTGATCTTTTCTTCTTCCTATCATTTCATCCAAATTTGGATCGTGGATTCTAATTTCTAGAATCCTATCATTCCTTATGTCTGTGATTTGGTAGATTAGAATCAAGTGCAGAGGGAAATCATTTCTCTCTCTGCCTTTATCCCTCTTCTACTTTTCCTAACAAAGCATCAACTTCAGTAGTAGGGATGTTTCCTCTTTGGATGTAGCTTATGAAGATAGAGTGCTCCCATTTTGTGTTGTTGCCCCCTCTGTTGGATGGATGGTGTTGCCACATCTAGCCTGATGTGATTTCATCTGGTTTTTGTCTGGATGAGTTGGTTGGTAACCACTGAAGTATGAAAGAGGAATTACATCCTTGCAAATGAAAATGGGTATAAAGTGAAGAACTTCAGTTAATGGGGTTTTCTTCTGATATTGATGCTTGCAGTTGTTCCTAATTAAGGTGGATAAGCTAGGCAGTGAATGCCCCTATTGAACAAATAGGTGGCATATGATGGGTATGTGAACTCTAATAACATCTAGCAAATAGTCCCCCATCAACATCACGACCTGTTTTCCCTGCCTAAATTGAGAGGACATGCAGTTTTACGGGTACCTCAGCATATATCATGGAAACTGGGCATACAGTTGTGAAACGGTTATACTGGCTTCCTCTCGTGGCTTCATCTTTTGGTTACTCAAATTTGTAACTTCTTTTGTCTTGTATCTTGAAGCTTGTCTACTCCCTTATCTTTATAAAAGGGAATTCAGGGCTTGTGAAAATTATTGGTTTGAGGTCATGTCTCTAGACTTAGTCTGAAATATGGGACCAATCTGGTTAAGGAGGAGTTGTAAATAGTTTATTTTTCTATAATAAAATCAGTCGTCCATTTCCAAGTTTTCATTTTGAGTTTTAAGATATCTTTATAGAGCTACAAAGGTTGTGTTATAATTTACTTTACAAATCCTATTGAGTCTTGAAGTGTACTGTCTCCTACTTCATGTATATAGTTCTACATTTATGAATATATATTTGATTAAGGATCATATTTATTCATCATCATAGTCTTTCCTGTGTTTGTGTATTTTTCTTGTGGCATTTACTCAAGTAGTAAAATAATTAGCTGCAAGCGGATATAGAATGTAGTATTGGTTTACAGGGATAACTAAGTATGGTTAAATTTGAGACTAGTAAAGTGTTTTAATGTATGGCATTACTATATCTTTACAGTAAACTAAGTTTTATTACATCATAGTTCTTTAATGTTTCTATAAGTTTCTTGACTCTATGGTCCTCGGATAGGCATTGGTCTGTTCATGAATATTATGCTACACTTACATCCCTTTAATCATCCTCATCATTTTCTAACGGAATCAACACATTTTCCCTTCCAGTAGTAGGTTTTAAAAGTAAAGTTTATTTTACATGTTCCTATACAAAGAAAATGATTAAATCTTAAGAATATAGCCCATCTATTTACTTATCATACATTCTTTAAGCAATTTAGAAGGAACATATCTGTTATTGGAACAGTGTTATTGAGCAAGTATCTTAGGGATCCCTCGTCCAGTTGAATAGAACACTATTTTTCCCAAAAGGGAAAGATCCAAAATAGGAACACCCTCCTTGGTTTCACAGAGCCTAAAGTGCAAAGGAAAGAGGGATTGAAAACCCCAATTTCCTATTCATTGGCCAATCCCTCGAGGTAGATAAGTTATTGGAAATGGCTATTCTATAGATCCGTTTTCCTTGAGATCAGGTTGGGAATTTAAAACAACCAACGTGACACAAATTCGTGAGGTTGCATGGTATTGACATGTGTCACACTCCCATAGAGTCTCAAACACTTTGTTGGTAAATGAGTCCTTTTCACTTGGTCTCATCTTATTGCATCAAAGAAATCGTCTATTTCACAAGCTTCGTAAAGTGCCTTTGGGAAGCGTTTGTAAAATGCGATGTCCAAGGTTTGTGGACCTAACAGTGTTGACATGTGGCATTATCTTATTGCATCACATGATTTACATATTTCACAAGTTTCATAAAATGTTTATGGGGAGTGACTATGATGTACGATGTGTGATGAAAGTTAAGTTTGTCTTTGTTGGGATACATAGTAAAGTGGATGTGACATCAAATGTTTTAGTTGGAGATACCTGATTATTTAGTTTTCTTAATTGGAATGTGCAACCATCCAACTTCCACTAGGGAAGTTTAAAAGGGGATTGTTAATAGGGGTTAGACATTTTTGACAAAAAAATTTTGGCATTGGTTTGCTAGTTTGAAGATTGTAACTTGATTCAGAAATTGTACTCATGTAAATTGTTTGCACCACTACAAATAAATAAATTTGTTCCTGTTGAATTTAGATATTGTGATTGTTGTTCATTTGCTTCTCATCATAATTGTATGATAAGGCACTCAGGGTTTGTCTTGCACCACCAGCTTTATAGAGGCTTTCAAATGTAGATTTATTGAAGTTGGAAAATCATACACATTGGATTATAATGGAGTAGCCTCTATATGATTGCATGTCTTCATGTGTGAAGGTGTTTGGGGTACAATAGTGGAGAATTGTGATAGAAAACTATAGGTATATAAGTTCACACATACACTTTTAGGGTTTGCACTTGTTTGGTATCTAAAAAAAGAGTACTACGAGGAGATTTCTGCATGGGAGATACTTTCTATCAACTTCCAACACATTTTCAACGTCCATGAATTGAATACCAGAGTGGGATGGCTCCTCAAAAGTATACATACTACCTTATTTTCTTAACAACCAAAGATGTTAATGGCAATGTGTATAATGTTTGGAGAAGATGATTTGTGCATTGAGAAATATATGGAAGGATATATAGAGGACATAAAATGCATCAAGCAATATTAGAAAGGCAAGGAAGTTGCATAAGATGAAACAAATGTTGAAGCATATTTGTTTCACAACCTAGATATTAAGACTAGTGAAGGAGAATGCCTTGTTGCTAACTCCAAAGACCTAACATCTTGCTATATTGATCCCTTGAAAACATTGTAAGTCAATATTTTTTTAGAATAGGAACCAAAGATGGAGACTATAGGGGATTACTAAGGAGATGAACAATTAGCATGTGTGGTTGATGTATTTTGTGAATATAAAGATTTGTTCCCTGGAGGCTATCAAGAGATGACAAGATTACACCGTTCTCTTGTGCAGATGTAGATTAGATTGAAACTGGGATCCAAGCTAACTAAGAAGTGACCATATTACCTAATCCTAATCTAAAGAGTAGATAGACAAGATGTTGCAAGAAACCATCATATTCCTAGTTGATAATTCAAAGTAGGTGAGCCCAATGGTCATTGCTATTAAGAAGGATAGTAGAAATTGAATCCATGTGGACTATCATGTGATAAATGAAGAAAGTATCACTAAGTCATGTTTTATGCCATTCATAAAAGAAATTTTAGAAGGTGTTGCAAGGAGCAATGTCTACAGTTTCATTGATGGCTTCTCTAAATACCATTAGGTGCACATTGAAGCAAAAGATAAGGTACAGACTACATTTTCAATATAACAGGGAAAATTTGTGTATAATTTCATTCCATTTGGATTAAATAATGCACCAATGGTGTTCTCAAGTTTGTCATTAGTGAATTTAAGGAATCTATTCATCAATTTTTACAAGTTTACCTAAATGACTAGATTGTCTATGGAATGGTTAAAATCATTACATTGACTCACTCTGCCTAATGTTTGAAAGATGTAGCTAGATAAGCATTGCGCTAAATTTAAATAAGTGCACATTCATGGCTTCCTTTGTCAATATTTTAGGGAACATTATATACAAGGAAAGGATACTAGTTAATCTAACCAATGTCATAGTTATCCTTTAGCTAGAAGCATCAAAAATACCACCAAAGTTCATGCTTTTCTTGGGCACACTATTACAAAAAGTTCATCAAGGATTATGCACGCATTTCAACACCATTGGAGGATATTTTTCTCAAATATGATTCATTCTACTAGATAATACAACCCATATAATATTTTGATACATTGAACCAAAAGTTGGCATCTATGCCCATATTACAGTTTCCAAACTAGGACACTCTATTCCATGTTCATGTAGACGTGTTGGGTATGACCATTAGGGTAGTACTTGTATAGGGAAATGTGGATCACTCAATCTATTTTTCTAGTTCGAAGCTAATATTTATGGAGTGCAATTATATAAGAACTAAGTGAAATTCTTTATCCATAGTGTATGCATTACAAAATTTACATAGTTCTTGTTGGCCACTCCCTTTGTGTTCTATATAGATAACTAGACACTCAATTACTTGGCACACAAGCTAGTATTTCATCATTGGATATGTCATTGGTTGATCTTATTCTAGAAGTTTGATTTCAAGATTGTAGTACACCTTGGAAAGCATCATGTTTGTCCAAATCATCTTTCATAGAGATATAGGATAAAAGGGGGCAACCCCTATTGAGGATGGTTTACCTAAAACACAACTCTTCTAGATTGATGTAATTTTGGATATACTAGAAGATTTTGTTTAATTTCTCAACTTAGGATAGGCACCATGAATCTATACTATAGCATAGAAGAGATATTTGGTTGTGCACATAACACTCTATCAATTGATCAATGAACAATTATACAAGATGGGTATGGATGAAGTACTCCACATGTGCATTATTCCACTTCATGAGTGCAAGGTAGTTCTATGTAAATGTGATGAAGGAAAAGTAAGTGGCTATTATCAAGACATGTGACAACATAGAAATTCCTATGAGTTGGTTTGTAGTGGCCTACACTAAGGAAAGATGCACATAATTTTATTTGTAATTATAATATGCATTTGCATGAGAAATTTAAATCATTGAGATGAAATTCCATTAACACCAATTTTATCACAAGTCATTAAAAAATAGGCCATTGACTTTGGTACTATTCACCCACCAAGTGGCAGAATGGTGAACATTGCATGTGATAATAGTCATAGATTAACAAACTAGGTGACCCTATTGAAATACAAGGTAAATAGTAGAATGGAAATATTAACAATACAGATTTTAAATCTAATTAAGATGTGATCAAGGTAATAAAACTAAATAATGAAATAATTAAGAAGCAAGTATAAATCAATAAACTCATAAAATTATACACATAACACTAGATGTACGTGGGGAAACCCTTGCGAGAAAAAACTCCACCACCAAAGAGACCTAAGCTTGTATTAATCCTCAAAGAAAAATTACATCAATATAATTTACTTATCCCTCCAATTTGATAGTAATCCAACAACATAACTGTACCTACAAAAGGAAATATGAATTCACTATCATCTGCCTCCAATATATAGGAAAATAGGAAACAAGAAACCATAATTGGTTTCCTAAAACCATGGGACATAGAAATAATCCAACACCCTATAGTCATGGTCTTGAAACTTAGAATAGTAACTCCTGCTACACCTCTCACACACTTTACAGACTTCTTACACGTCATAGATGTCATATATTCTATCATAATAGTCAAATTAACCAAAATCGCAAACTTAGGCATTCCATGAAGGCATTGAGTGCCTTGTCATAGCACCAAATATGGAAGATCTTCTTACAACTCCCAATTTTGATTGTTTCCATGTAACCTCCATATTTAATCTCTTCTTACACAATAACCAATTTATCCTATAGAATAAATAAATCCCCTCCCTCACATGGGCATTCATCATAACACATTCCATGATGTTTGAAGACTAGACATTATTTATTGTCTACATAATTAAATACAATTTGCAAGGCTTAGGATTTGCAAGGTGAAAGGCACACCTAATCCTAACAAGGCATGTGCTCAACCTCATTGTGTGGAGTTGGATACAAAGAAAGCATCTTCATTTAAGAATAAGAATGAGGATAAGGGACAGTAGTAGAGAGGCTAGAAGTATAGGGATAAAGACAAAAGACAATTAAAGAAGCATGCCAATATAATTGTCTAGAAAGAGAAAGGCAAAGGTAAAACCAGTTTTTAGTGCACCCATTGTGGTAAGAAAGGTCATGTGGAAGAGAATTAATAGAAATTGCACCCATATTTGAAACCATCTTGGAGAAGAAAGAAGAAGGATGTCGACACCATTTTGATGAACAAGGGTAAATAGATAAGTGGAGATTCTAATATGGATGGTAGAATATCATATTGTGTGCATCAAGAGACATGTGTAGTGGCTAAAATTTCTAAATAAAAATAAGAAGAGAATCTTACAAATCCTTTTTATATCAAAATATTCATTAAGGACATTAAGGTAGATTCTCTCTTTAATGCTTATTCTCGGGCCAATTTAGTTTCTCAAAATATTGTAATTGAGATAGGGCTACAAGTAATGGAATACCCACAACCTTATGATCTAGGATGACTTAAATATGGAGTGGATATCATGGTGAAGAAATAATGCAAGTTCAAGTTGTCTATTAGTTCCAAATATAAGGATGAAGTGTTAGTAGATGTGGTTCCACTAGATGTTTGTGGAATAACCTTTAACAATCCTTACTTGTACATAAGGGATTCTGCATATTAGAGGACACCTAATCAATACAATATGGTTCTAAATAGGATGCACTACACATTAAAATTAGTAGAGAAGAAGATATAGATCATCATGGTAAGCACTTTAAAGACCAAGCATTTGATCAATGCTAGTGGCAAATTTTCTTAGCTTATATTGAGAAGCAAAGGAGAACATAGAGGAGTTGAATTAAAGAGGTTACATGGATGATATATTAATAAAGAGAAGCAAGGCATGATTTATTTGTGAGTAATATTTTTTGAGTTTTTCGTGGAATGCAAGGGCTTGCTCCGAAAGAGAGCAATTGACCATGAAATTTATTCATTACCTAAGTGTTTATTGCCAAACCTTGGGTTATAGAGACAAAGAGTAATTGAGACATAAGAAGTAAAATAGAAACTTAATAAAATTTTGGGTTAGGTTTAATCAAACCTAGTACCTCTCCTTTCATATCTCCCATTGTCATTATACCAAGGAAATATGGGATGTTTTAGATGTGCATCGATAACCATGGTTTAAACAATATAATTCTAAAGAATATGTATCTACTATCTCGTATTAATAATCTATTAGATCAATTGCAACATGTCAATATTTTTACTTAGCTAGACCTAAAATTTGGATATCACCAACTGAGAATCAAAGAAGAGGATGTGTGGAGAATGAATTTCAAGATGCAACAAGGTCTCTTTCAGTGTTTTTTTTTTTTTTGACTTTGCAATGCTCTAGCCATCTTTATGCACCTTATGTACAATGTATTGAGACATTCCATTGATTCTTTTGTTATTTTCCATACTTGGATGACATATTGGTAATAAATAGGTCATATGAAGAGCATTTATTTAATCTTGAGAGGGTATTTAGAATAATAAGGGAGAATAAGATTTTTTTGAATGTTAAGAAGTGTAAGTATGCCAAAACCTCATTGGTGTACCTTGTTCATGTGGTGGGCAATGGAGAAATAAGAATAGGTCCATCAAAATTTGAAGCCATCATTAATTGTCCAAAGCCCACTACCATGGGTGAAACTAGGAGTTCCATTGGGGAAAAAATAGTAGTGATCGTTTGAGCAGTTCAAGAAGAAAATAAGTATTACATTGGTACTAGCTCTACATAACTTGCAAGTAGAATCTAAGGTAGAGACATATGCTACCCATTATGCCATGAGTTTGGTGCTTTTTTAAAGAAGTATGCCAATTTTTATCATTATGAGATGTTCAAGCGACCCATTTTGAACTACAAAACCTATGATAAATAATTATGTCCTAGTTTCAATAGTGAAGGAGTGGAAACACTACCTCATGGGAAAGGAGACTATGGTGCATACTGATCATAAGCCCTTACAATAATTGCAAGCATAGACAAAATTGTAACATTTAATGCATTACAACTAGATGGAATTCCTTCAACAATTCCATAATGTGGTCAAGTATAAGCATTGTGTGATAAACAAGGTTACCGATATGTTATCAAGATTACCAATTTTATCTACAATTAGTATCTTGTCTATGTTGGAGCCATTTTCTTGTGAAGTATATGTGGAAGATTATAAACTTGACATGAATTTCAGTGAAATATATCAAACTGTATGCAATAGGAAAAGTGAAGTATTTGAGCCTCATCATGACTACTACCTTTAATAAGGAATCCTCTACAAGGTGAGTAAGCTTTGTGTACTAAAGGAGAGAAGAGTTTTACTAAGAAGAAGGCACACACATCACATATAGCTAGAAATTTTGGTGTGAATAAAATAGTAAATAATGTCCAATGGTATGTTTATTGACTATGTCTTCAAGATGATGTTGCAAAGTTTGTTCATAGTTGTCAATTGTATAGTGTGAGTAAGCCCAAAAATAGGAAGTTGGGGTTGCACCATCCATTACCCTTAACTAAGAGGCCTTGGGAGATATTTTCAACAGACTTTTTTGGAGGTCTCCCAAGGACCAAGCATGTGAATGATTATATATTTATGGTTGCAAATCATTATAGTAAAATGTGTGTGATGATAACTTGCAAAAAGGCATTGATTGTGTGTGATACAACAAAACTATTATTTAAATATGTTTGGATATATTTTGGAATTCTAGAAAGAATCATATTTGATGTTGTAAGATTTGTGGGAAAAGGGAAAATAAAAAAGAATAGACAAGAAATAGATGAATGGAGCAAGTCACAAACGAAGCAAGAAGGAAATTGACAAACATAGGTTTGCACAATGCATTAGATTTTATTCATTTAAAAAAGAGGATACAGTAGAAAATACTATAGGCACTTGAGAGAGAAACTCAAGAATGAGACAAGCATATATAGGAAATTCTCAAGAAGATTCCTTACACATGACTACTAGTGTGTTGCCAAGTGAGAACTATGTAAGGAGACCAATAGACTATAACTTGCTAAAGATAGAAGATGCTCTCAAGAATATGGCACCTATGTGTGAGAAGAAACCTAAGAAAGCTTGTCTAATCTGCATAATAAACCTAGGATAATAAATTAAATATGCATAAACATAATGCACTCTAACACCCCTACAAGCATAGCTTAGATGAGTAGTGATGATGATGATGGGTCCTAGAAGCTAGCCATGTTAGGTCTTGTGTATAAAAACTTATCTCATAAGTAAAGAAAAGGAGAAAGCCCATAGGAAAAATTTCCCCTAAAAGTGAGAATAGAGAAAGATACTAAGAGACCCTGGTCAATGAAATAGGCTCATGTACAAAGAAGTTGTAAGTGTTGCACAAAGAATAATTGCAACTATAGAACTAAAGAACCTCTAATGACATTGGGATTAAAGGACTACAAATCTAGAGCATGTCAAAGACATAGATGACACAATGCCAATAGTCTCATAAAAATTAATCAATTGATGAAGGTGCCTTTTGTAATAGATATCCAATAGTCTTTATAACTAAAGAAAACAACTTCCACAAATAGGAAACCAAATGTGAAGCTTCCATAAAAAAGCATGTAGGAGTGTCTATTTGGTACGTGTTCCATCTTAGTGGTATGCACGAATAACTAGGTGTTGCATTTACCTAGTATATAGGAACAAATAGTAGATATATAGCTCACCCAAAACAAATCCAAGGAAGTATTAGCCATAGTAAAATAATACAACACCCCCCATAATGTTGAGTATGAATATTTAGAAAAGAATGCAACAAGGCAATGAAAAATAGCAACAAAGGCCCAAATACGAATGCTCGGTATGCCACATCAACTACCTACAATTAAGAAAAGGGTGTGCAAAACATACTAGGATGTAAGCACAAAAAACCCATGGCACTTCATAAATTAATGTGAGTACAATATACATCTTGAACAACTCACCCATAATCTGTATGAAGCACTTCAAAGTGATTACCTCATAATAGCGAGGTGGCACTTATACTTAGTGTATAAAATAGTATGATTTATAGTTTAAAAAATAGTTAGTATGCTAAGAACTACAAATCTAAGATAGAATCAAAATAAAAGGATAGTATTGTTGCAAAGTGATTTTCAGGGTTTAAAAGTGCTTAGAATTTTGTGTAGAATCTACTCATTAGATTTATTTTTCTATATCAGGTCACCATTTTTAGATTTTTATCAAATTTATCTCTCTTAGCATAGCACTTGTTTTCTAGCCTTCACATGTCAAAGAACAAAACCATTGAAACCACTCACAAATTGTTGTAGATTTGTTGGCCAAAGAAGAAACCATTGAAACTAATAATACGTTATTACAAATTCGCTAGTCAAAGACATCTTTTTGCTCACTAATCTAGGCACTTAGTTTAATCTAGGGGGTAGTAATTGAACATTGTTTTCTTTGTTTTTGGGTTTTGGAAAGGGTGTATGCTCTCTCCTTGCACCTTTTTGTGACCTTGGAGATCAAAAGCCTCTTCATTATCCTTGTTTATATTTGTTCAATCCCAGGAACATTATCTCTCATATTCTCTCCCCTTGTGCTTCGTGCGAGCCTGGTGATCAAAAGTGAATAGTGTCCCTTCCATTTAGGAGGCTTTCTAAAGGATTTCATCACCCCTAGGGATGAACTCAACCATGTGTTCTAGCAAGGTATATCAGAGGGGGGAGAGCGAAAGCTATACCTCAATCTGGCTACGTAGTCATTGGGATAGCCTTGGGGGCCCAGGTGATTATGGACACAAGGTGAAGTGGTGTTTGCTTAACCACTTATGCCACATCCCTTCAATGGGATAGTGTTCACAAATTTGGGCCTCATAGTACCTCATGTATTTGGAGGACTCCCCTAGAAGCTTGTAAAAGCCTAGTTAAGACCCTTCAATTGTCATATCCTACAGTACATTTCTATAGCAAGGGGAGAAGAGCTCACACTATTACCTTTGTTGTTTGAGATGGAATAAACTTTGGGCAAGACTTTAGTCTCCAAGGTAAGGGGTGTAAGGTGGTACATGGCCTTGCATTCCCTATCTATCCAAGCAATGGTAAATGGTATCAAGGGGATGGAAATCACCATTATCTAATATTGGAGATTGAAGTCACACCTAAGTGAGTCCATGGGATATGACACTCCTACTTGAAGAATTCTAGGTTTGTTCATGTTCTTGGCATGTTTTCCTTATGCACTACTAGTAAAAGCCACTTTATCTGTGAAGCAATTCAATTTCCTTGTTAATTCAAGTTAGCCATTGTGTTTTTATGTTTGTTTTTCTTTCCAAAAATCCTCAAAATCCAAAAAACCAAAAAATCTCAAAATCCAAAAAAACCAAAAATCTCAAAATCCAAAAAAATTAGGGTAAAATAGTGACCTCAAACAATCCCATAACATTTTTGACTTGTGAGTATCTATCCATCTCTTGTCCAATTGACTTACCTTTTGACCTCAACATTGTCAACCTAACTAGCCATCAATTTGCCAACCTATCCAATTTGTCAACCAAGTCATCAATCAAACCATCAATCAAATCCAAAACTTGCCTAAGCCCAGCCTAGATCCTTTTATCATTCCTATCTTGCCTTATCTTCTCCAAGTGGAAAGGTCATCATTATCCCTCTCCTTGCTTAGGGATCTATCAACCCTAAGTAGTGAAGAGAATCCCATCTTTATCCATAACAAAAGGTCTAGGTGAGTCTTGAGCTCTTTTGGTTTTATCATATCCTGTCATCATATATTGGTCAATCCACATCATCATTATATCCTTGGTGTCATCCCTATCATTATATTGGTTATCAATCTCATATCCTAGTCATTTCCACATCTTTGTCATTATCTTTACACCTTTTGGTCCAAATCTTGTCACTTAAGGCCTTATCCAAGACATAACCAAGTCCATATCTTTCATCTTTTCATCTTAAGATCACCCTATTTATGCCCATTACAAGATCACAAGATAAAAGAAACATGGAGCAATCTCAACAAGAATCCCATCAACAAGACCAATCTCATCAAGAGTCCACTTCCTACAAGGTCCCATCACACTTGGAACCTAATTTTTGTCCTACAACTAGAATGCCCACCAACTCATTCATACCTGAGGCTTATAGGGACATTGTTAAACCATCATCAAATCCTATATATCAACAAGGATTTGATAATCCTATGCAAGAGCCTAAATGTCCAACCAACTCCACCCATGAGTCTCTTGACTTTGATGACAGAGTTCAAGATTTTCAAGAAGAACTCAAAAACCAAGCAGTAGTAAACTATACCATTGATACAAATTATCAAGCCTATTTTGACAAGTTAATTTATCGAGATGTTAAAATACCTTTGGACTTTGACGTGTCCTATTTTCTCCCAAAAGTTTATATTTATAAGCTTAAACCATTAGGAGGACCTTCCCAGCCACATGTTGCTAAAACCTTAGATACCATGAAAAATATAAACATCAACAGATCAATAAATCAACCCCTTTATTCTATAGGTGTGTCACTACCCATCCCTAGCATCCCTTTATCCATCCCTCAAGGTACAACTAATACCATACCTCCGTCATCCTCAACCATCCCTACATCAAACATCCCTATAACATCAACCATCCCCACATTATCTATCCCTACAACCTTACACATCCCTCATATTAACACATCCATGACATCTATACCTATGTCAAATCCAAGAGTTAATGTCATCATCCCACCTACTAGTGGTATGGTCATTCCACCACTCACTACTCAAGTATCCAACCCCATTTACATAGCATCCACTACACCCCATGTTCATACCCAAGCCAATGTGTCCATGCCCCAAACTTCACAAGTCCAAACTCAATCCCCATCATCACACAATCAAAACCCCACCCTCTCACAGCTCCAACAACAAATCCAAAAATAACAACAAGTCATACAAATCCAAAACATCCAACAATCTCAAACACAACAACCACAACCTCAAACACCACAACATCAACAACAATTTTCATCTATTAACCCATTTACCACATCACCTAATCTAACAAACAACATGAAAACACTCATGAAACAAATGTTTGATGACATGAAAATAGGGAAACAAAAGAATAAATACACCTTTGAAGAAATTTGTCCATACCCATATGACAAATCTATAGTCATGACCCCTTTTCTTCCAAACTTTGAACTACCAAAATTTGACAAGTACAAAGGAAAGGGTGATCCTAGATATCATCTAAGATAATTCTTCATAGCATGCATGAAAATTTCATATGATCACACTTACTTGATGAGACTTTTCCCTCATAGCCTCTAGGACAAGTCATTGAGTGGTTTTCCCATCTTCCTAATGGCATTAAAACTTTCGAAGAGATCATCGACAAATTCATAACACACTTTTCGTATAACATTGAACATGAGATATCTATGACTAACCTTTGAAATACCAAACAAAGAAATGGAGAATCACTTACATCCTTCCTACAATGTTGGATAAATCTTGCTAGTAAGGTTCCAATCACCATTCCTGAGAAACAACTTGTTAATTTCTTCATTCAAAACTTAAACCAAGAAATAACCTATACTTACAAGTCCAATGTGCTGACTCTTTTTGAGGAAATCACTAATATAGGTACAATTATATAAAAATCCCTAATAGAAAAAGGAATTTTTTAAATCTTCAAAGAAAATAAAGAGTCCAATAATAATCAATCCAATGAAAACCCATGATTTTGGGCCAAGAATAAAAACATTGTCAATGATGGTGTCACGGATTCTAAGCTTGTTCAAAATATTCAAAACTCTCTATTTTTCCTTCAATCACCATCATCAAACAAAAATACTACTCTCCCCAAGAATAATCCTATACAGGGATTAAGACCTAGATGTAAATTCACAAAATTGGGAGAACCTACTGAATCCATCTTTCAAAAACTCTTCAATCATGGCATTATTAAACTTCCCAAGATTAAACCTTATGACGAGAATAAAATTAAACCCCATTGGTGCAATGACAATGAATATTTTAAATTGCATAGGATTAAGGGCCATATAACAAATAATTGCATGAGGCTTAAGAATTGTATCCAAGATCTTGTAAATCAAGGAGATGTCACCATAGATGAACCTACTCCAAAGTCGTCTAATGAAAAATTGAGATCATATCAAGATCCATTCCCACAACATGGTCAAGGTAGTTTCTCTTCTAAAAACAACCATACCAACAAGGTTAATTCCTCCCCTTCATATGATTCCATTGTGGGTCGTATTGAAGTTTTCTCTTCACAAGTAGCTACCATCACCATAAGAGCTCGCAACCCCGATTGTGTCATTACTACCCATCTTGGCAGTATCCCTATTCAAGGAGCCCCATCCTCATCCATGTCATCATCATCAAAAACTCCCACTAAGTATAACATCTTTGACCATCTAGGGAAGACCCCCACACAAATCTTATTATTTGAGCTCCTTTGTACATCCTCCATACATAGAGAGATATTAGGCAAAGCCTTGATAGAATTTCATGTCCCTAATGATATTAATGTGGAACAATTTCAATCCATAGTAGGACACCTCACATCCACTTATTTCTTAGTTTTCACTAAAAAAGGCATGCCTATCATCGATTCATTTCATAATGAAACTCTTCATTTAGAAGTAGTAATCCACAAACACAAGGTCAAAAGGGTCCTAGTAGATGGTGGGTCGAGCTTAAACCTATGTACCTTAAGATTAATAAGACAATTGGGATACTCAATCAAGGTTATTGATAAAAAGCATTCTATCATGTAACCAAGGCCTATGATGAAGCTGAGAGAAATTAGAAGGGGCAGTTGAGCTACCTATTCAACTAGGTCATGCACTCATGGAAATTACTTGTCATGTCTTAGACCTTGATCTCCCATATAACATCCTCTTAGGATGCCCATGGATTCATGCCATGAAGGTCATTCCTTCCACATACCACCAATGCATCAAATTTCCCTACAATAATCAAGAAGTCACTATATACACTGATCCACATCCCTTTGAGTATTATGACCTATTGGAAGGCCCATACCACAAAGCCAATTATTACCTAGCCAATGATGTTGTTAAATCATCTTCATCATATATTGATCCATCCACATGTGCCTCTTCATCCACTACCTGCCTTGAGATCAAGGCTAAGATTATTGACAAGGGATTAGGAGAATACACTCTATAAGGAGCCTTTTGTGTGGGGAAACTCCCACTTTCTCCTTAGAGATTTGGGTCACCTCGTCTTGAGAGACCTATTTCAACTATTACAATCAACTATAAGCTAACTCAATTTTCTAGATGGGGTGTACTAGACAAAGAAATTATTGATGCAGATATTTAAGAATGGCTTTATAAGGAAGATGATGAACAAGATAATCTACCTCTTGAAAAATATCCTAAAGGTTTTCACATGCCACAAAATATGGGTTACCAAGGAAAAGGTGGTCTTGGCTTGCATAAACAAGGAACTATTAAACCCATTATAGCTACTTGTAGACCTAAACACTTGGGACTAGGGTTTGGAACACAAGAGCTAGCATCACCAGCTTGAATTTATCTTAGATGAGGTAGCTAAAGAATTTCCTATGGTTGAAAGTACTAATGAGGATACCTATGATGGCTCCCTTGAGTGTATCACTAAGCTATATGATTCATCCATCCTCACCCTTACTATGTCATTTCCTTCATCCCAATCACATAACCTCCAACTCATTTACCCCAAACTCATTGATTGGGACCAACAATGGCCTCCTATTCTAGATGTCTTCCAAAATGATGAGGCTATCTCTAATTTCTTGGGATTAAGATCAGGAATACCACTTGGAGATCACAAGATTGAATACACTATAGAGATCAACACTAATGCCTACTTTGGAGAGATGGTCAAGTTCCTTATATAAAAATCACATCCCCTAGTGAAAACCACTTTGTGGCACTTTTGGATGACAAAAAGTAAAAATAAAGGATGTATCTGAAGGTGAAAACCTCCCTGAGGCACCTAAGAATGAGGAATTTGACCTCCCTAAAAGTAAGTCATATAAAGAGAGATCTCCTCTTCTTATTGAAGAAACACAAGAGATGAATTTGGGAACAATTGAAGAACCAAAGATCATATTTACAGCCAAATCCTAGACAAAATTTAAATTACAAGAATTCATCACCTTTTTCAAAGAAAGATCAAAGAATTTTACATGGTCTTATGCGGATATGCCTAGTTTAGATCCTTCCTTGATAGTACATCATTTGACAATGTATCCTGGAGCAAAACTGGTCAAACAAAAATTGAGAAAGATGCATCCCAAAATTGCTCTCTTGGTCAAAACAGAATTAGAAAAACTACTTGCAGTTAGATTCATCAAAGCTCTAGATTATCCAGAATGGGTGTCAAACATTGTTCTAGTTACTAAGGATATTGGGGGCATTTGTGTTTGTACAAATTTTTGAGACTTGAACAAAGCATGTCCTAAAAATGATTTTTCATTGCCATACATTAACATCATAGTCGATCTAACAGCGGAACATGAGATGTTATCCTTAATGGATGGGTTTTTTGGATATTTACCAAATCAAGATTACTAAAGAGGATCAACATAAGACTGCATTCATATGTGCTTGGGGAATTTATTGCTGGAAAGTAATGCCTTTTCGTCTTAAAAATGCTGGAGCAATGTGTCAAAGAGTAATTACCGCAATATTTCATGATATGCTTCATAAGACAATGGAAGACTATGTGGATGATATCTTGGGTAAATTGCACACAAGAGAGGGTCATTTGTATGTCCTTGCAAACATCTTTGACCACTTAATCCAAAAAAGTGTCTTTGTTGTGACATCTAGAAAACTCTTAAGGTACATTGTCTCTCAAAGGGGTATCGAAGTAGATCTTTTTAAAGTCAAAGCTATAGTTGAGATGAAATCACCATAGAATTTGAAGCAATTGTGTTGCCTTTAGGGAAAACTTCAATATATCAGGAGATTCATAGCACAACTTGGAGATAAATGTCAACCCTTTACACATTTATTGAGAAAAAATGTAGAATTTTAATGTGATGAGAAGTGTCAACAAGCATTTGATAAATTGAAAGAATATCTTGCAACACCACCAATTTTGGTACCTTCTATTCAAGGAAAATTGGTCCTTCTATACATATTAGCCACATCAGTAGCATTAGGAGTCTTGTTAACACAAAATGATGACATTAGAAAGGAAAGAGCAATATATTATATCAGTCAAACTCTTGTGGGCTATGAGATAAATTACACACCTATTGAAAAGACATGTCTTGTAATTGTCTTTGCTTCACATAAACTTAGACATTATATGCTCAATCATCAAACTAAGCTCATCTTAAAGGTTGACCCACTAAAGTATCTTCTATCTAAAGCTACATTGATAGGACGCATGGCAAAATGGATTATGATGTTGAGTGAATTTGACATTGAATATGTTGATAGAAAAGCTATAAAAGGACAAGTCATTGATGACCAATTGGCAGATGCACCTATTGAAGCTGATCATCCACTTATTTTAGAATTTCTAGATGAATCAATATTTGTCATTGACTCTCCTACAAATTGGAAATTATACTTTGATGGATCTTTTACACATCATAGTTCAGAAGAAGGGATCCTTTTTGTCACACCACAAAGAGATCTTATACCAAAATCTTATAGTATCTTGTTCCCTTGCACAAATAACATTGTAGAATATGAAGCACTTATCAAAGGTCTAAGAATATCTATCCAATGGAATATCAAAGTACTTGAAGTCTATGGTGATTCCCAACTTGTCATACGTCAAGTCAATGATGAATATCAAACAGAAGATGACAAGATAATCTCATATAAGAAATTGGTCAACACATTCAAGCAATCATTTTCATGGATCTAGTTTGAACAAATTTCAAGGATAAAGAATAAAGTTGCTGATGCTATGGAAACCATAAGTTCATTGCTTGATATTCCATAAGATATTCCACATTCAGAGTTCTTGATTGAGCAACTTTACGTTCCTGCATTTGATGTCCCAAAAGCTAAACTTGTATGTGAACTTGTTGCTCCTAATACACATCGGTATAATGAGATCTATACCTACCTTCATGATAACACCTTACCACACCTTTCAAATTCCTAATGTCAAACCTTCATCTGTTGTTCATCACGTTATACCAATCTTGGAAATACACTTTATCAGAGGTCACTCGATTGGATTCTTAGGTTAGATGTCTTAACTCAAAAGATGCCTAAGCTACCTTACATGAGATACATGAGGGTATATGCAGTGCACACTCTAGTGGTCCTACCTTGGTAAAAAAGTTGTTAAGGACTAGGTACTATTGGTTGACTATGGAGAATGATGCACATCTATTTGTTAGGAAATGTCTTCCTTGTCAACAACATAGTGATTCGATTCATGCACCTACACAAGAGTTACAAACAATTACTACACCATGGCCTTTTTCACAGTGGGGGCTTGATCTCATTGATAAAATCCATCCACCTTCATCCAATGGCCATTCATTCATTACCATCGCCACTAAGTATTTCACGAAGTGGGTCATGTTGATGGTGTTTTTAGCACACAACAACGTAGGTATGATTGCTAGTATCACACCTCTCTTGAAAAGTATCCTACCATAGGTAAGACTACTCCAAGGATAATATAGCTAAGTCTTAGCGTGCTTGGAATCTCTCAGTTGGAATGTACTAGTTGTTCCTACAAGGGGTCTTACATGCAGTTTGATAGATTTGGACAGTTTGGACAATAATTCATGCAAACCCTTTACAATTTCAGTTGATAAGGCAATGTAAAATGTTTCTGAAAAAACCTAAACTAACAGTGGATTTTGAAAGAAAATATAAAAGGGAATAGGGTTTAGAAGATTCCTAAGTGACATTCACAATGTGAAGACTGTTGTAGGTAGACAAATGTTCTAAAATTTAAAACAATTTCCTAAGTAACCAAGCTAACTAGTTTCTACAACACTACAATAAATGATGTTATCTTCAGTGGAAAAATTAAATATTTTCATATCACATTCATTTATCAAATACCCAAGTAATGGCATAATTTAACTCATGAAATACAATTGAACTTAGCACAAAATAACTAGTCTAGGCTAACTTTACATAGCCACTTACAGTCAGCAAGTAACTAAAAGTATGGACTTAAAACATTTATCAAATACCTTTCAACAAACCATTAACATTGCAAAAGCACAACTAACTAATTGCAGATCATGAAGCGAACCATGAAACCAAATAGACAACACAAGTAGACAAATTCTCATAATCACTGCAGAAACTTGCTTTGTATTAATCTCAAATGGTAGAGCATCAACAATTTAGCATCAAGAGTCATACAAATGAGGGAAATGGCAGCCCTTTATATAGGAGAGGCGCCATACTAAGTTTTTGAATGAACGGTGGAGATTGTCTCAACACCGATGGTCTAGATTTATCAATATTAAATGTATTTACAGTAGCACTTTGCATTCCTGGATTACAATTTGTCTCTTAGGAAAAGGACAAAAAATGACCTTCAAATACATTGAACTTGGACAAATTGACTATCCATTTGAATATATATAATGAAAAGACAATTTTCAACACATAATAAGGACAAAATAGCGTCACATGACCTTCCAAATATAGAAATACATATTTGTGATGGGATTACACTTCAAAATATTCAAAAATATACTATTTCTCTTCATCTAAATCTATTTTGTCTTCCTCTGCCTTTCTGTTGCTGTAGTTGACCCAAGATGATAATGCTAGATTGATATCGGCGGGGTCCAGGTTCTCAATGTGATCCACTTTGTATCTGAACATTTTCAATTCTTCACTGTATTGAATATACATTTATCTCCAATACTCTCCTACTCTTCTGGAATGAGATGAAGGCAGTTCGAAGATCACTGACCTTATCCAATCTACTCATAGTGTCTGATGTAGTTTCCTCATAGATTATTTGATGTAATTTATCCTGACAACCTTGCACATCATATGGAGTTAAATCATCAAATTTCATCATCAGGCAATCTCTTAGAGAGTCATTTATTTCATAAATAAAAGACAATATGTTTTCATCAGCCGCCTTATAGGCCTCTCTGACATTATCAAAGAGTTCTTTCCTTAATTTCAACTATTGGTACCACTTCACCTTTTTATAAATTCTATCAGCTGTCAAGATGTTTTCTGATAACAATATTTTAGCAGATAGATCCCTTATTGCTTGTACCCGTGGAAATATGTGAGAATGATATTCATCATGAGTGTCACACTCTTCATGTAATTCTTCCCATAAATTTCATATTTTACAAAAGTTTTTGTGAAGCTCAACTGCAAAGGTGATTGCATCATATCCTTCCTGGTAGACCTTGTCAAACCACTCTAAGTCCCAGTAGCTAGTGTCTTGACTTCATCAAATTTAATCAATTCATCATTGGTTATCAAAGTCAGGACTGATCCCATCTCACCCTTGGAATCTAGAGGTTTCATTAAGAACTGCAAACATGCACTAAGTTCCTCATTCTGTTGCTTCAACTCTTTCTTGGTGAATTCATCTTTGTTTAATTGCTCTAAGATGGAAGAAATAGAGCCTTTGAATTCATGAACCTTTTGACTCCTCATAGTAGGTCCCAAGTCGAAAGTAGTTATAGTGTAATCTTCAGCTCTGACCTATCTTTTATTTGCATTAGCTGGTGGAATAGCTACTTGAACTATTCTAGACCCCGTAGCATCTTTGTAGATTCTTGATTGCACCCTAGCCTTCTTCTATTTCTTTGGCTTTTCTATCCAAGCTAGAATAGCATCAAGATCTAATTTCATAACTTCAACCTGAGGCTCTTGATAGGTCAACCCGCTTTGCAGCCAATTAGGTGCTGTGGAGGTAGAATCTTGAGGAACATTTGGATTCTCATCATTTATGCTTTGTGGTCCCTCAAGCAACTTCTGCTCTTGCTCAGATTCCTTATCAGTATTTTCTTCTTCATCTTCAACATGTTTTAGATTTTCTAACACTTCTTCCTGAGCAATTCCCAAGGCTGTTTATGTTGTGTTCTTCTCTAGAGGGTTGTCAGAAACTTCTACCATTTCAGCATTCATTGCTTCAGAAAGAGGCTCTTCAAACTTTCCTTCTTAGTTTCTTGATCCTAAAGGCCTAACTCTACACATTGGGCTGAAGTAGGGAAGGCAACAGCCTCTACAATCCCACTGTCTTTTACTTTCTTGGCCCTTGGGGTTGGATTAGGTCCAAATATTTGAAGTCTGAAGTCATCTAAGTCAATGTGATTGAGATCAGTGTCTCCTATGTTTTTCCATCCAATGGTGATCTTGGTTTCAAGAGGAATTCCCTTTAATTCATACTTCATGGCTTGGGCTCTCGTAGTCATTTAACTTGCATGACTGGACCTCATAAGTCTTGATGCTTTTGAATGGTTTTCTAATTCCTAAGTTTTAAAGCCCTAATTATCAAACTAATTGCCATATCACTAAGTCATATTATATTATATGAGGTTAACATCCATCTAACTAAGCTATAAATGCATACCTATGAAATACACAAGTCTACAAATTTAGTGATTTACTGCATTCACTACATGATAAAAATGATAAACAACATTACTTTCCATGCTAATTCATGCAATAAATGATTTAAATATTGCAAAATTTGAATCAAGAGATGTAAAACTACACAATTCCATTAATACAATATTCATTTCAATCCAACAGATCATTTACCCTTTGAAATTTTCATCAAAACAATCATTTTGCATGTTTTGCGCTAATTCGAGGGTCATCCAACCTGTAAGGAGGCAAAGTGCGGATTTGAAGGTCATCCAACCTTGCACAGAATTTGAGGTCATCTGACCTAAAGAGTATGTTGACATTTGGTCACTTGACCATTATGGTGTTTTGCACGTATTTCACAAACATTTGACATTGCGCGACTTTTAGGCGTGACCAACTCACATGAGCCATGGAAGTCAGTCGGTTGGATTTGTAGTGCAAGTCAAACAAGGTAGTTTTTAACGCTGGATCATTTGTTGCATTCTACGAGGACTTGAAGACTGACCAACTTTGTGGGTTTCTAAGGGTGTCCGACCTATGTAGGTTGAAACAATTTTTAGCGCGAGGTTGGAGAAGACAATTTTCAATGGTAATCTATTCAAAAATCAATCCATTCAATGGCAATCCAAGAATTTATTACTGACAATGGAAATCCATTCAAAAATCAAGAAGTTCACCATCTTTGCAATCATATCCATATCCAACACTGCTTTTCCACTCCATACTATTCCCAAACAAATGGTCAAGTTGAATCTTCGAACAAAACTATCCTTAAAATATTGAAGAAAACAGTCAATGAAGTTGGTTGGGATTGGCACTTGCATATCGCACTAGCATCCACACACCTACTAGAGCCACACAATATTCCCTTGTCTTTGGATCCGAAGCTATCCTACCAATCGAGGTCGATCTCCCCTCCTTAACAGTGTCATTACAACATCTTATTGATGAGGAAGACTATAAAGTTGCTCGCTTGCAAGAATTGGAAACACTAGATGAAATATGTCTCAATGCTCTTAACCATGTCAAGGCCTACCAAAATCATCTTCGTCATAGCTACAAAAGGAGGCTTAAAGAGCACAAACTTGAATTTGCTAACCTTGTTCTCAAGGAAAATCAAAGGAACCTTCAAGATCAGGATAGAAAAGGAAAATTTGAGCCTAATTGGTTGGGCCCCTTAATCATTACTAGTCATTATGGGTCTAGTGCATATCAGCTTTCTACACTTGAGGGCCATCCCCTTGATGAACCTATCAACCTAATTCACCTTAAAGGTTCTATGTCTAGCCAGTGGGGAATCCCAATTATTCAAAAAATACAAAAATATAAAAAAATGATAGAAAAATACAAAAATAAAATAAAAATGATGAAAAATACCCAAAAAAATCAAAAAAATAATAAAAAAATACAAAAAAAAATAGAAAATACATAAAAAGAGAAAAAGGAAAAAAATCAAAATAGTAAAGATAAATAATTTGTCCTATGGTGAAAACCACCTCAATGGTGCCTTGGATAAGTACCATGGTGAAAACATGTTTACAGGCATGCCATGTATAGTAGCCTTGCTTCCACCATCTATTAGTTATCCATTTATACTTCCACTCTCTCTAATCTAGCATGCATACTATCATCCATCTATCATTTCATTATCCTATCATGGCTTGGAATTATTCACTTAGTGTTGTTTCTTGTCACCCTGAACCATGCCCATCCATGCCATAATAAAACCTTACCGACACTTGGTTAGTGTTTGGATTGTTCTCCCAATTTCCATAAGACCTTTAGAAAGTAAATCTCTAAGTCTCATGTGTTTCCTTTCAAATATTTCCAAAAATCCAAAAGATCAAAGCATTTCCAAAAATCCAAAAAAATCAAAACATTTCCAAAAAATCCAAAAAAATCAAAACATTTCCAAAAATTAAAAAAAATCAAAACATTTCTAAAATTTCCAAAAAAAATCAAATATTCCAAAAAGTCCAAGAAATAAACTTTCCTTCATCCATTCCACATTCCATAATAAACTTTTCTATTTGATCATAATAAACATTCCACACTCATCTCATCAATAAAACACTTGACATTCAAGAAAAACACGCATACATCATGTTGTACCTAAACCAAAATTGCAAGCATTAGTCTATATGATAATACAATATTTAGTCACTTTATCAATTGCCACATCATTCGATCTCAAACAATCATCATCCAGCCTCATCTAGGGATATATCGTTCCTGTCATTAGGCACCTATCCAAACATCACTTAAACTCTTTGGCAAGAGATACAATGGTTGTGTGACTTGTGTCGTCATTTGCTCTTTTGTTTTTAATTTTATCTTTTCTATCTTCTTCTTTTGCTTTATCAAATCCACCTAGATCCATTTATATCTTGGTGCATTATGATTAGCAAAGAATGGGGCATATCGTTTGTGTATATGTTGGATATTCTTATCACTGCAGCTAATATTCATATCTTGTGTCTAGACAAGGTTGTATTACGTTGGGTACAAGGATACTCCTTTTGTTTGTAGTGTCAAGTCCATGGAAAGGATACAAAGTCACTCCGGTTCCTTATACCTTGGTGCATGATATCCTCTTGCTATATCAAATAAGAACTTCTCTATATTATACCAGCATAACTATATCTTCTCTATTCACTATATCCATTATGACTATAACTTATCCATTTCCAATCTATCTTTATCCACTATATATTTCACCTATTTCTTTTAACTTAACAATCCATCCTAACTATCCACTCCTAACCTTTAACCTTATCCATCTTTTCTCTTTCATCCAACTCCTTTCATCCATTTTGAGAGCATACTCATGTTCTCCTAACCTGCCTATCCTCTCGAGGGGGCATCCCATCCTTACATCATTCCTCATTGTCGCTCCTTCAAGTGGCTAGGGCATCCTTTTCCTTCATTCTTCTTTAAAATAATGTTACTTCTCTTAGTCACAATATCATCTCAAAGAGTGGCAAAATGTAGACACCTAAATTTGACCATGTCTGATGACATTACCTTACGACATCTTGCAACGCATCTTGCCCTATGACCCCTTACATCATTCCCATTAGTTAAATAAATTACATTTATTTAACCAATCTCTCTTATCCATTTATCCTCCTATTACACCAAATTAAATAAATCTTATTTATTTAATCCCATTTTCATCTGATTTAAATAAATTAAATATTTATTTAAATCCCACATGTCTCATAATTTAAATAATTTAATTATTTAAATTATTTATTCCCACTCACATGTCTACTCCTTAAATGTGCGTCATAAGCACTTATTCTCCAAAATTAATTTAAAAATCATATTTCCTCTACTCTTACCCTTATTTTAGTCACCTGTCATCCTCATTATATGAGTGTCAAAACCACTAACTTCAACTCTCAATCCTATCTATCCACCTCACACCTCACCCTTCTAATCTTGACCATCCATTTGATTCCCTCTCCCTCAATAAATTGAATCTCTCATTTCAATTTGAGGGCTCCCAACAAATCTTTCACGTGCACATTCATATTTTTCCTTTCATTTTATTCATGGTTATGTTGGTTGTATGAGCAATCCACATTTCAACATCAATGGGACAAATCAATGGAGCTTGGGTGCACTCTATTATGTCCTATCAGAAGTTCAATCTTGTGTAAGGGTTAAGGTGTTTGCATTGTTTTATCGTCATGTTTATTGTCCCTGCATAATTTATGGGTTTTAGGTATTATAAGAGATTTATTGAAAATTTTAGTAAGATAGTTGATCCATTGTTTGTTCTTTTGAAGAAAGATAGTGAATTTAAGTAGACTAAATAATTCCAATAGTCTTTTGAATTGATCAAGAAGTCACTAATCATAGCACCTATCATAAGGGAACCTAATTGGGAATAACCTTTCCATATTCACACTGATGCTTCTAATCATGCCATAGGTGCAATATTAGGACAAAAGAATGAATCTAGGGTAATGCATGCCATCTATTACATCAGTAAGAACTTGAATCGAACTAAAAGGAACTACAAAAGTGCAATAAAAGAATCCATTGTAGTAGTTCATGCTATAAACAATTTTCGTCATTGTGCATCACCAAGTATAAAGTGTTTGTGCACATAGATCATTAAACAATCAAATGCCTAATAAACAAAGCTATAGTAGGAGGACGAATTATCTAATGATTGTCACTTCTGCAGGAATTTGATATAACTATTATTGACAAACCTAGAAAGGATAATGTATTTGTAGATTTCTCATCAAGATTGGACTTGCAGGTAAATAAAGAACCAATGGATGATGATTTCATGGATGAACACCTATTTTTTTATCTCAATATAGTCATCATGGTTTGCAGACATGGCTAATTATCTAGCCTCAAGGAAATGTCATGATGAACCATTAAGTGGGCATTTTTCAACCTTGAGAAATGGTCACAAAGTTCTTGGAGATGGATATTATTGGCCCACGATGAGTAGAGACATACGTCAATATGTCAGACATTGTGATCAATGTCAATGGATAGGTCACCTCACACTCTCTAATGAAATGCATCTTCACTGTCAAGTGGATCTGGAGCCATTTGAGAAGTGGGGTTTAGATTTGTTTGGATCAATTGATACACCATATAGAGGTGACCACTATATCTTGGTTTGCACAAATTATGCCACCAAATGGGTTGAAGCCTAAGCCTTGAAAGTTGCTCGTGAAGAAAACATAGTTGATTTCTTGTATAAGAATATTTTGTAGAGATTTGGAGCCCCAAGGTCTATTGTCTCCAACCAAGGACAATGGTACATGTCAAAAATAATCTAGGTGTTCAAGGAAAAATATCAAATCAACCATAGGAAATCATTTCTCTATCACCCACGGGCTAATGGACAAATAGAGCCAACAAAGAGTTTGAAAATATCTTGACAAAGACTGTAGCATCAAACATAACAAATTGGTTAGACCGTCTATCAAAGGCAGTTTGGGCCTACAATACCACCTAGAGGACCATCATAAATTTTATTCCCTATGAGCTTGTGTATGGGAAGAAGCCAATGCTTCCCATTGAGTATGACCTAAAGACCCTGAAGAGCATAGTGAAAATGAGGATTGATTTGACAAAATCCCAACACCAATGAATCCTACAACTCAATTGGTTGGATGAGATGAGATGAGAATGGAGGCACCTCAGCACACTAAGCTTAATCAATAGTAGAGAAAAGTGTGGCATGATAAGAATATACTCACTAACCAATTCAAATAAGGAGATTGAGTTCTAATGTATGATTCTAAGTACCGAGATTTCAAGGGAAAGTTACACACGAGATGGCTAGGACCCTATAAAATAGCCCAAGTATTCAACAATGAAGCGGTCCAACTATTGCCCACTAATGGAACCAGAAGAGCACTTGTGGTCCACAAACATAGGTTAAGAGTCTATCATAAGCCAACTTCAAAGGAGATATTCATTGATGAACTATAGACACATATTGATTTCTACACTATGGAAGATATTTCTTCCATGATTGCAGAACCCTAACTCCCTCTCTACAAATTTACCAAAGAAAAAGGAGGATTGAAAACTAGAAATGGCAGTCCTTAAAAAAAAAAAGAGGATTGAAAACCAAAAATGGTAGTCCTAATTTTTTTATAAAAAAATAGCAATAAGGAAGAGTTGAAAACTACAAATGGTGGATTTTCCTTTGCACCAAGTCTCAATGAGTAGTGGAGATGGTCTAATGTTTGAAATAATTTTGTAGGGCTCTGGAGTTGCAAGGCTAAGACTAGAAGGCTCTAGATTTGTAGTGTTAAACAAGGACTTTAATGTGACTGGAAGTGAGTAGAAATACATTTATTTGTTTTTTCTTTGAATAAGGAATGAAATTAAGTTCACCAAATCATTGAGCATGAAAAGACACCCCCCACAAAATGAAAGATTGATTAGACCTCTCCAGCGCTCACACACATTTGGTAATCAATGCAAATTCATAGATCAATAGATTTTGAAAAGGTGGTCATTGGGAACGATAGTGGAGGGTAATTATAGAAAGAAATATTAAATTTTGCAACTCATCAAATTCAAAAAGCTGGTGGCTAGAATTGATGGAAGTGTACACCTTGTACATGCAATCATAATGGTCCACAAAAATAGCCCAACAAAAATCTCCTACAAGCAAGGGAAGCATACTTCTCATACATGGGATCATAATGATATGGATAGATCAGGTTGGGAATGATTGCCACATCATGTCACCCTCTTTCTACAACCCTGTCACCTTGGTAACTGCATGATACATTGAATTCTTGCCTTGATTGATAGCATAGTCTACACCCTAAAATTGAAATTAGACTATCAATACTACAAAGCAATTGCATTGTGAATATTGGAGCCTACTTTGTAACACCAATGAATGCAAATTCTGGAGCTTTCACTATGTTGGTTAACAGGTTTGTCTTTATTCAAAAATTACCCTTTCTGACTCTATACCCTTTCTTCCTTAAAGAACAAACGAATTAATCAACAAATGGGTGAACTTTTTTTAAAATAGTTCCCCTCTGAATTTAGGTACAGCTCCCTTTAAGATCTTCAATGAATTCAATCTATATTAATTATCCCAATACACTTTTAACCAGAAAGTGCCTAAAGGCCAAACTAACATCCATACATCATCATGTTATGAATACGACATCCCTTTTTTCTTAAAACACCTTTTTATGATAGAATACACAGATTCTATTTTTTTAAAAATCAATCAGATACATAAACATATAACTGTTGCTGAACTAATAATTTATAGAATGCATATAATGAATTGTCTAGCAAGAGCAATTACCATATGAAAGAAGACTTCGCACAGAAAATCCAATTTCAATATACTCAAACGCACAGATTCAAGCATGCAACAATTGTTTCTCTTTTTCATTCACAGATGAAAATGTTTTTGACAAGAATCCTATATGCTTATGAAAACAACAATAGTTCAGCTTCAAAATTTTCTAACTTCTTTTCTATTCTATCTCCTCTATCTCTTGCTCAATAATGAAAAACATATATATATGTTACCCTAATTCTTTAACCGAGTAAAATCAAACCCAGAGTTAAAGTAACTCTGACCCATACAGGATTTAGTTTTTAACAAATTGATTTAAAGATCATGTTTAGAAAATAGCATAACTAAAAAATTGAATAAAGGCAACTACGAGAATAAGATCACGACTACGGTAACTAATTCAAATATGCAGATTTACTATCAGCGGTCGGGGAGGCACGTTGAGTCTTCCACTCCTGAAACACAATAACAAACTCCTAAATCTTTGGAAGGTTGGGGATGCCTATGTATTTCACCCTTGTCTTCCAGACATCCTTCTCCCTCCGCATTTTCCCAATCCTTTCCTTATGTTTTGGGAGTGCGTCGATACAGAGGTAAAGTAGTGACTCCACTTTAGAAATTCGGGAGAAATCTTCAGTTAAGATATTGTCACTTTCTTTGACAAAGCTAATTTTATCCTTAAAGGATTGAACCACTGTATCAACATTTTCCTCTGGTTTCCCATCATCTTTTATGTATTTTACATCAATGCATTGTAATTCATGCTATAGTGATTGAGTAAACTCGGTGATTTCCTTAATCATTTTTGTAAGTTCAAAACGCCCTTGCCGTGACACAAATTTTCTCCATTCGATGTTTTTCTTATTCACGTACAGTAAATCTTCATCTATACCTATTAAACTCTTTTCCGATAGACATTTCATTACCACATATTTTTGAACCTCATCAATTTGGTTAAGTACATTCATCAACTTACCTTCATCTTTCACCTAAGAAGCAATCTGCACCTTAAGGTCCTCAATGGTGGCTATAGTTTGATCATATATATTCTTAAGTTCACGAATATATTTAGTACCCTTTTGTACAATACAGTCCAACCAATCATCAAATACCTTAGGCACCATCCTGTTTCTATTAACCTGGTCCAACATCTTCTGGTTGGCTGGCGACTTAGGATCAAAAGACAAAGAAAGCTGTGAGACCAGCTGTGGGCTGGGATTTTGAATGGCGTCAATATACTCTGCCATGGAACACAAAGTCTTCTTCAATTCTTTCTTATCTCTCTCGTCCTTCCATGTCCGGCTGATGATTCTTTTGGTGGATGCCTCGAGATGATGAACATCTGCTGCTCTTGAAGCAGCCCCAAGATCTACCCTTTCAATAGTGAAATCCTGTACAGTGGGGTCCTGTACTTCTTCATCAGTCACTGGCCTGGCTATTTCTGCACTCCAATTCCTAGTACTTGGGTCAATGCTTACCTTGGACATCGTCTTCAGCTTCTTAGACTTAGGCATTTTTTCTTTTGTCACTGATAGAATTCTCCAGCCATTTAGGTGCAAAGGCTGAGGCTTCTTTCCCAGAATTTTGTTTATCAGAGGATACATTAGAAATCATCATTATCTCAGGGGTCTCTAAGACAACCTCTGACTATTACTTAGCACTAACTTCCTCTGTCCTTGGTGAACTAGGTTGCTTATCACCCATGGCTTCTCCCGAGTCCTCCTCTAAATTCAAATCCACAACTATTCTTTCAGAAACCTACTTCTTTCTTTTGCTTTTGGTTCTCAATTTGGTGGCACGAGGAGGGAGAATAGTTGTGAGGGCTCTTCTAGATTCTTTAATAGCAGAACTCCTTCCAGTTATTGACTTGGAAGTACCTTTAGGAAATCTGAAATTACCGCGAGATTTGGGCAACCAGACCTTATACCTCTTGCGCTGCTCTTCTTTGCGTCACACAGTATATTTACTTGCCAATTTTGGGTTGTTTTTTCTTAATAAATGGCATTAACAGATTGAATAATTATTACCCAAAACAATACGTGCCGAAAATATTTGAAAAGACATGAACTCTGACATCCTCATTAATGGCGAGCATTATTCATGTGCGACCATGATGTATAATAATTATCCGTAAATTCCCCAAAATTAGAACTTCCCATTTCATAATAAGTTTCGGACATATTTTCCTCCAACTTTCCCGCTAACTCTGATTTAGAATGCCTCAGGGAAAGATAAGATTATAATCACTGAACTGGTGAACTTTGAACTATTGAACCATGGGGATGTGGTTCAAAGTTCAATTTCAAAGACATGTGAACTACATAAACCAACCAACATCACATGACTTATGGAAGACATTTGACTATGAAACAGTACAGCATTGAACTTGGAACCATTGAACCTTACTGCACAGTTCAAACCGATGGTTCAATAACACATTTAAATTGGGCGAAGGAACTAAATAAAGTGACTCGATACAAGGCATTGAGTGTTGAACCTTGAACCGTGGAACCCTTGAACCATTGATCAAAAGGTTCAAGTTCAACACGAAAACTCAAAGACGTTTTAAATTACACGGAACAAGAAACTTGCTTTTTGAGAAACTTTAAACGCATCGAACCATTGAACCTTGAACTTTTAGAATAGTTCAGGTTCAAAGGTTCAGACCTTAGGTAATTTTGAACACAAAGATGATAGGCGAGTAATCTTTGAAGAATAAAGAGCTGATTTAAGAAATGAAGGTATGACCAATGAAATGAAACAGTAAATCAACTTTTTATATGGGAAATTATGAATAAAATAAATAAGGGCGACTCAAAAGGTAACATTGGCTCTGACTGGGGACTGCATTTTATGGCAAAATGTAGAGAACTTAGAAGCTCTGGTTACGCAAAAAGAAACTGAAACCCAGAGAAGAAAGGAAAAGAAGCAAGACAAAATAAAATTAGGAAAGGGAAACACAAAACCAGACAAAAAAAGAAGGCTATGTACAAAACAGGGGACTCCTGTTTCACAAATAGTACAATTTAAGATCCTGTCCGTTATAGGACAAGGGTAAAATAGCTCCATCCAGATATTCTAGTTTAAAAGAATTTGGACCCAGTACCTGCTGAATTCTGAAAGGTCCTTTCCAAAGTGAGTCAAATTTTCTATGTGCACCTTTTGGTTCTCTTCTTCTATCCCACAACAATACTTCATCTCCCTCCATAAATTTTCTAGGCCTTATTTTCTGGTCAAAAATCTCTTTTACTCTGGCCTGATGAGCAATAATTCGGTCAACCAGGTCATTCCTCTCTTCTTCAATCTTAGTTAAGTACATAATCCTCTTCTCCAGGGAATCTTGGAAATATTGATCCTCAATTACACTTTGTAGTTTGGTTGCAGACAACTCCAGAGGTAAAGATAATTGGGCACCTATTCCATAAACCAATTCAAAAGGCGTCATCCCAATTGCCCTTTTTGGAGTTATTCTATCGGCCCAGAGTGCTTCATATAATCTTTTATGTCAATCTCTGGGGTTATCATTCACCAATTTCTTCATGATGGAAATCAGATTCTTGTTGTTGGACTCGGCTTGTCCATTTTCTTGGGGATAGTAATCGGATGAATGGGAGAGAGATATACTATGTTCAAAACAAAAAGAAGTCATTTCAATTGAAGAGAAACTGGTAGCATTATCTACTACAAGCTTTTGGGGAACACCAAAACGTACCAAAATATTTTCTTTAAGAAAATTACACACCACCTCCGAAGTTGTTCTCTTTATAGGGACTGCTTCAACCCATTTCGTGAAATAATCTGTTGCTGTCAAAATGTGGGTGTGTCCTGCACTTGAGGGGGGCAAGATAGGCCTAATAAAATCCAATCCCCATTGTTTGAAAGGTTCTTCAATAACAACGGGCCTCAGAGGCAAAGCTGCAAGTTGCGGCCTTCCTGAGAACATTTTACATTTCTCACAGTTAGCCACCCATTTATATGCATCTTTAAACATCCTTGGGCAATAGTAACAATTCCTGAGGATTTTAAAAGCTGTGACTGAAGAAGAAAAATGTCCACCATAGGCTTCATTATGAAAGACTTCCAAGAGCTTGTCCTGTTGCTCCTTATCTACACATCTTAGGAAAGTCCCATCAAGTCCCTTCTTGTAAAGGACATCCCCCCAAATAACATATTTTGCCGCTTTTAGCTTCAGGTTTATTTTCTCTTTAGGAGATAAATGACTAGGACAATCTCTGTAAGTAAGATAATATGCTACATCTAGAAACCATGGGTCCCATAAACTTACCAGCAGGATAGTGGGAAGTCCTTCTTCTTTTCTGTTCTCAGCAATCAATTTACATAAGCCTTGACCTCTGATCAGTTTAGTTGGTCTAACTTCCAGATCATACTCCTGGATTTTAGCAACCCATGTTGCTCTATTGTTTAACCCAACATCTTGTTGAGTCAAGATACTTTTCACGGCTGAACTTGGGACAAAAACAACTGAATGAGAGTAAAGTATATAATATCTAAATTGTCTAACAGCCTTTACTATAGCGAAAGCTTGTTTTTCAACCAAAGAATATTTCAGTTCATGCTTTTTAAGGGGAACGCTCATAAATGCTATGGGGACCTCTTCATCCAATTCATTTTTCTATAACAAAATACCTGACATGGTGTGTTCTTAGGCATAACAGTGAATAATAAAATCTTTTTGAAAATTAGGATTTACCAAAGTGGGTGTGCATGCAATCGCCTCTTTGATATCCTCAAATGCCTTCTTAGCAACTTCATTCCACTTGAATGTCTATTTCTCGCTCATCATTCTGACAATATGCTTTGTAATCTCAGCAAAGTCAGGGATGAGCCTTCTGAGAAAATTGATTTGGCCAAAGAAGGACTTTACTCCAGTCCTATTGGAAGGGAGACTAAGCTGTTGTATCACCCTAACCCTCTCTGGATCAATTCTGATTCCATCTTTTGAGACTAAGTGCCCCAGCAACTTTCCCTCTGTAACACAAAAGATTGACTTCTTGGGATTGGGTGATATGCCATGGCTCTGACACCTTTGTAAGACAGTCTCTAGATCCTTCAGGTGATCTTCTCTATTTCTGGAAAAAATAGTTAGATCATCAAGATAAATAACAATAATTCTATCCTTCAGATCTCTAAAAGATGAATCCATCACCCGCTAAAAGGTTGCTCTGGCATTAATTAGGCCAAAGGGCATTCAGTTATAGGCAAAAGTTCCTTGAGGCGTAGTGAAGGTAGTCTTATGCTAATCAGCTGTAGCCACACCTATCTGATTGTAACCTGAGAACCCATCCAGTATGGACATCATTTCAGATCTAGCAACTGTCTACAAGATGTGGTCCATCACAGGTAAGGGACAGTTATCTTTCAAGCTAGCCTATTTCAAATTTCTGAAATCAACGCAGATTCTTATTTCTCCATTCTTGCGAACTAGAACAATATTTGCCACCCAAGTGGAGTGATGAATTGGATAGATAATTCTAGCTTTCAACATCTTATCAATCTCCTTAAAGATGGCCTCAGCAACTTTTGGATTATAATTCCTCAGCTTCTGCCTGAATGGGGCTGCATTTGCTTTCAAAGGAATATGGTGTTGAAACTGTCCATGTCTAAAATTTGTAAGATCATCATAGCACCAGGGGAAAACATCCTTATACTTGATTAACAATTAGATCAATTTGTTTTTCTCCTCTAAAGAACAACACCTACCAATGGATACCCATTTAGGATTAGCCTCATCCCCGATGTTTATTTTCTCATAATCCTCCACTTTATCAAGATTGTGGGAAGGTTTGCCTTTAATATATTCATCTCTTCGAGAAAACAAATGTTCTAAGGAGACCAGTCCTTTAGGGATTTTGTTTCCCTTCAACTGAATCATATCATCTTTTGGATTAATCCCTGGGTCAAGACTAAATTCTTTACACTCTGTTTCGGAGCCCTCAAAATAAGCTCCCAGGAACATTTCAGCATTCTCTAAAAATCTTCTGATCTGATTATCACTCTAAAAAACTTGCCAACTTTCAGCATTGTCCAGAACATTAGGATGATATATCAGCTCTATTCTATAAGAATCTTTTCTAAAATCAGGATGTGGTAGAAGAAGAGAAGCTGATATTGCTAAAGAATCTGCCTGGGTGTTCTGGTCCCTGGGAATTGCTTCAATAGAGAAGGCATCAAAGTATTCAATCTCATCCCAAACTCTATTTCTGTAATGTTTTAATCTTTCATTCTTAATAGAAAAGATGTCCCTTACTTGCTTCACAATTAATTCAGCATCTCCTTTCACTTTAAGTACCTTTACACCCCTTCCTTTGGCTTCATATAGCCCAAGCAATAAAGCTTCATATTCTGCAGTATTATTGGTGTTTTTGAACTCCAATTTAAAAGAATAAGAAAAAATTTCACCTTCTGATGAGATCAGCACGCCCCTAGCCCCTAAACCAGTAGTAGCACAACTGCCGTCAAATTCCATAATCCATAGGTCATCAGAATGTACAGACCTTTGGGTTAATTCTTCTTTGAGGTCTTCTCCAAAACTCTATTCAGAAGAGAGAAAATAATTACCAAATTCACATTCCTCAAACAAAATCTGGGACTTGGGATCATTAGAGGGATAGACAGTAAACTTGCACTTGGGTTCAGGTTCTAGCTTTACTTTCTCTTTTCCCACTAGGATTGTGGCTTCTGACCAATCTAATTTAATCTGCCCACCCAAATCCTTGCAAAATGTCTTGCTCAACAGTATCCCATAGCTAGCAGGAATATCTGCTACCAAAATAGTCAATTTCACTTTTTTGTCAAGGTAAGCTACAAGGGCAACTCGCGCATCCTTAATCTGTCGAAGCAAGGAAACTTGTTTGCCATCCATACAATAACACCTACCAAATGTCTTTGTAAGTGATAATCCTAGGGCTTTGGCCACAGAAGAAGGCATAATGTTGTCAGAGGCTTCTGAGTCTATAATGCAGTTACTAAGCTTGTGACCATTGATGAACAAAGATACATAGAAAGGGTTGGGTTTCAAATCGGCTGTGTAAGAAGTATCATTTGACGAATCGAGGGTCATTTTAGGGGTAGTCATGGATGACTCAGATGAGGAAGCAAATAGTTGAGCAATGGGAGACTCATCATTAACATCAAATTGACTCTCATATTTAAATTGTGTAGGACCACCCTTAACATGTTTAACTAGTTTGTCAAGTTCATTAGGTTTTAGCTTGAGATACTCAAAAGGGGAGATTTGAATTTTTGCAGATTTACAGAATTCTACAATATCAAAAGAAGCATCTGGATCATTTTTATGCAACAATTTAATTTCCTGAGCCTTCAAATTAGCATCATGAGTTCTAATAAAAGGTTCTTTACCTTTACCAGGTACTTCTTGCGTATTAGAGGATCTCATGATCCTCTGACTCCTGGTGAGCACGGCACACGAAGGATCTTCAAGGGTAACCAATATTTCACCTCCCCTTTCTGAATCAGATTCATATTCAAGGAAGTTTATCTCAGAGTTGCCAGGTTCCTCAAAGTTCCTTTCTTCTTCAGTAGACTCCCCCAACATATCCTAAGTAGCAGTCATCTAAGCATACCTAAGCATCTTTGGGCAAGAATTTCCATCATGGTCGGTAGTCAAATGAAAAATACACATGTTCCCCCTCCCAGGAGGAGCTTCAATAGTCATCCTTGGTTGTGTTGATGTCAGGGGTAAGGCTCTACCAGTATTTTCTTGTTGATTCAAAATCCTCCTACTAATATCTTGGTACGGTTGTTGGAAGGAAGCACCAGTTTTGGGTAATTGCCTCTTTAAGGCAATCATATCATTAACCAGTCTTTGCACTATAGGATCAGTAGATGATGAGGGGTGAGCATTTGGCACCTGGACCTCTTTCTTCCATTTATCAGCCATAATAAGGTCATCCTCCAATCCGACTACCAAAGCTTGTACAGCTGGTAAATCAGCAATTACACCTCTCCTAAGATGGAAGCTAATATCAGGGGGCATAAAATTGATGAAGAAACATTTCTGATTCTCGCTAGTTGGTCTTTTAGCAGCAGGGATCTTGTTCACAATTCTATTGAATTTAGCCATGAATTCCCTCATAGGTTCATGTATCTCTTTCTTAAGCTGAGTCAGTTGTGCAAGGAGAGAATGTTCATCTTCTGCGCTTTTGAACCTGTTTTCAAATGTAGTTTTCATGTCGTTCCAGTTTATGATTGGGGAGTTAGTGAGGTGATAAAACCATTGTGCTGCAGTATCGGTCAAGGTTTGCACAAAAAGCCTTATGGCTACATCTTGGTGTTGTACACCTAACACACTACATGCTGCTGCAAAGGCACATAAATGTTCTTCTGGCGATTATCTCCCATCTCCATTAAATTTGGGCAAATTCTCCCGTCCGTTTTTAGGCAAAGGATTTAGGTTAGCCCCTAGGTTCAGAGGCCCTATGGCTGCTCCCCAAGGTTGGGCCATTGGTAGGAAGTTTATGGCTGAGGGAATGATAGTGTCGGAAAGAGTTAGAGCTTGACAAACAGGAGATGTAGAAGGTTTAGGGAGGCTAGGAGGTCTACTTCTAGCTCTTCTTACACAAGTAGGGATATAAGGAAAATTAAAGTTTTGTAGTGCTTGAAAGGTAGAATCCTCAACTCCCTCTCTTCTCAAAGACCTCGTATACGGTCTAGAATCCAGCTTAAAATGTTGTAACTGGATAGGCAGCTATTAATTTCTATGTTGTTCTTGATTTCTTTGCACTTCAGGGGCTTGATTTCTTGCTGCGTTTTGAGCTTGCCTCCTTCTCTGCCTGAGCAACAACAATCTCAAGTTATCAGCCAATTTGGTGCAGGAGCACCTACCTGACAGCTGGCCTTCATGAGGCAGTTAGTTAATTTGAGTCTTGTTTATGTTTTCAAGAAGGTCTGATAAGACCAAATGCATGTAATAAGGTCATGCTGACTGTACTAAGATCATGCTGACCATGTTTTACTATTTTTAGATAGTTTGTTAGGACAGTTGTCATGCTGTAGGTCCGGTTGGATCTCCCAGCCGCCTGGAGAGATTTCCCAGCCGCTTGGAGTCGGGTCAGTAGTACTCGCAGGAAAACCTATTTAAGCATGAGGATCGGTTGGTATTGCATATATCGATCGAGCTAGGTTGCAGAGAGTGAGACTGAGAGAGAGACTGATCATTGTATTTGCATCTTTTGAAATCAAATAAAGTGATCCTGTTTGTGTTCATCCTCTGTTGAATTCCATTGTTTGATCAATTTGCTGGTTTGGTGGTTTCATGGATTTGCTGATCCATTCCACCGGTTGATTCGTCGAATCGGTGGAATGGTTATGTACAGTAGGTTAGGAGTTAGTTTGTTTGTTTGCATGCAGGTGTGCAGGATCGCCGTCGAGAGATGTTGAGAACCCTAGCATGGGTATGTGCTAGGTCAAGCTGATAGATTAGAGTTTGGAAGATCACCCTGGAAGTGGATCGGGTCACCCAGGAGGTTCGGCGGATCAGAACGGTGAAAATCTGCTAAGGCTGGAAATTTGTCAAAATGGCATCATCAGGATATTTTGGTGAATATCTTGCAGTCGCTTCGGGCATCGTCATCCAGATAAGTGGAGATGAGCATGATGCGGTTGATTGCATGAAGTGAATGAGCGTCGGGGTGATCATCATCAGGAGGTGCCGAGGAGGAGCGTATCGGCATAAGGTAGAAGATCAGGTTGATCGCGGGCCGAAAAAAGTTAAGTTTGGCCAACAGAAGGATATGACGTCATCATCATCAAGATATACGTCATCAGGATATTGCGGAGCAGCAGGATATTGAGGAGCTGCATGTGACGTCATCATCATCAGGATATACGTCATCAGGATATCGGGGTGACGTAAGCATCGAGGGGACGGTGAGTGGAATTAAGGTTTGTCATCATCAAGATATATGGGAGGAACCGGATGTTCCATATCCTGCTGATTAACATGATGTTGAACATCATGATGCTGAAGATAGTGAAGGTCGAAGTTGTCGGTGAGATGAACAGTGGACGTCAGGAGGATGTTCGCACTTGCCGAACATGATGATGCTGCCGAATATGATGATGCTGACAGTGTTAAGGAAAACATGATGATGATGATGATGATGATGATGATGATGATGATGATGATGATGATGGGTTGCGGACATCCATGCTGTGTGTTAAGGTTTTAGTGTGGATGCCTCTGCATCATAGTGGTATCAGAGCTCAGCAAAAGGTCTGGGCTGTTGTGTGTTGATTCTGTCACTGAAAGGGCAGAAGTAGAGTTGATTGTGTGTTGTGTGTTGATTGAGAGGTTGACAAAATGCCTCCGAAAGGTAGTGGTACTACAAGGGAATTGCAGGAGATGAAGGAAAAACATGCCAGAGAGATGAGGAAGATGAAGGAGCTTGCTGAAGCACTTCAAGCCAGGCTTGTAGCCCTAGAAAAGAACAAAAAGAGGGAAGTGGAAGACAGTGAGTCTGAAGAAGATGAAGATGCTGTTGAAGAGTATGAAGAAGTAGCTGAAGATCTGGATGCTGAAGACTAGAGATTGGCAAAATTGTTAAAGGCAGTGCAGAGTGATAAACCTAAGGTAAAGGTTGATGTTTCCAAGTATAATGGAAGTTTGAATGAAGATGAGTTGCTGGATTGGATTGCTGCACTGGATAATCACTTTGAATGTGAAGATGTTGCTGAGGATCAGAAGGTAAAGATTGCAAAGACCAAGTTAGGAGGTCATGCTTTGGTATGGTGGGATTATGTACAATCTGAGAGAAGGAAACAAGGGAAGTCAAAGATCACTTCATGGGATAAAATGGTAGCAAGGATAAAAGGTAAATTCTTGCCAAGGGATTATGAAATACAGATGTTTAAGAAGCTACAATTTTTAAGGCAGAAGGAAATGGATGTGAAGGCATATACTGAGGAGTTTTATAAGTTGAGTATGAGATCTGGTCATCATGAGAATGAGGTAGAAAAGGTGGCTAGGTATTTGGCTGGTTTGAGATTGAACATACAGGATGAGTTAGTTTTAGCTAACCCTAAGAATGTGGAGGATTGTTATCAAATGGCAATCAGGATTGAAGAAAAGATGAATAGAGGACAAGATAAGTCCATGAGAGGAAGAGGAAACAATATGAGGGGAAGAGGAGCAGCCCCTACACAAAAGCAAACCAATGAGGGTCAAGAAGACACTGGTAAAGGACAGGGATAGTTTGATTTCAGAGGTGGATGGAAAGGTAATAGAGGTAGATTTGGAGGTGGTAGAGGTTCTACTACATTTTCAGGAAAATGTTACACCTATGGTGAGTTTGGTCATCCATCTTTCAAATGTCCAGAAAACAAAGGTTCATCATCCAGAAATGATAGAACTAGTGACAAGAGAGTACAACTTGTACAAGAAGAGAAAGTAGAGCAAAGTGTGCAGAGTTCAAACACTTATCAAAAAGATAAGGAGCCTGACTATTATGCATATCCTGAGGAGGGAGAAGCATTGATGCTCAGGAGAATTAGTTTGCAGGCATCAAAGGATCTGATGCAAAGAAGAGCTCTTTTCAAGACCATATGCAAGAGCAAAGGTAAAGTATGTAAGGTTGTCATTGATACTGGTTCAACAGACAACATGGTATCTCAGGAAATGGTGGATAAACTAAATTTGGAAAGGATTCCACATCATCACCCTTACAAGGCATCTTGGGTGAGTGATAGTCAATCACTTTTTGTCTCTGAACAGGCATATGTGGATTTTCAAATTGGAGCATATCAGGATAGGGTTTTGTGTGATATTTTGCCCATGGAATGTTGTCACCTACTGTTGGGTAGACCATGGCAATTTGACAGAAGGGTACTGTATGATGGGTATGCTAATACCTACACCATCAAGAAAGATGGGAAGACAATGAAGTTGATGCCATTACAGGCAGATGCTGCAGCACAGGAGGCAGCCAAAATCATTTTAATGGGAAAGAAAGAGTATGTGCAGATGCCCATAGGAGCAGGCATAAAGGCAGATGAGTACACTGTAGGGACAGAGGTTGTTAAGGACCACAGGTTGAAGAAAGTTTTAGTTTTGACTGACAGAGGTCAGCAGCAGGTGCAGAAACAGGTTTGCAAACAGCAACCAGTTAAGAAGAATGACAAGGATGTTGTCATAGTTGGGACTATTGCTTGTCCTATAAAGGTTGACAGAAAGATAGAGTTGAACAGTACAGAAGTTCAAGAGGCAGTTCAGACAGAGGTTCTGGTCAGACAAACTGACAAACACAAGGTATGTAAGAGAAAGGCCTACATTGACAGGCATGAGGATTTACTTGCCAGAAAGCAAGTTACAGTTCAGAAGTCTTGGAGCAGCCAAGGGCCAGCAGAGGATACAGCTGGAATAGGTCAGAACACTGACATGACAAGGTGTACAGGTGGAGGACTTCCACATACTAAACTCATGGGACATGAGTTCTTTTCTATTGGGGAGTATGGTGCAGGAGCACCTACCTGACAGCTGGCCTTCATGAGGCAGTTAGTTAATTTGAGTCTTGTTTATGTTTTCAAGAAGGTCTGATAAGACCAAATGCATGTAATAAGGTCATGCTGACTGTACTAAGATCATGCTAACCATGTTTTACTATTTTTAGATAGTTTGTTAGGACAGTTGTCATGCTGTAGGTCCGGTTGGATCTCCCAGCCGCCTGGAGAGATTTCCCAGCCGCTTGCAGTCGGGTCAGTAGTACTCGCAGGAAAACCTATTTAAGCATGAGGATCGGTTGGTATTGCATATATCGATTGAGCTAGGTTGCAGAGAGTGAGACTGAGAGAGAGACTGATCATTGTATTTGCATCTTTTGAAATCAAATAAAGTGATCCTGTTTGTGTTCATCCTCTGTTGAATTCCATTGTTTGATCAATTTGCTGGTTTGGTGGTTTCATGGATTTGCTGATCCATTCCACCGGTTGATTCGTCGAATCGGTGGAATGGTTATGTACAGTAGGTTAGGAGTTAGTTTGTTTGTTTGCATGCAGGTGTGCAGGATCGCCGTCGAGAGATGTTGAGAACCCTAGCATGGGTATGTGCTAGGTCGAGCTGATAGATTAGAGTTTGGAAGATCACCCTGGAAGTGGATCGGGTCACCCAGGAGGTTTGGCGGATCAGAACGGTGAAAATCCGCTAAGGCTAGAAATTTGTCAAAACGGCATCATCAGGATATTTTGGTGAATATCCTGCAGTCGCTTCAGGCATCGTCATCCGGATAAGTGGAGATGAGCATGATGCGGTTGATTGCATGAAGTGAATGAGCGTCGGGGTGATCATCATCAGGAGGTGCCGAGGAGGAGCGTATCGGCATAAGGTAGAAGATCAGGTTGATCGCGGGCCGAAAAAAGTTAAGTTTGGCCAACAGCAGGATATGACGTCATCATCATCAGGATATACGTCATCAGGATATTGCGGAGCAGCAGGATATTGAGGAGCTGCATGTGACGTCATCATCATCAGGATATACGTCATCAAGATATCAGGGTGATGTAAGCATCGAGGGGACGGTGCATGGAATTAAGGTTTGTCATCATCAGGATATATGGGAGGAACTGGATGTTCCATATCCTGCTGATTCACATGATGTTGAACATCATGATGCTGAAGATAGTGAAGGTCGAAGTTGTCGGTGAGATGAACAGTGGACGTCAGGAGGATGTTCACGCTTGCCGAACATGATGATGCTGCCGAATATGATGATGCTGACAGTGTTAAGGAAAACATGATGATGATGATGATGATGATGATGATGATGATGATGATGATGATGATGGGTTGCGGACATCCATGCTGTGTGTTAAGGTTTTAGTGTGGATGCCTCTGCATCACAATTCCTCCTCTTTTTCTAATACTCTGCTTGCTCTTCTATAATCTTCACTATTGGGACGAGTACGCCAAGCAAGGGTATTCAACTGGCCAATAATGTCTTCCTGTTCATCCTAAAAACCAAGATTAGGCTGCAAAAAGGAATTATGTTTTCATGTGGAAGCACCATTGTTGCTTCATATTAAGGCGACCAATCTTTTAATTACTGACTTCGCTCCCCAGTAGATTCGCCAAAAACTATTGGTTAACAAGTTTGTCTTTATTCAAAAATTACCCTTTCTAACTCTATACCCTTTCTTCCTTAAAGAACAAATGAATTAATCAACAAATGGGTAAACTTTTTTTAAAATAGTTCCCCTCTGAATTTAGGTACAGCTCCCTTTAAGATCTTCAATGAATTCAATCTATATTAATTATCCCAATACACTTTTAACCAGAAAGTGCCTAAAGGCCAAACTAACATCCATACATCATCATGTTATGAATGTGATATCCCTTTTTTCTTAAAACACCTTTTTATGATAGAATACACAGATTCTATTTTTTTAAAAATCAATCAGATACATAAACATATAACTATTGCTGAACCAATAATTTATAGAACGCATATAATGAATTGTCTAGCAAGAGCAATTACCATATGAAAGAAGACTTCGCATAGAAAATCCAATTTCAATATACTCAAACACACATATTCAAGCATGCAGCAATTGTTTCTCTTTTTCATTCACAGATGAAAATGTTTTTGACAAGAATCATATATGCTTATGAAAACAACAATAGTTCAGCTTCAAAATTTTCTAACTTCTTTTCTATTCTATCTCCTCTATCTCTTGCTCAGTAATGAAAAACATTTATATATGTTACCCTAATTCTTTAATTGAGTAAAATCAAACCCAGAGTTAAAGTAACTCTAACCCATACGGGATTTAGTTTTTAACAAACTGATTTAAAGATCATGTTTAGAAAATAGCATAACTGAAAAACTGAATAAAGGAAACTGGACGAATAAGATCACGGCTGCGGTAACTGATTCGAATCTGCAGATTTACTATTGGCGGTCAGGGAGGCACGTTGAGTCTTCCACTCTTGAAACACAATAACAAACTCCTGAATCTTCAGAAGGTTGGGGATGCCTATGTGTTTCACCCTTGTCTTCCAGACGTCCTTCTCCCTCCGCATTTGCCCAATCCTTTCCTTATGTTCTGGGAGTGTGTCGATACAGAGGTAAAACAGTGACTCCACTTTAGAAATTCAGGAGAAATCTTCAGTTAAGATATTGTCACTTTCTTTGACAAAGCTAATTTTATCCTTAAAGGATTGAACCACTGTATCAACATTTTCCTCCGGTTTCCCATCATCTTTTATGTATTTTACATCAATGCATTGTAAATCATGCTGCAGTGATTGAATAAACTTGGTGATTTCCTTAATCATTTTTGTAAGTTTAAAACACCCTTGCCGTGACACAGAGTTTCTCCATTCAATGTTTTTCTTATTCACGTACAGTAAATCTTCATCTATACCTGTTAAAATCTTTTTCGACAGAAATTTCATTACCCCATATTTTTGAACCTCATCAATTTGGTTCAGTACATTCATCCACTTACCTTCATCTTTCACCCAAGAAGCAATCTGCACCTTAAGGTCCTCAATGGTGGCTGTAGTTTGATCATATATATTCTTAAGTTCACGAATATATTCAGTACCCTTTTGTACAATACAGTCCAACCAATCATCGAATACCTTAGCCACCATCCTGTTTCTATTAACCTGGTCCAACATCTTCTGGTTGGCTGGCGACTTAGGATCAAAAGACAAAGAAAGCTGCGAGACCAGCTGTGGGCTGGGATTTTGAATGGCATCAATATACTTTGCTATGGAACTCAGAGTCTACTTCAATTCTTTCTTTTCTCTCTTGTCCTTCCAGGTCTGGCTGATGATTCTTTTGGTGGATGCCTTGAGATGATGAACATCTACTGCTCTTGAAGCAGCCCCAAGATCTACCCTTTCAACAGTGAAATCCTGTACAATGGGGTCCTGTACTTCTTCATCAGTCACTGGCTTGGCTATTTCCACACTCCAATTCCCAGTACTTGGGTCAATTCTTACCCTGGACGTCGTCTTCAGCTTCTTGGACTTAGGCATTTTTCCCAAACATTTGCTCACCATATCTTCTAAAGGCACAGAAAATGGAATTATTTTTCTTTTGTCACTGATAGAATTCTCTAGCCATTTAGGTGCAAAGGCTGAGGCTTCTTTCCCAGAATTTAGTTTATCAGAGGATACATCAGAAATCATCATTATCTCAGGGGTCTCTAAGACAACCTCTGACTATTGCTTAGCACTAGCTTCCTCTGTCCTTGGTGAACTAGGTTCCTTATCACCCATGGCTTCTCCCGAGTCCTCCTCTGAATTCAAATCCACAACTATTCTTTCAGATTCCTGCTTCTTTCTTTTGCTTTTGGTTTTCAATCTGGTGGCATGAGGAGGGAGAATAGTGTTAGCACTCATTTTGACCTGGGGGTTGTTTTTTTTCATGATCAGGGGGTTTCCTCATTTGAACCCTTTATCTTCTTGCCCATTTTCCTAAGTGTTGGACCTCCTCAGCATTTTTCAGCTGCAGCATCATATTTTCCCTGGGGAGGAGGTCATCATCATCATCTTGTCTTCGATGATGGTCTGCATTATCATGTTTTCTGTCGACTTGTTGTTCATCAGGATCATCATATTTCAATATCGGGTGATGTCTGGATATCATCCTGATCCTGCTGATGAGCTACAGTGTATCCTGATTTGCTTGCGGGAGTGATTTTTCAAGTATCCGGTGATCTTCCAATTATCACCTTGCCCTTTTATGATGATGATGTTGCCCCGATCCTCTGAAGGGATTATTCTCTAAGTTGTTCGACTTGACTTGTTTTTTTCTTAAGGGTCGTCATCATCATCATCATATTTCCAGTTATCACCGTGTTGCTTGCGGGGGTCATCATATTTTCTGCCTGCATGTATTTCGCCGGGGTGATATTTTTATCATCGGGTGATCTTGGTTATGATCATCCTGATGATGTTGTTGAAGAGTTCTAAGTGTGACCCGATATTCACTAGGGTCATCATATTTTGAACGTCAGGATGATCTTAGTCAATATCATCCTGATGATGTTGTATCACTTCATGTTCGTTGTTTTATTATCCTGATGATGATGACGTCATTCTTATGTCAGGGTGATATCTATTTCTCTGCCTATCTGCATCATGATACTTTCGAAGGAGGGGGTGATATTTTCATTTTTGAATATCACCCGGATGTATGTTTGTTCCAGCGTCATGATGATGCTGATATCAAGGAGATATCCGCCTGCCGGCTTCGTGCATTATCTAGTGGGGGGTGATCTTTTCAAGCATCATCATATTCATCTATCGCCCCGATCTTATAGTGGAGCTACAGTGCAGCATGATATTTGTGCATCAGGATGATATTTCCAAATATCCGGTTATCTTCCGAATATCATCCTGATGTCGATATGATGATGACGTCATCAAGGTCCGGGGGGGGTCATATTTCTAACACTGATCATCTTGTGGAGATCTCCCGGTATTTGCAAACATGATGATGACGTCATCCGGATATGAGGAGGTGCGCAGTAGGCAGATATGCAAATGACGTCAGCAGGATATGATGATGACGTCATCAGGATGTTCATCGGCCAGACTTTTGGTATAAGCTCAGCAGGAGGATGTTCCTCCGATGGATCAGGTTGTGCGGATGAAGGCGATTATCATGCAGGTTATATTGCGATATGATGCTGACGTCAGGGTGATATTTCAAGCAACAGGATATCATGCTGCTGGAGGATGATGATGATGAAGTCTTATACTAGTGTCGTCAGGAGCAAAAGCACCGACATCATATATGCTCATGACCTAGTATATAAAATGTTAAGGAGGTTGCTGCGGGGTGCATGTGGGATAATTGATATCCTGCATTTTTGAAATATCATGATGATGAATCTCGGCGGGAAATGGTTGCGATGCAGAATTGACGTTTTCCCAAGGCCGCGGGTTGGTGCGCCATTAATGGCGAAGGTTGCAGAGGTATGGGCGGATCTGGTACCCGATTGAAGGTGTACATCAGCGGACAGTGGCGCAGGGCTCGAGATTTCTTCCTGTCTCCTCCCCTATCTGCTACATTCATGTTTGGGCGCCAATCTGGTAGTGCGTTGATCGCCATTTTGCTAATACTATGTATCTGGCGGGTTTTTTGGTCAACCATGTAATTAATTGCTATGGTACACTACCTGGCTGTTATAAGCAGGAAGTGTTACTCATTTGTGGTTGTTGAAAGTTGAAGATTTTTGGCTCTGTAATTCATAACAAGCTGATCTGGTTGCTCTGTACAGCTTACCTGTGAGTTTATGTATCTCTTGTTGTATGTTTTTGGCATGAACCCACTGATTTCATGATTAATCTTATATGAGAAATGCTATCTTAGCATGTGTTGTGTTAATTCTGTCTCCAGTATTGCATGTATTCTTCTTCTGAATCTGGATATTTGGGTAATGTTTAGATTCTAGAGCATAGAATTCCTATGTTGAATGTCTGATCTTTTAACTTCTGCTCAAGGGGTAGATTAAACTGTTTTCAGGTTGAACATTGGGAAGGGTATACTGCAGTAGGGATGCCATAAGTAGAGATAACTTAACACTCTGTATTGGGAGATATCTGTAAGGCAGGTATCACATATATCCCCTTGAAATCCAGTTTTAGTTGTTCATGCTGATCATTCACAGGTGTATGTCTACTGACTCCAGGCCCTGGATAGGCACCAATCTTGCTTTGTGTTTGTGTTACAACCATGTCCAGCTTTGCATCCAAACTTAAAATCCAAATCAAAATCTAAAACAACCATTAGGACATTAGAGCTAGTTTTAGGATCCTCAGTCCTCTATCTACAACTGCAAATAGGCCCAAAGCTAGCCCCTTTGCTCTTATCTTTCAGTTTTGGTCTACTTACAGGAGGACTTATCTGCTTTCTGTCAGCATCCCAGCCTTGTATGCATATCCTCATGGATGTTGAGTAGGGAATACCCCCCTAGGTCTTGCAGAGCCTGAAGAAGAAGAGGAGATAAAATATAGAGTCTATCTCCTATACTGTTGGCCCCTGGCCCAGAGATCCTGTTGATCACTGATGGCTACCTTGTAGGGAAATCTGGGAATAAGCATCTAGTCTGGGAAAAACCAACAAATAGTAGTGAGGGCTCTTCTAGATTCTTTAATAGTAGGACTCCTTCCAGTTATTGACTTGGAAGTACGTTCAAGAAATCTAAAATTACCGCGAGATTTGGGCAACCAGACCTTATACCTCTTGCGCTGCTCTTCTCTGCATCGCATAGTATATTTACTTGCCAATTTTGGGTTGTTCTTTCTTAATAAATGGCATTAACAGACTGAATAATTATTACCCAAAACAATACGTGCTGAAAATATTTGAAAAGACATGAACTCTGACATCCTCATTAATTGCGAGCATTATTCACACGCGACCATGATGTATAATAATTATCTGTAAATTCCCCAAAATTAGAACTTCCTGTTTCATAATAAGTATCGGACATATTTTCCTCCAACTTTCTCGCTAAGTCTAATTTAGAATGCCTCAGGGAAAGATAAGATTGTAATCACCGAACTGGTGAACTTTGAACTATTGAACCATGGGGATGTGGTTCAAAGTTCAAATTCAAAGACATGTGAACTACATAAACCGACCAACATCACATGACTTGTGGAAGACATTTGATTATGAAACAGTACAGCATTGAACTTGGAACCATTGAACCATTGAACCTTACTGCAGAGTTCAAACATATGGTTCAATGACACATTTAAATTGGGCGAAGGAACTAAACAAAGTGACTCGATACAAGGCGCCGAGTGTTGAACCTTGAACCGTGGAACCCTTGAACCATTGATCAAAAGGTTCAAGTTCAACACGAAAACTCAAAGACGTTTTAAATTACACGAAACAAGAAGCTTGCTTTTTGAGAAACTTTAAACACATCGAACCATTGAACCATGAACTTTTAGAATAGTTTAGGTTCAAAGGTTCAGACCTTAGGTAATTTCGAACACAAAGATGATAGGCGAGTAATCTTGAAGAATAAAGAGCCGATTTAAGAAATGAAGGTATGACCAATGAAATGAAATAGTAAATTGACTTTTTATATGGGAAATTACGAATAAAATAAATAAGGGCAACTCAAAAGGTAACACACTATAGCCACCATTCGGAGCCAACTATATTACTGGTCTCAATACATTATGGTGTACTAAAATATCAATTGCTACAGTGACAAGTGGTTGTGAAGCAATGGGGAAGAAAATGAAATATGAGACAAAAAATCTAGTGTTTGAGGCTATAGTATAAGAAATATTTTCATAGGTTATGTTAACACGTGCCTAAAAAGTTTTAAAAAGTTCCACATTCATGTCTTTGTGTTGTCTACAAAATCTTTCACCCATTATTGATAACTAATCTGAGAAATCTTCAATGGGTTTACCTTGGTCTATTTTGTGTTGTGATGACTATTTTACCTTCTCCATGCCTTTGCCATGTCTCATCATTTCCAAAAAATCCCATAGAATCCCTTTGTTGTGTGCTTTCCATGTCTTTTTTGGCATTTTGGGATTTTCAATTTTCTCGTGATCCTTTCGGACCCCCCCCCCCCCCTTATTTTCTATGCTCATTTCAAGAGGTCAAAACTTAATATTTCTAAATGAACTTGGGGATGGTGGGTAGGTATGTCATGCAACATCAAATGGACCTTTCATTTGATCATTTTAACCAATTTTAGGATTTTGGGTTTTCTAGGGATGTCAGAACTTTCCCTTGGATCATCACCCTCCAGTTTTCCCATTTCCCCTCATTCAATTTGGAGGGTCAAAACATGGTATTTTTAGATGATCTCAGAGATGGTGGCTCAATATGTCACCCAGCATCAAACTGACTCTTCCATTCTAAAACTTTGATACTTTGGGAATTTCAAGTTTTCAAGGCATTTCAGGATTTTAGGTCTTCCATGGATGTCAAAACTTTCCCTTGGTTCCATCATCCTCCGGTTTTCCCATTTCCCCTCATTCAATTTGGATGGTCAAAACATGGTATTTTCAAATGATCTCAAAGGTGGTGGCTCAGTATGTCACCCAACATCAAACTCACTCTTCCATTCTAAAATCCTTGTACTCTGGGAATTTTAGGTTTTCAAGGTATTTTGAGATTTCACATTTTCCAGGGATATCAAAACTTTCCCTTGGTTTCGTCGTCCTTCGATTTTCCCATTTCCCCTCATTCAATTTGCAAGGTCAAATCTTAGAGTTTTCAGGTGAAATCAAAGGCTATGGACTATTGGCGCCCCCTTGCATCTATTTGGACCATTGTCTGGGTGTTTTGCTCATTTTGGGTTTTTTGTGTTCTCTAAAATCCTTTTAGACCCCCTTGTTTTCTATGCACATTTGAGGGGTCAAAACTTAATATTTTTTTATGATCTCGAAGATTTTGGTTATGTTCATTGTGTTTCATCCTTTGGAACTTTTGTTTGGAGATTTGGGTTATGTTCATCATGTTTCATCCTCTAGAACTTTTGTTTGGGGATTTGGGTCAAATGGGAATTTAAGTTTTTAGAGGACGGTGGAACTTTTCCAAAAGTCCTTGAGTCCTTGGTTCTTCTGGGTTCCCCATTTCCCTTGGGGCGCCTTGGGGATTTTAGGTTTCTAGGGACTTTGGGATGTTCTGCGTTCCTTGTTTCTTCTAGGATTCCTACTTTCAACCTAAAAACTCATAATTTTTGTATTTTTTAACATGCGACGGGACACTCTAGTGACTCTTAGGGCCGCCATTAATGATCATTTTGAAGACCAGTTGCATGGTAGGTGAGGTCCATATGCCCCAAGACTATTCTGGACCCTTCCATGATGAAATCTTTGTACTAAGGCATGGGTAAACACTCCAACTATGCAGGGTTTTATGGTATAACCCATCTGGTTCTGATGCAGCATGTATGGGCAACCTGCAAACATGTTGACCACTCTAGATCCACATCCAAGCTACAATAGTAAATTGTAATGCTATATATATATATGTTCTTAAAATGTAAAATAGGTTGGTCATTGAATGAATTTCTAGACTGCAAATGTATTGCAACAATGTTCTAGGGCATCAAATGATGTATGATTTGTAAAGGGATAATATGCACCTTGTAAAGCATAGGAAAGTTATTTAAAGATAGATACATGTAATGGTATGTCTCTAAGGCAGTTTGTAATTATTCAAGAGGGTGTTTGAACCTAGTTGCTCATCCTCTCTTGCCACATTTATTGGTATGAATATAACATAAGCTAGCTAAGTATGTGATAATATTTTAACTCATTGCAAAGCTTTTGTAATGCTCTTTCTTTCTATTCCATGTGGGATTTTGTAGTTTTGTTTGGATTTCTAAGAATGTCCATTGCATGAGATGAGATATATGCATTGTATGATGATGCACAACAAATTCCATTTATGTTTTCATTTTTACATCTCTTTTTTCTTTGCAAATCTATGACTCGATTGCCCATGCTGGTGTTGAGCCTTTAGGATTTGTGGAGCTACATGTTTGAGCACCAACATGTTGGGTGGCCAAATTTCCTCAAGTAGTTTGAAGGATATGAGCTAGACTTGGTAGAAGAATTTGTATAGAATGTGCATCTTACCTTCTCTACTATCAAGGGAATTTGGATTGAAGTCAGCTCCAAAGTTATCAACAACCTCTGAAATCCTAGTGGTAGGTGAAGACATTTATCATACCAAAATTTCTTATGAGGAATTGATTCAAAAAATTCATGTGGATCCTAAACCCCTACCTTGTTATATATTCAAAGCAAAGGTGTAGTTAAGGGCATAGAAATAAATAGCATTCTAGAACCCTAGTCAATTGTCATCTTTTGGGAAATGAAATTATTAACATGTGATGGTCAATATGGCACAATATCAGGACAAGGAATGCAAAATTCTCAAACATTTGACACATGGGGTGGATAAACCTAAATGGCATATTAGTTTACCTACATTTATGTACAACTCCCTACAGGGTATGGCCACTAAATACAAGCAAGCCAACAACCAATTAAGTCACCATGGTTTGATCTATCTTATCATTAAACATCATTTTTTATAGCAATCTAATGGACAATGGAAATGGGAGAAGTTCCTCTAGGAGGTGTAGATTAGGAAATCCAATCAAAGTTAAACATAAACTAAATGCATATTGAAACAAAGAGTTTATACCTAGATAAGAAGACCCAATCTCATCAAGGGAAAGGAAACTTGCACCCAAGAGCTCCTAAGACATGATAATCCCTAGATAATGATTCAAATGTGAAATGCTATCTCAATTTGCAACTCACTAAAGACTAGCTTAATGAACATTTGGGCATGGTAACATTACCTAAAACTTGGATCCCCAAATGGCTTGGGAGAGGTTCTATTTATAGATTGTTGGAAGGGATTTTGATCCAAGGGTGGAAATTGGTTTGGAAGATCAATGGTGGAGGATAAAAGCGATGTGGAGGGCCTAGATTAGATCTTGGAGGAATGAAGGGCTAGGAATAAAAGTAAATCTTTTATTCATTTTGGGAAAAAGGGTAATTAAATGAGTATGGGTGAGATAAAATATTTAGGAATTAAATATTCATATGGGGAATGTAAAATGAATTAAAAATTCATTTGGGGATAAGTGGAGATAAATGAGGTATGGGGGTGTAAGAGGAATTAATTGTATGTGGGATGTATTTTAATAAAAAATTGACTTATGTGCATATATTTCAATTTTTTATTTGGAGGATGTGGGGAAAGGTGTTAAACTAGGTTTGACCACCCAAATGAGAGGTTAGGATTAATTAAACATAGGTTTTATTTAATTAACCCTAGGGCTAGGATGAGGTAGGCTAGGGTAGGCAATTAAATAATAGCTATTTAATTGTCTAGGGTAGGGATAAGTCAATTGATAGGTTGAATTAATTAGTTAAACATGATCTAAGTAATTAATTAGATTTTAGTGAGGAGAGGGAAATTGATCAAATAAATATTGCATATTTATTAAATCAATTGGCTAAAGTTTGAACTATTGAATTAATAGAATTAATTCAATTGTTAGGGATAGAATGATGGAAAATTGGGTGATGAAGGGATAATTAATTAAATAAAAATTTAATTAATTGAATAGGAGGGAAATTGATAGTTTAGGGATGTCAGGAGTCAGTTTGATGGTAAAAGACATTTTTAGGTGTCTACATTTGCCCCTCTTTGACGTGGCATTAGGACCTAGGAGGGAAGTGGTGTCAGGTCGAAGAAAAATATGCCCCAGCTGCCAGGAAGGAATAAGATGGGTGGATGATGCCCCCTCGAGAAGTCGGCGAAAAAAATAAAATTTTTAGGGTGACCTCTCGAAAAGACGTGACAGAAGTGAAAGTTGGATAGGGGATGGAAAAAGAAGGTAGGAAGAAAAACAGAGAAAAAAGGCTGTGATCTGCACCCCGGAGGGGAAAAAGGGTGGGCGGAAGAATGACATGGCTTACTATATTAAGACAAGTGGGCCCTTAAAGTGCCACATTTGCACACATTGACTTGGTGAGAAGAAGAAGCAGAGGAGAGATGGCTGAGCGCAACCCCCGATTTCCGTGACTTTGACACATTTCTGAGTGGTTCCGATCATTTGGCCGGGTACCGGAGGCTGGACCCCAGGTAGGGCCTAACCCTGACTTTTTAATTTTTTAGTTTTTGTCACTTTTTGGGGGTTCAGGAATTTGGGTTTTGGAATGGTGACGCTATTGCAAGGTTGTGCAGTGTAAAAAGAATGTGGATTAGTGCCATCCTCTGGATTGGCACTATCCGCTAGGGTAGGCTAGAGGTGGTTTGTTGCCATCTGTCTGGCATTTTAGCGCTATCTTCTGAAATAGCGCAATGTTGGAAAGTGGTTAGGGTTTGGCATTTTAGCACCAAATAGGTGTTATAGTGGCGCTATGTTCCAGACTAGCGCTATTCTTGGTAGTAGCGCTAATTGTTATTTCAGCACAATGTTTAGGATTAGCGCTATTGGTAGAATTGGCACTATTCCTTAGAATAGCACCAAGTGGCAGGGTAGCACCATTTGTTAAAATGGCACTAAGTATGCTAAGTAGTAGTGCAATGTTTGAAAGTAGTACAAAGTGTCTTGCACAGTGGCGCTATTATCTCTAATGGTGCAAAGTATGGTTTGTTGTGGTGCCAAGTGATTTTAGCATTCAACATTAGAAGAAAGGGGGGTGATTTGGAAAAAGGATAGGTAGATTTCTGACCAGGAAGTTATGGATGCAGGATACGAGTTCATTTATAGTGACCTCACAGGAGTGACGCGTGCCATCGGTGATGGCATTATTTGATCAGTTTGATGATGCTGCTCGGGCCTGATTGGCTAGGTTAGGGCTCTTGATAGTGGCATTGATGCCGGTGCTATGAGCCCATAGAGCTTTGATGACAACAGTAGTGGAGCAATACCATTCAGAGACCTATACATTTTTGTTGCCAACTGGTGAGATCACTATCACGCTTGAGGATGTTTATCGCATCCTCAAACTACCTATTTGCGGCCGATGGGTGAGATATGACACGAGGGGGGACGAAGGGCCCTGATAAGGGTTTTTCATGAGGCTCATATTGTTTTGTCAGTTGATGGTCAGGAGATGAGTTACGAGGGGACACTGGCTGTGGGTTCAGATCCCTTTGCCTTATTCCTGTGCTCATTGATTGGTGGTGTGGTGATGCCTGATAGTAGGGGCAGGGGTTTTCTAGTAGGTTGGGGGGAGATGATCGAGGGGATGGTGAGGCATGAGACCATGTATGCCTGGGGGCCAGCGATGTTGGGGCAGCTGTATCATGAGATGCATACAGTTGTCTATCTTTATGATTCAACGTTGTCAGCCAGGGTTAATCTATTGCATGTGTGGATTTGGGAGCACATTACAGTTACTCAGTTGAGATGTGGTTACTATCGCCAGCCATTTGAGGCCTTTGTATTCTTATATCAGGATGCCAAGTACACCTATACTAGACAGGTTCAGTATTGGAGGCAGATGCTGGATGATGTTATTCAGGTGACCTGGTGACCTTACATCAGAGTGGAGTCATGGCCTGATGATGATGTTCACTTGCCTTATACTTTTCAGCAGTGATATTTGATGGGTCGAGGAGACCACATGATAGATATGTATCTACCATCATGAGTCATGCAGCAGTTTGGGTTGCGGCAAGATACACCACAACAGATGGCCATTTTTGCATGGATGCGTCGAGATGCGCGGTATTGGCCTGCAGCCATCCAGCCCTAGGTTGCTTTGGATGATTTTGCAGTTTTATGGCCAGTGCAGTGGGATTCGCAAAGCATAGTCAAGGATGCAAGCACTACTCCTGCATATGACACATGGTGGCAGATGTGGCGACCGATGCGGTTTACTGATCCCGTAGATGAGGTAGTCCCTGCAGAGGAGGCGGCAGGTTCAGGAGATGAGGAGTCTGGTGATGATGGAGATGATGATTCTAATGGAAATGATTTTCTGGAGGAGGGGGAGGAGATCATTGCAAACTACCTTGTGGAGGTCAGAGGGGATGGAGAGGAGGAGGAGGCTGGGAGGGATGGTCAGCCGATAGATGTGCTAGCAGCAATGGCAGATGGATAGGGGTAGGTGGGGCAGCAGGTACCTGTACAGCAAGTGCCTATTGAGCAGGTTCAGATTGGTAGGGTGCGACAGCGCGAAGGGCCTCGGCAGCATGGAGGACAACTGAGAGTGGATAGGGATGTTATGCCCCCACCACAGGTATCACAGCAGTAGCAGGCTATGGCAACAAGACAACAGGTAGCAGGGCAGCAGGCAGCAGGGTAGCCAGCAGCAGGGCAACAAGTAGAGGCATGCCCTTCTGAGGTTTGAGGGCTCACACCTCATTGGCAGCCTCGGGGTGAGGAGGAGGAGATTGAGAGCCTGCGGACATAGGTAGCCATCCTGGAGGAGGCTTTAGAGAGTCGAGAGGTAGAGTTGGTTCAGTTGCGGGGGACAGTGGCCTTATTGGATGGCTTAGATGGACAGGTGGCTGCATTGCAGGCATGGCTAGCCCAGACTCGGGGTGACATAGAGGTTTTGACTAGAAAGCGAGATGCGGTGCTTGCCAGGGCACAGCAGGGAGAGGCTATAATGGGCAACTTGCAGGCTTCGGGGGCTGGTATGGCGCCCGTGTTGACAGTGATGCAGACATAGTTGTCTCAGGTACAGACACAGTCATATCAATTATAGGGACAGCTGACTCAGGTACAGGAGTAGCTGGCAGAGGCCAGAGGGCGGACAGACTATTATCGGGCCCTATATCATGCGACAGTGTCTGCAGAGCAGCATGTGCTGAGTTATAGTCAGGTTAGTGGATCTTGGGCATCTAGATCACACAGATCTAGATCAGTTCAGTCTGTCCAGCAGGGGATGGGTCCTCCATCACATGTGCCCCAGCAGGTTCTACAGGTTCAAGTACAGTCACAGCCACCACCACAGGCAAGATCACAGCCATAGGCAGGACCGCAGGCACTACCAGGGTCAGGATCCCCCACTCCATCAGAGAGAGGGTCGTCTATGTGATAGTTGTATCATGTTAGCCCTTAGAGGCATTGTATCAGGACATTATATTTTTTGATGTGTATATATGAGCGATGTACATTTTTTGTGATGGTGATATATGATATGATATTTTTTGATGGTCTATGTGTTTGTTTATGATGCTCTATTATGATTATGATGATGACTATGTTGATGGTGATGGTGACTGATTGTCATTGATGTCAAAAAGGTGTTGTGTAGTGTGTCATTGATGTTTTAATTATGATGCAAGATAGTTGACAAAGTGTGTTTCTTCTTGCTTTCATCATGTTCACAGGTTGACCACATGGGGCTAATGCAAATGTCATTATTTTAGGATCATCGGGGCTTGCACTATTGTACATAGGTTTTACAGGATCATGTCTTTCACAATTGTTCAGTCTATCAGGAACATCAATCAGGAGTTGTTCATTTGGATAGGATAAGTGTAGCCAGGTTAAGTTGTTGATTATCATTGGTATTGTTGATACAGGTGATGGAGTTCATTATCTTGATAACATGTGTTGATGTTTTGGATCTCATAGTTCAAAGTATTCATGAGTTGTTGATCAAGACACTTGTTAGTTGTTTTTGTCATTACTTCATATGCTTCATTGCTCAGGATATGGTTGATGAGGTATTCATCATGAACTTCATATGGTTAAGGATCTTGGGTTGATATTAGTGAACATCTAAAGGTCACCTTTCAGGAGCTTGGTTAGTGTGAATGCTTGTTCATCAAGGTTGGAACAAGGATGAGTTTATGACATCATATCAAGACAGTGCAATAAAGTAATTCTTGTTTGAAGTGGGTCATTATCATCAAAGGACTTATTTGATCAGGTTGATATAGATGACATGGTATGCATTACTTGTGGTATGACATGGACTTCATTTGATCTTAGTTGCAGTTGTGACATATGCAAAGGTATATAGTGGTAAATGTCCTTCATGCCCTTTATGTCCTATTTGTGTCATCACATTCTAAATGTCCTTGTATCTTTCTGTCTTGGATATTCTTGTGTCATAGAGTCATGTTATATATGTTATCATATTCTATGTCCTATGTCTTTTGTTTACATGTCCTTAAACCATTTTTTTTGGTTTAAATATTGTAAAAATCTTTTGACCTCAATGTCACTATAATGTTTCTATAAGCCTATGTTATAGATCATACTCATGCTTTATCAGAGGTCTCAGTAGTATGGTTTGTAGCTGTCTCTAATGGTATTATTGTGTTAAGGCTGTTAAGAGACTAAACCTAGGCTTTGCTAAACTTTGTCACTACTTAGTAAATCCTAAGCTTACCTTTTATCATCATGTATCTAACTCTTAGTATCCTGTCATTCATACCATGCACTTTATGTTATAACGATGAGTTGACTTGCTATGATAAGTCAAGATCACTTAAGTGACTTGCTTAAGGGTCTCTTGGTCATAATGTTGACCGGTCCTCTCTCTCCCATCACCGAATGCTTCGGTCTTCTACAATGAGGTTTGGGCGCCAAGTCTATAATCAACGGTCACATTTAAATGTGAGGGAGTGTGAATAAGCCAATCAATGGCTTCTTTTAAATATAGAAACTTTTTGTTTTTACTCCTAAATTGACGGCTATTTAGATGTCATTTATCTATTATAGCACATGGAGTTTGCAAAGAGAATTTTTGTTTTCTTTAAAAGGCAAGTTTTGTGGAAAGATTTTATTTTCTTCAAAAAGCTGTAGTGGTTGTGCATTTTGAAAAGGCTTTTATTGGAAATTCTTAAGGCCGAATGTAGAAGGTTTTTAAAGACTAAAAAGAAGTTTTTTTTAGGAATATGAATAATTTCTTTAAGAAGATGAAAATGGAGAGAAAGAAGAATTTGAGTGGTTTTGCATAGAAGATTTTTATTGAAGAGATTTTTGTTTGAAGATTAGTTGAAGGGGTTGACAGAATTTTTCTATTGAAGACACAAAATATTGAAGAGATTTTTTGAAGATGAAAAATGCAAAATGATCCATTTTTTAAAGAGATTTTATTTTTCTAAAAAGGGGAAGAATGACTTGAAGTTTTTATGGATATCATTTTTGGAGAATATTTATATTTGTAGAGGAATATGAAAAAATCATTTCATTGTGATTTGATTTTTTTTGGAGGGCTAATATTTAGATTGAAGATATTTTGCAAAGAAGGAGAATGAACTTTTGAAGGAATATGAAAAGTCTTATGCAGATGATTTAGAGAAATAGAAGAAAGATTGATTTTATTCTTGCAGGATGAAGAAGAAGAAAATGAATGGTCATGGGAATAAAGGGAAAATTGTTTTTATTTTTCTTTTTAAGTTCTTCATAGATGCAGTGAAGATATATATGATGTTCTTATGCAAACAATATTGCAGATGAAAAATGATTATGCAGAATGTGAAAGGTCATCTCTTATTTATTGGCATTACAGGTGCATTGATGTGTGTGCGGAAAGTTATGCAGAAATGAAGACATTTTCTACAATATCTTTTTGAAAAGAAAACATAGATTTATCAGATATTGTTATGTGTATCAATATGAAAAATTGAAGACAACTTGTATGATACAGAATGAACCGAATCAAGCAAGAAGACAATATGCAATTGAATATGTAGAGATAATCTAAATCAGGTGAATGAATTGATTGAGCATCAGATGCAGGATTGAAGACATACACATGGAGAAATTACACATGGATTTTGTATTATGCAGAGATGGGATATTGCATTGAATGGAAACAGAGTAACCCTCTGAATTCTTGATTTTAGTTTGATTATGCATTAGGGGTTGGTGCTCCTTGAAGTTGGTGCTTCTAAATATTGTAATTAGTGAGATTTTTGATAAAGCCAGTGAGGCAATTTTGGAGTGGTTTTTCTACCCCTGGAGGGTTTTCCACTCGTGCAAATCTTGTGTCATGATCTTCTCTGTGTGTGTATGATTTTCTCATGAGATTTTTGTTCTCTTTCTTCATTCTCAGTCATGTGTATATGTGTTTGACAAATCAATGATATCTTTCTCTTTGTGTCTTGAAAGTTAAAGTTTGCAAAAAGATTTGAAAATTTACACAACACTGATTCACCCCCCTCTCAGTGTTGTCCTGGACTCCTACAGATGGATGCAGTATGCTTTATGGATTTATATGCTATGGATGTGTTGTGTTTATGCAATTATGTTTTTGATGTTATGGATGTACCTATGATGGATGTAATGATAGTTTACTTATTTTGATATATGAATGGTTTGTGATCTATGGACTATATGATGTATAATGCAAATAAATGTTCAAAGTAATAAACATTTATTATGGATGTAAAATGCAAATACAATGGTAATGTATGTTTATCTTAATAAACACATGTTATGTATGGAAATATGGATATGGAACTAGATGTTTATAAAATGTAGCTAAATGATTATGACTTGTGAATAAATGATTTATTCTATGCAAGTAAATGATTATGAGATGATATATGGAATGCAATGTGATGTTTAATAATTTTTAGAATGCACCTATGTGATTACAAACTTAAATGAGTATGTAATGATTTGCAATATTAAATGATGTATAATGTGCAACTAAATGATTCTAAAATGAACCTAATGAGATAAGATGCAAATAACAGATTCTAAAATGAACCTAATGATTATGCATGTAACGAAAAGATTCTTAACATGAACCTAAATGATTATGATATGCAATTAATAGAGTCTAAAATGAACCTAATGATTATGATATGCAATTAATAGATTCTAAAATGAACCTAATGATTATGATATGCAATTAACAGATTCTAAAATGAACCTAATGATTATGATATGCAATTTAGGTGATAGGTGAGATGAATAAGTCTTGATACACATGATGTTCTTTGTTGGACCCTAGGTGGTGGGGTTATACATCAGGGGAATAGGTTGGGGAGAGGTCAAGGGTGGATGAATGGGTTATGGATAGGATTGGGAGCGGTTAGATTGTGGGGTGGATTGGAGATGAGGGAATTGATAGGTTAGTGGACACCACGTCATTGAGGGGTGGGGGGATATGATTTGGTTCGGGATGTGTTGCATGTGAATATGTTGGAGGGGTGGGATTAGTAAGGGGATTTGGTAGGTTTAAGGGGGTTTTAGGTGATCATGAAATCTAGGCCCAAATAGTATGAATGATTAGGATGATGATTTGAGCTAGTAAGAGTAGTTGCATAACATTAATTGAGAGCATTTCTTAGTTTACTATAGCAATGTAGGATACAGTTCACAAAGGTATGAAATGACCTAGGTGATGATATATATCCCACGATTGCATGGACTAGACCCGCAAATAATAGGTTGATTTCATGCATGCCCAAGGTAGTATAACCTTGCCTGCCTTAGGAAGGGGACTCATAGTGATGAGTGCTCATAGTACCTATAAGGTATTGATGCCTTTACATGCAAATGAGGCACATCATACTAGAACCGACCTAGGCTTCAAGATATGAATACTATTCTTGGAGTAATGAAACCAAACCACAAGCGCAACATATAGAAACAATGGCCTTGTCTACTCTAGGTGTTGTTCGCTACTTACCATGATATAATGAGATCAAGGTAGCTTTGGAGATGACTTAGAGTGAGACAAAAAGATACAAATAGCCTTTGTGTGCTCTTGCCAAGAGACGTGTTGGTAGGATGACATATTTTTGTCCATTGTGGGAAAGATATATCCTGGGATGCGAATCAATTGGATTTGATTGGAGAATTTTTGAAAGGTGGGCAAAAGAACAGTCTGGTCATGTGTAATATTGTAGTTGGTATGTTGGTTGATGATTTTTGCATTAGGGACCATTCTTTAGGTGTATACTTAGCGTGTGTATCATATAATGGGTCTAGAAAGATCAGTGAGTGGGGACCATCCAAACGGGTTGGATGGGTGCATCTTTTGTACCTGAGTACTGGAAACTTCCTTCGTATTCCAGATTGCCTACATACCCTGTATTCACAAGGTCAAGGTACTTTCAAGATGCGGGTGAAATGAATATGTAGTTTTGGTATGATTTGATGATGTGGGAATGGTTTAGGATGATTGTGATGTGATGGGTTGGTAGATGTTGATGGTCGCAAGTTGCAGCGAGAGTGATGTATGGGTGTGATATTGTATTGTTTTTGGGTTTTGATGATTTTGTATTGTTTTTGGATTTTTTGATTTTGTGTTGTTTTTGGATTTTTTGATTTTGTGTTGTTTTTGGATTTTTTGGTATTTGACTATACAAACAGAAGCTTACAAGGATCCTTGTTCCATGGATTGGGCTTGGGTGAGATAGTGTGGAATGGGCGATAGGACTTGATGTTTCAGAATTCCAAGCCATGGGGTGTGTGCGATATGGAGTGTTGTGACGGAAAGAGGACTTATTAGATGGTAGAATCGGCCACTACACATGGCGCCTGAAACAGGTTTTCACCATGGTACTTATCCAAGGCGTCACCGAAGTGATTTTCACCATTGGAAGTTTTTATTACACTCAGATTTTTCTTGATTTTTTTTTTATTTTTTTATTTTTTCTATTTTTTTGGTTTTCTGATTGGGATACTTGATGGGTTATGCATAGAATTTCTTTAGGTGTAGAATGTTCATAGGCTCATCCAGAGGCTGGCCCTTAGGTGTTGCAAGCTGGTATGCTCCTGATCCATAGCTAGTTGTGATGACATAGGGCCCTAACCAATTGGGTTCAAACTTGCCTTTCTTAGGGCGCTCTTGTAAGTTCTTTTGATTTTCCATAAGGATGAGTTCACCTACTTCAAATTTTTAGGTTTTGATTCCTTTGTTATAGCTTCTTCGGAGGTGATTTTGATAGGCTTGCAGGTGGTTCAATGCATTCATACGTTTCTCATCTATTAGTTCTAGCTAATGCAACCATGCGACCCGGTATTTCTCATCAGTGATTATGTTTTGGAGGGATACTCTTAAGGATGGGAGCTTGACCTCAATAGGTAAAATGGCTTCAGATCCAAAGACTAGGGAAAATGGAGTGGCTCCAGTGGGGGTATGGATGCTTGTGCGATAGGCCCATAGGGTGGGGTTCAGTTGGAGGTACCAGTCACGGCCAGTTTCATTGACTGTCTTCTTGAGAATGTGAAGGATGGTTTTATTGGAAGCCTCTACTTGACCATTTCCTTGTGGGTAATATGGGATGGAGAAGTGGTGTTTGATTTCAAATTTTTTGCACAAGGTGCGAACTTCTTGGTTCTTGAATGGCTTTCCATTGTCAGTGATGATGGAATGAGGGATACCATAGCGACAGATGATGTAATGGAGGATAAACTTGGAGATTTGGGTGCCAGTGGTGAAGGTGAGTGGTATTGCTTCCACCCACTTGGTGAAGTATTCGGTAACGGTAATGATGAACTTATGGCCATTGGATGAAGGTGGATGGATTTTACCTATGAGGTCAAGTCCCCACTGTGAGAAAGGCCACGACATTGTGATTGGTTGCAATTCCTGTACTGGTGCATGAATGAGATCGCCATGCTATTGACATGGTAGGCATTTTTTGATAAACCTGTAGGAGTCTCATTCCATGGTTGGCCAATAGTATCTGGTCCTCAGGATCTTTTTAGAAAGAGTGGGTCCACTTGAATGTGCCCCATAGATACCTGCATGTACCTCTTGCAAGGCCACTTCAGCTTCCCTAGAGTCTAAACATCGTAAAAGCGTGCCCTCAAGACTTCTTTTATATAGGGTATCTCCTACAAGTGTGAAGTGAGCAGCTCGGTAGATGAAAGATTTTTTGTTGTGAGGTGGATAGGTTAGGAGGGATGATGTTATCATGGAGATATAGGTAGGTTTCTTGATACCATGGGGATAGGGGACCAATGACTTCGCACACTAGCTCCAATCGAGGAACGTCATATGCTGGGATAGGGAGTTCTTCTATCAGGAATTTACACCTCTTGCTATCTTTCTTCATGTCTACCAGGGATCTGATGGTGGCCATGGCATCTGTAACTTTGTTGTTTAGCCTTGGGATCTACTCAAAGTGGATGTCGTCAAAATAGTCTTTAAAGTCATCGACCATCTTTTTATAAGGCAATAGCTTATCATCCTTGGTCTTATATTCATTATTTACCTATTGGATGACCAGTTGAGAATCTCCATACATTGTCAACTTCTCAATTTTCTATTTGATTGTCATTCGGAGACCTGTGATAAGGGCCTCATACTCGACCACGTTTTTTGTACATGGGAATGTGATTTTGAATGACTTGGGGATTGTGTCACCTTGAGGGGTAACAAAGAGGACGCCTGCCCCCGAGCCTCTATGTGTGTATGATCCATCAAAGTACATTTTCCATGTTTCTGTTGCCGGTGTTATGTTCAACATGGCTTCATCAGGGAACTCTGCCAGTGTAGGATGTTCTACAGGAATGGGTGCTTCAGCTAGCTAATCAGCGATGACTTGTCCTTTGATGGCTTTTCTCTCAGTGTATTCAATGTCGAATTCAGTGAGAATCATGACCCACTTTGCCATTCTCCCAGTAAGAGCAGCTCTGTTTAACAGGTATTTCAGTGGATCGATCTTGGCAATGAGCTTGGTTTTATGGTTGATCATGTAGTGTCTTAGTTTTTGTGAAGTAAAGACAAGGGCTAGACATGCTCGTTCAATTGGCGTGTAGTTGAGCTCATAGGATATCACAATGTGGCTGATGTAATAGATGGCTCTTTCCTTTCCTTGCTCATCGTGTTGTGCTAACAAGGCTCCGATAGTTGTCTCTGTTCTTGAGATGTACAATAGGAGAGGTTTGCCTTGCCTTGGTGGAGTTAGAATAGGGGGTTAGCCAAGTATTCTTTGAGTTGATCGAAGGTAGCCTGACACTGGTTGTTCCAGACAAAAGCTGTGTCTTTTCTGAGTAGGTGCTAGAATGGTTGACATTTATCGGCCAATTGAGCAATGAATCGATGAATAGATTAGAGTTTTCCTTGTAGACTTCTTAGCTACTTGAGTGTTTTTGGAGGAGGCATTTCAGTGATGGCCTTGACCTTTGTGGGATCTACTTCAATTCCTCTTCTGGAGACTATGTATCCCAAGAGTTTTCCTGAGGTGACTCCGAAGACACATTTCTTTGGATTGAGGCAGACATTGTATTGATCTAGTTAGTCAAAGATTTTTGCCAATACATCAAGGTGTTCCTCTCTTGTCTTCGATTTCCCTAGCAAGTCATCTACATAGTCTTCCATGATGTGGTGGAAAAGATCATGGAAGATGGCAGTCATGGCTCTTTGATACGTGGCTCCTGCATTCTTTAGACCAAACGACATTACCACCCAGCAGTACGTCCCCCATGGACACATGAAGGCTGTCTTATGTTGGTCCTCTTTTGCGATCTGTATTTAGTTGTACCCTGAAAAGCCATCCATTAAGGATAGCATCTTGTTTCCTGCCATGAGATCTACTATCATGTCAATGTTAGGCAATGGGAAGTCATCCTTTGGGCAGGCTTTGTTGAGGTCTCGGAAGTCAGTACAGCAATGGATTCGGCCATCAGGTTTGGCTACTGGTACTAGGTTAGAAATGCATTTAGGATAATCAATTGGGCAAATGAACCCAACATCCAGTAGTTTCTTTAGCTTTGCTTTGACTAGGAGAGCCACCTGAGGATTCATTTTTTTGAGCTTCTGCTTTACTAGCTTTGCATCAGGGTGTACTGCAAGATGATGAATGACCAAAGTGGGATCAAGCCTTGGCATGTCTGCATAGGTCCACGTAAAATTGCAATTTCTACGTTTGAAAAATGCTAGGAAGTTTTCTTACTCTACTGTGCTGAGAGATTCTGCCCTGAAAGTGATTTTCAGCTCTTCTTCCATCCCAAGATTCATCTCTTGGGCTGGCTCTACCAAGACGGGTGACCTATCTGTATAAACCTTGTCTATCTCGGGAAGGCCCATGCTTCCATCTCCTAGTGCCTCATGGATGTTTTCACCAGGAGATATGTCTTTTGTTTTTACTTTTTTGGGATCTAACACTACTGCGGAATAGTTTTCACCATCAGATCCTTGTTTGATTTTTATATTTTTATGACTGGAAGCAGGGGTTGTCTCCTTGAAATAAGCATGTGTATCAAGTTCCATGATGTATCCTGCTCTATGATCTCCCAGGGGGAAGTGATCTCTAACCCCCATCATTTCAGCGATGGCCTCATCATTTGGTGCTATGTTGAAAATAGGAGGTCCCATTGGTCCTAGTCTATGAGGTCCGGGTAGACAAGTGGTAAGTCATTGGATGATGAGGCTACGGTGGTGACTATGTAGATGGTGCATATGGATGAGTCAAAGAAATCAGCAAAGTCATTAAAGATGTCTTGAAGGCCCGTTTTGTTGACGTTGTCAACTTCCAGGGAGACCGTAGTGACCTCGGCTAAGATACATTCGCCAGTAGTGAGGATACGTTGTCATTGACCGTATCCTAATCCTTGAGTATAGGGATTTCTTGTTGCTTGCACCGGTTCTACGATCCCCTGTTTATGAAGGTTGATACCTCCTTGTCCTTTGTAACCCATGTGTTTGACAATTTCAGACCCTTTACCATAGATTTATGTTGGGATGGTGTGGTCTTCTTGGTCAGGCTCTTCATCCTTATATAGCTAGGATGCACATCATGATTGAGGAGATGTTTCTTTTCAAAGATGGGTGATGGCTTACACTTGATGACGACTGTGTTGGCTGCTTCTGTCTTCAGGATGCCAAATGTTTTAGGATTGGGTAATGTGCCCACACAAAAGGTACCATGTAGGTTGTATTCCCCACATCCTATGTCACTGAGCTTGATCTTGACCCCGGGCGGTGGTGGTATTTGGGATGAAGTGGCAGCAATATTGGCGGGGTCGATGTATGAGGTGGAAGTTGTTGGGTTGGCTTTAGTGGTGGCTTTGTTGTATGGGCAGAAGGTATGGTCATGGCCTTCAAAGAAACTGTAGTATTGGAAGGGGTGGGGGTTGGTGTAGCTGGTTACCTCCATGCTGTTGTGAGGGAACTTGAGGCATTGATGGAATGTGGATGTGACGGCTTGCATGGCATGGATCCATGGTCAGCCAAGAATAATATTGTAGGGGAGGTCAAGATCAAGGACCTGACATTGTGTTTCTAGTATTTTCTATCCCACTTGAATAGGGAGCTTGATGGTGCCTTCAGAGAGTCATTTGGTGTCATCGTATCCTTTGATTGTGATGTACTCGCTAGTGTCTACAACCACATCTAAGTATCCCAAGTGTTTTAATAGTTTATAAGTGCATGTGTTTAGGTCAGAGCCACCATCTATTAAGACTCTTTTAATGATGTGTTTGTGGATACAGACTTTGATGTGTAAGGCATCATTGTGTAAGTGTTCAGAAGTGGGGAGATCCTTTTCTAAAAATGTGAGATGGTGAGGTGCGGTGATATGTCCTACCATGGCTTGGAATTGGGTCACATTCAAGTTGATGGGAACTTGAGTTTCCAAGAGTGCTTTGTCAAGGACGTCTTTGTGAAGGGGGGATGTGCAGAGTAGCTCAAGTATGGATATTTGTGCAGGGGTCTTTCCTAGATGCTCTAGGAGGTTGTACTAATTAGTAGGTGATGGACGTGTGGTTAGACGAGGGGGTAGGGGATCTGATGTGGATGCGGGCATTTGTTCAGTGGTATGGGCTGTGCGGATGGATACATGGCCACGACAGGTTGCGATAGCGCAATGCCTGAATGGTGATTGTGTTGACATGGTGAGATGATGGCTCTATCCATCCTACAATAGAGTCATAGGATGAGGGTGGTGGGGTGACGTTATATGCTTGATTGGATGAGGAGGGTTTATTATGCTTAGGTAGTGGATCCTTGTAAGCTCTGAGATTGGCATTTGGCGATGGTTGGGTGCTTTGATCAAGGCTGACCTGATTTTGATCTATGAGATCTTGGATGCAATGTTTTAGTTTCATGCAGTCAGCGGTTATGTGGCCCACAATGTGGTGGTAGTCACAATAATCATTTTCATTGTACCATGCAGCTTTAAGCTCATTCTCTTGATGTGGTTTAACAGGTGGGAGCATGATCAAACCTTTCTTGAGACATCTGTCGAGGATGTCCTCAATGGGTTCCCCTAAGGGTGTAAATTGCCTTCGAGGTTTGTTTGGTTTATTTTTCCCTCTTGGGTTATTTGTATTGGTTGCATATGTATGTGCAGGTGTTGGATTTTGTACATGTTGGACGGCTTTCACATCCGTGACGCTGTCATTCAAAGTGTTCTTATTCTTCCCCCAATAATGTGGCTTGTCATTTGATTGCGTGTTGGCATTGTTGTTTGTATTGGGGGTGTTGATATGAGGTTTGTTGTTGTTGTTGTTATTGGATTTGTAGTCATACAATTTGATGGAGCCCTTGGCGATGATGGCCCATTCAATGGTAGTGCCTTTGTCGATGACTTCCTCAAAGGTAGACGCATAAAGGATTTGTAAATGGAACCCTATTTCCTGATTGAGGTTGGTCACAAACATGGTGACGAGTTTTTTTTCAGAGATTGGCCATGGGATTTTGCTTGCTAAGCTTCTCCACCTCTGCAAGAAGGAAGTGAAGGATTCTCTGCATTTTTGTTTTGTGTTGCAAAGGTCTGTCATAGATATTTTGTGCTCGAAGTTGTAGGAGAAATGGTTTACAATTTTTTCCGCAAGCTCGGGGAAAGTCCTAATGCCTGGGGGAAGATGTGCGAACCATTCAGCGGCTTGACTGCCAAGGCTTCTTGGAAATAGTCTCATTAGATAGGTATTGTTATTTGAGACTTTTAAGCAAGCGATATAGAACTCCCTAAGATGGTCCCTAGGGTCTCCCTTTCCCTTGTATTTGTCAAATTTAGGCATTTCAAAGTTCTTGGGGAAAGGGGGCATGTATAATGTGTGATCAAATGGATAGGGGCAAATATCCTCAAAGGAATAGTACTTGTGCTTGCCCCCAGTTTGCATGTCATCTACCTTTTGGATCAAGGCCTATACAACTGTTGTGAGATCTTGTGTTGGTTGTAGTTGGGGTGTGTAGGGTTGTTGATGGATGAGGTGTTGAAGATTGGGTGGTATTTGATGTTGGAGGTTTTGGGAGGTCATGTTTTGATATTGTGGGGTGGTGTTTTGATTAATTTGTGCAAGATGTTGTTGATGAGCGTAGAGTTGTTGGAGAATATGTGGAGGTATTTGAGGGTCGGGGTTATGTTGTGTCGATGATGCATTGGATAGATTGACATTAGATGGGTTGGTGTTTGATGGGTTGGTCGTATTGTAAGGTGGTTGTGAGAATAATTGTCTTAGGTAGGCTATGGTTTGAGGGTTGGGTGGAGGCACACTTGTGGAGGTACTTGCATGCATGGTGTTCCCTTGTATGCCTAATTTTATTTGTGGAATGGAAGAGGTTACGTTAGTTGTGATAGTGGATGTGGTGATGGGTTGGGATGTGGTAAGATTGGAGGTACTTGTAGGAATCGTAGATGTGGTAGCGGTAGAGCTTGTGGAGGTGGTCGATATGGTGGGTGTTGACATTTGAGAGATGATAGGTTGGGTGTTTGATGTGGTAGGATTGATAGTAGAGGTGGATGGTTGGGATGAGGTCATGTTATGGGGTGGTTGGGCACTCATTTTGAGGAGATAGTCAAGAAATCTATTTGGATCCGACCTTAGGACTTTGTCAACCATGTCCATGTTATTAGTGTCTTGTGTAAAGTTCAAGATATCTTGATCATCTTGGGACATGGTGGGTGGTGGTGGTGGTGGTTGCAAAAAATGGAAGGGGTTTTCGTTGGGATTGTATGGCGAGATTTGGAAGAATGTTTGGTTGATGGGTATGTTGTTATTGTTGGTGTTAGGCATTCCTATGCCGCCATATTGTTTGGATTCTACCATTTCTTGATTCTTTTTGTGTTGTGATCTAGTTATGGGCATGCACGTGTATGGATTTCATTTTGAGGTGGAGTAAAATGGAGATGAAGACCTTAGAGAATTTGTATTAAATTGTTGGACCCAAAGATGGATGTGGTAGTGAGATGGAGTAGAGAAGAAGATGAATGGGTGATTGTATTGTGATGAAAGATCGATAGGTTTTTCAAAAAGATGTTAACCTAGGGGTGATAAGAATGGATGGTAGTGTGATTATTTTGCACAAATTTGGACCAAGAGGTAGATGATGGATGATGTTTTCTTGAGGATGGTTTGAGAAAAGATTTTGATGCTTGATATGAGAGATTAGGATGATGTTTTTCAAAAGGATTTGATGGTCAACAAATTGAGCTTAGGTAAGATCTAGATTTGTGTTGCACAAATAGGTGTTGCTCTTTGTTTGGGGTAGACTAATGACCTTGCACAAAGAGGGATGATTATTTCACTTGAAAGGCTGACTAATGACCCTCCAAGCAAAATATGATGTGAATGGTGAAATCTAGATCTAGCTTTGGCTCAAAGGGATGACAAGTTTTTGGTTGATGATGTTTTGATGGGTGTTTTGATTTGGAAGATTTTGGAAATGTTTTTTTTAGATTTTGGAATGATTTCTTGCGACAAGGATTTTTTTGTTTTGGTCCAAAAAGGTATGCAAAGATCAATGAGAATGAGTGGATATGAGATGAAGTGGATTTGATATAGTAAAGGATCCAACAATGATAGTGATTGATTCTCTAAGGTCGGAATGAAGGTATGATATAGAAAATTTTGAGGAGAAAATAGATCGGGTACTGACGAATTTTTAGAATGTGAATATGGATTATGGCAGAGCAGGTCCTAAAGATCACAACTGAATGGGTCTTTGTTTTAGGCAAGTCAATATACAAATAGCGCCAATCCACAGGTGAAATGGTGCCAAAAGCAGACAGAGATGGCGCTAAAATAGGGCAGTGTTGGTCGCGGTCCTGAAAAAGACAGGTTTTGATAGCAATTTGGATTTGTTTTGATTGAGGTTTGATCAAATGATTCTCATTGTCTCTTGGCAAGTTGTTTTGTAAACAAATTCAAGCACAATAACATACAATAACAAGATTTTTTTTGTGAAAAAGACGTGTGATTTTGTTAAACAAGCACTTTGCACAACCTAAGGTGAAGATATGACATTATTTGTTGAATCCCCTAGTTGCGCCTATTCAAAGCAGGTAGTTCCAGGATCTTGGTAGCATTGGCTCCTCCTTACAATTGCACACACTTCTCATGCATACCAAGATCTAGGTTTCCTATAAGGCTTGTCCCTCACCAAACCTTTGGATTGTCCCTGCTACCTCAGCTAAGAACTGCATGAATCGAGGCCGCTTCAAAGGTTTCCCTTCTGCGTCAACAAATAGAAGGTTTTTGGCTTGCTAAACAAAGGTTCGTAGTAAGTGCTTTCATTCAGGTGGTTATACATGAGGCAGCGCTACTCTCCATTATGGAGTCTCCCAGCTTCCAAGGGTTACGCCTTGGAGGGTTTTGGGGGAGGTTGGCTATCGGTATAACACAACAACACCTATTGTTTTTGACTTTCATCCCAAACACCTTATTTTATATAGCGGCTTGAAAGAGCTTGGCTTTAGCTTGTTGCCGCTTTGCTCGTTCCCACCTTTCAAAGTGGGGTGGCAAGCCCTCTAAGGATTAACAAAAGCAACACAACCACAAAAATACTTTTGATCACCAAGTTCATACAAAGATGTGAGGGGAGAGCATACGTATTCTTTGTGCTTGCATCACACTAAACATGGTTTAATTTAGTTCTTTGGATTATGTTGGGGGTGATTAATGTAAGTGTTGTGAGAAGCTTTTGATTCCCAACGTCACCAAATGGTGCGAGGGAAGAGCATACACTTTTCACACTACAAACATAAACCACGAAAACACTTCACACAAATTAGATTGATTTTCTTGATTATATGAGTGAAGAATGCCAATTGTTGTTCTTTTTAATTCAATGATTTCATTGATGCAATTTGTTTTTCTTTTTAAAGCCCAAAATTGAAATATTTTGATAGTTGTTGGCAAACACTTGTAAATTTTAGAGCACCGATTTCAAATGTTTTCTAAGCTAATGCACACACACAAAGATTTGATTGTTTGGTTGTTGATCAATTTTATTGCACCAAATCGAAGTGTTTGTTTCTAATCTAACATGCAAGGGTTCATTTTAAGTTCCAATTGAAATGTTTGTCTTAAACTAAGGATAAAACACCCTATAAAAACTTGTTAGTGTCCGCAAAATGCTGGTGATGACCTGTAAACAAATTGTTAGTCCCTGCACATAACGCAAAGTCAATCTCTGAAAATAGCGCTAAAACAAGGACCTAACGGTGCCACTGCGGACTATAAATGGCGCTACAGACAGAAACAACCCTCAAAACCTGACTCCCTATCAAATGGTGCTGATTTTCAATACAGATAGCACTGATAAAACAAATAGCACTAGTAAATCAAACAGACTGCGATAGAATCAGATATGGTGCCAATACATTATACATAAGGCGCTAAAAAATTAAATAGCGCTAATATGACATAGAGAAGGCGCTAAAATGTAAAATGGTACTAATGTGAGTCTAACAATGTGCCACTGCGTGTGCAGTTGAAGGGTCTGGTCACAGTTGCGAATAGCACCAATCTGGGCTCTGATAGCACCGATATGAGCCTGAACTGGTCCATCCTACAAAACAGAGGTCTTCTAACCAAAATAGAGGGTTGGGTTGCACATACCAAGTGCTTGTTAGTCTTGTTAGTATAACAAAATAAAAAACAAGACAAGACAAATGCCAAAATGTATGCTTTGTTCTTTTAAGAAAATTTTGGCATAACTTCTCCCTCCTCTTTCAAGATTTCTACAGAAACAGAGAGCAATCTAGATAGGAAAAACAACAGAAAGAATGGGAGTCAGATGTATAGGTGAGTAAGATGTAAGAGAAAATGTGCTCTAAGAAATAGCACTAGAACAGAAGATAGCGCCAAAATGAACCACAGATGGCGCCACTACACGTGGTATATAGCGCCACACCTACAAACTCACGTGTTAGCACAAAAACTCACAAAAAACATATTAGATATGGACCTTGTGGGTCCCACCGGGCATGCCAATGTAGATTAGGAAATCAAATCAAAGGTTAAACATAAACTAAATGCATATTGAAATAAAGAGTTTATACCTAGATAAGAAGACCCAATCTCATCAAGGGAAAGGAAACTTGCACCCAAGAGCTCCTAAGACATGATAATCCCTAGATAATGATTCAAATGTGAAATGATATCTCAATTTGCAACTCACTAAAGACTAGCTCATTGGACATTTGGGCATGGTAACATTACCTAAAACTTGGATCCCCAAATGGCTTGGGAGAGGTTCTATTTATAAATTTTTGGAAGGGATTTGATCCAAGGGTGGAGATTGGTTTGGAAGATCAATGGTGGAGGATAAAATTGATGTGGAGGGCCTAGATTAGATCTTAGAGGAATGGAGGGCTAGGAATAAAAGTAAATCTTTTATTCATTTTGGGAAAAGGGGTAATTAAATGAGTATGGGTGAGATAGAATATTTAGTATTTAAAGATTCATATGGGGAATATAAAATGAATTAAAAATTTATTTGGGGATAAGTGGAGATAAATGAGGTATGGGGGTGTAAGAGGAATTAATTGTGATGTGGGATGTATTTAAATAAAAAATTGACTTATGTGGATATATTTTAATTTTTTATTTGGAGGATGTGGGGAAATGTGTTAAACTAGGTTTGACCACCCAAATGAGAGGTTAGGATTAATTAAACATAGGTTTTATTTAATTAACCCTAGGGTAGGTAATTAAATAATAGCTATTTAATTGTCTAGAGTAGGGATAGGTCAATTAATAGGCTGAATTAATTAGTTAAACATGATCTAGCTAATTAATTGGATTTTAGTGAGGAGAGGGAAATTTATCAAATAAATATTGCATATTTATTAAATCAATTGGCTAAGGTTTGAACTATTGAATTAATAGAATTAATTCAATTGTTGGGGATAGAATGATGGAAAATTGGGTGATGAAGGGATATATAATTAAATAAAAATTTAATTAATTGAATAGAAGGGAAATTGATAGTTTAGGGATGTCGGGAGTCAGTTTGATGGTAAAAGACATTTTTAGGTGTCTATAGGAGGAACCAAAAAGGAAGAAGAAAAATGTCAAGAAAACCCCTCCTTATACTCCTTTTATCTCTAGAAGACCACATACCTAATCCTTGCAAAGGGGTCTGGTTGAAGAAATACAAGCTTTGGAGCCTCGTAAAATTAATTTAGAAATAGAGGAAGAAGCTACATCCACACAACCCCCTACTAAAAGACAATAATAGCTCATTTTGCAGCCAAAAGAAGAGGAAGAAAATGAAGAAAAAGGAGCCACAAAAATTTTGGGAAGCCTATTTGGAGGAAGCATTGAATTAGAAGAACAAAAATCTAAAGTCCCTTGAAGGGAGGGAAAAACAACCAATGATAGAACAAGAGCCAGGAGACCTTGTGCAGGGAGAAACATACATTACATGCCCTAGCCCTATCCAAAGAAAAACATTTACTACAACAACATAAAGAGTAGTTGGAAAGGTCGTAAAAGATTTTATTTGCTAAGGAGAGGGAGCTAGATTTGATTACACAGCAAGCTGCTTAGGACAAGGAAGCACAACGGAAGGTTATTCTTAACCTTCAACAATCTCTAGAGAAATAAAAAGGAAATCATTAGAAAAAGATGCTCAGATCCTACTCCTTCAATGGTAATTACCACATACCACATCTACCATACAAAAGAGTACACAAGTTTCCTTCCCACTGCCTCAAAGGCCCATTTATCAAAATGTCACTAAGATCAAAGAAGGAAATTCCCAACTTAGGGCTGAAAAAGAGACCCTAGAAAAAGAAAAGATTGAAGTTGAGTCAAGGACTACTTTGGCATATAAGGTTGGAGAGGCTCTTTTAACCCATCAGAAGTCATTACGTGTGTATGCTCTCTTTTTGAGAAAACAAATTTTATGTTGAAAGCTATTGAGAATATGTTGTGATCTCCCCTTTGATTTTGATGATGACATTGCATTTTTATAAGCTTATTTTCAAACTATAATAGAGCAACAATATATGTTGTATGAATTCTATCAACATGGATTTCTAATGGGACAACATGACACCTTAATGCTTAATTTGTATGTTGGAGAAGCCAACTAAAAAGATTTATTTCTCTCCTCCAAAATCACAGAGTTGTTAATGAGACATGAATGCCCAAGACTAAAGGTTTTGCCAAAAAAATTAATCTTGTTGTATATCATCTAGGGGTAATTAAAGGAAACTATGTTCTAAACTTACTCTCTAAAATTGCTTGCTTTCAAAATCATGAAGGACACCTCCCCAATAGCCTCCCAAGCATACACCAATTGATGGGAAGAATTGCCTATCATTTGAAAAGAAGGGAGATTATTTCCCCTCTTAATTTGAGATGGAGCCTTTGAAGAGCCAGAGTTGTTATTACCCTCATCCAGTAGGATCAACACACATGGATAGGCATGAGGTTCAGACCTTTGCTTATATTATTGTGAGCTCCAATGTGGACCACAATGGGGTAGATGCCTTAGGACAAATTCCAAAAGTGGTATAAAAGGGTCTTAGAGAATGAGGGGTATGAAAAGGAGGGGTGACACCTCATAGATTATGAAACAAGGGATTACAACTATAGTAGGATCTTGGAGCACAAAACACTTGGTCAAGAGGATGATGTTTAGTTTGTCCCATGAGGACATGGTTTACTTTAAATGTTGGGGAGATGATGAGACATAATAATGTCTCATTATTTTTAAAATACATTGCTTATTTTCTTTTTAATTATGGACATGGTGGATTTAAATGTAGAACTTAATTACTTATAACTATTTTAAAGTAAGATAAATATTGTGTTTGGACTTGTCTCTTTTTTATGTTAAATGTTCTTGAATGATTATGCAATATTTGTTTTCTACGTATACATGTCTTTATTATGTCAAATACAGAGCTAGGAACCAAGGTCTAGACACTCTAGAACTCTTTGGAGCTAACCATGCCATTACATAGATAGCTACAAAATTACACCAACTTAACTCTAGAATGCACGAGGAGAAGGTGAAATGGTGCAGTCACGATCGGAGGGTTCATAGAATGAACTATCCAAACCATGCAGCTAGAGTAAACACAACGAAAATAACTCAATTGTAGAATGCAATGGAAGATTCATATATTCAAAATATTAAGGAATAACAATGCTCATATGTCGGCAACATGTGGGCTACAATCAAAGGACTCATAGGCCTACTTTTTGGGCTACAACAAAAATGTAAGATATGGAATTTGAAGTACCTTCCCGAAAAAAATCTAACTTCTAAGACTATATAAATTATATCATAGAACTACTAACTTCCTAATGCATCTAAGAGTTCTATATATATCATCTTCAAGCTCATAGAATCCTTCATATCGGCCACAAGAGGCTACAAACTCCAAAGAAGGATGTAACATGTAGAAATAGGTAGGTCAGCCTACAACATCTAGTATTACTCCGCAAATACATGAGACTTGGTGCAAACCTCAAGAAAGGTCTATCTAATCCATATGTGTCATGTATGATGTTTCACTATGCTCCACAACTCACGGAAGTGCTCCGCAAACCCATTAGGCTTCAACTGAACACTGACTGCTTTGTTGTGTGAAAACTAATGATCTTCTGATAGCAATAACTTTTAGTAGACAAATCCAAATGACTTGAAATTAGAATATGATGTAGATGCTAAGTATTGCTCTGCACACTCTGATATGAAGATGTGGTGAAATGTAGTACAAAATGCTAAAACTGCAAATGATTGAACTAAATTGAAAGATGCAAGAAAAGAAAGAATGCAAATGCTTTTTTCGTTGATGCAAGATTGCTCTACAGCTTGGGAGGCTCCTACATCAAACACCCGAGGTTGTTGGAAAAGTGAGTCCCTCACTTTATTGGGGATAGAGGAAAACCAAGGCAATCTACCTCAGCCTGACAAATCCATGATGAATCTTCTTTCAATCTGCCTTTCCACTTAACCAAATATTCTTTGCATTTCTTGCCTCCGGTACTGCATCCAACTCTTCTATCCAAGATGTCCTCTATCTGCTCTGGTTGTTGTTGTGGTAATTGATCCTTCAATCCTTCTTCCATGTTGTCACTTGCCTCTCCTTCATGATACTGATATAGGTCTACAATGTCGAATATAGGTGATATACCCAATGTATCTGGTAGCTCTACTTCATATGTATTTCCTGAATTAAACTTCTTAAGTATCTTACATGATCCAAACTTCTTCATCTTTATCTTGTTGTAAGTTCCCACTGGAAATCTCTCTTTTCTCAGATATACCATTACTTGTTCTCCAACTAAAAATTCTTTGTGTCTCCTCTTCTCATCTATATTCTCCTTATACTTACTATTTATCTCCTCCAAATGCTTTCTGATCTAATTATGTAGAGTCTCCATGTATCTTGTAAATTCTTCTGCCTCTGCACTTCTCTTATTCTCCATACTAATGTCTCTCAATTTTGCTACTCCTCTAGGTTTCACTCCAATCACAATCTCAAATGGTGTCTTCCCCCTACTCCTATTCACTGAATTATTGTATGCAAAATTTGCTTGCAGTAGAATTAGATCCCAATTTCCTGCCTTATCTCCTAGTAAACATCTCAACAAGTTACCCAAACTCCTATTTACCACTTCTGTTTGTCCATCTGTTTATGGATGAAATGTTGAACTGAACTTTAGGTATGTATTCATCTTCTTCCACAATGTCCTCCAAAAGTATCCAATGATTCTTGTATCCCTATTTGAAAATATACTCTTAGGTAATCCATGCAATCTCACAATCTCCTTGAAAAATAGGTCAGCAAAATGCACTGCATCATTTGTCTTCTTACAAGGTATGAAATGTGACATCTTTGAAAATCTATCCACCAGTACAAATATAGAATCATGTCCCCTCTGTATTCTTGGAAATCCTAATATGAAATCCATGCTTATATCTTCCCAAGGTCTCTTCAATACTATCAAAGATTTGTACAATCTAATATTCTGACTACTACCTTTTGCATCTTGACATACTCTGCAACTCTGCACAAACTTCCTTACATCCTTACATATCTGAGGCCAAAAGTAATGTTCACTTACCAAAGCTACTATCTTGTCAATTCTAAAATGTCCTGCCAATGCACCACTATGTTTCACCTTTATCAAATTGTCTCTCATTGAACTCTGAGGTATACACAACTGATTTCCTTTGAACAACATATCCTCCTGAATGTAATAATCTTAACCACTTACTTTTATCTGTCAAAATAGGTTCCTTGCATGCTTTCCAAGGTTCTCCAAAATCAACATCCTCTTCATACATATGCTTCAATTCCTCAAAACCTAATACTTCTACTCTCATCTCTGTCAGCAAATTCCTTCTCCTACTCAATGCATCTACAACTCTGTTTGACTTTCCACTCATATGCTTCAATACAAATGTGTAACTCTGCATGAACTCTACCCATCTCATATGTCTCTGATTCAAATTTCCCTAAATGTTTAAATATTGTAAAGCCTGATGATCCGTGTACAACACAAACTCCTTAGGAAACAAGTAATGTCTCCATTTCTTTAAAGCTTGAATTATGGCATAGAACTCTTAATCATAAACTGAATATATTTTCCTTGCATCATTCAACTTCTCACTAAAATATGCTACTGGTCTCCCTTCTTGACTTAACATTGCTCCTATTGCATTTCCACTGGCATCACAATCTACTTAAAATACTTTGTTGAAATCTGGTAATGCTAACCTTGGCTACTCTGTCACTTTCTACTTCAATAACTCAAAACTCTTATTAACTCTTGATGTCCACTTAAAATCCTTTCTATCACCTCTCATTGTCTCTGTCATTGGTGTACATTTCTAATGACCCTCTGGTAGAAACTAGCTAATCCATGAAATAATCTTACCTCTCCAATGCTCTTTGGTGTTGGCCACTCAACAATTGCTCTAACTTTCTCAAGGTCCATCTTCAATCCTTCCGTAGAAATCAAAAATCCCAAATATACCAATTCTTCCTATATGAAACTACATTTCTTGATGTTTATCAGCAACTTATTTTCTCTCAACCTCTGCAATACTTGTCTAATATGCCACAAATGTTCTTCTTTTGTCTTATTGAAAATTAGAATATCATCCAAGTATACAATAACAAACTTACCCAATAATTTCTTCAAAACCTCATTCATCAACCTCATGAAAGTACTTGGTGCATTAGTCAATCCAAAAGGCATCACTAACCATTCATACAATCCTTCATTTTTCTTGAATGCAGTCTTCTACTCATCTCCTTCTCTAATCCTGATCTGATGATATCCACTCTTCAAGTCTATCTTCGTGAAATACTTTGCTCCACTCAAACAGTCCATAATGTCATGGACATCCTTGGAAATGGAAATCTATACTTAACAATGATCTTATTGATTTCTCTAGAGTCTGTACACATCCTCAATTCTCCATCCTTCTTCAGTGCTAGCACTGTAGGTACCACACATGGGCTTAAACTTTACCCGATCAATCCTTTCCTCAACAATTCCTGTCTCTATCTATTCAACTCTGCATTCTCTGCTAGTGTCATTTGGTGTGCTACTTTATTAGGAAAAGTAGCTCCAGGTATAAGGTCCATATGATGACTGCTACTCTAGATTAGTGGAAATCCTTGTTGAATGCACAAGACAACTAAGAGGGGGGTGAATCAGTTGTAACATAAACTTCAAACCCTCACAAACATTCAGATCTACATTAACCTTTAAACTTGTTATGATGATTAAGCATGAAAAGAAAATAATAGAAACTAAATCATAACAACACCAAACACAAGACAACACCAAATTTTACGTGGAAAACCCAAGAAGGGAAAAACCATGGTGAGGATTAGCTCACAAAATAAAGTAGTAGCAATACCGAATTACAAAAGGTTCACTGCTAGAGGGCTGATTGCCCAGAAGAAAGAAAGAAAGGCTCACTACCAAAGGACTTATTGTCTAGAAGAAAGAGATAGAAGAGAAGGCTCACTAGCAAGGATGAACTGATATAATTGCATCTAACCTATACATGGAGTATAGTTCCAATGAAGCTCAATATTCACCACAACACAAACATCACCTTCGTAGAAACACTAAAAAATAGTAAACACCTTCTGCTCACTACATCCAGTAGCCTAACACATAAAAGCTCTTGCTACACTGATCAAATTCACATCACAAACATCATATTCATCACACATACATCCAATCACAAATCCTTGACACATATTTATACCATCATCAACCTTGAAATCATTCTCCAAGGTTGGCAACACATCTTAACCCATAAAATTCAAATGAGGTTTGGACCAAAACATTCCCATGGAGGAAAGGAATGAATGCAGACCACATCACACTTTAGCATGGACCTAAATCCATACATACACGCTTCATCACACTTTCACAATCACTAAAGCATAACCACAATTAGTGTAAACAACCAAGTCAGCCAAACTTGTGTTAACACTATGAACTTTTAAGTGAAGGCTTCCTCAAAACCAAAGGATGACATGTGGACCATGTTCCAAGATAGAACATGATCTAGAAACATCCACAAGCACCTAAAAACCAACAAAATTTTTTGCAACGTCTTTCACCTGAAGAAAGTTGACACCAAAGCACTTAGATTATCATGTCATCAACTGCAACTCAAGAAATGAACTTGCAGAGCACCAAACCATGAACCACTTGAACTGAAGAAAGGTATAAAACTTATAATCATAAATCTAGAACCGCAAAGCCAAAAACAAAATTGCAGAGAAATGCGAAGCAAAACAGTTTCTCCTAGACACCTCTGCACAACTCAGAAACATAGTCCACACACTGGTGAACACAACTTTCTCTACACAATGAACTGGAGCATAAAATTTGGAACATAATATCTATGAACACCTCTAAACAGCATATTCAAACTACAAAATCATATCTTCAATAAGGAAGAAATGTGGAGCAAAATCAGAACATTACTCTGTTAAGTCAAAACACATCTTCAAAACACTATTTCCTTTATTAATCAAATTTTCTCAAAAGCACTTGGAAACCAACCAACAAAAGAATATTCCTAACATATTCATCACTTCTATAAAGCAACCAAATCACCTAAGGCAACTTAATCAAATAGCTCATATCATTGCAACATCCTCAACTCTGCTCAACCTTATCTTTGATCTCTGCTCAACACAAACTACTCATAATCTTGACACAATTGACACCAATGACAACACAAGCTTGTTGAAATCAATGACAACATTGATAGCACATACTTGCAACAATCCTTCAGGTACATTATCTGATATGATGTCTTCATATTCGGTCAACAATTCAGTTATATCCTCTGGTTATGACTCTTCTTCTTTTCTGGTAATAGTCTCTACACTTAGCTCTCCGCACTTCTTAGGAATCAAAGAAAAACACATATCCTCATGTCTCAATCCGTCCAAGAATTTCCTTTCATCAACCAAATAGATTCTAGCATTCCCGCATAGCTCATCTTCCAAAGGTATCAAGATATCTTTCTTCCCATTAACTATTATGGTATAAGTATTCTTTCGCCCATCATGTATAGCCTTTATATCATACTGCCATGGTCTACCCAACAATATATGACATACATCCATTGATATGATATCACACAATACCTCATCATTATAAGATCCTACATGAAATTTCACCAAACATTGTTCACTCACCAGTACCTTGTGTTCATCTTCAATCCATGCTATCTTGTAGGGCTTAGGTTGTTTCAATCTCTCCAGGTTCAGCTTGGTCACCATCTCTTTTGAAACCAAATTATCAGTACTACCATTATCAACGATCATTTTACAACATTTACCTCCTAATTTACATCTGGTCCAAGACAAACTTTTCCTCTATGGTGGTTCCTCAGTTGTCTCTTCTTGAAATAATGCTTTTCTCATGACTAATGATTTCCTTTCTCTAGTTTTCCAACAAAATTAGGTGATCCAACAGGTTCTTCTTTTGCATAAGTTGTTCTTGCACTATTCTTTGTCTTCTTACTTGTACTTCCCTGATGACATTCAAATGCTCTATGTCCTTCACCTCCATACTTAAAACAAGTTCCTCTAAATGTTCTTTTATCAAACCTTCTTTCATCGCTCTTGTACCCTTCATTGCGGTATGAATTATGATTCCCTATGTTGTAGAAGTTTCTATCATCTCTTCGGTATGAATTATTGTCCTTTTCTTCCTTCCGGTATGGGCTACTTTGTTCCGCTCCACATAAGGTCTTTTTCCTCTGGAATATATGTTCTACCTCTTTAAAATTTACCTCCTCTACCTCTTTATCTTTTCTTATGCTTTTTATTCAACTTCTCTTCAATTTTCACTGCAAACTGATATGCTTCTTCTATTGTCATCATCCTCACCAAACTTAGTTCTTCTTAAATGTTCATCCTCAACCCATTTATGTATCTCACCACTTTCTCCTTGCTTGCTTCACTATGTCCAGTCCTTATGATCATGTTATGAAATTCTTCAGTATACTCCTTCACAGATTTCTCCTTTTGTCTCAATTCTGCAATCTTTTCAACAGCTCAACTCATAGTCAGCAGGTATAAACTAGTTTTTCAATTTTGTCACCATCCACTACAACAAAAGAGGCAATTAGTGCCTAAAATAGCACCAGAATTTAGTGCATTTGAGTTCATGAATTGGACACTTTTGCTGGCGCAAAACTCAGTGCTAAACTGCATTTCACTTTGGTGCTAAATTTAGTGTCGGGTTTAATGCTAAATTTGGCGCCAGGTTTAATGTTGGATTTAGCACTAGGTTTAGCACCGAGTTTAGTGTCAGGTTTAGCACTGAATTTAGCATCAGATTTTGTTGCTTCCAGTTTGGCTTCTAATTTTTCTTCTGGTTTTGCTTCTTGTGTTGCTTCCAAGTTTGCTACCGTTTTTTCTTCCAGGTTTGCTTCCGGTTTTGCTTCCAATTTTGCTTCCAATTTTGCTTCTAGTTTTGCTTCCGATTTTTCTTCCAATTTTTCTTCCAATTTTACTTCTGATATAACATCATGTGTTGCATCCAATTTTGCTTCTAGTTTTGCTTCCAGGTTTGCTTCCAGTTTTTCTTCCAATTTTGCTTCCAATTTTGCTTCCAGTTTTGCTTCCAGGTTTTCTTCCGGTTTTGCTTCCAATTTTGCTTCTAGTTTTGCTTCCGGTTTTACTTCCAGTTTTGCTTCCAATTTTTCTTCCAATTTTTCTTCCAAGTTTGCTTCTAGTTTTACTTCCAATTTTGCTTCCAGTTTTGCTTCCAAATTTGCCTCCAGTTTTGCTTCCAATTTTGCTTCTAATATAACATCACTTGTTGCCTCCAATTTTGCTTCCATTTTTGCATCTTTTGTTGCTTCTAATATGGCTTCTATTATTGCATCTTTTGTTGCTTCTAAAATGGCTTCCATTATTACTTCTTTGTTTGCTACCTGAATTGGTTTTGGTTTGCTTCTAGTTTGGTTTTCATTGTTGCTTCTTATTTTGCGTACATTTATTAATTTAATATGTTTTATTTCAATTTAATTAGTTATATATATCATGCCTCTTAAATAACTCATATGATTATAGAGTGAGTAATTTAATTATTTAACTCATATGATTAAATAACAAGATAATTATTATAACATGATCATCATCTATAATTAAAACAAGTGAATCAAATATCTATAATTTAATTGAATTTGACAACATTCATCCCGAGCAGTAAATTAAAATCATCATACGTAATAAATATCCATCCAAAAATCATCGACCACTTTCAATATATATAAATTGACAAGTCAATACTGATAAGATCATCATCATATATAACTAAAACAAGTGAAAATCAAATATGCCAGTAGATCAATAACATGTCAAAATAATACATGTCCAACAGTTGACATAAGTCAAAATGATACATGTACAAATGATATAAGTAAAAATGATAAATTATGTAACTCAAAATTGTTGATAACTGAGAGGGGGGGGTGAATCAGTTGTCCTAATTATTTCTTCTTTCTGAACTTTCTTAATAATCAATGCAACATTAATTCAAGTAGGCAAACATAATTATGAAATGCAAATACACACGACACATTATTTTTAACATGGAAACCCTGTTAAGGGAAAAACCATGGGGTGATTAACCCAAGATTGTATTCTCTGTTAGAAGAATGGAAATACAAAATGGCACTTGCCAATTAGGGCTCACTGCCCGAGCACACTGCTCACAAAGAGGCACACTGCCTACAAGAGACTCACTATCTACAAAAGAATGTTATACAATATTTGAACTGATTGGGAGCATCTGCATATGCTAGAGTTCAGTTCCGGTTAGGCTCAGTACACTGATCTGCTACACTTTATCTTTCCTCTTCCTTTATGTTGCTTTTCTTTAACATATCGGATCTTCCTTACTGCTTCTCCTCTGCACTTCTACTTTTATTCGCACATCATCAACAACCACGACACATATCACAACTAAATCCATCTTGTATATATAACTGCAAAAGTGATTTCATCACTTTTCAAGTCGGCATCTAGAATAGTCAATCTTTTCACAAACTCTGATCTGTCGGCTGAATCTTGCACCTCAAGTAATGCAGATCAAGCATATACTTGTAGAAGTCATCATTCACGTCAGCCAAACATAACTTATGCCTTCATAACCTTTACCAACATCAGAAACACATCCGGAATGATGTCTAATGTTCTGCCAGACAGTTCTTCCTCTGTTCATACTGTCACTTGGGAACCCGACACTCAAGCATTCATATCTCTTTGTCCTTTCCACACCGGAGGCTCAAACCCTAGAATCTATCAGTCAAGATAGTCCTCTTGACTTCCCCAAATCTGCACTTCACCAAGATACTTCCTCTGAGAGATCCAGACCTGTCTGTCGAACCTCACCACATGCTCTGTTCTTGTTTACCGGACCACAACATTCTTCACTCTGACTTTTGGTATAGACACACCATGTCCTGCGGATGTGTGGGATGAACTTTGTTGCCATCAATGACAACATTCATGAATCCATATAGTGTCTCTTGCCAACAATCTCCCCCTTTGGCATTGATGGCAACACTTAGTGAAAAATGACTAAGTGTTTGCACTATGCTCCCCCTTGGGTGATGCTCTGTTTTTATATACATTTTCTGGAACTCCCCCTTAGTTGGATTCTTCATTTTTCACTGCTCCTCACTCCCCCTTTGACATCAATGGCAAAGGCTAGGGTCCGCATACCAAAATTTTCAAAAATAATTTACTATACTTAGCCGCATATAACATTCATAAACTGAAGAATGTCTGCAAAAGATGTTTTCAATTGGACTAGTTATGCAGCCCAACTTTGCTTCATTCTGTCCAAAATTGATATATGGCCGCTCAATAAAAATGCAAACGCATCTGCCCTTTTTAGATCTGTTGGATCATTTGTCTGGGTTGTGATTTGAGCTTCCTTTATGGCCTCATGCATGGCCTCCAACTTAGGGACAATTATCCCTCTGAGCTCACTCAACCTGCTTATTCTATTTTTCTTCTCTTTTTCAAGCTTCTTAATCTCATTCAAAACTGCAATCGTTTGACATTCTTGATTTATTATTGATGTAGTAAGTGGATCAAAATTTTGAGAAAGTTTTATCAGTTTATCCTCATGTTCTTTCATTTTCTTCTTAATCTCCATTGTTGCTTTGGACCGGGATATACAAAATTTGTATACTTCTCCGCCATCTTTAAGAGCATTTTCTAAGCTCTTTATCCCAATATTCATATTTCTCCTATCATTAATTATCAACCCTTGTACCTTTGATAATCTTTTTGCAAGAAATTCCTTACGGACCTTATCTTCTGCTAACTTCTCTAGGGAATCAAAATGTGTGCTAACACTATTGACTAGAGTTTTGAGATTATCGGACGAGGAGGCTGTGGGATCCTTCTGAAAAGATGGCATGATCTTTTCCAAAACTCTAGATGCTACCTCTATAAGCTCACAGTCTTCCATGTGAGATTTGAGTAGTTTCTCTTTGGCCTTCACATTTGCAAATGAAGCTATCTTCATTGTTTGCACTGGAGATAGAGAGTCAAAGTCTAGTGGTCCTTTTAATAGATCCGGTTCATCAATCTCCATAGTTGCTTTTGTCAAAAAGTCCTTGATAGATTTTGCAGTGTCTCTTGCCGGAGACAGATTTTTCTTTTCTTCTACAGTCACAGGACTGTCTCTTGGAGTTTTCTCTCCTTCTACAACCTTTGTGCTGATATCTTCTTTTCCCTTCACCTCTGCTTCTTTCTCCTTTACTCTTTCTTCTTCTTTGGATCCAGAGACTATAGGGGAAACCGGAAGAGAAATGTTAGACTATTCAGGGCCCACCTCTTCTGTCATTTTCTCAGCAGATTCTTCAGCAACATTTGTAGTTGAGGGATCAGTACCCAAGTCCTCTATAATAGGAAGATTAAATCTTTTAAAGGCCTTCTGGAGGATCTCTTCTATGTTCTTGGCTACCTTGTCGGTCTCTCCAAGCATAAGTTGATTCATCCTTGCTTTGCTCCTGAACTCATCCTTGCAATCTTTGAATACCATATTCATTGTTTTGGGATCAATTGAAGGATATAGCTGAATAGCTATCTGTTCTCGGATCTCAAGGTCTTTTGCCATGGCATTAGTCTTTCTCATTTCTAACTCCTTTTCTAGGCTCTTGGGAATAAGAGATATAATTTCAATAAAAGCCTTATTATATATGTTCAGATACTTAACTGTAGCTTCCTACAAGATCTTTTGGTCAGCCTCATTATAATCATCATAGAATTTGGCCATTGGTTGAAGGTTTCCATCCACACTGACTGATTTGATTACACTTTCCAAAGACAGGGTGGGCTTTTCAACAAATTCCTCTGCCATCCCTTCTTCTCCTTGACCAGTAGAGTGTTCACCGGATGATTTCTTCTTCTTCTTCAGTTTCTTTATCTCCTCATCTTATTCAGTTTCCTCATCATCCTTTAGGCTAACATAGGACCTTGTTGCCTTTTTCTTTGTTCTCTTTTCTCCTTTTCCGGATGTCTAGACTTCCAGTTTTGATGTTTTTGAGCTTTTGGCTGTGATAGGTGCTGATCTCTTTGATGATCTTGTCCAAGTGGAAGATTCTACTGGAGCACTTTCCTTACTTCTCTTTTCTGCCTCTTTCTCCTCCTTCTCTGCCCTTTCCATCTTTTTCCTATGGGCATCAAGTGCCTCCTTGGTGATGCCAAGACCTTTGGCAACATTTTCTACTTCTTTTCTCACCTTCCTCTTGATCTCTGGTTCTCTGAGTTCCACATGAATCTTTACACTCAGCTCCTCAAAAGTTCCAAACCTTTCTACCTTTGGATCCTTTGGCTGACTTAGCATGTGTTGAACATGCAGCTCCACAATTTGTTCATCAACTTCATACCCCGTGGGCATGATCCATACTATTCTTGGTTCTACTGCCTCAATTAGGCACTGATCAGTCTCTACCATAAAACATATAGTGTCTTTGTATTTCTCAACAAGAGACTAGGGAATTCTCTCTCTTGCTTGCATCATGTTCTAAAAATTCTTGAAATATCCCCATAGGGCTGTATTTCTAGCTTTGGCATTGTTGGTTTTTCTTCTGAATTAGCATCAGGGTTTGCCAGTTCCTATGCACATGCAGATTCAGCCAACTAATACAGGAGGTTGCGTGAGCTCCTCCCCTTCACTTCTGGTTCTGCCGCACCAAGGGGGGTGTCCCTATAACTCAAGATATAACCTTGACTAACTCAAAGATAGAAAGATCTAACTTGACAACAACAGGCAGAATACTCTCATGTATGGACCAAGATCTGCATGATAGATCACAAGGTTGGCAACATTCTTGGACATAATGTCTGGTTAGGTATGAGAGCATGCAGGGGTTTTCCTACTCCTAATCCTACAACTAACAGGTGGAAGTGATGAAATGGGCGGACATAATGTCCGGGATGCAAGACAAGGGGTTTTGGCTCATAACTACTGATCCAAGAGTAGATTGGTGCCTATCCATTGGGCAAGGAGTCAACTAGACGTATACAACAGATGGTTTGCAACTTTCACTCGAGTTTCAGGGGGTTGGACTGATGCTTGCCTTACAAACATCACCCAAGAATGGGTATCTAACTGCCTCTACTTACAGATATCCCTGCTGACATGCAACCAAATTCAAAAGAAGGAGAATAACATGCAGCAAATGGAGACAAGCATATAGACACATGCAATAAGCATTTTTCATATAACATTAACACTGAAACTGAAAATATGTGCAAAATACATTCATGTTGCAACTCATAAACTCCAAAATGGGATAAAACAGCCAAGATCATGCCCTGTTCTTCATTATTTACACAAAAATGCCTCAGGCCTTCAACCACCTAAACAATGGTAACACAGTCTGCCTATATCGGCCAGAAAGTGCACCCCTAGCAATAATTACATGGTTGACCAAAAATCCCACCAAATACATCCATCAGAAAGAATGGCGCTCAGAAGTTATTACTGTAACAGACAAGGGAAGCCTCGAGCCTTGTGCCGCCATATGGAAGTCTTCATGCTAAAAATTGGGCAACCTGATCATGTGTACCATCGCCCATACCCCTGTACTATCGCCATTTATGGCCCAACCACCCGCGGCCTACCTGGAAACCATCACTGCTCTCAAAAGAGAAATTCCTGCCAAAACGCACTTCTCCGCAGGTTCAAATTATACAGGGGAATAATCCCACATGCATGGTGCGGAGGCTCCTTCAGCACTTTAAAAGCATGGCCGCGACCACGATAGGTGTCGAGCACTTTTGCCACACTCGACACACGCTCCTTCTCCAAAAGCCCATCGCTAAGACTTAGGCCATCGGCCAACCCCACAAATCTCTCATCGATCTCAATTGTCTCGCCGATGCCTACCTTACAATCCGCTCCATCGGCCAGAGATAGACCATTGGGCCAGCACAAAACTCCTTTGCCGATGCCCATGGTCTCACCGATGCCTTCAAAAATCCTGATGACGTCATCATCATGTCCTGATGATGTCACCATCACCCGTCTGCATACTGCGCAACTCTCATATCCAGATGGCGTCATCGCCATATAGGCGCTAGGGTGATATTAGTAAGATAACCTGATATTTCAGAATATCAGCCCCCAAACAAAATATCATGATGCATTGTAAACCGGATGATGATGATGACCCCTTTAACTCAAAGAACATCAAGGTGCACTATAGCTCTACTGCAGGATCGGGATGATATCCAAACATCACCCGATATTGAAACAAGATGATCCTGATGACAAATCTGGTCGACAGAAAATCATGATGATGCTGACCACCTCAGAGAAAATATGATGCTGCTGTTGAAAAATGCTGAGGAGGGCCAACACTTAGGAAATTTTTTGGATTTTTTGGGAAGGTGCCTGCATGAAAATTGCTAAATTAACTAACAGTCAATTCAGGCACCAACAGTGGCTCTGTCTGGGGACGTACAGGTGCAAGACTGCAGCGAGAACCCCAGATCTCTGGGATGCAGACCAGTCTCCTATCCATTGGGCACAGAGTCATGATGTTATATTGATCTGCATCACCAAACACATTATTTTTAAACATTATTTTGGCGGCCCCGGGCAGCCAAAAAGGAAGAACCATAATTTTTTCTTGTCAAATGCCTGATTCCAAACTGGAAGATCCCAATCCCAACTGAAAAGATTGGCATAATCTGCCCATAATGTCATCTGCTTAAATAGATATTCCACCAGTTTTGAAAGCTTGCCACCATCATTTTCAGCTCTGTCATTTTGGATTTCAAAATTAGACATATAACCATACACATAATATTCTTCAACATTAGGCAACACATGTATGTTATATCCCTCAGACAGTACATCATACTGCTCTTGGCATTCTTCATCATTTATCTGGCTGCTGCACATTGTTAGGCACTCATCCAGCTGATCCAAAAACTCAAAATACTCAGAAAACATGAGACCCCTAATATCTACTGATATTGAAAACAAATCCTGATCCACACACCCAATGTTGCACATGTCTGAATCAGGTGATGATGAACATTCATTATTCACAGTTTGCAAATCAGTATCATCATCTTCAAACAAAGGGTTAATCCTGCACCAATGAAGGTCACGACTCACAACATCATATGCATCTACAGGCTCATCATAAAGGGGATTAACACTCAATGCAAAGGCCTCTGCTTCTTCTTCATGACACTCCAATTCTTCTTCACTACTATCAGATCCAGAGTCATAAAAAGAACAAACCTGATCCATGAATTGATCATGGATATCATTTTCATCATCTGATTTCCCCATATACAAGATTTTTGTTGTTTCAATGTACTCTAAAGTTGAACTATCTGCATCACTTTCCAGCCCTCCAATGCTTCCTGATGAAATTGATACTGACTGTTGATCCACATGATCACAACTTTGCATAACTGGATCATTTAAACATGAAGGCTCTTTGTTTAGGACTGGTATGCAAATATTACTTGAAAAATTATTATTTTCAACTTCACTTGCTGGGCAAAAAAGGACATCCTCTTCTATAATAGAAACATCATCCACTTGGAATGATGCAAAAACTGGGACAACAGGGGTGTGAGTGCTTTGACATTCATTGTCAACACCTGAATTAAATCTTTCATTAACATTGGGGGCTGCAGGACAACAAAAATTTTTAGAAAAATAACCCTTTTGAATTCCATACCTCCAATTGTTTTCAATATCTATTGCAAACTGATGTGCCTGATGCAATGTGGTGGGCTCCTTATCTCTCAATCTATAACTCATTTTCTTATCAAAGGCTCCCAAATAGACAACTAAGCACAGTGCATCATTAGGTCTCATACATTCTGGTATTCTGTTCAATGCCCTCATAAATCTGAGGTTAAAGGCTGGGATCAACTCATCTTCTTCAATATGGATGTACATGAAGTCACTAATAACTGCATATTCAGAAATTCTTTCACCATATTGTACTAGAAATGCATATTTAAAATCATGCCAAGAGCTGACAGAGTGAGCTGGAAGGTAGGAGAACCAATCCCTTGCATCTTCATCTAGAGATTGAACAAATAATCTCATAACTACATCTTCATGGTCAATCTCGAAATCATCTATAACATTTATAAACTGCTGCAAGTGTCTCTCAGCTGATTCATCCTTTGCACCACTAAATTTGGGCAAATATCTTCTGATTTTAGGTGGAAGAGCATTTGGGTAGCCACAAATGCCACTAAAATTTATGGGCTTATATCTATCTATGTTGAAACTTCTTTTATTACATGGTTGGGACTGACTACTATACATTATTGCATTTGACACCTCACAAGGGTGCATAAGCTGACAATACATCTTTTTACGCTTTCGCAACCCTCTTCTCTACTCAGATTTTCAATCACAATATGACCTTAGGCCCTTAAAATACAAACTGCTATTTCAACCTGCCTAAAGTCCTCTATATGAGTCTTTTGAAAAACATTGCATGCCCTTTTGAAATATAGAGTAGGTTCTAACAAAAGCATGCAAGCTCTGCTTTCACCAATGTTTCCCTTTTAACCAGTGCTATTTCACCAGATAGGGAACTCTTCAAAAACTTGTACAAATACCTGGATATGTTGTAGCTGCTGATATGTTCATTCAACAGAGTCGCCACCTCCTTGGCAGAGGAATGAGCTTCAAACAGGCTGAAGCTAAAAATTGATTTCTTTCTTTCTGGGTCATCCACCAGCAGAGCCACAGATAAAACTTTTTCTTTTGCTACAACAAGGCACCTCCAGGTCTGATTCTTCAATTTCTTAGACTCAAGCTTCACGGATATGACATTGTTTTCCCTAGCAGAGTCGCCATTTTGTTGGTGACTCGGATGGGTCACAAATATATCATTTCTTTTATCAGTCCATCCCCAGCGGAGTCGCCATTTTGTTAGTGACTCAGATGGGCCACAAGATATAACACTTTTTCATCAATTTTCTCCCCGGCAGAGTCACCATTTTGTTGGTTTTTCTTCTGAATCAGCATCAGGGTTTGCCAGTTCCTATGCACATGCAGATTCAACCAACTAATACAGGAGGTTGCATGAGCTCCTCCCCTTCACTTCTGGTTCTGCCGCACCAAGGGGGGTGTCCCTATAACTCAAGATATAACCTTGACTAACTCAAAGATAGAAAGATCTAGCTTGACAACAACAGGTAGAATACTCTCATGTATGGACCAAGATCTGCATGATAGATCACAAGGTTGGCAACATTCTTGGACATAATGTCTGGTTAGGTATGAGAGCATGCAGGGGTTTTCCTACTCCTAATCCTACAACTAACAGGTGGAAGTGATGAAATGGGCATACATAATGTCCGGGATGCAAGACAAGGGGTTTTGGCTCATAACTACTGATCCAGGAGCAGACTGGTGCCTATCCATTGGGCAAGGAGTCAACTAGACGTATACAACAGATGGTTTGCAACTTTCACTCGAGTTTCAGGGGGTTGGACTGATGCTTGCCTTACAAACATCACCCAAGAATGGGTATCTAACTGCCTCTACTTACAGATATCCCTGCTGACATGCAACCAGATTCAAAAGGAGAATAACATGCAGCAAATGGAGACAAGCAGATAGACACATGCAATAAGCATTTTTCATATAACATTAACACTGAAACTGAAAATATGTGCAAAATACATTCATGTTGCAACTCATAAACTCCAAAATGGGATAAAACAGCCAAGATCATGCCCTGTTCTTCATTATTTACACAAAAATGCCTCAGGCCTTCAACCACCTAAACAATGGTAACACAGTCTGCCTATATCAGCCAGAAAGTGCACCCCTAGCAATAATTACATGGTTGACCAAAAATCCCGCCAAATACATCCATCAGAAAGAATGGCACTCAGAAGTTATTACTGTAATAGACAAGGGAAGCCTCGAGCCTTGTGCCGCCATCTGGAAGTCTTCATGCTAAAAATCGGGCAACCTGATCATGTGTACCATCGCCCATACCCCTGTACTGTCGCCATTTATGGCCCAACCACCCGCAACCTACCTGGAAACCATCGCTGCGCTCAAAAGAGAAATTCCTGCCAAAACGCACTTCTCCGCAGGTTCAAATTATACAGGGGAATAATCCCACATGCATGGTGCGGAGGCTCCTTCAGCACTTTAAAAGCATGGCCGCGACCATGATAGGTGTCGAGCGCTTTTGCCACGCTCGACACACGCTCCTTCTCCAAAAGCCCATCGCTAAGACTTAGGCCATCGGCCAACCCCACAAATCTCTCATCGATCTCAATTGTCTCGCCGATGCCTACCTTACAATCCGCTCCATCGGCCAGAGATAGACCATCAGGCCAGCACAAAACTCCTTTGTCGATGCCCATGGTCTCGCCGATGCCTTCAAAAATCCTGATGACATCATCATCATGTCCTGATGATGTCACCATCACCCGTCTGCATACCGCGCAACTCTCATATCCGGATGGCGTCATCACCATATAGGTGTTGATAACTGAGAGGGGGGGGGTGAATCAGTTATCCTAATTATTTCCCTTATTGAACTTTTCCTTTTAATTGAAGCAGCATAAAATCAAACACAAAACATTAACCATGAAGTAAGAAACACATGACACAGTATTTTTGACGTGGAAACCCTGTTAAGGGAGAAAACCACGGGGTGATTAACCCAAGAATTATTCTCTGTTAGAAGAATAGGAAATTACAAAAATGGCACTTGCCAATTAGGGCTCACTGCCCGAGCACACTGCTCACAAGAGGCCCACTGCCTACAAGAAGACACACTGTCTACAAAGTGATGATAATCACAGTCTTGAACTGATTGGAAGCATCTGCATATGCTGGAGTTCAGTTCCGGTTAGGCTCAGTACACTGATCTGCTGCACTTCATCTTTCCTCTGTTCTTTGTTCTGCTATCTTTCACATACCGGATCCTTTTTGCTACCTCTGCTCTTTCTCTGGACTTATTCGCATATCTCTCTATCCTAACACACATTTCACAACTAAATCCATCCTCTATATATATCCGCACAAGTAATTTCATCACCTTTCTAGTCGGCATCCGGAACAGTCTAGTTTCTTATAAACTCTCATTCTGTCGGCTGAATCCTTCCTCACCAAGCAATGCGGATCAAGCATATACTTGTAGATATCATTAATCATGTCGGCCAAACATGATTCATGCCTTCACAACCTCTGTCATCAACAGTAACCCATCCGGAAAGCAGTCTGATACTCTGCCAGTCAGTTCTTCCTCTGTTTTCACTGTCTCTCAGGAATCCGGTACTCAACCATTCATATCTTTTTCCTTGTCCATCACCGGAGGCTAAATCCTTGGAATATACCACCCAAGGTAGTCCTCTTGACTTCCCCAAATCCGCACTGCACCAAGACACTTCCACTGAGAGGTCCGGACCAATCTGTCGGACCTTGCCACATGCTCTGTTCTTCTTCACCGGACCACAACATTCTTTATTCTGACTTCCGGTAGAGACACATCATGACTTGCGGATATGTGGGATGACCTTTGTTGCCATCAATGACAACAACCATGAATCCATATAGTGTCTCTTGCCAACAATCTCCCCCTTTGGCATTGATGGCAACACTTAGTGAAAAATGACTAAGTGTTTTCACTATGCTCCCCCTTTGCTGATGCTCTGTCTTTATATACAATTTCCGGAACTCCCCCTTAGTTGGATCCCTCATTTTTCACTGCTCCTCACTCCCCCTTTGACATCAATGGCAAAGGGTAGGGTCCGCATATCAAAATTTTCAAAAATTTCTTATACTTAGCCGCATATTTACATACTCACATATATTGAAGAATGTCTGCAAAGGATGTCTGTAATTGAATCATTTCGGTAGCCCAACTTTGCTTCATTCTGTCCAAAATTGAAATGTGACCACTTAACAAGAATGCAAACGCTTCTGCCCGCTTGAGATCTGTCGGATCTTTTGTTTGGGCGGTGGTCCTAGCATCACTGATGGCCTCATGCATGGTTTCCAACTTAGGGATTATAATCCTTCTAAGTTCTCCCATCCGGTTGGTGATGTTCTTCCTTTCCTTCTCAAGATTCTTTATTTCGTTCAAGACTGCAATAGTCTGACATTCTTGATTTATTATAGAGGAAGAGAGAGGATCAAAACTTTGAGATAAGCTTTGTAGCTTATCCTGTTCCTCTTTTATTTTCTTGTCAAATGCTGTTGTTGCCTTTGACCAGGATATACAAAATTTATAGATATCACCGCCATCCTTAAGAGCATTCTCTAAGCTCCTTATTCCAATGCTTACAATCTTCCTATCCTTAGAGATTAATTCTAATATTTCTGAAAATCTCTTATCCAAAAATTCCTTCCGGACCTTTTCTTCAGCTGATTTTTCTAAAGAATCAAAATGTGTATCAACACTGCTGACTAAGGTTTTTAGATTACCGGAAGTGGAGGCTGTCGGATCTATCTGGAGTGATGGCATGATCTTTACAAGTATTCCGGAAGCAGCCTCTATCAACTCACAGTCTTCCATATGAGACTTCAGGAGCTTTTCATTTGCCTTGGCATTTGCAAATGAAGCTATCTTCATTGTTTGTACCGGAGAGAGAGAGTCAAAATCAAATGGACCTTTGAGAAGCTCCGGTTCATCAATCTCTAGAGTTTCTTTACTCAAAAATTGTTGAACAGTTTGTGCAGTGTCTCTTGCCGGAGACAGATGTTTCTTTTCTTCTGCAGTCTTAGAACTGTCAACCTCTTTGTCTTTCACCACTGCTTCCTTCTCCTGTAGTTGCTCTTCTTCTTTGGATCCGGAGACTGTAGGGGAAACCGGAGGAGAAATGCTAACTTGTGCATGGGCCCCTTCTTCTGGAGCAGAGGGTCCCAAGTCCTCACTTGTCTGTTCAGGGCTCACTTCTTCCGGAACAGAAGATTCCAAATCAGCAGCTGTTTCTGCACCTAAGTCCTCTACAACAGGAAGATTGAACCTTTTGAAGGCCTTCCGGAGGATCTCTTCTGTTTCTTGGGCCACTTTGTCAGTCTCACCAAGCATGAGTTGATTCATCCTGGCTTTGCTTCTGAACTCATCTTTGCAGTCCTTGAAGATAATGTTCATTGTCTTGGGATCAATTTGAGGATATAGCTGAATAGCTATCTGCTCCCGGATCTCAAGATCTTTGGCATGAGCATTATTCTTTCTTACTTCCATTTCCTTCTCTAGGCTTTTAGGAATGAGAGATATGATCTCAATGAAAGCCTTATTGTATATGTTAAGATATTTCACTGTGGCCTCCTGCAGAGTCTTTTGGTCGGCCTCACTGAAGTCATCATATGATTCAGTCATTGGTTGAAGGTTTCCATCCACCGTGACCGACTTGATTATGCTCTCTAGTGACAGAGTGGGCTTTTCAACAGTTACCTCTGCCATTTCCTCCTTTTCTTGGCCTGTGGAGGGCTTACCGGATCCTTTCTTTTTCTGTTTCTTTACTTCTCTTACTCCCTCATCTGATTCTGTTTCCTCTTCATCCTTTTGGCTTCCATAAGCCCTTGTGGCTTTTGCCTTTGATCTCTTACCGGATGCCTGGACTTCCGGTTTTGAACTTTTGGTTGAGGGAGGTGCAGATCTCTTTGTTGATCTGGTCCGGGTGGGAGCTCCAACCGGAGCACTTTCTTTGCTTTTCTCTTCTTCCTCGGCCTTCCTTCTCTTTTCCCGGCTGGCATCAAGTGCCTCCTTTGAGATACCTAGGCCTTGAGCAATGTGCTCTACTTCTTTTCTTACCTTTCTTTTAATCTCAGGTTCCCTGAGTTCTACATGTAATTTTACACTCAACTCCTCAAAGGTTCCAAACCTTTCTGCCTTAGGATCTTTGGGCTGACTTAGCATGTGTTGAACATGCAGCTCCACTATCTGTTCATCAACTTCATACCCCATGGGCATGATCCAGACAGTCCTTGGCTCCACTGCCTCCATTAGGCACTGATCAGTGTCAACCATAAAGCACACTGAGTCCTTGTATTTCTCAATGAGAGACTGAGGAATTCTCTCTCTTGCTTGCATCATGCTCTGAAAGTTTTTGAAGTATCCCCATAGAGCTGAATTTCTCGCTTTTGCATCCCCAAGTCCATGCAAGTAGTCTCTTATCTGGACTGCAACAGGTTTGTCATTCTGCCATACCCATCCACTTGTTCCGGGTAGCTCATTCATGAAGTAGAAGAATAGACATACAATAAGAGTACCATACTTGAAGGAATTCTTCTTATCCTTCTTGATTTTCTGTATATTTTCCATTAATTGGCTTAGCAGTAATTCGCAGAGGTCATATTCTGCATTTTTCCTTAGCATTTCAAAAGCAGTGTATACTGCAGTTTCGGATACAGAATTCTCCCTGCTGGAGTGGTAGATCTTGTATCCTATTATCATTGATGCATATTTGATATCCGGATCGGAGATGTCTTCAATGGTCATTGCCCTTTTATCAAATTTTGATCCGGTGGCCTCAGTTACAATGTTGTTCTTGACAGATTTGAGGATAGGTACTCCTCCGGAGGAGTATAGGCCAGTTACTGCTCTAATTGCCTCTTTTGTGATCTTGCAGGGTCTATCTAGCCATAGAAAGTTGTCATGCATCCTGCTCAGTACATACCGGACCCATTCATCCTCTTCAAAACAGGGGAAATGAATAAATTGCTCAAATTGTTTCTTCTGAATATCCTTATACTCTGGTTTAAGCTCAAAAGCATTGTCAATCAGCTGCTTGTGATAGAGGTCTCTTAATTTGAATTCCCCAAATTCCTCAATGTTTGCATGTATGTAAACCCTAATGTCTTCGATGTGTAAAACTCCGTGAGGAACACTAGAGAAGGCTCCTAGTGGGTCAACCTCCAATGATTTGTAGGGATGTTTCTTGAATGAGGGGCGAGGTCTATCAGAGATCTTAACTATGTTTGGAGTAGCCATTCTTCAAAGATTTGCAGTGAGGTAATGAAAAATGGAGAATACCTTATGCGCCTTCAGTTTGCACGGAGTGGTTGGATTGATTTCTTTATCCAATAGCTTCGGCAGGAGATCCTTGGTGTGCTTGAAGAACCTTGTTGCAGAGCTCCACTTTTCGCTTCTTCTCGAGTGCAGAATGAGCAAATGACCTTTGAGAAATCCCTTAAATTGCTCCGCGAACCCTAATACCTGTCTGCAATAAATGCTTCACCTACATCATTCTGGTTTGCCTTGTCTGGATAGCTTGGAGTATCCGGATTAGTCCTGATCTGTGGATATCATCCGGATCTTTCAATCATGAATAAATCGAGGTAGCATATTACAAGATCATCTCAAACATTCTGTCCAATCCGCAGAACAAGATAGTGCATTTCCGGATCTTTCCGGACCTTTTTGTAATCCTTTATCATACCGGAGCATCTCCCTGAACAGGTCTTATTTGATCGATCACAGCTTCTTCATAACTTCATGCGGACCTCTGAAAACTTGACTGAAGTATCTCAAGATTCATATCTACAAACCCTTTGATCCGCATCTTGTGCCACATCCGGCACCACTTGTTTGGCTGGGGGAACAAGATTTTCTTTGAGTCTCCCCCTGAGCCAGAGCTCACTTTTAATTTCCGGAAGAAATATCAGCACCAGAGTCTGGTGCGGATCCAACCTCTACATTCTCTGAACTTTTCTTCACCCAAATCTTGCTCATCTGATTCCTAACCTCATCCGCATTCATCTTTTGTTTACCCTTGTCTTGATTCTGATTATACACCGGACCTTTTTTGTCCTGATTCTTGTTTCTGCAGATTTTAGCATTATGACCGGACCTATTGCAGATTTGGCAAATAACATTTCTTTGCATATTTGACTGATATCCTCTTGATCTGCATTGATTTGCCATATGACCTATTCTATTGCATGTGAAGCATCTACCTTTGAATGATTTGTTTACTTGCATAATTCTGCATTCATGGGATTTGTGTCCATACCTTTTGCAGTTGAAGCACTGTCCGGAGAAGGATGAATTATTCTGATTCATTCTCATTCTGCACTGATTAGCTTTGTGACCAAAGTGGTTGCAGTTGTGGCAGTATCCATTGAAGGATGGATATCTTTGAGCATTTGGTTGTCTTACCGGAGGTCTTCTAGGCCTGCTCCTTGGATTTTCTGATCCAAGATTCTTCTGACCGGATCCGGAGCTTTCTCCTTTCTCATATCCCAAGCCATACTTGTCATCTGTCCTCTTTTGACTTCCAAGAAGAACTTCAAGTTGAGCAGAACTTATCTTGAATTTCTCTTTATATTCATTTGCTGTTTGAAGGTCTCTTTTGAGAGAGGCAATTTGATCCTCAAGTTTTCCTTCATTATCTTTGGCATCTTCAAGATCAGATTCAAGGTGTCTGATAATCCTGTCCATCTGGTGGCATTCTTCTGATTTTTCTTTAAGAGATTGTCTTAGATTGTCTTCAGCCTTTCTTTTTTCTTCAATCTCTTGAGTAAACTTTATAGTTCCTGATTCCATTTCATGTCTTAACATAATGACTTCTTTTGATAACTTTTCACATAACTTGGTTTGCTCAGTCAATTCCTCATTTGTATTGTTTTCTTCACTTTGTCTTGCCAACTGTTGAAGCAGCTCCTTTCTCTTTTTCATAGAGAGACTTAATTTGTCTTTTAATTCTCTCATGAATTCATCAGCCTGTTTGAGTCTTTCCTTTAATTCACTGACTTCAGAATTTGACTGTTCAAGATCCTCAAGGGCATTCTTGAGTTGCTCGCTTAAACCATATGCATCCATTTGAAATCCCAGATCTTCCTCAAGCTGTTAGGCTCTATTAGGAGGAACTTAGCTCTGATACCAATTGTTGATAACTGAGAGGGGGGGGGTGAATCAGTTATCCTAATTATTTCCCTTATTGAACTTTTCCTTTTAATTGAAGCAGCATAAAATCAAACACAAAACATTAACCATGAAGTAAGAAACACATGACACAGTATTTTTGACGTGGAAACCCTGTTAAGGGAGAAAACCACGGGGTGATTAACCCAAGAATTATTCTCTGTTAGAAGAATAGGAAATTACAAAAATGGCACTTGCCAATTAGGGCTCACTGCCCGAGCACACTGCTCACAAGAGGCCCACTGCCTACAAGAAGACACACTGTCTACAAAGTGATGATAATCACAGTCTTGAACTGATTGGAAGCATCTGCATATGCTGGAGTTCAGTTCCGGTTAGGCTCAGTACACTGATCTGCTGCACTTCATCTTTCCTCTGTTCTTTGTTCTGCTATCTTTCACATACCGGATCCTTTTTGCTACCTCTGCTCTTTCTCTGGACTTATTCGCATATCTCTCTATCCTAACACACATTTCACAACTAAATCCATCCTCTATATATATCCGCACAAGTAATTTCATCACCTTTCTAGTCGGCATCCGGAACAGTCTAGTTTCTTATAAACTCTCATTCTGTCGGCTGAATCCTTCCTCACCAAGCAATGCGGATCAAGCATATACTTGTAGATATCATTAATCATGTCGGCCAAACATGATTCATGCCTTCACAACCTCTGTCATCAACAGTAACCCATCCGGAAAGCAGTCTGATACTCTGCCAGTCAGTTCTTCCTCTGTTTTCACTGTCTCTCAGGAATCCGGTACTCAACCATTCATATCTTTTTCCTTGTCCATCACCGGAGGCTAAATCCTTGGAATATACCACCCAAGGTAGTCCTCTTGACTTCCCCAAATCCGCACTGCACCAAGACACTTCCACTGAGAGGTCCGGACCAATCTGTCGGACCTTGCCACATGCTCTGTTCTTCTTCACCGGACCACAACATTCTTTATTCTGACTTCCGGTAGAGACACATCATGACTTGCGGATATGTGGGATGACCTTTGTTGCCATCAATGACAACAACCATGAATCCATATAGTGTCTCTTGCCAACAATAGGTGCCGGGGTGATATTAGTAAGATAACCTGATATTTTGGAATATCAGCCCCCAAACAAAATATCATGATGCACTGTAAACTAGATGATGATGATGACCCCTTTAACTCAAAGAACATCAGGGTGCACTGTAGCTCTACTGCAGGATCGGGATGATATCCAAACATCACCCGATATTGAAACAAGATGATCCTGATGACAAATCTGGTCTACAGAAAATCATGATGATGCTGACCACCTCGGAGAATATATGATGTTGCTGTTGAAAAATGCTGAGGAGGGCCAACACTTAGGAAATTTTTTGGATTTTTTGGGAAGGTGCCTGCATGAAAATTGCTAAATTAACTGACAGTCAATTCAGGCACCAACAAGCATCCCCAAGCCCATGCAAATAGTCTTTGATTTGGATGGAAACCGGTCTGTCATTCTGCCATACCCAGGCATTGGATCCGGGAAGCTCATTCATGTAATAAAAGAATAGGCACAGTATCAAGCCACCATACTTGAAGGAGTTCTTATCCTTCTTAATCTTTTGTAGATTTTCCAACAGTTGGCTGAGAAGAAGTTCACACAGATCATAGTCAACATTTTCCTTTAGCATTTGATAGGCTGTGTAAACTGCAGTTCCTGGTACTGAGTTTTCCTTGCTGGAGTGATAAATCTTGTAACCAATTATCATGGAAGCAAATTTGACAATCGGTTCAGTGATGTCTTCAATTGTCATAGCTCTCTTGTCAAATTTAGATCCGGTTGCATCACTTACTATCTGATTCTTAACAGACTTGAGAATAGGTATTCCACCGGATGAGTGCAGACCGGTTATAGCCCTGATTGCATCTTTGGTGATCTTAAATGGTTTATTCAACCATAAGAAATTGTCATGCACTCTACTCAGCACATACCGAACCCATTCATCTTCTTCAAAACAAGGGAAATGAATGCACTGTGTAAAATGCTTATCTCGGATGGCTTTATACTAAGGTTTAATCTCAAAAGAATCATCTATCAACTGTTTGTGATAGATATCAACTAACTTTTATTCTCCAAATTCTTCAATACTCGCATGTATGTAAACCCTAATGTCTTCTGTATGCAATACACCATGCCGAACACTGGAAAAGGCTCCTAGGGGATCTACCTCCAAGGACTTGTATGGATGTTTCTTAAATTTGGGGCGAGGTCTATCAGAAATCTTTACTATATTCAGAGTAGCCATCATCAAGGAATCTTACTAAGAGATATCAAGAATGAAGAATACCTTTTACATTGTTTTAAGGCACACGATGAAATCTGGATTGAGTTGTATGAAGAATCATCTTGATCTTTGGGAGAAGTTGTTGCAGAGCTCCTTTTCGTTTCTTCTTGAATGCAGAATGAACAAGTGATTAATGAGAAAACCCTTATATTGCTCCGCAAACCCTAATGTTAGGTTGCAATAAATGCTTGACCTAAGTTATTCCGGTTTGCCTTATTCGGATGACTTGAAGAACCGGATCAATCCTGATCTTTACATATCATGCGGATCTTTCAAATCTTAACCATATTTTGTTTAGATGCTTCCCTTATGAACCATTCAATCCGCTACTCTTCTTGTGCCAGTTCCGGCACCAATTGACTGGTTGGGGGAACAAGGTTTTCTTTGTGTCTCCCCTGAGCTAGAGCTCACTTTTTAATTTCTGGAAGAAATATCAACACCAGAGTCTAGTGTGGATCCATCCTCTACATTCTCTATACTTTTCTTCACCCAAATCTTGTTCATTTGACTTTGAACTTCATCCGCATTCACTTTTATTTTTCCCTTATCTTGATTCTGATTATGATATACCGGACCTCTTTTGTCCTGATTCTTGCTCCTACAGAATTTTGTAATATGACCGGATCTATTGCAAATTTGGCAAACAACATTTCTTTGCATATTTGATTGATATCCTCTTGATCTGTATTGATTAGCCATATGACCTATTCTATTGCATGTAAAGCATCTACAATTGAATGATTTGTCCATTTGCATATTTCTGCATTCATGAGATTTGTGACCATACCTTTTGCTGTTAAAACACTATCTGGAGAAGGATGAATTAGTCTGATTCATTCTCTTTTTGCACTGATTAGCTTTATGACCAAAGATATTGTAGTTGTGGCAGTATCCATTGAAGGATGGATATCTTTGAGCATTAGGCTGTCTTACCGGAGGTCTTCTAGGCCTGTTCCTTGGATTTTCTAATCCAAAATTCTTCTGACCGGATCCAGAGTTTTCTCTTTTCTCATATCCCAAACCACACTTGTCATCTACCCTTTTTTGACTTCCAAGAAGAACTTCAAGTTGAGCAGAACTTATCTTGAATTTCTCTTTATATTCATTTGTTGTTTGAAGATCCCTTTTAAGAGAGACAATTTGATCCTCAAGTTTTTCTTCATTATCTTTAGCATCTTCAAGATCAGATTCAAGATGTCTGATAATTCTATCCATCTTGTGGCAATCTTCTGATTTCTCTTGGAGGGATTGTCTTAGATTATCTTCAGTTTTTCTTTTCTCTTCAACTTCTTGGTAAACTTCATAACTCCTGATTCCATTACATATCTTACCATAATGATTTCTTTTGATAACTTTTCACATAACTTGGTTTTCTCACTCAGCTCTTCATTTGCATCATTTGCTTCACCTTGTCTTGCCAATTGCTGAAGCAGCTCCTTTCTCTTTTTCATAGAGAGACTTAACTTGTCTTTTAGTTCTCTCATGAAATCATCAGCCTGTTTGAGTCTTTCCTTTAATTCATTGACTTCAGAGTTTGACTGTTCAAGATCATCAAGGGCAGTCTTGTGTTGCTCCCTTAAACCATATGCATCCGTTTGGATTCCAAGATCTTCCTCAAGCTGTTAGACTTTGTTAAGAGGAACTTGGCTCTGATACCAATTATTGATAACTGAGAGGGGGGTGAATCAGTTATCCCAATTATTTCTACTTTCTGAACTTTCTTATAATCAATGCAGCATTAATTCAAGTAGGCAAACATAATTATGAAATGCAAATACACATGACACAATATTTTTGACGTGGAAACCCTGTTAAGGGAAAAACCACGGGGTGATTAACCCAAGATTGTATTCTCTGTTAGAAGAATGGAAATACAAAATGGCACTTGCCAATTAGGGCTCACTACTCGAGCACACTGCTCACAAAGAGGCACACTGCCTACTAGAGACTCACTGTCTACAAAAGAATGTTATACAATACTTGAACTGATTGGGAGCATCTGCATATGCTAGAGTTCAATTCCGGTTAGGCTCAGTACACTGATCTGCTACACTTCATCTTTCCTCTTCCTTTATGCTGCTTTTCTTTCACATACCGGATCTTCCTTACTGCTTCTCCTCTGCACTTCTACTTTTATTTGTACATCATCAACAACCACGACACATCTCACAACTAAATCCATCTTGTATATATATCCGTAAAAGTGATTTCATCACTTTTCAAGTTGCCATTCAGAATAGTCAATCTTTTCACAAACTCTGATCTGTCGGCTGAATCTTGCACATCAAGTAATGCGGATCAAGAATATACTTGTAGAAGTCATCATTCACGTCGGCCAAACATAACTTATGCCTTCATAACCTTTACCAACATCAAAAACACATCTGGAATGATGTCTAATGTTCTGCCAGACAGTTCTTCCTCTATTCATACTATCACTTTGGAACCTGACACTCAAGCATTCATATCTCTTTGTCCTTTCTACACCGGAGGCTCAAACCCTGGAATCTATCAATCAAGATAGTCCTCTTGACTTCCCCAAATCTACACTTCACCAAGATACTTCCTCTGAGAGATCTGGACCTATCTGTCAGACCTCGCCACATGCTCTGTTCATGTTTACTGGATCACAACATTCTTCACTCTGACTTCCGGTATAGACACACCATGTCCTGCGGATGTGTGGGATGAACTTTGTTGCCATCAATGACAATATTCATGAATCCATATAGTGTATCTTGCCAACAAAAATGATACAAGTCAAGATGATACATGTCCAAATGATATAAGTCAAAATAATAAATAAATTTATGATACAACTCATTAATATGGTACTACAAGCCGTGAAAATGATACATATGATAGTAACCATGAAAAGAGGCATAATAATGATATATCAACAATGATCCATGATGCAGTCTATATGATCATCAATGTCACTGGCTACTACCAGCAATTGCCTCATCATCATCATCACCATCGTGATCGTCATCATCATGATCATCACTGTCATCATCATCAGGGTCAGTGTCTTATGTATCTGCATCATCATCATTCTCTACCATGTGATCTATACTAGAACCAATATAATCTGGATCTATATCATGAGGATCATCTTGATCTTCTGGAAGACCCATGTTCTGCAAAAAAAACATTTAAAATGAAAAGTTATTATTTATTTCATGCAATAATTAATTTTTTTATATATCTTTTATTACAACATATGAAATGAAACCATAATCATATTACATCATATCAAAGTGCACATACCATAATAAAATTTCAAAAAAATTAGAGCTAATATGTCATTCCAATGATGTGAAACATGCAACAATTCTAATAAACGTTAGTAAAGATCATAAAAAAAAATTGTTATACAATTTAACTATCAACTGTAAATTCTATTACATAACCTTAAGTGCCAGAAATTACTTGGTCCATCTATGTTCTTTTTCACTATTAATCTAATAACCTGCATTAGACAGACTCATTAAAGAGTTTTTAAGTAGCAGTTGATTAAATTCTCTTACATGTCATTAAGGAATGCACAGTTTTTTTTCAATAATTATTTATCTTAAGGTTCATGAGTAACCTTAAGATAAAGGTCTATTTTGTTTGAAAAAAAATGAAGTTAGGAATATGTTATCTGGCCGATTTTAAAAAGAAAAAATGTTAGCCCTATTCTTGCTCACAGGTCTTCAATGTGAGTGGGAATAGGACAAATTTGGGGATTTAGAAAGAAAGATAAAGTTTAGGGTGTCTTCAAGATAGCCACCATGGGCAAGGAGGTCAACCATGTACACATGATGATTGATGAGTTTAGTTTATGACTCAATTTTGTTAGAATTTATTATCCATTTGTTGTAGTTATCATGGACTTTGGTACCTAGATCTTGATCTTATCATGATATTTCCTCAAAACCATAAGATATTGGACATAGGTTATTTCCTATAATCTTTAATGATATTGACATGCTATATGAACTATCTATGTTAATTTGACATGTGGATTAATGAATGTTACTCTAAGATAGTTACAGATATGCAATTATTGTGCATACTAATATTGTTATGTAGATATAATTAGCAGCCTATAAAATTGAGGAAGATTATGTTAGTTGGTCACTCATCATCAAAGTCAACAAGGTGGTCGTTCAAATGTCAAATGGAGGGAAGATAATCACCTTGTAACTGGTCTTAATTGCTTGTTGAGCAAATGTAGGTGTTACTTTGTGCTAGATCTGTGTCAAAGCGAACATACTTGACCAGATTCCACACATGCATAACCTCCTCTCCACTTTCTATGCTTTCCCTAAAGTGGCATCCTCCTAATCTGTTAGAGTTGACCGCCTTGCTAGGTAGTTAGTTTGTAGTTTTTCTTTCTATAAATAAGACTCATATGGTCCTTCTAAGGGGTTGATTAATTCAAGGTTGTACTCGCATTATTAAGTTTTTCAATAATACAGTTATGTTGCTCATTTGTACTCATGTTTTCCAATGAATAAAATGAAGTTATAAGTTCACATCTTTGAGTTTACATTTGTCTTAAGGGATACTCATCCAAGGGGAGCCACTTGGTGAGCATTCCATCCTTTAGTTTAGTTGTTATTTTCTATCAAGAAGTTAGTTAAAATCTGGCACCGTATGTTCCTACAACCACTAGAATTCCATTTTGTGTATGTTCCTGCAGCCAAAGTAGACAGAGTAGTTTCTTGTTTGTTTGCCCAGATTTTCATTTTTTGTCATGCACTTCAGCTTAGTATAGTTGTTGGTTGATGTTCAACATTTATGTTATTTCTTTCCAAGCAATTTACTTTCAACATTATGTCCTTCTTAGCCGTAGAATGAATGTGGCTACTTTGGAGTTCCTAGTGCACATAGTATGCTGACCCATTTCAAGTTCACGTCCTTGGGTTGACAAGTTAAATGCACTTTCATAGTGATTAAGATAGTTATTCAGGTTAGATGTCCAATCCCTAAGTCACAGCTTTATGGGCTTAGTTGTTAAATCATTGTAGGAGACCAACATTTTTGGTGCCATTGTCAAGGATGGTGTCAAACTAGGAAGATCTTTGGAGTCATTTTTAGTATTATTTCTTGCAGAAGTATTTTTGAAGTGTTCTCTTAGTATACCCCTCATTTAGGAAGTAATTACCCACAATTCATTCACAACATTCTTTGTGTGAGTTGGTTGATACTGATTGTATATCGCATGCATAGAGGTAGAAGAAGAGATGCTTTAGGGAGATTCCTTCCTAATGATCCTATTCCTGATGACAACTTAGTTGAGTATCCAAACTACCCAGCAAAAGAAGAAGAAGAGAATCCTTTTCCTGGTGCATTCCCCAATTTGAATAGTTCTGAAACATCCTCTGAAGAACGAGCCGCCCAAAACTTGATTGACAATCCATTTGCTTTGATAATTAGCCAAGCAGCTATGGCTACCCAAAATAGACCCAATCAACCAACCTTTCCATTTCCTATTGCTCATCAAAATGAAGTGGATAACCTCAAGAACATCCCTGCTTCAATTCTCCCTAAGTTCTATGGACTTGCAACAGAGGACCCAGACACCTTCTTGTTTGAATTTGATATTCTCTACAGAAGCTATGACTACACCACTGATGCTCATAGGCTTAAGTTGTTTCCTACTAGCATGAAAGATGTTGCATGTAGATGGTTTATGGGTCTAGGTAGTGATATTGTCAATACTTGGGATGAGATGAAAGAGAAATTTCTTGAGAAGTATAAAGACTACTATAGGGGTGGAGATATGAGAGTAGATGATATTTTCAGAATGCAGCAGAAAGAGGATGAAAGTTTAGAGGATACATCTCAAGGTTCCTGTTTTGTTTGCAAAAATCTCCCAATCATACACTCAATGAGGAGTCCTAGAAACTACTCTTCCTCAGAGGAATAAGTTAGCATTGTACAGATGCCTTGGATTTAATGGGAGGAGGAGATATTACCCAAGTGCCTTGGGAGGATATTAAGAAGATGTGCCAGAATTATTCCAGAGCAGCCATGAAGAAAGGAAGAGGATACCATTCCCTTATGGGCAAAACCCCTACCAATGGAGTTTCAAGGGTGGAGATAACTCACTTACTGTCTAATTTTAAGCAAGATATCATAAATAATATGGCCACCCAACTGGACACACTTCAAGCAAAGAAGAAGAAAGACAAGGCAGAGGTCATGTTGGCAGAATATTGCCCTCATTGCAGACAAAATAAGAGGGACTGTAGATGCAAGATGGTAACTAGTATTGACAGTAAGAAGATTTCACCTAAGTTCAAGCCAATCCAGGTTGAAGAAGATCAAGTCTACTATGTTGCACAAAGGAGGCCATGGGCTCCAAGACAAGGTATGCCACCAGATCCATTATCATTTGTTGGACCATATTTCAATACTTATGCATCTGGTAACCAATGGCAACAACCATCTCCATCCAACTATGGAGGATATTCACCTCAGCCTTGGAATAACCCTCCAAACACTTGGAAAAATTACTAAAACCCTACACCCCAGTGGCAACAACCTCAGGGGAATTGGCAGTCACCTCCAGGAAACTAGCAGCAAACATCTCAATGGAGGGGAGGATACCAATGGCCAAACCAGACAACTAATTACATGCAACCACCTTCTCATCCCCAACAACCTGCTATAATTCCTCTTCCTCTAATTCTAATTCAAATACACCTAAACCTACTTAGTTACCATTTCAACCCTCACCTAACCGAAACAATAGACCATAGCAGCAGTCGGTATACTCTGCTGATCTAAATCAATTCCCTACATATGTTGTGAGTGTAAGTGACATCCACCTGCATTCAGGAACTGCCTTGGTAGCTCCTTCCACACCCATTATTACTAAGCTTCTTGAAGAGGAAGAGAAGCCTTTAAATGCCCCCATTCAGCCAAATGCACCTGAAAATCCTGAACCAGTCCCAGTTAAGTAGACTGCACAAGAACCACCATTTCCACAGAGGTTGGAAACTGTGAAACAAAAGGAAAAGAAAGAGGAAGCCACTTTTTACATTCTAGAGCAGTGAAACATGTATGTGTCAAGATCCCTCTATTTTAGGCCATAAAGGATGTTCCTATATATGGCAAATTGATCAAGGAAGCATGCCTTAAGAATCCAAGCAGATAGAGGAAAGACCCCACTATGGTTCATGCGGTGGGATAGTTGGCTGACATCATGCTTGAGAAAGTGACTGTTCCCAAATATAATGATCCAGGGAGTTGTGGTAGGAGTTGTTATAAATGGGATCCAAATAAGGAATGCTCTAATTCATTTGAGAGAAGCCATAAATATAATGACCAAGGATATCCTGCAGCAACTAAATGTTGTAAACATGAGACCTACTCCTACTGTCCTACAGCTTCCTGATAGTTCTATTGTTAAAACTAATGGGATAGTAGAGGACCTTGTGGTATCCCTGGACTCATGGGAATATCTAGCTGATTTCATGATACTTTCTCCTAAACCTACATTGGGAGGGTATCCCATCATTCTAGGAAGGTCGTGGTTAGCCACAACTGATGCTTATATTAGATAACGGTCAAGAGACATGACCATCTCTGATGGGAGAAGCACTAAAAGCTTGTTCTATACCCACCTGCATAGCCATCTCATGATATGGATAATCCTGTTTGGCCACATGTTGGTGAAGAGGCCGAAGAAGCTAATTCTGTGGTACAACTTATGATGTTAGGCAGAAGCTCTTTCATGTAGCTTCAAGAGGAAGATGAGGTATTGTCTAACATAATTCAGAATCATTGTGAAGTAGAGGAAGCATCATCCTCTCATTTTGTTGATCCTGTGAAGACACTTATTCCTACTTTTCCTACAACAAAAGGTATGCCTCATTCATTTCTTCCACAAGAAATCAAGGTACCAAGCATTAGTGAAGCAACTATGGTAGAGTTAACAACTCAAGTGGAGATTTCAGAAGAAAGATATCTGAATATTAACAACAAATTGACTCAAGAACAATAGTTGTCTTTGACAAACTTGTTAAAGAAACACAAGAATGCCTTTGCATGCGATTACCATGACATGAAAGGACTAGATCCCACATTATGCACCCATAGGATTTACATAAGGGAAGATTGTACAGTAGTAAGACTGCCACAAAGGAGAATTAACCTTGCATTAAGAGAGATTGTCAAAGAAGAATTACAGAAGCTATTAGATGCAGGATTTATCTACCCAATCTCAGATAGCCAGTGGGTGTCTCCTCTAGTTTTCAAGCCCAAAAAGGGAGAAAAATGGTGAGTTTGTATTGATTATAGAGAATTAAACTCTGCCACCAAAAAGGATCATTTTCCCCTTCGTTTCATAGACCAAGTATTAGACTCACTTGCAGGGAAGTAGTACTTTTCCTTTTTGGATGGGTTCAGCGGTTACAATCAGATACAGATTGTACCAGAGGACCAAGAGAAAACAACCTTTACCTATCCTTGGGGGACTTCCATTTGGCTTATGCAATGTACCTACAACTTTCCAAAGGGCAGTCATTAGTATATTTTTTGATATCTCACATGATTGCATGAAAATCTATATGGACGATTTCACTACTTATGGTGCTACTTTTGATGAGGCATTGGAAAACTTAGGGAAGGTTTTGGAGAGATGTGAAGACCACAATCTATCCCTGAATAGTGCAAAGTGCTTCATGATAATGCAGGAAGGAGTAGTGCTTGGCCACTATGTCTCTCCAAAAGGAATTTAGATAGACCCAGCAAAGATTGAAGTGATAATCAATCTGCCCATTACTGCAAAGCAAACAGATGTCAGAAGCTTCTTGGGTTATGTAGGGTACTATAGATGTTTCATCAAGGATTTCAGCAAAATAGTAGCCCCATTGTATACTCTTCTCACTAAAGATGCTGAATTTCAGTGGAATGAAGACTGTAACAAGGCATTTTCTGATTTAAAGGTAGCATTGACTCATGCTCCTATACTCAAAGGACCCAATTGGGAGCTCCCTTTCCACATCCATACTAATGCATTAGATTATGTCATAGGAGCGCTCTTAGGGCAGAAAGAAGGAGCCATTGAACATGTTATTTATTTTTTCAGCAAAAACTTGCAAGGAGCTAAATTCAATTATGCAGTGACAAAAATATCAGGTAGATTAGCAAGATGGGTGTTGCTAATGCAAGAATTTAACATTACCATTATGGATAAGCCAGGGAAGGCCAATGTTGTTGCAAACTTTCTTTCAAGGCTGACTACATCAGAGGAAAACCAAGTCATTGATGACTTTGTCCCTGATGAACACGTGTTTTCCATCATTGTGCAAACACCTTAGTATACTGACACAGCTAATTATCCGGTCATAGGGAGAGTCCCTCCTCATTTCTCTCCAAAGGAGAGAAGGGTGCTCATTGAAAAGTCTTTTCCTTTTTCATGGATTGCTGAATGTTTGTTCTACACTTGACGAGACCATGTCATGAGGAGATGTGTGAGAGAAGATGAAACATATGATATTTCGCATGCATGCCACAATGAACCATGTGGAGGGCATTTGCAACTAAGAGGATAACAATGAAGATTTTAAATACAGGTTATTACTGGCCAACACTCCACAAGGATGCAGGGAGATATACAAGGACATGTGACAAATGCTAGAGGATGGGACGGCTAACCAAATCTGATGAGATGCCCCTTTACCCTTAGCTAGTGATCACTCCATTTGATAAGTGGGGATTACATTTTGTAGGACCCATTGATCCTCCATCCAATGGTAAATCCTATATCTTAGTATGCACTGATTATGTAACAAAATGGGTAGGCGTTAAGACCATGAAGCATGCAAGAGAGAACAAGGTTGCAAAATTTCTTTATGAGAAAATTTTCACATAGTATGGGGTTCCCGGAGAGATAGTGGTTGATCAAGGAGCTCAATTCACCTCAACCCTAGTTGCAGCACTAGTCAATGAGTACAATATAAGGCACAAGAAATCTACTCATTATCACCCTCAGGCCAATGACCAAGTTAAGGTAACTAACAGGGAAATTGAAGCCATTCTGACCAAAACTATGGTTGTCCATAGGAAGGATTGGGCAAACAAGCTGCCAGAAGCCGTTTGGGCCTATAGGACAACCTAGAAAACAACCATAGGCTTCACCCCTTTTGAGTTGTTGTACGGAAAGATAGCTATGATGCCCATTGAATTCAAACATAAGACTCTTCGAACTACAATAGACTTGGGGATGGATATCTCTGAGGCACAAAAGGACATAATCATGCAGTTCAATACTTTGGATGAGATGAGGAAAGCAGCCTTGCATCACACAGAGGTAGTGCAAAATCAGAGAATAAAGTGGCATGACAAATTCATCAATGACAAGAAATTCCAGCCAGGTGTCTGGGCACTGCTCTACAACTCAAGGTATCAGGATAATGCAGGAAAATTGCAGACAAGGTGGCTAGGACCATATGAGGTTGCTAAAGTTTTCCCTAATGGTGTTGTTCAACTCACCACCATTGACCTTGTCAGATTTAAGCTGCTCATCAATGATCATCACCTCAAGTTGTATCACAAGCCAACTTTGAAGGATGAATTCCTGCAACAAATCACTCAACATGCAACTCTTGAACTTCCTGCAACCAAAGGAAGCAGACCTAGTGTCCCTCCTTCTAGCTAACCAAGGTATGACACTTGTCATAATAAAAACTTCCACTTTTGTGGGGGTCCACTTCTTCATTCATTCACCCATCCGCCCATCCATATCCATCATTCTCTCTTCTGTCACGTTGCCATGATCTCACTTTATTCCACTCTAGTTTCATTCATTGCTCAATGAATTTCTTAAAAGGTGACCAGTACTTTCTCCATCATTTTTCCAACTGATCTTTCAAACATCAAGGTATATGCGCATCAATTTGTTATATCTTACTTATCTTTTAGTACATCCATTTAATTACTGTAAATTAATTGCGATGTTCTCCATAGCATATAATTATTCCTTGCCTATCAAATCAAGCATCACCATTTTGCATGTGAGGACACATGCTCAAATTTAGGTTGAAGGAGTGTGAATACCATGTCCACATGTCAGTCCATGTTGGTTGACGCCAACATGTCAGTAAAGTTTAAAATTAAGTTGATTTAAATTCTAAGTGAGATGACGGCTCACAAGTGTGAGGTGATAGCCTTCATTGATTACTCCTTACTGCCTTTACTACTCTTGTCATAATCTTGAGTCCCCAAATAAGGAAAATTTAGACGACATTAGCGTTGGAAATTTAGCAATGTTGCAGGAAGGCAAAGTTTAGATTTCAGATAAAGATTGCAGGAAGAAAAACTTTGCAGAGTGATTATTTTTAGACAAATAAACAATGGGAGGTGGATTAATTTGAAATGAACCCTCAATTCATGAAGTATTACTACAAGATGCACCTAGCTAGGCTAAGTTTAGAAATTGCGGGTGGTTAGATTATCTCCTGAAGTTGAATGGTTTTAATGAAGATGTTGCATTGGAATTTGCCCAGACATTATCTGAAGGTAAGGCCACAGTAAAAGGGTTAGAGGTATTGGCTACTGAAGAAAGGATTACAGAACTTATAGGGTTGCCTACTGACAGTGAAAATTACCCTATTTCCAGAGATGTCAGGTCAGCTAGGGATGAATTTACAGAACCTGGTGACCCTCCATTAGTTGTGGACAAACAGGGAGCCAAGAGAACCTCTCTGCCTGAGACATGGAAGCAAGTAGTTGTTCATGTTGTGAGGTACATTACTTGTGAAGGTTGTCAATCAAATCTACATTTCGTGCATTTCAAACTTTTGAATCATATAAGGCATGGGAGAAGAATGAATGTGCCAAATGTTAGGTACTACCAGTATGATATTACTGAAGAAAGATAGAGATGGAGCAGATTGGATAGACAACAAGGGTTCTATTGGGATCCTAATTCACGCACTACAGAAACTGATATAGGATAGCTGGCAGTTGCTAATTTCAGGGCATTGACCAAACAGAAGAACAACCCTTCCTCTGTTGGAGGACCAGCAAAGTCTTAGGTTGGGAAGAGTGATGAGTCTAGTTTATGAATCAATTTTGTTCAAATTTATTATCCATTTGTTGTAGTTATCATGGACTTTGGTACCTAGATCTTAATCTTTTCATGATGTTTTCTCAAAACCATAAGATATTGGGCATAGGTTATTTCCTATAATCTTTAATGATATTGACATGCTATATGAACTATCTATGTTAATTTTACATGTGGATTAATGAATGTTACTCTAAGATAGTTACAGATATGCAATTATTGTGTGTACTAATATTGTTATGCAGATATAATTAGCAGCCTATAAAATCGAGGAAGATTCTATCAGTTAGTCACTCACCACCAAAGTCAACAAGGTGGTCGTTCAAATGTCAAATGGAGGGAAGATAAATGCCTTGTAACTAGTCTTAATTGCTTGTTGAGCGAATATAGGAGTTACTTTGTGCTAGATCTATGTCAAAGCAAACATGCTTGACCAGATTCCACGCATGCATAACCTCCTCTCCACTTTCTATGCTTTCCCTAAAGTGGTGTCCTCCTGATCTGTTGGAGTTCACCACCTTGCTAGGTAGTTAGTTTGTAGTTTTTCTTTCTATAAATAAGACTCAGATGCTCCTTCTAAGGGGTTGATTAATTTGAGGTTGTACTCGCATTATTAAGTTTTTCAGTAATATAGTTATGTTGCTCGTTTGTACTCATGTTTTCTAATGAATAAAATGAATTTATAAGTTCGCATCTCTGAGTTTACATTTGTCTTAAGGGATACTCATCCAAGGGGGCCCACTTGGTGAGCATTCCATCCTTTAGTTTAGTTGTTATTTTCTGTCAAGTAGTTAGTTAAAATCTGGCATCATATGTTCCTACAGCCATTAGAATTCCATTTTGTGTCTGTTCCTACAGCCAAAGCAGACAGAGTAGTTTCCTGTTTGTTTTCCTAGATTTTCATTTTTTTCATGCACTTCAACTTAGTATAGTTGTTGGTTGATGTTCAGCATTTATGTTATTTCTTTCCAAGCAATTTACTTTCAGCATTATGTCTTTTTTAGCCGTAGAATGAATGTGGCTACTTTGGAGTTCCTAGTACACATACTATGCTGACCCATTTCAAGTTCACGTCCTTAGGTTGACAAGTTAAATGCACCTTCATAGTGATTAAGATAGCTATTCATGTTAGATGTCCAATCTCTAAGTCACAGCTTTATGGGCTTAGTTGTTAAATCATTGTAGGTGACCAACAATGATCAATTGTATGTGTAATACAATAAGGGTTACAAATGTGATTGAAGTATGTACAGCTCTCATTCACTAAACCTACATGGCTGCATGCACCTAGAATATAAGCAAAGCTTACAATGTTAGGATATGTTCCAGAGTGCTTAATTAATTCAAAGATTTTGAGAGCGTCCTTGCAAAATCCATTTTGTGCATATTCTGCAATCATTGCATTCCGTGAGATGACATCTCTTTGAAGAATTCTGTCAAACAGTTCACATTTTTTGTCTATGATTCCATATTTTGTGCATATCTTGCAATCATTATAGTCCATGAGACCACATTTCTTTGAGTTATTATGTCAAACAGTTCACGTTCCTTGTATATGCTTCTGATTTTGCATACATGTCTAACAGGGTAGTTGCAACTACAACATCTGACAAAATTCCTCTGTCCTTTATGTATTGATGGATGTCCATACCCTATTCTAAAGCTTCCATTTTGACACAGGCAGGGAGGATGCTGGCAAAGGTTATGGAATTTGGCTTTACACCAGCTAATTGCATTTTCTTTAAAATTTCTAAAGCCTTTTCAACAAATCCATTTTGTGCATATCCTACAGTCATTGTAGTCCATGAGACCACATTTCTTTGAGGCATTCTGTCAAACAGTTCACGTGCCTTGCCTATACTTCCACATTTTGTATACATGTCTAATAGGGCAGTTGCAACTACAACATCTCACAAAGGAGGACTTAAGCATTCAGAAACCTAACTATGCCACCTTGTGTGGATTTGATGAATGGCTTGTAGCCATCAAATCCAATGAACTCTTAAATCATGTCTTCCTTAATCTGGACCAGCAATGTAGAGTTAGTCCTCTAAAATAGAAGAATATAGAGTGGTCTTATTTTGTGTCTACATTTGTATAATCATTACGAACTCCTTTGGGACATTATTTTTTACCATCAAGGGATGGATGATTGAGACTAGTCAACATAGACCTTATGGCTACCATCAATTCCATCTCTTTGGTATTGAAAACTATAGTTGCATTAATTCTATGATGGCAATGAGAGGATACAATGACTACCCTAGGTTTTTTGTAATGACAACAATCCTATTTAACACTAAATTATGATGCATTCCCATAGTGGAATCTTCTCAGAGGAGTTTCAAACAACTCATACTCATAGAGTCATGGTTTTAGGTCACATATGTTATGGTAACAACAAGGGATTCCAACTATGGTTACAATAGCTAAGACTGCCCTCATTTGTGACTGTAACAAGGTTCTTGGACAACACTATCTTGCTCTTCACACTGGGTACTATATAGGCCAAGATTGGGTTGAAGAAATCACTTGATGGTTACCTATATAGTGATACCACACCCCAATACCCCCATGCATTCTAAATAGCTTGAGATTTATACAATACTCAACCAAGATGAAATTGTATCATTGTACCACACTTAACTATGACAGTCTCTTCTTGACAACAATTTGTAATCTTTAGACTATTGGGATTCTTGCCACAAATAAATATTAGGTCAATGACACAAGGCTTTTAAACAAAAACCATAATCCCAACTCTATATCCATCCCCTTGGCAGTCTCAAGGGCCACCTTGAGACAAATAATGCTAATGTACTATTATGACAGTTATGATTGTCCTCCATCATTTCATTGTGCATTTGAAACTTGAGATGAGGATTGGGGAGGTCTCCATTGGTATTTTTTCGTAGACAATTTGGGAATAGTAGACCCCCATCTTATCAATAAGGAAGATTATATAAATCTTGAATAAAACAAGAAAAACCTCATGACTGTCTTGCATGTTAACAAATTGACTATGACAATAGTAAGGTTAGTCAATAATTTCCACACCTTTATATTCGATCTTCAGGTCATTAGGGGGGTAAAAGCATGGAAAATACTCATGGCAAGATCTTTAAAATAGGCATATTTAACTTCAGGCATTTCTACAGACCCTAGGAAGGTGGATGTAAACTTAGTGACTATAATTACCACCACAAAGACTATCCTCTTTGTGACTATGACAAGGTAACACTGTCATGCTCTTTATGACAATCCCTTCTCCAATGGGTGATGGCCTAATAACATTTATCTCCTTTGTGATTTCAATGACTCTCTAATGCACTATCATAGGAGTATTGACATTCCTTATGTATCAGTGAAGAAGGCTTCCAACAAATCCAAAAGGAGGGCTTAAGATTACATACAAAGTCCTAGCCTTCATACCCTAGTCACATATCACCCCTCTAAGAAGACCTCAAGACTTTATGGGTTCCAAACATAACACAAACCTAGTCCTATATGACTGTCACTACCCTAGGTCCCTCAAAAAATTTATATCAACCTTCCCTTGGCTGGCAAGGGTCTTGAAACTCCATTGTCCCTGCTAGTCCGAACTTAGAATGGTCAATATAATTATTCTACTACAATGCATAGTTAGGGCTACACTAAAGAAGTCCTACCTACCCTAAGGAAGTCCTACCTGCACCTAAACTATGATGTATCTGTGATCTTATCAAGCATGATCTTATGATAGTGTTTGGACTAAACCTGTATAGTTTTAGGGCATTCACACATCTTAGTTACAGTGTAGTGTGTGAGGAATTATTACTAAATGGTTTCTACCATGCACATAAACTATACACATATATAAAGGCTGTAATATGACATTATTGTGATGGAATCCTAGGTTGGAATGAAAGCTAGGCCTCAGAAAATTTTAAATTGATTCCTTGCAAAAAAAATCTAATATGAGAGCCATTGTGTCCTTGAATACCATTCCACCAACCTATGGACCTAGTGCAAGGTGTGCAACAAGTCTAAGAAGCAACAACATCCTTCTTTTTGTCATACTGAGAACCACAAAATAATGGATTTAAATCATGGAACATATATAATTGATACCTTTAATGCATCTTCCATGCAAGTGAGTTTAAAACTATCTAGTGGTGGGAGCTCAAGCTATTAATGCCACATAGTTCCCTCTTGCTCAACACATACCTAATTGCACCATATGTCATGAGACTCATGAAATCGTCCACTACTGCAAAAGTGAAAGGATGTTCCTATCAATTACTAGTGCAAGGTTTGTCAAACATCCACCCATGACACTACCACCTAGAAAGTAGTACAAGTCCTCCACAACGCAAGAGGAAAACAAAATTAAACACAACCATGCAACCCCAGTCACAACCACAATAGATGGTGTTGTGCTATTAGGAGCCATAATATATGGAGCATGGATGAAATCAAGGAGGCCATGGTAGAGTATGCAATAGAGGAATCTATTGCTACTAGTGTAGAGAACCTGAGCATACCTCACGTAGTTGCACAAAGTTTCCAATGTATACTTATTATGATGTTGATCACAAGATAGAGGATTGCCCTACATTGTTCCAACTGTTGGAATATTCAATGATGTGCCTTTGATAAGGGACTCATCATTTTCATAAGTTCTATCACCACCTAATGATTCAATAAAGGATCTATTGTCTATACATTAATTCAATATAAACAAATGTGTGCATGATTCAGTGGCCTATTCACATAACTCACGTTTGTATATAAGTGATTGCCCTTACAGTTGTCGAGATTTATGGATTAAAATTATTGTGAAAAATGTCCAAGGATTGTTCTGTAAAGGTAAAAAGGTGCATTCATAATGAGAGTGACTGAAGTTCAAATCTCAACACTGCAATAAGGCAACTAGGAGGACATGTGCACATGTCCAAGACTACAAATAATGGGACAATTGAGTGGGATCTGGGGCCAACAGAGAAGCACTTTAGAACTCATCCTACACATCAATAAACAACTCAACACAAGAAATGCAAATTGACATATTAACACAACAATATCTAACTAAGTTATTGAAAATCAACTATTGATACCTCGTTCTCCATCCAGATTACAAAATCGGTCCACTTTTTGCTTTGTAAAATTTCCTTTTCAAATTGGCTTGGATGCCGGCCATATTTCTCCTCCTTTCAAAACATGGCACATGGACTAGTTAAACTAATTAATATGCAATCATTTACTTTTTCTTAGGAAATAAAAAAATATTATTTAACATATTAAATATACTTACAAATGTACAGATCAAGGCCTGTAAACCTTTTTGGCCTCTGTGATGTGTGGCACGAAGTTTTTCAAGCCTAGCCTTGGAGGCCTTGTCCTGAAACATATACTAATTCAATTTAACTATGCATAAATAAAATTTAAAAATTATTTAATAATTTTGATATAATCTTATGAGCAAATTCAAATACCTACGTACTCTCCTCACCGGACTTCCTTCGTGCATCGAACTTCTTATATGCTTTTACAAGCTCTTTCCATACTTTCACATTTACATCAATTGGCCTTTTTTTGAGCCTTAGCTTGGGAGGGAGGTTTTTTATCCTCTTTGTTTGGTTGCACCGAAATCTCTTGCAGTTTTGAAACATTCGTAGCTTTATCTTCTTTACAGACCAACCTGTGCCAAATTCAGTCTCCATGTCATGGATAACTACTTTTTGTAGGTGCATGGGTATCTTTGAGAATGGAAAATGTACATGGTCTTTGAACCGTTGAAGGCATGATTCCTTCAACCTATTCACAAAAGTTTTTCTAGCATCTGTCATTCAGACTTCCCCTGAAACCACATTGTATTCTATCTTGGTATCATAGTGGTGCAGGAGCACCTTGAAAATCATGTTTTCTTTTGTAATAAGGTCTATTTGACCAATGCATTTTCATTTCAGGTTGTAGCTAGGTCTATTTTGTAAGTCCCAAGTCACTTAGGGGACATTTGTTAAGTTGTAATTGCATAATGCTAAAAATAGCAATAATGCCAAAATAAGGCAGTAAGGTAGTTTTGGTCGGTTGTCTCCCAGCCGCTTGGATTGTTCTCCCAACCACTTGGAGCTAGTGTGGTACTACTCAGGGTGAGTTGTTAAATGCCTAGAAGTATGAATTGAATGATTATTATTATTGTAACCAGATTGAATGTGATTGCATTGTGTTCAGGAGAAATAAAGCATTTCTATTCTGTCCATTTGATTTCCATTTCTTATAACTGTAAATCATGCAACTGTAGATTTCCATTCATTTTGCATTTTCCATTGTTACCGTATGTCGCCGTGAAGCATTCCACTGGTGAGATTTCTGTCAAAATTAGTGGAATGGCTTTAATGTACCATATCTATTTATTTCCTATTCAATAGTATAGATGATCCGGATCGAGGGTTTCGCACAATAGAATGACCTAGCATCTCCATGTGCTAGGGATTGCAGGAAGTAAAACTGTGTGACAACATTCTTGGCGAATCGACCAAAGAGTATGAGGCTCACCAAGGGCAAATGCTATCGGGGCATTAGAGAAGGATGAGAGACTTGTGTTAACACTTATTTTGACCTGGGGTTGATTTGTCATGATCAGGAGGTTTCTTCATCTGAAGCCTTCATCTTCTTGCCCATTTTTTCTAAGTGTTGGACCTCCTCAGCGTTTTTCAGCTGCAGCATCATTTTTTTCCGAAGGAGGAGGTCGTCATCATCATCTTGTCTTCGATGATGATCTTCATCAGCATGTTCTTCGTCGACTTGTTTTTTCTCATCGTCATCATCATATTTCAACTGTCGGGTGATGTTTGCTTATTATCCTGATGATACTGGTGAGCTACAGTGCGCCCTCAGTTGCTTGCGGGGGTGATTTTTCAAGTATCCGGTGATCTTCCGAATATCACCTTGCTCAAACATGATGACGATGTTGCCCCGATATCTTGAAGGGGTTATTCTCTAAGTGTTTGACCTGACTTGTTTTTTCCTAAGGGTCGTCATCATCATGATATTTCCAGTTATCATCCTGCTGCTTGCGGAGGTCGTCATATTTCATGCCTTCATGATATTTCGCCGGGGTGATATTTTTATCATCGGGTGATCTTGGTTATGATCATCCTGATGATGTTGTTGAAGAGTTCTAATTGCGACCCGATATTCACTAGGGTCATCATATTTTGAACGTCAGGATGATCTTAGTCAATATCATCCTGATGATGTTGTATCACTTCTTGTTCGCTGTTTTGTCATCCTGATGATGCTGACGTCATCCTTATATCAGGGTGATATTTTTCTTTCTGCCTATCTGCATCATGATATTCCGAAGAAGGGGGTGATATTTTCATATCACCCGGATATATGTTTGTTCGAACATCATGATGATGTTGATATCAATGGGATATCCTCCTGCCGGCTTCGCGCGTTATCTACTGGGGGTGATCTTTTCAAGCAGCATCATCATATTCAGTTTTCGCCCCGATCTTATAGTGGAGCTACAGTGCAACCTGATATTTGAACATCAGGAGGATATTTCCAAATATCCGGTTGTCTTCCGAATATCATGATGATGTTAATATGATGATGACATCATCAAGGTCCGCGGGGGTCATATTTCTAACACTGATCATCTTGAAGAGACCTCCTGATATTTGCAAACATGATGATGACGTCATCCGGATGTGAGGAGGTGCGCAGTAGGCAGATATGATGATGAAGTCAGCAGGATATGATGATGACGTCATCAGGATGTTCATCGGCCAGACTTTTGTTATAAGCTCAGCATGAGGATGTTCCTCCGAAGGATCAGGTTGTGTCGATTATCATGAAGGTTGTATTTCAAATATCATGATGACGTCAGGATGATATTTCGAACAACAGGATATCATGCTGCTGGAGGATGATGATGATGAGGGTCTATACTAGTGTCGTCAGGAGCAAAAGCACCGACATGATATATGCTCATGACCTAGTATATAAAGTGTTATTGAGGTCATCGCGGGGTGCATGTGGGATAATGTTATCCTGCATTTTCAAATATCATGATGATGAGTCTCGGCGGGAAATGCTTGCGATAGTCTGTTTGATGATCTTCCCAAGGCCGCGGGTTGGTGCGCCATTAATGGCGATTGTTGCAGAGGTATGGGCGATGGCGTGGGTCGATCTTGTACCCGACTGAGGGTGTACATCAGCGGACAGGGGCGCAGGGCTCGAGAAATCTTCCTGTCTCCTCTCCTACCTGCTGCATTCAAGTTTGGGCGCCAATCTGGTTGTGTTTGAGCGCCATTTTCCTGATACTGTGTATCTGGCGAAATTTTGGTCAACCATGTAATTAATTGCTGAGCACCTACCTGGATGTTATAAGCAGGTGGTCTTGCTCATTTGAAAGGTTGTTGAAAGTTGATGATTTTGGCTCTGTAATGCATAACAAGCTGATCTGGTTGCTCTGTACAGCTTACCTGTGAGTTTATGTATCTCTTGTTGTTTGTTTTTGGCATGAACCCACTGATTTCATGATTAAACTTATATGAGAAATGCTGTTTAGCATGTGTTGTGTTAATTCTGTCTCCAATAGTGCATGTATTCTTCTTCTGAATCTGGATGTTTGGTAATGTTTAGATTCTAGAACATAGAATTCCTATGTTGACTGTCTGATCTTTTAACTTCTACTCAAGGGGTAGATTAAACTGTTTTCAAGTTGAACATTGGGAAGGGTATACTGCAGTAGGGATACCATAAGTAGAGATAACCTAACACTTTGTATTGGGAGATGCCTGTAAGGCAGATATCACACATATCCCCTTGAAATCCAGTTTTAGTTGTTCATGCTGATCATTCACAGGTGTATGTCTACTGACTCCAGGCCCTGGATAGGCACCAATCATGCTTTGTTTTATGTTATAACCATATCCAGCTTTGCATCCACACTTAAACTCCAAAGCAAAATCTAAAACCAACATTAGGACATTAGAGTTAGTTTAGGATCCTCAGTCCTCTGTCTACAACTGCAAATAGGCCCAAAGCTAGCCCCTTTGCCCTTATCTTTCAGTTTTGGTCTACTTACAGGAGGACTCATCTGCTTTCTGTCAACATCCCAGCCTTGCATGCATATCCTCATGGATGTTGAGTAGGGAATACCCCCTAGGTCTTGCAGAGCCTGAAGAAGAAGAGGAGATAAAATATAGAGTCTATCTCCTATACTGTTGACCCCCTGGCCCAGAGATCCTGTTGATCACTGATGGCTACCTTGTAGGGAAATCTGGGAATAAGCATCCAGTCTGGGAAAAAGTCAACAGAAATTGGCGACTCTACTGGGGACTGAGAAGTAAAGGTACTATCTAATCATCTCCAGTAATATATATGTGACCCATCTGAGTCAGCAACAGTAATCTGCTCCGCTGGGGAACCTTGTGAAAGAACCCTGGTTTTCAGAAGAAAACAGTTCCTAGCAATAGGTGGCGACTCCGAAGTAATCTCCCAACCGGTCAAGGTAAATTTATATGCAGGGGAGAAGATCCCAACAAAATCCTCTATTTGAAGAGTTACCATTAACAAAAAGAATGATGTATAGAAGAAAGGGAACTGTCTCAGCTAGTCATGAGAGCTCCCCCAAAAAAAGTGATGAGGTACAAGATAACCCTAGGCCATCAGGACAGCATGCTCCTTATTTTTCAAGTGCAGAAGCTGATATCCAAGGTGCATATGAGAGGCAACAGGGTGGTAGTATGAGAATGAGGTCAGAGGTGTTCCAAGAACGCCCTTTTCTAGACCCAAGTGAAAGGTTTGAAGAGGCAGAGTCCCTAAGGGATGATGAAGATGATGACCAGAATGGTATGAGACCATCTACCTCCAGACCTAAGGATGAACAATTGGCTGAAGAAATCAAAAGCCTAAGAGCAGAATTAGAATACCTACAAGCCATGAAAATCAGAGATGATATACAGCAGAAAGTGCAAGCCTTGAGAACTGCCCAAAATAATTCAGTTCCTACTCTAGAGAATGCAAATATGCAAAGACATCAGCAAAGATATGAAATGCAACATCAGCATCATGATGACAGACAAAATGTGAATGATGCTAGGATACCACTCAACCATGCAGGAAACCAGAATGCAAATAGAAATGTTAATATTAATCAGCCAAACAGACAGCCCATGCAGTTAGATAGATTCAGGCAGCTGGTGTTTGATGGTATTCCTGGGTATCCTAACCCCATTGACAAGCATCTGAGGCTGCAAGTGCCTAAGTTTTCAGGAAACAATACAGTGTCAGGAGAAGATCATCTAAAGGCCTTCCAAAATGTCATGGATAATTTTGAGGTTGAGCATGAGGATGTTTTCATGAAGTCATTCATGCAATCCTTAATAGATGAGGCAAGAGAATGGTACAGGAATCTGCCTGACCGGAGCATATCATCATGGGATGATTTTAAAAGGATATTCAAGGAGCAATATGGTGATAAAACTGACCCTAGCTTCTTTGTAAATGAGTTCACCAGCATCACAAAAGGGTCAAATGAACAGGTTGCAGACTTTAATGCAAGATTTACTAAAGTGTTGAACAAATTGCCACATCATATGAGGCCAAATGAACCAATGTGCATAATTTTGTACATCAATGCCTTTGATGCAAAGACTGCATATGGACTGAGAGATAAAGGTCCTGCCACTCTCAGGGATGCTTTCAGAATTGCAGTAAATATTGAAAACAATAGGAAAGCATCAGGCAAGACAAATAGAAGGGATGATGTAAAAATTCTGCAGAATCCAAACAAGCCTCAGAACACTCAAGGTAGTACATCTGCTCCTGAAGATAAGATAGACAAACTGGCAAATGTTGTTAAGGACCTGAGCTATAGATTAGCTAGAAGTAAAAAAGGGATGGGTCCTGATAGGCAAGTCTATCAAAGGCAGGAAAAGAGGCCATCATTACATGATATGCCTTATAACACCAATTGGCATGATGGTAAGCCTGTATATCCACGTAACAACACAAGTCAGAGGGCTCAACATGCCAAGGAAACTCCTGATCCCCTGAAGAAAACTATAAATATTGCTGATGATGCTCTGTGGTGTATAATCTGTCAGATGCCACATTCACAGTCACAGTGCATGATTGCTCAATCCTTGTATGATAATGCTACATCTTGTAATGAATGCAATGAGCCACATCATGTGCAGGATGATGATGTTAACATGATGTCCATAGGCAATGGATATACTCTTTATGATGCTGATGAGAGGACAGATCATCAGGTTCAGGCCTACCAACAGTCCCCATATGATGAAGATCATGAGGATAATTATGTGTATGCTCAGAATTCACACAATTTTCTGAGTAACCTACAATGACCTTCTGATGAGGAAATTAGAGCCTTCACAGCTGCAGCAGTTGCTCAGGTCAAGAGCAACTACAATCTCAGAGGTAAACATCAAGTTGGCAGCCCACATCAGCCAGAAGATACTTCTGCAGGTCAGCTGATGCATGGTCATAAAGGAACTGAACCACAAAAGAGGCAGTGGGTAAATAATAAGCAGAACTTTAGATACAGAGCAGGTCCTGAATCTCAAGGACCAGAAAACAAAACCCCTCAGGCTGAAGATCAAAGTAGAGGTTCCCAAGACAGGAATGATGATCAGGGAACTATGAAAATGAAAGCTAAGTCAGCTCAGGATAAAAGCAAGATTGTGGAGCAAGCTACAACTGTTGTACAAAACTGTGCTCCATTTGATATAGCCCAGATCCTCTCTCAGGTAAAGGTCTCTGTTCCACTTATGGAACTCATGAAAGTGGAAGAGATCAAGAATAGGACAATATCCCTAATCTCAGGGGTACCTTTTCAAGCTAAGCAAGATGATCAGACCCAGGGTGAGAAACATGTCATGTGTAATGAAGAAGATGAGACTCCTGAAGTCTATTTAGGAATGACCATGACAAAATGTCCTTCACAGGTGGAACCATTTTATGTTTCCCTGGTTATAAATGGTAAAATAATTAGAAATTGTATGCTTGACTCTGGAGCATCTACAAATGTCATGCCTTTGGCTATCATGCAACAAACTGGATTAAAAATTGACAAGGCATGCGGAAAATGTTATGCAATGGATGCCAGAGAGGTACCAGTTATTGGAATCATGAAGGATGTAGATTTCAAACTGGCAGCATTTCCTGAAAAGAAATATAAGATGAATATAACAGTGGTTGACATCAAGCCACAGTATGGTATGCTGTTGTCAAGAAGATGGGCAGCACTAATTGGTGGAAGTATGCAGCTGGACCTGTCATATGCCATGATTCCAATGAATGGCAGGGATGTCAAGCTAAGCAGAGAGCAAAGATCATCAGAGACAGTGGAAGACCAAGAAGCAAATGAACAGGTATGCTTTGTAGACACTGACTGTGATAACTTCAAGGTTGTCTCAGATGATACAGAAGATGAAAAGAAAAATGCCTGTATTGATGAGCTGGATCAGCATGGGTTATGGACCATGTTTTTTGATGGAGCTTGTGCAAAAGAAGGCTCTGGAGCTGGAGTTGTTTTCCTGTCTCCAACGGGTAAGCTCCTCAAATCCTCTTTCTTGCTGAGGTTTGATTGCACAAATAATATTGCAAAATATGAGGCTTTACTCTTAGGCCTGAATATTGCTCTCAAACATGGGATTAAGATGTTAAGAGTATTTGGAGACTCTGAGCTGATTGTATCCCAAATCAGAAATAAGTATGCTGCAAAGAATAAAAGACTGAAGCAATACAAGCATGCTGTTTGGGATACTATTGAACTTTTTGATGCATTTTCAATTGGCTGGGTAGAAAGGTCAAAAAATGTCATGGCTGATTTCTTAGCTAATATTGCAATAAGGCCAGATGACATCACTCTGTCAGGTGTCACAGATGTAGAAGTTAAAATTAGGCCTGCCATACCAGAAAACATATGCAGTTGGCAAGTTTTTAATGATGATAGGGATTTGCTGAAATTTTTGCACTGCATAGATGAATATGAGAATCAACAGATTGATTTCCAAGCTTTTGTAGAGACTGTAAATGGAAAAGAGACCCTTGTGGGAAAAGAGATCATTCAGTTGAAGACTAACAAGATCCCTAGAGGGTTAGTGGCTTTGGAAAGAGCCTTTGACAGTAGAGACAAAATGGTCACAAGGACATCCCCCACAAATAAGGAGGATTTAGAAGAAATAAATTTGGGGACATCTCAGGCCCCTCAGAAGGTATATATTGGCAAACAGCTCAAACCACACATAAGAAGTATGCTGATTGCATTGCTAAAAAAGTATAAACATGTTTTTGCTTGGTCATATGAGGACCTAAAAGCTTATAGGGAAGACTTATTCCAGCATGAAATCCCACTGAAGCCTGAAGCTAAGCCATTTAGACAGAGGCAAAGGCCTATAAATCCTACCTTAGCTCCCAAGATGCAAGAAGAACTCAAAAGGCTCAGGGAAGCTGGAATAATTGTGCCAATCAGACATTCAACTTGGGTGTCTAACCTTGTCCCAGTCAGGAAAAAGAATGGTGATATTAGGCTGTGTGTTGATTTCAGGAACTTGAATGTATCCTCTTTGAAGGATAACTATCCACTGCCTAATATGGAAGCTATGTTGCAGAGAGTGACTGGTTGTGAACTCCTATCCATGATGGATGGATTTTCAGGATATAATCAGGTAAAGGTAAAGGAATCAGAACAGTATAAGACTGCCTTTACCACTCCATGGGGAACATATGTGTATGTTAGAATGCCATTTGGACTAACAAACGCAGGTGCTACATTTCAAAGAGCAATGGATGTTGCTTTTGCAGGGCTGATTGATTCAATCCTGGCAGTATATCAGGATGACTTGACTGCCTACTCAAAGAAAGAGGAGAAGCATTGTATGCATCTGGAGCAGATCTTCATAAGAGCACTAGAGTATGGTATTTCTTTAAACCCAAAGAAGTGTGCCTTTGGAGTAGTTGAAGGAAAACTTCTGGGACACATTGTTTCCAAAGATGGAGTCAGGATAGATCCAGAGAGAGTGGCAGCCATTGACAGGATCCAAATGCCAAAAACTGTGAAAGGAGTTCAGTCCTTCTTTGGACAGATAAACTTTGTTAGAAGATTTGTTCCCAACTTTGCAGAGATCACAAGGAACATTTCCAAGATGATGAAGAAGGATGCAACTGTCAACTGGGAAAGGGAAGCAGCAGAATCATTTCAGAATATCAAAGAAACAATTAAGATGGCCCCTGTTCTTAAATCTCCTGATTTTTCCAGGCCATTCCAAGTGTTCTCATTTGCTTCCTTTCATACTGTAGCTGCATGTTTGTTGCAGAAAAATGAAGATGGTTTTGAACAGCCCATTGCTTTCTTCAGTATGTCCCTACAGGCCTCTGAGTTGAAATATGACATTATGGAAAAGCAGGCATATGCACTTGTTAGAGCCATTAAAAGTTTCAGACCATACCTGGTAGGGTCATATATCATTGCATGTGTACCTCATGCAGCAGTCAAAGACATATTCACTCAGCAGGAGGTGACTGGAAGAAGGTGCAGATGGATAAACAAACTGCAGGAATTCAACATAGACATACAAGTTACTAAGTTGATAAGGGGACAAGGATTAGCCAAGATGATGGCACAATCAAACTTGGAAGCATGCCAAGTTAATGCAGTCCAAGATGAGAATGTAAGTGTATCAGGATCTGAATGGTACAAGGATATTGTCTATTATTTGCAAAATCTGAATTGTCCTTCCCATTTCAGTGACAATCAAAAGAGGACTCTGAAGCTACATGCAATCAGGTATGTTGTTGTTCAAGGTGAGCTGTACTGGAAAAATCCTGATGGTGTGCTGCTGAGATGTGTGGATAAGAACATGGCTAACAATATTTTGATTGACATGCATAAAGGATTGTGTGGTGGCCATTATACTGCCCAAACAACAGCTCATAAAATTCTCAGGGCAGGATATTGGTGGCCCACTCTCTTTTCAGATGCACAGAAGTTAGTAAGGAAGTGTGACCCTTGCCAGAGATTCTCAGGAAAGCTGAAATATAATGGTGCTTTGCCCCTCAGAACTGTACCTGTGGATGCTCCATTCCAGCAATGGGGAATTGACTTTATAGGGGAGATTGCAGACAAATCAAGTGGGGGACACAGTTGGATTTTGGTGGCAACTGACTACTTTACCAAATGGATTGAGGCCATTCCAACTAAAAGAGCTACAAGTAAGGTGGTGACAGACTTCATACTAGAGAACATCATCATCAGGTTTGGAGTACCATTTAAGATTATCACTGATAATGCTATGTGCTTCAGATCAGGTGAATTTGTTGATTTTTGCAACAAATATGGGATAAATCTGTCATATACATCACCATATCACCCACAAGGAAATGGTCAAGCAGAATCAAGCAATAAGAGCATCATGAAAATTGTCAAGAGGATACTGGACAAGAACAAGAGAGCTTGGGACTCAAAGTTGAACTTAGCAGTATGGGCTGACAGAGTGACTGTGAAAAGGGCTATTGGGAAGTCACCTTTTGAGCTGGTATATGGTGCATCAGCTAGACTGCCCATAAACAATCTCCTACCAGTTTACAGGTTCATTCAGGAAAATGATGAGGACATTGAAGATCCCATGACAGAAAGAGTGAATCAGCTGGTTGCATTGGATGAAGACAGAAGGAGAGCCCACCAGATCAATCTCAAAAGACAACAGGATATGAAATATCAGTTTGACAGGAGAACTACAAAAAGGAAGTTTCAAGTCAATGATCTGGTGCTTATTTGGAATGCTAAAGATCAGGAAAAGGGTAAACATGGTAAATTTCAGCCCTTATGGATGGGCCCATATCAGGTTTGCAATACTCATGGGGAGGATTCTTATTTCCTCCAGGCCCTAGATGGTGAAATTCTGGAATTGCCTGTGCATGGCCAATTCCTTAAGTTATATTTTGCATGAATATCTGGTTGCTGTGCACATTTGTAAAATATGTATGTAGTGTAAATGCCTTGTACAGCTTGCGTTTTTTGCTTTTTGTCAGGTCTGCCCGGAGATCTGGTTCTCGCTGCAGGTTTTCACCTGCACGTCCCCATTCGGAGCCACTGTTAACACTTATTTTGACCTGGGGTTGATTTGTCATGATCAGGAGGTTTCTTCATCTGAAGCCTTCATCTTCTTGCCCATTTTTTCTAAGTGTTGGACCTCCTCAGCGTTTTTCAGCTGCAGCATCATTTTTTTCCGAAGGAGGAGGTCGTCATCATCATCTTGTCTTCGATGATGATCTTCATCAGCATGTTCTTCGTCGACTTGTTTTTTCTCATCGTCATCATCATATTTCAACTGTCGGGTGATGTTTGCTTATTATCCTGATGATACTGGTGAGCTACAGTGCGCCCTCAGTTGCTTGCGGGGGTGATTTTTCAAGTATCCGGTGATCTTCCGAATATCACCTTGCTCAAACATGATGATGATGTTGCCCTGATATCTTGAAGGGGTTATTCTCTAAGTGTTTGACCTGACTTGTTTTTTCCTAAGGGTCGTCATCATCATGATATTTCCAGTTATCATCCTGCTGCTTGCGGAGGTCATCATATTTCATGCCTTCATGATATTTCGCCGGGGTGATATTTTTATCATCGGGTGATCTTGGTTATGATCATCCTGATGATGTTGTTGAAGAGTTCTAATTGCGACCCGATATTCACTAGGGTCATCATATTTTGAACGTCAGGATGATCTTAGTCAATATCATCCTGATGATGTTGTATCACTTCTTGTTCGCTGTTTTGTCATCCTGATGATGCTGACGTCATCCTTATATCAGGGTGATATTTTTCTTTCTGCCTATCTGCATCATGATATTCCGAAGAAGGGGGTGATATTTTCATATCACCCGGATATATGTTTGTTCGAACATCATGATGATGTTGATATCAATGGGATATCCTCCTGCCGGCTTCGCGCGTTATCTACTGGGGGTGATCTTTTCAAGCAGCATCATCATATTCAGTTTTCGCCCCGATCTTATAGTGGAGCTACAGTGCAACCTGATATTTGAACATCAGGAGGATATTTCCAAATATCCGGTTGTCTTCCGAATATCATGATGATGTTAATATGATGATGACGTCATCAAGGTCCGCGGGGGTCATATTTCTAACACTGATCATCTTGAAGAGACCTCCTGATATTTGCAAACATGATGATGACGTCATCCGGATGTGAGGAGGTGTGCAGTAGGCAGATATGATGATGACGTCAGCAGGATATGATGATGACGTCATCAGGATGTTCATCGGCCAGACTTTTGTTATAAGCTCAGCAGGAGGATGTTCCTCCGAAGGATCAGGTTGTGCCGATTATCATGAAGGTTGTATTTCAAATATCATGATGACGTCAGGATGATATTTCGAACAACAGGATATCATGCTGCTGGAGGATGATGATGATGAGGGTCTATACTAGTGTCGTCAGGAGCAAAAGCACCGACATGATATATGCTCATGACCTAGTATATAAAGTGTTATTGAGGTCATCGCGGGGTGCATGTGGGATAATGTTATCCTGCATTTTCAAATATCATGATGATGAGTCTCGGCGGGAAATGCTTGCGATAGTCTGTTTGATGATCTTCCCAAGGCCGCGGGTTGGTGCACCATTAATGGCGATTGTTGCAGAGGTATGGGCGATGGCATGGGTCGATCTTGTACCCGACTGAGGGTGTACATCAGCGGACAGGGGCGCAGGGCTCGAGAAATCTTCCTATCTCCTCTCCTACCTGCTGCATTCAAGTTTGGGCGCCAATCTGGTTGTGTTTGAGCGCCATTTTCCTGATACTGTGTATCTGGCAAAATTTTGGTCAACCATGTAATTAATTGCTGAGCACCTACCTGGATGTTATAAGCAGGTGGTCTTGCTCATTTGAAAGGTTGTTGAAAGTTGATGATTTTGGCTCTGTAATGCATAACAAGCTGATCTGGTTGCTCTGTACAGCTTACCTGTGAGTTTATGTATCTCTTGTTGTTTGTTTTTGGCATGAACCCACTGATTTCATGATTAAACTTATATGAGAAATGTTGTTTAGCATGTGTTGTGTTAATTCTGTCTCCAATAGTGCATGTATTCTTCTTCTGAATCTGGATGTTTGGTAATGTTTAGATTCTAGAACATAGAATTCCTATGTTGACTGTCTGATCTTTTAACTTCTACTCAAGGGGTAGATTAAACTGTTTTCAGGTTGAACATTGGGAAGGGTATACTGCAGTAGGGATACCATAAGTAGAGATAACCTAACACTTTGTATTGGGAGATGCCTGTAAGGCAGGTATCACACATATCCCCTTGAAATCCAGTTTTAGTTGTTCATGCTGATCATTCACAGGTGTATGTCTACTGACTCCAGGCCCTGGATAGGCACCAATCATGCTTTGTTTTGTGTTATAACCATATCCAGCTTTGCATCCACACTTAAACTCCAAAGCAAAATCTAAAACCAACATTAGGACATTAGAGTTAGTTTAGGATCCTCAGTCCTCTGTCTACAACTGCAAATAGGCCCAAAGCTAGCCCCTTTGCCCTTATCTTTCAGTTTTGGTCTACTTACAGGAGGACTCATCTGCTTTCTGTCAACATCCCAACCTTGCATGCATATCCTCATGGATGTTGAGTAGGGAATACCCCCCTAGGTCTTGCAGAGCCTGAAGAAGAAGAGGAGATAAAATATAGAGTCTATCTCCTATACTGTTGACCCCCTGGCCCAGAGATCCTGTTGATCACTGATGGCTACCTTGTAGGGAAATCTGGGAATAAGCATCCAGTCTGGGAAAAAGTCAACAACTTGGTTGATGGAGTTGAATCTGTGGCTCAGCTGTTAGTTCGTTGACTATGAAAAGTTTAGGGCATTGGTCTATGGTAGCTGCTGTGCGCTCCCATCATATTGGTATCAAAGCCAAGTTGAGGACTTACAGAAGTGTTGGCATCTGGGTGCTAACTATGAATGTTTATGTCAGACAAAGAAAGCGAGACAGAGGTAGAGAGGATGCCTCCCAAAAGTATGTCACAGGACGTCATTAAGAAGTTGATCGAGGAGATGCTTGAATCCAAGTTGGGAGAGTTCAAGCAGTCCAAAGCCAAAGATAGGGAAGATGAAAGTGACAGCGATGAAGGCGACACAGAAATTGGGGAAACCAGTAAAAAGATAGAGGAGATACCAGCAGACCAGAGGGTATTTTTAAATGCATTGAAGTCAGTCAATAGGGACACCATGGATGGGTTACCTATGTATAGTGAAGTATGAAAGCTGAAGAGGTGATTGATTGGATTGAGGCATTGAACAATCACTTTGAATACAAAGAAGTCCCTGATGATAAGAGGGTTAAGTTGGCAAAGGCAAGGTTGAAGGGATCTGCTCCTACATGGTGGAATTATGTACAAGGAGAGAGAGTTAAGGAGGGGAAGAACATGATAACCTCCTAGGAAAGGATGAAGACCAAACTTAAGGCACAGTTCTTACCCCTGGACTATGATGTGTAGATGTATAAGAAGCTGCAGAACCTCAAGCAGAGAGACCTTGATGTGAATGCATACACACAAGAGTTTCATAAACTCAGTCTTAGATCAAAGAGATGAGAAGAAGAGTCAGAGAAGGTGGCCAGGTATTTGAATGGCCTAAGGATGAATATTCAAGATGAGATCAGCATCTTAGCACCAGACACAGTGAACAAGTATTTCTAGATGGCCTTAAGGGCTGAAGAGAAGATAAAGAGGAAGAGTGAGCAGAACCATAGAGGTAGAGGTGGAAGGAATTTCAGAGGCAAGGCAATTTTGGAGGAAGAAGTTCTAACCAGAGGCCTAGTGGTGAGTCTAGCCAAGAAGAGCAAATTGGGGACTCAAGTAGCAGAGGAGGCTACCAAGGAAGAAGGCCTAATGGAAGAGGTGGGACAAATGGATTAGGTAGAGGATCCAAATTCTCCAATATGAGATGTTATAATTGCAATCAGATAGGGCACCCGGTATACAAGTGTCCAGAGAAGGCCTGAACTTCTCATGGTGGTGAGAAGAGAACCACTTTGATTCAAGAAGATGCAAGGAGTGTGACATCTCCTAAAGTGAATTTAGCATCAGAAGTGGGAGAAAATCTGATGATCAAGAGGACGCTGCTCAAGGAACCAGTGTAGACAAAACCATCACAAAGAAGGGCTTTATTTAGAATCAACTACAAGATCCAAGGTAAGGTTTGCAAAGTTATTATTGACTCTAGTTCGACGGATAATATCATATCTTTGGAAGCAGTAAATAAGTTGAATCTGGAAAAGATATGCCATAGCAGTCCATATAAAGTTAGTTGGTTGAATAAGGGGCAGCACATATTCATCAATGAACAAGCATGGGTAGAATTCATTATTGGGGGGTATAGAGACAAGATTTTGTGTGACATCCTTCCTATGGATGCTTGCCATCTTTTATTAGGTAGACCATGGCAATTTGACAGAAAGGCTTAGCATGATGGAGAAAAGAATGCTTACTCATTTCAAAGGATGGTATGACTTATAGGATACAGTCATTGGTACGAAAGGATCCACAGCATGTAGGGTCTAGTGTAATGCTGGTAGGAGAAAAAGAATTCATGGACACATTACAGGAAGGTGATGGAGTAGGTTTTGCTTTGATTATGAAGCCTAAGGGGGAAAAGAAGGGAAGTGTGAGAGAAGTAGGGCCGAAAGAGGTTAGAGATTTGCTTGAGAGTTACAAAGGAGTGATTGTAAGGGATATACCTGATTCCCTACCACCAATTAAAGACATTAGCCATCAGATAGATCTCATACCAGGAGTAGTACTTCCTAATAAGGTACCATATAAAATGACCCTCAGCAGAATGAGGAGATAGCCAGGCAAGTTCAAGAACTTTTAGACAAAGGGTTAATAAGAAAGAGTTTGAGTCCATGTATAGTCCCCACCATTTTAGCACCAAAAAAAATGGAAAATGAAGATTGTGTACTGATTCTAGGGCCATAAATAGGATAACCATCAGGTATAGGTTTCCTATTCCTAGAATAGAAGATCTAATGGATTGTTTGGGAGGTGCTACTTATTTCTCTAAAATAGGCTTGAAGAGTGGGTATCATCAGATAAGGATAAGAGAAGGGGATGAGTGGAAGACAGCTTTCAAGACCAATGAAGGGTTGTATGAGTGGCTTGTGATGCCGTTTGGTCTTTCAAATGCCCCTAGCACTTTTATGAGGCTGATGAATGATGTGTTGCAGGAATTCATAGGGAAATTTGTGGTAGTCTACCTTGATGATATTTTGGTGTTCAGTAAGAGCAAGGAAGAACACCTAAAACATTTGGAGATAGTCTTGAAGAGGCTGGAAGATCAGAAGTTACTGATAAACTTGGAAAAGTGTGACTTCATGAAATAGGAATTGGTGTATCTAGGTTTTGTCATTTCTAAGGGTGATTTGAAAATGGATCCTTCCAAGGTAGAAGCTATTTTGAATTGGCCTACACCTAGGACAGTGGGAGAGGTCAGAAGTTTCCATGGGTTGGCCACATTTTATAGGAAATTCATTAAGAACTATAGTGACATCTGTGCACCTATGTTGGAGACCATCAAGGATGGAGGTAAGATGAAGTTTGTGTGGACAAAAGAGGTAGATCAGAGTTTTGAAAGTCTGAAACAGAAAGTTGCTAAATTCCCTGTTTTAGTGTTACCTGATTTTAATAAGGTCTTCACCATTGAATGTGATGCAAGTGGACCGGCCATAGGAGTAGTGTTAAGCCAAGAAGGTAGACCGATAGCCTTCTTCAATGAAAAGTTAAATGAAGCTAAAAGGAAATACTCCTCTTATGATTTAGAGTTGTATGCTATGGTACAAGCTCTAAAAAAATGGAGGCACTACTTGCTTCCTAAGGAATTTATTGTATACACTGACAATCATGCTCTCAGTTTTTTGAATGGACAAGAAAAGCTCAGTCATCAGCACATGAAATGGGTAGAAAGTCTTCAAGCCTACACCTTCATCATCAAACATAAGAATGGAATAACAAATAAGGTTGCTAATGCTTTAAGTAGAAGAGTGTTGACAGTGCAAGAAGTGCAGCTACAAAGTATGGGTGTTGAGTCACTCAAAGGATTGTACAGAGAGGACCAAGATTTTAAGGAAATTTGCAGGATATGCAGTGAGTTTGCCAATGCTTTCCATAGTGAATTTTTAGACTATACATTGTAGGATGGACTTTTGTTTAAAGGTAGTCAACTATGTATCCCTAAGTGTTCAATGAGGGATAATACAGTGAAGAAAAAACATAGTGGTGGTTTAGGAGGACATTTTGGGCTCAATAAGACCTTAGATCTTGTAAGAAGGTTTTGCTTTTGGCCAAGGATGCAATCTGATATCAGAAAGTTTGTTGAGAGTTGTATGATTTTCCAGAGAGCAAAGGGAGTCTCAACCAATGCAGGACTGTACCAACCTTTGCCCATACCAAACAGACCTTGGGAAAATTTGAGTATGGATTTTGTGATGGGATTGCCCAAAACAAGGATAGGTTATGACAGTGTGTTTGTTGTGGTAGACAGGTTCAGCAAAATGGCACACTTTATTCCGTGTAAGACCACCAATGATGCTAGTTACATTGTAGGTTTGTTCTTTAAGGAAATTGTCAGGATTCATGGATTGCCTTTGAGTATTGTATTTGATAGAGACAACAAATTTGTGGGACATTTCTGGAGAACCTTGTGGAAAATATTGGGTACCAATTTGTCTTTTAGTTCAGCCTATCATCCTTAGACTGATGGCCAAACTGAGGTTGTGAATAGATCATTAGGCAATCTACTGAGATGTTTGACAAGAGAACATGGCAGTAGTTGGGATGTGGTACTCCCACAAGCTGAGTATGCCTATAATGATTCTACAAATAGAAGTATAGGTCTAAGTCCTTTTGAAGTTGTTTATGGTAGTCATCCTAGAGGAATTTTTGAATTGTGAGATGTTCAAGGATTGGACAAATGGAGTGGATATGCTGATACATTTGCAGAGGCTATGAAAGACATCCATCAACAAATCAGAGATACTCTACACAACAACAGTCAGAAGATCAAGGCTTACGTGGATCAAAGACGAAGGGATGTGCAATACCAAATTGGAGATATGGTCATGGTTCATCTCAACAAGTACAGACTACTCACAGGAAAACACAGCAAGTTGATGATGTAAAAAATTGGACCTTGTCAGATTCTAGAAAAATATGGTCCTAATGCTTACAAAATTGAACTCCCTGAAGATATTGCTATTTCACCTATCTTCAATGTTTCTGATTTGACATTATATAAGAGTCCTGATATAGGAGAAGGGATAGCAGATTCTATCCAAGACAATGCAGAGTGGGTGCAACATTTACCACCTAAGGAACCACTGAACATGGAATGCATCTTGGATAGCAGGATAGCCAAGAAGACCAAAAATTAGACATATTTTGAGCACTTGGTCAAATGGCAAGGACTACCAGACTCAGAAGCCACATGGATGCTGGAAGAAGACATCAAAAATTGGGGTGGTGGTTTGCAGCAGTTAGTCTCTAAGAGGACTTGAGACAATTTTCACCCAGGGAGTATGGTGTAGGAGCACCTCAAAAATCATGTTTTCTTTTGTAATAAGGTCTATTTGACCAATGCATTTTCATTTTAGGTTGTAGCTAGGTCTATTTTGTAAGTCTCAAGTGACTTAGGGGACATTTGTCAAGTTGTAATCGCATAATGCTAAAAATAGCAATAATGCCAAAATAAGGCAGTAAGGTAGTTTTGGTCGGTTGTCTCCCAGCCGCTTGGATTGTTCTCCCAGCCGCTTGGAGCTAGTGTGGTACTACTCAGGGTGAGTTGTTAAATGCCCAGAAGTATGAAATGAATGATTATTATTATTATAACTAGATCGAATGTGATTGCATTGTGTTCAGGAGAAATAAAGCATTTTTGTTCTATCCATTTCCATTTCTTATAACTGTAAATCGTGCAACTGTAGATTTCCATTCATTTTGCATTTTCCATTGTTGCCGTATGTCACCGTGAAGCATTCCATTGGTGAGATTTCTGTCGAAATCAATGGAATGGCTTCAATGTACCATATCTATCTGTTTCCTATTTTGTTTTCATATTTGATAGTGTAGATGATCTAGATCGAGGGTTTCACGCAGTAGAATGACCTAGCATCTCCATGTGTTAGGGATCGCAGGAAGTAAAACTGTGCGACGACATTCTTGGCGAATCGACCAAAGAGTACAAGACTCACCAAGGGCAAATGCCATCAGGGCATTGGAGAAGGATGAGAGACTTGGTCGATGGAGTTGAATCTGTGGCTCAGGCATTAGTTCATTGACTACGAAATGTTTAGGGCATCGGTCTGTGGTAGCCGTTGTGCGCTCCCATCACGTAGGTACCAATGCAAGATGCAAAACATGGCGTGGTGGTCAAAGAATTCTGTGTCCTAGGAGTGACTAGGACATTGGAAGCCTCTGCTCTCTATTCCACATTCTTAGAGGTTACTATTATTGATTTCCTCCTAGATCTTTTACTTGATCCAGGACTAGTTGGGGAATCAATTGATTCCCTTTGACACTGTTGATTTGGTTTCAATGTTTCAAGGGCTTTACTAGATCATTTTTCCATGTATCTGGAAAGCAATGTCAAGTCCACACCATCCAATTTGTTCACTGCCTCTACCCCCAATATGGAAGCCAATGCCTCTTTATCTTTGTCAGTCTCATGTCCCTATATATATATATATAATACATTTCTTCTTTTAAATTTAGAAATAAAAAACTAAAAACTAAAAATCAAAGAAACAATGGAAACATTTACAAATCTATAAATTGACAATGAATTACCTCATTATGGCCAGAGTCTACTCCCTTTTCTCTCTTCCCTCTATTTCTTGATATTTTGAGGCGACCTAGGGCAAATTATTTTTGTCTAGTCTGTGGAGGCAAATGAAGTACACACTGCCAGGTATGAAAGTTTTCGTCCAGTTTTTCTATATTCCTAAGGGTTTTTAAACTTTACTTTGTAGAGCAAATCATGAAGCTATTTTCCTCTGTAAGTTTGCTGCAAGAAAGTAAGCTTATACATCAATCAAAATAAAGCCAGAGAGAAATTTTATCAACTAGTGGCAAAATGTGATTTCATCCATATCAAGATAGACAACAATTTCCTTTAAGCAAAGGTTGAGATATCTGATTCACACAGTTTAATCCTAAAGCACACATTTATAATATTATGGAATGTGGAAATTTGTTGTCTATTATAAAAAGCCTTGCTAGGAATTGTTTTCAACATATGCCCTATGAATATTACAAGACCCACATTTGTCCAAACAAATCTGACATTTGACGGGAAAAAAATAGTAGATGAAAGAGAGGTGATGCCCTTACCTGGCATGAATAGAAGAAGAGCAGCACGAATTGAAAGGTTGAGATATCTGGAAGCAAAGGCTGTCATGGCTTGAACTTGGGACTTTTGAGATGTAAGAAAGTGAGTATGCGCTTTAGAAATGGAAAGGAAATTGGGGTTGGAATATAGGTCTTGCCATTGCCAAGGATTTGCCCAAAAGAAGGGTGAACACAAAAAACCCAAACTCTCAACCTCTGCATGCCAAACGCTTGATCTCCAAACACAAAATGAACGCCAAAAATCAATAAAGTTTTTTTTTTATTTTTTTTGTTTTGGGGAATGTGCAGGCAGGAATTTTTTATTTTTATTTTTTGATTCATTAGTCGGCGTAGTTATCGCCAACTTTTAGACCTAAATGTAATATTTTTGGGGTACAAAAGGTGGCTCAAAGTGCACCTAATTTAGCACCTATCAGTGCAAAATGATATATTTTTCTTGGAAGTTGATATCACTATCTAATGGAATGCCAAATTTGGTTGCTTGTAGCAACCTCACCAAATTTGGATTGTCCATGTATAATAAGTAACTATATCTTGTTTCCATGATAGCATTTTGACTTCATGCTTCTCTTATGATTAGCTCAATAATGACTCACTCTTTCACGACCTTACATAGATGGTTGGTGACAATCCTTATGCAAGTGATATGGCTTTGGAAAAACTAAACAACTCTTCTCTTATTATCATGACATGATATTGGGACTATATTGGCAACTTATGGCAATGCTTATGGTATTGTGATTTTCATTTCTATGTTCCCATTAACCTATTTTAGGTTGAAGCATGGTAACTAACCCACTAGCTATTATGACAGTCATAAAATGACTAGACAATCCTCTCCACTTTGACTATGACAGTCCTATGCATGGTGTTTTATTCATGATAGTCCCCAATAATGTAAAGTATTGATAGTAGCTAGTTCAAATGGAGTTTTGGATGGTGTAGTAAGTTGTCCCTATGGCTCATGATAGTGCATGCCTTGGTTATGTCCTTGTGACATTGCTCTCTAGATATCTCCTCTTTATAGTGACAAGGTTTCAAGAACATGACAACTTGGGTAAGGTATCAACTTGTCTCTTTAACCTCTAGATTGTCATTTTTCAAGAATTGATCTCATTGAAATGCAAAGACAACATGTTGATTGATGACTAACTACATTGTTACTATGATAGTGACTTAACTTGGTCACAAGATTAATGAGACAATTTTATAGTAATAACTCTATGGATGCATACCTAGCTATCATAGGTGTACTATGACAATAATTTAATGTTGCTAGTGTTTCTTTTAAACCTCCTATGGTTGTTACCTATGCCTCATGGTATGACAACCTCTACAATGTTAATTATGATATTCATATGATGGTGAATATTGGAGCTATGGTTTGGATGACCTAATAACATTTGTGATAGTCCTTTGGGGTTGTGATAGACCTTTTGGGTTGTAACAATAGTTAGGATTATTGTCCATCGGCTATAACAAGACATAATGATGGTCCTTGATATCATCCCCCTATAATGATAGTAATTCACCATATACCAAAAATTATATAAGTTATAACAATCCTAATGGTTGAAAGATGATCTTTGATACCCTTATTAATAGTCAAGGCAAAATTTTAAGGTGGTTGCTATAATAACATTTTTTAATAATAAATGATTACCTAACTTATAATGTTAGCAATGCCTTTGCTTATTTTTGTCAGTCATAGTCCTATATCATATGGTGGCTACCCTTTATTCCCATATCAGTCCATTGACTTGCTAATAAAGATTCTAAATCATTGTTAGTACAACATTAGGTGGTATTTGGATGATAGCAATGATATGACAACCTTTGAATCCTCAAGATCCCACCACAATAGTAGATCAACACTATGATGGTCCCCTAACTTTTGACACCAATTGTTTTAGTTGGAGCCATGACCTTCCATCTAACATTTTAGAGTTGGATTTGGGATTAAGGACAACCTTAAGATATGTGATAGGAGATTGACAACATTTTAGCTAAGTCATGACAATCTTTATTTATATTATGTGACTTCACTATAATATTGAGGCCTAGTTTAAGAGGCCATGAACTATCTCCTTCACTATCTGACAACCTTCCACTTCGTCACATACCTGTGATAGTCCTATTTATACATCTAGTTATTCCTTAGATCTTGTCAATCCTTAAGGCATGATGACAACATCCCTAAATACCCCAACTACAAATCAATCATATCAAAATTTCATTGTAATTTCACTTTCCTACCATGACTGCATACCCCTCCTTCATCCTTTGTGACATAGATCATAGGCTTGTTACATCAATGTCAAGGGCTTAGAATTTCATCACCTAGGAAAGCATGTTACCAAGATTTGATGGATTGCCCATTAGGCAATCAAATCTTGGTACTCAAAGGATCTTTGCCTCTCTCTTACACCATGCCCTTTATCTTCTTAATTGTTACAAACCCTACAATAAAAAAAAGGATCATTAAGTCTTTCAATATATCTATACATAAATTATAACATCAAACCCTCTACTAAAACTCCAAAATATCAAACCCTAGGTGACAAAACTCTCACATTTGAGGGAAAAAACTAGAACAAATGTTGGATTTCATGGTAACTCAAAACTTCCCTCTCTCAAACTAATGACTTATTGCATATATGGTTTGAAAGAATAGAAATCAGTCATAGATTAGATGAAAATATCAAGGAGATGCATGTTATAGAGTATAAAACTCAAAAATCAAAGGTCTTTTTGGGCCTTTTTCCAACAATATGAGCAAAAATCAAATTTTAAACATGTAGCACAGGTACCATATGACTCATTCATGTACATCACACATGTGGGACCACTAAGAAGGGAGGTAGGTACTTAATATGAGCAATGACAATTGCACATAATGTTTAAGTTCACTTCAACAGATGGTTGGGGTTATGATAGCTAATGGAGGGTTTTCTTTTCAAAGGAAACCATTAATTTTGGAGTAAAAGGTAATGGTGAAATATAACATAAAGTCCCTATAATTAAAGAATATCTAATGGCTAGAATTAACCTAACAAAGATCTAACGATGTGATTTCAAAATTAACATCCAAATCATCCTTCCCTCCATAAAGAATTTAAAATTTTGGTGCCAAAGACTCTTTGAGACTGTTTTGAGGGTTCTATGATAGTTTTGAGGGTTTTATGGCCACTTGGAGAGATATAGACAACCTTAAAATGAACCATAAAAGAAAAAGGAAAGTCAAATATGAAATAAATGTCTTTTTGATGTGAATTTGTAGTCATCTTGTAATCATAAGATTTGTGCTCTAGTTGTCAAGATTTTGTGTGTAAACTTTTTGTGAAGAGAAAAATGTTGCAATGTCCTATTTTGTTTTTCATAGTGCGTCTTAATGAAAAGTGAGTGTATTAACAAGATAATTTCAACAATATTCTCTTGGTGCACAACTGTTATGTGACTATTGTCATTGTTGTGTATTACAGGATCCAGAGGAGGCCATGGAGAGAGGACGTGGACGATGTAGAACTACTAAATCACAGAGAGGAAAGTGGGTGGAAATAGATATGACAACAGAATATGCAGATACAATAGAGGTAAGAAGAGAAAGCAACCTCAACCAAAGAAGTAAGGTGTTTATGAATTCACAAATGCTACAACATAGAGGAGATAAAGTCATTTTCTGTCCATGAGGCCTCTGAGGTCAAACTTATTGGTTGAAAATGCACAGGAATGGTGATTAAATGTGATTCTAGGAAAAAGGGAAAAGTTTGAAAATTAGGATGGCCAAAACATGATATCAATATGTCAAATATATGACTAAAGTGAGGTTTTGTGTTGGATAGCATATTCGTTGAAATGATATAATTGGTGTACTAAATATTATTTACTATGTTGTGTATTATAGGGGCTAGACGAGGCCATGGCAACAGATCGTGTCATATCAAATGAGGAGACAACAGATGAAGCGAGACATCGGGTACTCAAATTTTGACTTAACTTAGGAAAAAATGATCTAATGGAATTTTGTGATACGTCCATCTTTTTTTACAGTATTATTGAAATTTATAATGTATTATCCAATCTTGACATAAATTAATGCATGTTGTTGATTATTTTAGATGGATATTGGAGCAAATGCAGACCCTTTGTGTTCAACTAGAAAAAGAAAAAGATATGTACGTGGACGTGGACCTAAAACTATTAAATCACGTAGAGGACAGTGGGTGGAAGAGGATATGACAATGGATCTTGCAGACACAACAAATGATTGCATTGAACAAGAGGTTGGTCAAGACTATCGTACATGGGATGAATACTTTGAGAAAATTGTTGTTTGTGGATGTTTTGTATGTCGTGGAAATAAATAATTCAAACGAGTGATTGTACAAAGACATTACATACATGATGAGCTTCCAATTGGTAGTATGCCTCCTACAATCAATTCAAATCCAATAGGAATTGTGGTAAGGAATTTTCCAATTTGATATAAATAACATGTATACTTTGTTTAAACATTGTTTTATATTATTTAAATAGCTAATTTTTTTCTTAATGGATACTTGCAGGATAAAGTTCTTGGTTTTAAGTTTCCTGGATCACTGACTTCCAGCCTAGAGGGCAATGATCATTTATCAAACGATACATCTAACAAAAATATGTCCCAATATACCAACTCGGAAGATGAGGAATTGATGAAAATAAGTAACAGAACAAGAACCAGTTTAAAGATGCATAATTTGCTTAAAGACAAGGGGAAGGTGGACTACATACCCTATGAAAATGAATGTAATGGAGATGATGACTTGCCCCTAAGTTTGAGATTAATTTACAAAGAGACATTTGATCGTCGACTATATTGCGCTTGGCCTAGTGATCAACAACTACCTAGAGTGTACGAGGTGTTTCAATTTTGAGGATACAACTACATGATATGACCCTCATTTGGACGGGATGATCCAAATGATCCTTTAAACAATACCAGGGTGAAAAGAGTAAGATTGAAGAGAATACTACCAACTGAGAAATTTGAAGAGCTGATGAAATCTGCATACATTGATGACATGCCACCTAGCCTTAATGATGATGATCATGATAGTGAAAATGTAGTGCATGAAGAAGGATTGAATGAAATACTTACAGGTTTCTGTGGGGATGGAAACAATGATGACAATAATGATCATATGGTTGATAGTAACGATGATAGCATGGGTAATTACCACCAATGTAATGTTGATGATAACAACCTGAAAGACTCCATCAAGCAAGCAGCGAAGACACCCATGTTCAAATCAGGTGCAAGTAGAACCTCAAAACTAGCATGCACATTAATATTATTAGAAATCAAGTCACTATTTGGTTGGTTAGACAAAGGATTCACTACCCCACTAAAGTGAGTTGAAATCTATTTCTTACTTTGCATTGTCAATTGGTGTACATAATTCGTAAACATTCATCAAATTCGTTTATATTTCTTTAAGGGGATTTTAAAACCATATATTGTATACAAATAGTCCTAGTATAGACTGACATATCAAACATGTCATCATAAGTCAAACATTTAATTGATTTAATCTCTGGTAATCTTACAGGGCACTAAAAACTAAAATATTCCTTGAAGAGAATTTGTTTCCATCAACTTGTAGAGAGGCGCGTCTGTTGTTGGTTGAGTTGGGGATTGAATATAAGAAAATTCATTCATGTAAAAATAATTTCATTTTATACAGAGATGAATATCAAAACAAGATAGAATGCCCTGTATGCAAAGAGAAGAGATATCGTACAGATGTACAAGGTCCTATAGTTCCAAAGAAGGTTTTACGTCACATGACAATTATACCTAGACTTCAACGAATGTTTCATTGCAAGTCACTTGCACAATTGATGGACTAGCATGCAAAGAATAGGAGTAAATATGGATTCATGTGAATTCCGGCTGACTCCAAAGCAATGAAACACATAGAGGAAAAATGGCCAGGAAAATTCAAAGATGAACCCCGTAGTATTAGGTTTGGTCTTGCAATTGATGGAGTGTGCCCATTCTCTTTCCTAAGCTCAAATTATAGTGTTTGGCCAGTTAGATTGATAGTATACAATATTCCCCCATGGATGAGTGTTAGAAAGGAGCACCTTACGTTGACTCTCATTGTTCCAGGAAAACATCAAGTTAAAACATGGATGCTTATCTTGCGCCTTTTATTGATGAGATGCAACTACTATGGAAAGGCATAAGAATGTATGACATATCATTTCCCCAATCAAATAGGTCTTTCATGTTGTATGGTGTGCTATGTTGGACTATTGATGATTTCCCGGGACTTAGTGTTTGTTCTGGTAAGATAAAATATTTATGTATTTACACTCATAATTTATTTTCATCCCAACTTTCATACTTAGTTTTATACTATTTTTTTAATGTTATTAACATTACTTATTGAATTGTGGGGCTTCAAACAAAGGGGATATTTGCATGTCCAAGATGTGTAGAACAATTTCAAGGGTGGTATTCTAAAGATCTACATAAATTTATTTACGCAAACAACAGGGTTTTTCTACCACTAGATCATAAGTTTAGAAATTGCCTGAAGAATCAATTTGATCAAAAAGTTGAAAATAGAGGCCCTCCCATGATTATGGGTCCAGGTGATTGGCTTAAGAAGTATGAAGATGCTGAATTGAAAGCTTGGGGGGATTTTTTGATCAGGGTGATTCAATTGAAGAACTAGAATAAGTTGTAGTTAATATGCCAGAAGGAATGAAAAGGAAATCCATATTTTATGAGCTCCCTTACTGGAAGGATCTATTAATATCTCACATATTAGATCCTATGCACATCTTCAAAAATGTCCCAAATTCTATATTTCGACATATATCAAGCAAAGAGGACACCTTGTCTTCGAAGAGAGATACTGCTCTTTTGTGTACCAAAATTGATAGAAAACATTTGTGGCCAAACAGGGAAAATGAAACATATGCAAAAGCTCCATGGATTTTAAAAAAAAAAAAAGAGCTAGACCAACTAAAAAATGTCATCCATTCAATAAGGCAACCTAATGGCTATGGGTCATCATTGGCTAAAGATTTTACAGTTGATTTAAAACACATGATTTTCATAATTTTATGAAGGTATTATATATCATCATTTAACATTTACTGGTAACATTGATTAAGTACTAAATATATTTTGATATTTTGTTGTGTGAGAAAAAAATTACTAATGACCTTTTCATAAATATGTTTGATAGCATATCATGCCATTGGCAATTAGGGGGGGTTCCTGTCTTACAGTTGACTTAAGGAATGCCATAAGTCAATTGTCAGCATTTACAAGGTATGTGGTTATATGAAATATTCATGTGTGAGAGACATGGAGATATTATGTTGCATTTTAATTTTTGACTAAAGGTTCATACTAATTTACTATTCTTATATTAGGTGGGTGACCTCCAAGGAGATTCACAAATGTGAAGTGCCAAAATGGAAGAAGGAAATTGCAGAAATTGTATGTGTATTTGAGAAAGAGCTCCCTACAAGTTTCATTGACCTACAAGTCCATTTACTTATACACCTAGTTGATGACATTGAATTGGTGGGTGTCGTATCAATGAGGTGGATGTTTTTATTTGAGAGGTATATGAAAACTCTAAAAAGATATGTCCAACAAAAGGCACATCCAGAGGGTTGCATGATTGAAGGGTATGTATTGAATGAAGCATTTTTCTTCCTCTGTGAATTCCTTGGTAAGGATTTTGAAGATGGGCCATTCTTCTGGGATGAAGAACGAGCATCAGATATTCTTGATGGAGAAAAACCACAATCTAATGGTGTTCAAGTAGAAATTAGTAAGTAAATTTATGATCAGTGTGGTTGTTTTTCTTGCAATCATTAATTTACTCTATAATTTATTTGTCAAATTAACAGCATGACATTTGGAGTTTGAAATAAACATGTTGACATGTAATAGGTGTAGATGAAAGTGCTATACTTGACAAGTTCATTTTGTACCACATGGACTTTATGAACAAATGGATTGATCTGTATGATAAAAAGAGATGAGAAGTGTTAGAAGCAAGGAGACAGTTTAAGAGATTGAACCCAAGGAATACTCCACTTCCCACTGATCTGTTTGGGGAATGGGGCAAAGATTATACACTAGAATGGGTTACTAAACAAATTCAAAATCAAATAGTAGATTCGAATATAACGGAAGATGAAATCAACATGTCTAGAGGATGTGAAAGAAAGGTACAGTTGGAATTTTAAAAAAATGTTATTTCCTTACAGTTTTGACACTATTAACTATTTTAATATTCGTCATTATATTTGTTTTCACTGAAATAAATAGTCTTTCACAGGTGAGGAAATATCCAGCAATGTGGGCATATGGTCGACATTATTGTGTAGAAAGTGTAGATGTAAAGAGACAGTCCTTCAATTGTGGCATCATGGTTGACTTCAAGCAATCCAGTCGATCAGGCTCAAAAGATAAGAATATAATTGAAGGGAATCTACAATATGTTGGGAAAATACAAGAAATTATTGAGTTGGATTACTACTCTTTTAAATGTTGTATTTTTAAGTGTAGATGGTATGAAGCATTTGAGAGGACACGAAGACATGATACCCATAGTGGATTGTTTTCTATAGATTCCTCATGTCTCCTATAGGAGGATAAGGAGCCTTATGTTCTACTAATTCATTGTGAGCAGGTATTTCTTTAACTCAAACAAGAAGCGGTAGTGATCATTAATCTATTAATTCATAGTTTATTGCGAATATATACATGTGTTTATTAATTAATAAAATTGTTATACCATATGTCTAATATATGTATGTCATTAATGTGCAAGAATTTTTCTATGAAGATATTTTTGACCCAAAATGGATATTTGTCATACATTATGATCCAATATTAAGGCGTGTATTTGAGAATGCATTAGTGGATACTGAGAAAAATAATGATGGCCAACAAAATAAGAGAGAGGGATTAGAGAACATAGAAGAAATTGACATCCATGATGATGTTGAAGATGGTTATGTTCAGGCACAAGAAGACAACAATCCAAAGTTAGATGATGTTATGGAAGACAACAATATGGATGGTATAGAAAATGATGATCCAATTACATATGGTAACAATATAGATGGTCTACAGTCAAATTTCAATTATGATGAAGATGATGCAGGTCAAGATGAGGATGATGATAATATTAAATACTTGAAAGAATAAATGAACATTGGCAATGATACACTAGATGACATTGTAGCAGACAATAATGTTAATGAGCAAAACTTCTAAATTTTCAGAATTATTTGCAATCCATGTTTAAAAAAGGATGAGTCTTATGGCCTAAATTTGAAATACTTCAGTAATATTATTTGTGTCGATACAAATTACCTGTTGCAATATCTGTAAATTGTTCAATCTCTGGTATGAATTGTTGGCAGAAAAATTAGGATTACTTGGATGTAATTTCCTTTTCATTGCTTTATATTTTTCTTTAATGTCAAGGTCTCAACCTAATCCTCATTTTGCACTAAGAAGAAACCTTAGGCTTAACTCTACAATGACCTCGATTCATTACAAGGAAGTTATGATTGAGGATTTGATGACTACTACATATTTTAATGGGGAAGATGTTTTTCATCATGATGCACATGTTGCACATATGGATAGGCAAGACATGAATCTTACTACACAAATACTTATATCAGAGATTTACGAATTTGGGCAATAATGTTAATTATTCAAATTTGATTGATGTCCTTCATAACTTGTTAATGGATAATCCTTATGTGATGGAAGTATTAAGTGATATAGGTCAAAGGATAAGCTCATCAAGTTCCTTAAATAGTGTGTCTCCTCCCCTTCCTTCACAAGCCTCTTCATCTAGTGTGCCTCCTTCTACATCTTCTCCTGCATTAGCCATGCCACATATTTCTTCTCTTCTCTGTATTGCTTATCAATTTTTCATAGCTCCTATCATTGATCCTCTCATTGTACCTACTCATATTGCACCTTCCACTCATCCACTGATTGTGTTTACTTCTCACCCACTACTCATGTTCCCACTTCTAGTGCTATCATTCCAACTTCATTCTTTGTCCCCCAATCAACCTACACTCCACATATTATCTCATGTTGCCACTTCTACTCCCATTTTAATCATAACTCCTAATGTTCATCCTTCCAACATAGATGTCATCCTTAAAAGAATTGATGAGATGCAAAGTAAAGTTGACACATTACCCCTAGTAATCAAAGGATATCATTGGAGAAATCAAGCATAATCCACTTTCATTTGAGATATTTCTTATCCATTTCTAGTTTGTTCAGTGGCCCCTAGTTTTGTAATGTATAGTGGTAAAGGGGACCTTATGACACAATTGGGAGTTTGTTTTGATCATGTTTATGATGATAAAAATTTTACAAAGCTCTTCCCTAGAAACTAAAAGGATTATAAAATTGAATGGATTTATTCTCTTCCTCATAGTTCTATTCATTCATTCAATGATTCGGCCAATGCTTTTGTACATCACTTTAATGTCAATATTGGTTTTGTTGGTACTCAAATTTCTAAATTATAAAACCCTAACAATGTGCCAAATCTTATTATTAGGTTTTATATGTAAATTTGGCCAACTAACAGAATGATCATATTAATCAAAATTCTCTGCACTTTAGGCTTTGTTCAAGCTTAGGTGGGTGGTACCTTGTTTCACCAATGACAATTTACTTTCAAGTTTGTTGGTGACTTCAAAACAGATTAAGGAGCTTATGTAATTTTGTCAATTAAATCATCCACTTCAGTACTTAACCCAATCTGGCATATGATTTGGTTTAATGTTTTCTATAAATCTTTAAACCCTACTCCTAAAATAGAAAAACAAAATTAGATTTTGAAAATATATACAAGGGAATGATTTTCAAAAGAGAATGATCGGTGCCTACCTTTGGGTTACGAATTTTTCACTCTAAGAAGAATATGTGCTTCCCTTTTAGCCACAACTTGATTTGCTTGGCAATTCTAGGTCTATGACTTGCATAGACATGCAAATATGTAAGTTATCAGGTTCTTCTTTAACAATCCAATTTAACTTTCCAAAGTTACTATGATTCACCTATAGGATTTTAATCCTTGCTTGAAGGAGCCCAATAAACAAACCACACAAGAAACATCAAATGTGTTCTAACAAATCAACAATATACTTGATAGGTTGATTTGAATAACAAAGAAAAAGTAAATTGGAGACAACCAGATAAATTATTAGCAATACAATTAAACAAACAAATGAGAACCAAAAGTTGAGCACCAGAGAATAGCAGCTTTTATATTGATTTGCTTCAAAGTATAGGCAGTACAATGTCTCTTTCAAAAAATAAAAATCCTAGATAGATCTTGAGCCATAAGGTTTTGGTTTCCTTTTATAAAGGAAGCAACAAGCTTTAGACCTTTCACATTCAAAATGGCTCTTTGTATTCCTAACCCTTGATATTACAATATTTGCCTTTTATAAGTCTAATTTATATTTTCAAATATATTTGAATACATTTTGAAAACATGAAGAAAACATAAAGAGACAAAAGGAGAGCGTTCAATATGTGGTGGTGCTATTTAACGCCAACATATGGCTTATTGCTCGTCTACACCTGAACCTATAATGTTGATGATTCATCTCTAAGATATTTCTCCTCCCATTTATAAATTGTAAAATCACCAGGCCATTGGTAAGCTTGAATCTGAAGCAAGTTCTCCTGGTGATCTTTCCATCTTTTATCAAGCAAAGCTTTGACATCCATCACAAATTTTCCATACCTAGCATCCAAGGCAATTACTTAGTCCAATATCATGTTGAAACTAAGAATGCTAACATCTCCATCCTTCTTCAAAAAATCCATAACTTGGAATACTATTTGGCTGAATTCCATCTTCCATGTGTAAAGACTTTTGATTTTCTCTTCTTCTATCAGTATGAAAGGAATAAATTTATGCTTGAACGTAGTAAAACATTCAACCTTTGCTTGCATCTTCTGGCTTTCCCCATTCACATACTGGTATTCATCAATGATCATTTTGACCATTTGCTTAGTGGGCTTCAAAGTTGTAGGGGCATCAAGATTCCTTTGCACTACTAAGCACATCGTAACCAAAGTGTGATGATAGGGTTGCCATTTTTATACAACAAATCCAAAACAGAAAAGTTTATCTTCAATTGCTCAATGGCCTGAGGTAAAGAAGAGTAGCAATCATGCACATTCCCAAGCTTATGCACAACCAATTTTACTCTATGGTCCAAAATTTTCTCAAAAATTTCAAAAACTTTCATCTTTGCCTCATTCTTTGTCATTTCATTTTGTTTATTCAAACTTTCAATTTCCTTTACAAATTTCAATCTTAATGCATTAAATTCTTCAGTAGACATTGTGACATCACTGACTATTTGTGACACAGGGCTAATAGGGTAAAATGGCTTGACCTTGAGAAGAATTCACAGCTTGCAATTGTTTCTTTAATTTCACATTTCAAAATACAATTTTTTTTACTTCATCATTCATTACTTTCTGAGTTTGCTCATAATCTTGCAGCCTTTGTTCTAACTTCTTCACAACAACATGAGTAAACATATCAGTATGAACATTGAGAGTAGTTGCTTCTATTGCTGATGTATCTTGAAAATTCTTTACCACAGTTGTACCCCTCATTTCTTGAACAATATCAAGCAATCTTGGTTTTCTTGTATTCTTCTGAGTAGTCCAGATTGCAAGGGTCTCTATCTTTGGATTAAAACCACATCCACTTATGCCATCTTCATAATCAAATTCTGAAACAAGTTGTGGATCATCCTAACTTCTAACTTGGTCAAGCAAAAATACCTTTTTCAATTCAAGGACAGGGATGATGAGCATATTACTTTTCAAGACCATTTGTTTTGCCTCCCCTGAACTCACATCAATTTCATCTACTTTCAAATCTTTGAAAGTTTGTGTAATGATTTTATCATGTTGTGCTTTATCAGCACCCATTTTATTTATTGCCACTTTTTCATTATATTTTTTCATTTTTATTTTCAGCCAAAAATCATTAAACTCTAGAGTTTTGATGAAGTCGTCATCTTCTATAAAACTCATGGATGCTATAATCCTTTCATCCTCCTCCAACTCTGGTTCAGCTTGGGTTTGCTCACCCTTCCTAGCCTCAAGCTTATGTGCATCAATGGGTTGACCAACCAATGGTTGATCAACCTCTTGCTCATCTCCCATGTGCCTCAATATGTTAGCCACCTCATCAAAATCCCCCACCTCTTCAGTCATTTCATAGGGGACAGGTGGAGATACCTCTTCTGTCCTCTGCTTCTTTGATAGTGGTGATTCTGGGACCTGTGGATCTTGCACTGACAAAACATCAGGAGCAGACTCATGAAACTCAATCCCTGCAAACCTTTTCACTTGAAGTTTAGTAGCCTTACGAGGTTGCTTCTCATATTTACCATAAATACTTTCAAAATTGTCAATGATTGTATCAATTCTCTTTAGAGGGTATTTTTCTTCAACAAAGAATCCAAGAAATAGGGGATTCTTCTTTTTCTTTTCATCTTCAATCTTTTTCAAGATATCTCATTTTCTCTTCTTATTATATACCTCATCAAAAGTGACAAGATTTCTTATCACATCCTCATCAAACAGGACCTAATGGGATACGACCATTTTAGTCAAAATTGATTGTCTCACAAGATTCATATGACCCTCAGGGTCACAATTCCTCTCGATGCCCAATTTCAAAGAATATTTTGCCTTTAAAAAGGCTTGCAAATTTTCAAGAGTGTCAGAGCCAATAGACCAATCACAAAAAATTGTAGCATCAGGTAGAAATGTACCTTTCTTTTGTCTTTTCATTACCTCCTTTTCCATCCACATCATTTGCCACATAAACTCCATGAATATAATTCTATCTGATACAAATTTTGGCAATATGTGAGGTGGTTGGGGGAAACCATACACTCTAATTATAGTATGATCTGGCATAGAAAACCAATCAGCAAAATTACGGTTGTGGCCCTACTCTGGTTTGTGTGCAAGCAGCCTCAGCATTACCATGACTTCGTTAGTCAACCTAGGAAACCAAATACCAAGAGAATTCAATATCTTGACAACAAATTGTTTGCACAGATATAAATTTTATTGAAAAGATTTGAAATTATTCCAAAACCCTAAAATCTATATTAAGTGCAACAGAAATGGATTAAGATAAAGCTGTAGAAACCGCATAAAAATAAATGTTACCGAATTCATTTAAATGTGGTTGCTCAAGATTTTTGCATAACTCCAATGTCAATTTTGCCGGGGTTGGGGGGGGGGGGGGGGGGTGTAAATGAAAAAAATGAAATTGATTTTATAAGGTTTGGGTAGAAGTAGTTCAGGTAGTTGAACGGTAAAAGGTGGTTAGGGTAAAGGTAGGTAAATAATGGGTTTTGGTTTATTGAACCATAAATAATAAATTAAGTTTATTAATCTTAATTTATTATTTATGGAAGGATTTTAGGTTTAGTAAATAATAAATTAATTTTAATTTATTATTCACAGAATATGGTAAAAGGTGAAAAGATTTAATTAATTAATTAAACTTTAGGAAATTAAGGGTGGGTTAACGATAAATGGAAATGTAATTAATTAATTAATTTCATGTGAAGGGAGGAATTAGGAAATTGATCATAGGACAGTTTTTCATATCTACATTTTGCCCCTCTTTGAAACGATGTTGCAAAGCAATGTTGTTTCAAAAAAGATTAAAACATAGGTTGGAATGGATTTCAAGTAGGCTGAGGCTCACATGGGGTTCATAAAAATGAAGGATTGGATAGATGATGCCCGCTCAAGAGGCTATACAGGGATGAAGGAAATGGATAGGCTCTTGAAAAAGGAAATAAAGGGAAGGAGGTGGAGTTATGTTGATTAAACTGTGAGCAACCTGATGTTTGATATAGCACCTGACGTTATGCACCAAGGTACAAAGACCAAGGTGACGATGTGTCCCTGTGCCCCAATGTAATACAACCTTGTCTAACGTATGAGGAAGTAAACTTAGAGCATGAAAATCCTAATGCACAAAAGGTATGATGTGACCTTAACTACAAAGGAGATTGCAAAAAGCTATTCCAACAGACACAAGATATGAATATTAGCTGGAATGATATCGATGTGATTCAAATGCAAGATGAAATGATGACACACCAGAAAGCAAGCAAACATGCACAAATAATTTAAAAACAAACAAGGTATTGCCCCTGTCAAGCTGAAAACTAATGATCGATTGGATTGATTGATGTTGATAATGATTTATTGATGATTGATAGCGTTGTTGATGTGGGAACGATTTATCCCGAGAACAATGCAAGGATTGTGTTGTTGATATGGGAACGATTTATCCCGAGAAAAACACTAGGATTGTGTTGTTGATATGAGAACAATTTATCTCGAGAACAACACTAGGATTAGGAACGATGTATCCCATTGATGATGATGATTGATCGATCAGGTTCACAACTAGGCTAGGAACCAAGACCATGGATGCAATTGGATAATTTGACTTGATTGGTATGGAGTAAGGATTACTTGAACGTGGATTATTGCTTGGATTGACTTGATTTGATGATTTGGAGGAAATGATTGATTGGAAGGATTGATTGGGTGATGATTTGAGTTGAATGACTTGAAGAATTGGGTGTGATCGGATTGAATGTGGATTAATTTTGTGTTGGATATTTGGTTTTTTTGTATTTTCAAATGTTTTTTTTTTTTTGAATTTTTAAATGTTTTGATTTTTTTGGATTTTTAGCATGGGATTATGTGTGGAGAGCTATCGGATAGATACCAATGACAAGGAAAAACCAAACCAAAAGGTAAGGTGTATGATAGGATGCAGATGAGAAATAATGGATTGGATAGGTAAAAGGATTAGATGGATGGATAAGAGGATGGGCAATAGGACAAAGGTAGGCGTAAAAAGATTGGCAATGGGATATATGTAGGATTGGATGGATGGATATAAGGATTGGTGATAGGATAAAGGTAGGTGTCTAGATGGATATTGTATGGGAGATATATGATAGATGGATGGAGGGAGCTTAGGATGTGATCTTCAAGGACTACGTCACATAGGAATAACTTGCCCCCACTCTAGATATTATGCCGTAGGATTTAACAAGGTGATTCTGATTAGAATGCATGATAGGGATAATGGATGGAAGGGATGAATGGATTGAGGATGTAGATGGATGTATGAAGGATATTTTAGAATAGATGGATGGAATTGGGAGTATGACAAGAGCTGTCTAAAAGCATTTTTCAACATTTTTCCCCCTACTCTATCAAGATCAAAAGAGGAAGGGAATATAGATGGATAGTGCAATGAGGAAGGTATGATAGATATGATGGATAAGATAGGATGGAAAATGATAAGATCGGATATATGCAATGGGATAGATAGGATGGGATAGATTAGACAACATGCCCCCAGTTGTAAAGCACATAGATAATCATCTATGCATGACACATGTTTGCTAGGTTTTCATCATGGTACTTATCCAAGGCGCCTGTTTACCAGGTTTTCACCATTAGATGAAATGATTTCTCTTTACTATTTTGATTTTTTATTTTTTTTAATTGTGGTAGGGGATAGGATGGAATAGATGGAGACTCAAGATTTTGTTCTCATAGCAAGGTGTTAATGTCCCATGATGGATAGAAGTCACTCAAAGACCATGTCAAATGTCGTTTTGCTCATAGATGTTGGTAAAGAATTACATGAGAGGGAAATAAAGTAAGGAGATAGCATACTATGGATGGATAGTGGATTATGTATGGATCCTTTATAATGAATTATGATGGGGATTAGGATGGAAAGATAGGGAATAGTGGGTTATGATGCAAATTATGGATGAATTTATGCACAAGGATGGATGGAAGGTTTATTCAAAAGCATGGACCATAGGATTATGATGGAAGAAATAAGTAGGATAGCAAATGGGAGCATGGGATGATGAAGGTATGTGGGAATGTTGTGGAGTGGAAGGGAACCAAGACCAATGGTTGCACACACCAAAATGGATTTTGAAGCTTGGAAGGGGGATTTGGGAGTAATGGAGATGTTATCTTCAGGATTTGCCTATTTAGGTCTTTAGGAACCCAAATGGACTTATGAATTTAGGATTTTGTGATAGGGAGCGAGATGTTTGGGATTTTAGCATTGTGGATGCTCCATTTGAACTAGGTACTTTTTTCTTGGGGACCCAAACCATTTTGTTTTTTAAATTATCTTTTTGAGATGTGGGAATTTTGATTTTGCTTTGATTTTGTGGATTGGTGCCATGTGGCATGAGAATTATTAGTATGCTTTGCTTTATGGTGGAGACATCAAATTTTTATTTTTGAATTCCATGGGGGTGTTTAGGATAGCTTCATGTTTAATCGATGTGTGCATTTGTTGGTCATGATTAGGAATTGTAGGGGATTTATGGGAACATGACGTATGAATGGAGGGATTAATAGATTTGTGGCTAAAGTGATAAGGGGATGTGAGGATAGGAATATTAGGAGTTGGAAGAAGGGGAGGTAAAGTAGATGGATGGATGTTAGGAGTTGAAGAAGTGGAGGTAAAGTGGATGGAGGAAGATGAATGGTCACATGCTTTTTGGCTTTATAGGATAATGGAGGAGGAATAGCAACAAATTGTTTTATGGTGCGATGAGGTGCACCCAGGTTGGGCTTAGATGAAGTGGATTTAGGAGGCGGAAACGTGGTGCCAACATCTTGATATTGCTTACCTTGGGGTGTATAAACCAATACCATACGGTTTTGGGGAGACTTTGACATGGATGGGTTCCATATTACCTTGCTCATGAAGGCCTAAGCCTTTACCTTGATAATTCATATTTTGGAACATACGATGTGCAATGGGATGCTTATTTTTGAGGATACAAGACACGGGTTCCTTATTGGATGAGGAATATGAGGTGACATAAATAGGTTGCTACTCTCCTAGGGAAGAACATTCATTTAAGAAGGTAGTAAGACCAATAGGACATGATGGTGGATTTGAAATGGTATTAATATGAGATGGTGAAGGAGCAATAGGATATTGATTATGCTCATTATGCTCATGAAGATTCAATGTATTTGTTTGATTATCTATGTGCTTGTGGGGACCAAGTTTCTCATCAAGGGAAGTGGATGTTGTGGGATCATGGATTGAAGGAGAATGGATGGGACTGATGGAAGTGTCTTGAGCATGGATAGTTTTGGGACCATGAGTGGAAGGAGTGACAAGCTCTTGATCATAGATAATATCTTGATCATAGACAAGATATAGGTTATGAATAGGTGGAAAGGAAGATCTTTGATCTTGATTTGGTAAGGAGCAAGACTGATCATGCTTTAGAGTTGACTCTTGACATAAATCTTGAGTTTGGATAGGAATGGAGGTCTCTTGGATAGGTTTAATGTATGGAGGGAATGAATTGGCTTATGGTAGGTGGATCTTCCAGAACATTTGAAGGTTCTTGGATAATTTCAAGGATAGGCATTTGATGGCATGAGGATGGTAGTTGATTCATTTCTAGTATCTAATGGATCACATCCTTCATTAGTATACGAGTGATGCACAATATAATGGATGGATAATAAGGGTGGAAGGTATAGGATTAGAATATAATGGAGGTATAATGGGATTAGGTGTGATAGGAGTGGGATTAGGATCGAGTGGATAGACAAGAGGATTGGATATAATAGGATTGGGATTTGGTTAGCTGGGGGACGATATGATTGGCTATGATAGGATCAAGACTTGGATTGGGCTTAGGTTGATGGATCATAGGATTGGGGTCAGGTGGAAAAGTTGATGGTTTAAACTTCAAGTGCGTTGGGGATTGGTTTAATGGATTAGGATTTGGAAGGTTGGAAGGATTATATGATGGAGGTTCCATAGGGATGGATGGATGAAGACTAGTGGATGGATTGGTGTATGATTCCAAACTTGAGATGGTGTCTCCCTTGTCAAGAGTATCATTAAGAAGACTTGTGAATTCATGCTCATGTTGTGGAGGATTTTGAGATGGATATTGAGGAATATTCATGAGATTGGTTGATGTGGAGGGACTAGGTTGGCATGATGATGGGGGTGACACATAGAATTTAGGTTGAATTTGTTGATGTTGTGTGGATGATGGTGGTGAAGGTAACGAAGGGATTGATGGATGAGAAGGCTGGGGGACCAATGGATTAGTATTGGAATTAGATGGAATTTGTTGTTGTTGCATGGATAAAGGTATGGTGGATGATGTGTTAAATGAAGGTTGTGGTTTTTGGGCTAAGATTTGTTCTTGTTGAAGGAGGCTTGTTTTTGTTGAAGATATCGAGGTGAGGGGATTTGGTATGTGTGAAGATAAAGCATGAGTAGGAATTTGAACTTGTGAAGTTTGAGGTAAAGTTATTGTTGAATAGGTTTGGGGTATGGATGAGTTGGGTTGATATGAGTGGTAGATTGGTGGTGATAAAGATTTGTATGAGGTGGATGGAGATGACTTATAGAGTTGGGGTGTTGATGTGGTAGGATGTTGAAATTGTGAAAATAATTGTGATAGTTGTGCCAATTGAAATTTAATATCTACCTCTTGTTGTAGTGATTGAGAGAGTTGTTGTAACTCAAGGACTTGGGGATTAATGGAAGTTGAGGTTGAGACCTGGGTAGGATTATTGTTTTGTGAGGTTGATGGCATGGAAGGAAAATCTTGGGTTGTGTTGGGTTGATAAGAATAATCTTTTGGATAATGATCATCATAGATATGTTGAAGCGCTTGTATTTCCTCATATTCTTGGGATGATAGTGATGCTGGTGGAGGCCAATATGGGGAGGTATACGGTTCATGGGTATCAAAATATGCATCATGATCTACCAAATTCTCATCATTATTATATCTAGGAGGGCCTCTGCGGAGTGTGAGTTTTGGTTTTGGATTTGGGGAAATATATGGTTCATGGGTATTGAAATATGCATCATGATCTACCAAATTCTCATCATTATTATATCTAGGAGGGCCCTCCATGGAGTGTGAGTTTTGGTTTTGAATTTGTCCTGGATTCGTTGATGGTCACAACCATTTTGACGAATAAGGATTGGATTGGGTGGGAAATGGATGGATCAATTGAAAGAGTTCCTTAGGATTCAAAGTGACAAGGTTCCACTTGAGATGTGACACGGAAGGATGATAGGTTCCCGATTCTGAAAGCCAAGTTGATGATATAGGAGACAAGTTGTAAGTGATGATGATGATAAGGCACACACAATCATATAAGACACACAATAATTTGATTGGTTGTTTTTTATGACACTTTAATGTTTTGCAAACACTTGTAAACATGCACGATCCTAGGCTAGGAAAGGACAATACTTGTTGAGTTCCCACTTGGTTTTACCCAGCCGTGCCTACTTATGGTGTATAGCTCTAGGAACTTGGGGCACAGGATCCCCCTTACAATGCACTCACTTCTTAGGCACACCAAGTTCCAAGTCCTAAGATGCGCAGATCTTGAGGTACCTTGCAATCTCTGCCATAAGCTGTGAAAATGTGGGATGGTTATCAGAGTTTCCTCCTGTATCAACAAGCAGAGGGTTTTTGGCCACTTAGACAAAGGTTTGTAGTGAATATCTGAGGGACCAGCACCCCACAAGCATCCAGCAAGCCACTTAAGGCTCTAACTAACCCTACTAGGAGTTTAATGTACACTAAGGTATGCCTCCTTTCAAGCTAGCACTGTATGGTGAGCGCTAATACCGGTTAGACTCAGCTTTCACCTTATCCTTAATTTATATAGTGAGCTAGATGAAATTCCCGCTTGGGGTCCACAAATGAGTTCTCCTTTCGGATGTGTCTCAAGAGTAGGCCCACTCTAAAGGGTAACAAAAGCAAGGAGGCACATTATTTTTGATCCTAGATCGCACAAAGTACAAAGAGAGAGCATACACAATGCCTTTGCCTCACACTCACATGGTGTTCATTTAATTCCAAATCCAAATGTGTGGGTGGTTATACAAGATGTCAAAGGAATGCTTTTGATTCTCAAGATCACCGAGTACCACAAGAGAAGAGCATACGCATTCAATGACAAAATGCAAACCACAAAACATGGCAAACACTTGTTAATTTTAACCCTTGCTTATGATGTGACAATCAAACCTACAACACACTAATTAGTAGTTTGCAAAATAGTCTTTGACAGGTTGTAAAGTTGCAAGTGTAACAAATGAATCCTACAAAAACCACACAAAAATTGTTAAATGCTAGATGAGAAATATTTGATGCCTTAAAATGACTTAATTTCAAATGATCATACCAAATAATATGAGATGAATTTGCAATAAATGGTAGCACGGCATGTGTAAAGCTTAGAAGTAGCTTTCCAACACCTACAAAAACATGAAAATATGATGAAAAATGCAGAAGTTATGATAGTTTAGAATAAAACAGCCTCCAAGGGCTAGGGATAAGCACTCTGGTAAATATCTTTGTTGTTTGATGGTTTGGTTTGAATGTGTTCAAATGAAGTAATTTTATCCCTTATTATTATGACTAGAAATTAAGCTCTAGTTGTTTGAATAAACCACTAGTAGTTTGTTTAGCTTTAATCACATTTGAAAGATTTTGAACCTCAATGGATAACATTTTATAAACCAACAACAACAAACATTAAATATGAAAATGCTCATAGATACAAGAAATAAAATGAATATTATTTACGGCATGAGACCATTTTTCCACACACATGAAAAATAATGTGGATAGCTTTTACCATGTAAGATAATTTTCTCCAGCACTATAAACCTACAGTGTGAATATCATTTATAGCATTAGACAATTTCTAAACTATGCCAAAAAGAATTTTCATGAATTTTCCAACCTATAATGTTCACAATATGAACTAAATGCACTGAATTATTGTATGGCGTGAGAAAAATTTCAGTGCTATAATACTTTGATATAAAAGAACATCAATGGATATATTTTCAAAGCATTATAATGCTCACATATAAAAGTGTAAAAACAGATGTGAAAAAATAATTTTTTCCAACACTATAATGGTCACATATAAAAGTGTAAAAACAATGTTGAAAAAAATAAAATTTTCCAGCACTATAATGCTCACATATAAAAGCATAAAATCAGCCTGAAAAAATAAAATTTTCCAGCACTATAATGCTCACATATAAAAGCATAAAATCAACGTGAAAAAATAAATTTTTCCAGCACCATAATGCTCACATTGGCTTAGGGATTATTTGAAGCATTTTAGTAAATATTAAAGTTTGATATAAAACATCCCACTGATGGAATATTGCCAATGATTAACTTGTGCTTCCAGAACAATAGAAAATTTAATTTTTCACATTACAAAAATAGTTAACCATATCAAGATCAATGATTAATAGCTAGCAAGAGTATTGAAATTAGACCTTAGAGCATTCGTTAAAATGGTTATGATATTTTTCAACTGAGATATCTCCATAACATGAACCAAAATCTGCAAGCTTTCAAACCATAACACTTGCAAACCAATGATCAGAGGGGGGTTTCACATCAGGTTCACCAATGTTTGCACAGATATAAATTTATTGAAAAGATTTGAAATTATTCCAAAACCCTAAAATCTATATTAAGTGCAACAGAAATGGATTAAGAAAAAACTATAGAAACCACATAAAAATAAATGTTACCGAATTCATTTAAATGTGGTTGCTCAAGATTTTTGCATAACTCCAATGTCAATTTTGCCGAGTGGGGGGGGGGGGGGGGTAAATGAAAAAAATGAAATTGATTTTATAAGGTTTGGGTAGAAGTAGTTCAGGTAGTTGAATGGTAAAAGGTGGTTAGGGTAAAGGTAGGTAAATAATGGTTTTGGTTTATTGAACCGTAAATAATAAATTAAGTTTATTAATCTTAATTTATTATTTATGGAACGTTTTTAGGTTTAGTAAATAATAAATTAATTTTAATTTATTATTCATGGAATATGGTAAAAGGTGAAAAGATTTAATTAATTAATTAAAATTAATTAACTTTAGGAAATTAAGGGTGGATTAAAGATAAATTGGAAATTTAATTAATTAATTAAAATTAATTAAATTTCATGTGAAGGGAGGACTTAGGAAATTGATCATATGACAATTTTTCATGTCTACACAAACAAATCATGAAATATAATGTAGTTACTATTCTGGCAACATGCATCCCACTTATAACACCAATACTGAGTCGACAATCTTTGTCCTTTCTCATCAACCATACTCAGATCCATTTGCTTGACCATCTCCCTTTGTTCTGATACAGAATCAAGTGACACAATAAATAATAGAATTTGAAATCTAAGGGTTGCTTGTTCTCCTTTACACACAAGAATCCTTCATGTAGTTTTTTCTCAATATGAGATGCAAAGTCATATTCACTATTCACCCTCTAGATGTATTTTCATAGCCATCATCATTAAGCTAGTCGGCATTCTTCCTTGTGCATCAATTCCTAAGACTTGGCACAGTGCAAAATAGGTTCTCTTGATAAATACAACAAATTCTTCCAAAGGGAAAGGCTCAATAGCATTTGATGGAATCTCAATTTTTCTGTTGTTGGCTCCCCTTCTCATATATATTGGCAATTCATCTCTCCTAAGGTGTTTTCCTTAGGCTTGTGTAATCTCGTTCACTTCTCTACAAATCCACTTGAGTGAGAGCTTGCTTGTTCAACATAAAACAATTAACAATTGCATTCATGTCTACTGTCACCAATGACAATCCATTTCGCATTCTGACTATTTTAGTGGCAGGATTGGTAATATTGTGCTAGTGCCCTAATCAATTCCACGTCCACAAATACAACAGGCACCACCAACTTTTCCAAAATCCCAATTTCCATGGATTTCCCACTGGTCCCTCGTCATCCTTTTTTTGCATAAAAATACCAAAACAAATCCCACCTGGAGATAGGATTGTAGCATCCCGACACCCTTCTGTTGCGTCTCTGAACATCTTCTTTGGACCCTTGTCTATGGATTGAGGCAATACTTCTAGTAGAGATTGTTGAAGTGGTCTCTTCTTGGGAACTACAGGCTCATTACCTTTATTGGTAGACTCAGACCTCTTGGGTGCCATGTTTAATGACTTGAACAGGCTAGGGTTTTTCAAAATTTAACTTACTGTACCAGCAACTAAAAAATAGAGTGAAATATACACCAACTTCTAATCAGAGAGTGTAGGAATGAACTTACCCAGTCAATTGCAGTTTGCAAGAAACACACTGAGTTGAGTTGTGCCTTCTCCAAGTTACATCTGAATTCTCTGAAATGAACAAATGCCAAGAAATCTTTGAATCTTATTCATCCAAGGAGTTCATCATATCACCATTACTCTAGTTCATGCCATGAGATCATGAAATCTCAATATTCAATTCCTTTCAAATATTGGCCATTGATTTGATTGATTTGATGACTGGGTATGCATATCAAGATTTGACAACAATTCTCGATAACTGCAATCCCACAATAAATGTGCTTGCCATTTATTTCTTCTACAGCGTCACCGCAAGGCTCACCCAGACTGGTTGCAGGATAGTGGGGGCTTACAACCACTACACTTCTATTTCATCTCTTACCACCAGACCTCAAATACTTAGATTGACCCCTGCAAGACCACGGGAAATTATTACCTGATGTCCTTTTGTTTTACTACCCACCTGTAAATGTTATGAAGGATCGTCGCAGGACAGCGGGGCGAGAAAACCCATTACATTCTCCTCTTGCCGCTCTACCACGAGCCTCAATTGAAACCCTTGTGGGATGCAGTAAGTGATACCTCTTGATGTTATTACCGCAATGTCGCTGGTTACTTTCAAACCTCCGTGGACCGTGGGAAGAGACCTATCTGCACCCAAACACTGCCAAGCCGCAAGTGTGAGATGAATTGTCCACGGGTATCGGTAGCTTCTTCATATCAACTGCTTCCTACCGCCAAGCCGCAACCTATTCTTTTATGCTCTACAGGAATGCGGTAAGTGCCATATTTCATTCCTCTTGTTCCCACATAAACCGCAAAAGATATTCGATTAACTTGCAGGGACAACGTAATAAACAAAAACACTCATATAGTAAAAAATAGTCAAGATTGTTTCACAATGGCCATGATATATATTCCAAGAATGGATGTTAGAGCATTTTGGCAAAAGTATAGGTTCCAAGATAGATTGAAGGAAAAGGAGAGCATCAAACCCGAATAGGATCAAGCAAATTTAGGGAGGTCCTAACAGGTTTTAAAAGGTTACAATTTAGATTTAGTAGGATATAAACAAGGGTCAAATGAGTGCAATAATGATTATGCTATTAGATTTCAAACTTTGTCAACAAAGATACACTATCAAATTCCTAATGATAAATTGCAAAGAATATTTGTTAAGGCTTATTACCTACTATCCAAGCTCAGACATGTACCTAAGAAACTATTATCCTTCCATGGATTTGTGTGCAAATGTAAGAAACATTGAATTGAAACTTCTTAAGTCTAATGCACTAAATATGGATCTCATCCTTCAAATTTTCAATAGGAAAATTTAGTTTTCAAAGGGTGAAAATAAGCAAGAAAATCAACAAAATGATCACCATGTCATTAATTTACAGTCAACTTCAGGATGTTTATTTAATCTAATTCCCAAGGTGAACTGAGGGAGAATCCTATATTATCTATTAATGTAATAGATCATAGAATACATAAAGGAAAATAGATATGTAAACCAAAACACATTCAAATATAGAAGGGTTCTAACATATATGTCACTTAGAAACTATTCAAAATGAACAAAGGAAATATACAAAGAGGTAAGATGAAAATTTGTTATACCTCTTTTACTCTACAAAATGTACAAAGTAGGCATTTGTTCAAGAATACCATCAGTTATGCTCCATGTAGATGTTGACAAGTATCCAACATGTATGGTGCATTTCTTATATGGATGGGATGAGAACAAATGTACTCAAACTTGTATGGTGCCAACTAGATCATTGTGGCATGTGGCGTACGTGGACATCACATGTTTCAAATGCATACAATGCCAATTATATGATCATGTTTTGTAGTATAAATGTCATTAGGTGGCACATGTGTATGGAAGCATAACATGTGGTTGATGTTCCATGTGTCTAACTAGACACCACATGTGTAGCAATGTGTATAGCCACACTATCTACATCCTTGAAGATCTATAAACCCTAAAAAATGCCCCTAAACCCTAAACCCTAACCTCTAACCCCTAAACCATAAACCCTAAATAATGCCCCTAACCCCTAACCCATAAACCCTAAACCTAAAAAACCCTAAACCC